>JAZGTN010000181.1:0-600000 GCA_037783415.1 Leptasterias polaris | reverse complement strand
GAGGACACTGTAAGGATTCATCTGTTACTATTTGGCAGAGGACACAAATGTCCCAGTTTGTGCTTGGGGGTGGCTTTGATAGCTTGGATGTAGATGGCTGGGTGGGATCTATCAGATGGAGACGCTTTGGCATGGTTGCGACAAAATCACAACAACAGGAGAGAGGATTCTGAAACACAAATATAAAACACAATGTTACTTTAGGGTGGATAATTAGTCGCTAATAAAGGATTAAAGATACAAATAATTATAATGACAAATGTGGAAAACAAATGTGAGGACCTGGAACTTCATGATGAAATCGCAGACTAAGATAAATTGTTTGTTGTGTGCTAATTTGTTTATATTAATAATAATAATCTTGATAGTTTTTAGTCAAACTTTAATTGTGAAAAACAAATGAAGTGAGCCCCAAAAATGTAATACATGAAAAAATAAGTACACTAGAAGTAACAGACAAAGTCATAAAACTTGGTAAACAACACAACCTTACGGGACTCATTAGGTATGCAAATCCCAACATATTGGGGAGAGAGATTGGGAGAGAGATAAAGAAAGCTGCAGTGCAAGTGGCATGGTCAATAAACAACAGGCGTCTATATTATTTACTGGCATACAAAACTGTACAAAATGGTAAGCAACATAAACTAAATCAAAAGAATCCTAAGAGTTTCAAAAAAATCAGATTATCAATAACTGTACAAAAACTTCAAAAGTTTCCAAACACAAAATTGAAGACAGGAACAAATTAACATGGAGAGAGGTATTTCTTTGAAACCTACCAATGTTTGGTAAACTGATAGTTTCCCAACTTTTAAAGCAAGGGAAAGTTTTTCTGCACAATTTATAAGGTTTACATGCAGTCTTCAAGCACATCAAAACTCTTGCCATAAGAGAACCAAACCTACATAATGTATGAACTAACTTTTAAATTACTAAGAACCAAATAAACACAATAAGGACAAATATTTATTCAAAATTAATAATCAAAAGTAATTTAGAGAACTTACCAGTATTATTGAGCAGTAATTGAAAGGAGCAGTTTTCCAGACTTGAATTGAGGTGTTTGCCGTATACTGCCTAGCTGCCCACTGACCATGCTATGCATATGGTCAGTTACAAGACAAAGAATGGTCTGTTGCTAATTAGTGGAATAAACTAACTGAAAAGGGATTAAGACGGGGGGGGGGGGGGACTATGCAGGGGAACCACTCCTAGATAAATTTGAGATTATAGGGGAGAACACATGACAAATAAATGGGAAAAACATGTTGTAAACATTCGAAATTTGCTATTTTTTTATCAATTTTGACCTTGACCTTGACCTAAATGCAAAACCTTGAGTTTTGGTGATCTTGCAAGTATTACCAAATGAATTTGCATCCCCAATTTAGTTGGAAATGACACCTTAAGCGTTTTTCTAGACTATTTGGTTCAAAAGTTAAGCGTGTTTTTACATTAGATCAGGCAGACTGGCGGCCATTTTGGATTTGACCTCTCAAGGTCGTCAGAGGTCAAATCTGATTTCCCTCCACATCTGAAAATGAACCTTATGGTCAAAACTAACTATGCTAGAAGTTTCATGCTTTTCTCAAAAAGTGCACAATTTTCTTAATATGGGAGCTTATCCGCTGTACTATACTACACATTTCACCGCATGTGATAAAAGATCACAAAGCAAAACATAGGACCAGTAGAACTCACTCAAGATGTCCAATTATTATTAGCAATTTATTATGTACATGACTTGTGAATGATTTCTGTCTCTCTTCTATTTCGTGCTCTCAGGCTCTATTTATTTTACCAAATCTGCTCGAGTTGAAAGTGTTTGAATAAATATTGTTATCGGAGTTAAGGACACAACTTGTGTCGGAACGGTGGGATTATAACAGAGAACGGTGCGTACTCTGACAGTTAGGCTTATACAATAAAGTTATAGTTGGCGATAAACTTCCTTCGAAGCGCTTCTCGTCCCTCCGCCTTCCCTTCATCTGGAATAATTAAGAGGCTAAGCGAAACTGGTGCACAGTCTCAGGTAAACGCGCACTTATGATAATTATCATTCATAAACAGCGCTGTAAATGCGCTTCAATTATTATGTCATTAACAAGAGGGATAATTATGGATCTGTTCCCTAAGTGTCGCACTCTCTACAGTTTGGTACTAATGCATCATCCATCCATTATCGGAGTACGCTGTAGCGTATTTAATTATGCAGTTGCGAATAAAGCGACATTTTAATATCCAAACATAAATTAGGCCAGTATAAACATTTCATTTGTGATAAGTGTGGATTTTAAAGTATAGCTACCTCACTAAAAATGGATTTAATTATAACGTACTCAGAAGGGACCCCTGAAGTTCCCTGAACACCCGGCTGCTTAGCCTGCCCTGCCCTTACGAGGCCGAAGGGTGCGATAACGATGCAGCTGTATTCCAGCTCGGTGCAAAAAAGACAGCACAGGTTGCAAGGTGTTAGTCCGGCAGCCAAAGGGGTGAACCATGTTTTGTTGGATATATATATAATGTTTTTTTGCAGATTCACACACAAGAAGGTCATACTGTTTGAGAATCTGAGTGATGACCCCTCCTCAGGGTTGGGCAATTTTTTATATCGATTATTTAATGTTTTTATCGATATTTATCAATACCTATGGTGTAAACACAACCAATACAAGCGTGTAACCCCCAAAATGGCATTAAAAACATACAATTAGCTTGAAACGCCCGCTGTATGTTTATACAGCTGTTGACATTAAACATGTGTAGTGACGTACAAGTACCTCCATGGGATAACCGATGGCCATACAAATAGTATACACATTCCAAACACACTAATTCTTAATTAGTTCACCTCTTATTCAACACCTCTCGGTAAATTACCCCACTGCATTAACTTAATAATATAATTGCTACACAAACGTCACAACACGGACTGGATGAAGATTGTTTATCTAGTTCGTTGCTATAATTTTATGCATTTCCTTTTGTCTTCGGATTGAGTCCGTATTATGACGTCCACAGTGTTGTTAGGCGGTTAGGGGTTTTCGTTAGACTATTGATGCCCAGCGTGACACTTATCAATGCGATTGTTTGTTTTGGGGTTTTTGTTTATGTGTGTGTGTTGTTTTCACAATTATAAAACTTGCTTTTCCTCAATTAAATGTAATCATAAAGCATTCTTTTACCTTTCAATAACAAAGAACAAAACTGTTAATTTATTATAAGTTGATCTTTAGAGTTCATCGTATATATTCCCTATGGCGCCTTTTTATCGATGTTCGAGAGTGTACGTACGTCTTCTAGAACTGTTTTGTTTTGTCTGAGGGTAGGCCACATACAATAATTACTAACATTGATAGGGAACCTTTTCCAAAAAGCAACAAAACGCACCGAAGGTTGCGACACCAGTCAGCAACTGGCTGATTAAGCACTTTGGATTTGTTATTACTCTGAGCATGATTTTAGTTGTAATCACATTTTTCTTGACCTTTAAGAGAATACGCTTGAGAAACATAATTGAAAGTTTGAGTGGCCAGGGCAAGGTCGTTTACACTCTACGTTGTTTAGAACTTCCACTGGTCGACGGTACTCAGGAGATCTCCCCTTTTCCCCACAAGCCTTGTAAGTATTATGATTATGCAATAGTACTGATTTCTGGTTTTCCCAGTCATTTTCGGAAAACTAGAGGCCAATTTAAATGTCGCGTCATTCTCTTGTTGGCAAACAAATGGAAGCTCCCCAAACGATTCCTTCATGATGTGTAAACAAAAGTTCTTTTATTACGTGCGATGAAAATATTTTTTTTTAAACCGTTCGAAAAGCATTCAAATTCATTGCAGATTTTCCCAGAAATCTCTTTATGCGCCAACTCTACCTCTATGCCCCCGGTTCGAATCAAAGCGGGGGCACTGAATTGGGTTTTTAGTCCCTACCTTACTGTGTAGGTTTCCCTAGAATAATTCCCTCGGGTTTTCCTCCCACATCTAAAACCGAAACTTCCTTCCTTGTCTTCTCATTTGCTGGTATTTCTGGTCTGTAGATGGCGTGAGGTGGCCATAAAACTGTAATTGTTGGATGCAGGTAGATGCAAGGTAGATGATATAAATTGTGTGTCTCTTGCATGTTCAGGAGTTATTGTCAACTTTACCGCAGAATTTATTTCAAACCTCTATTCCGGCAGGACATTTCTTGTCTGTGTTAACACTGAGCCCCTTTCGGTTAATTCTGTGCAGGGGACTAATTAATCATACGTCCAGGCCGCTAGCCTAGCCTACAAAGTTGTCACAGGTTCGAAACAAAAACGACAAGACAGCCCTTGTGATTTGCTTTCCAATGATATAAAACCTGTGCAAATCCAGGGTAAATCCAATATTATTCTGAGGATGATTTGATCATGTTTTGTCTCTCTGAAAGCTCTGCGTACAAAATTCCCGTTGCACGTGATTTTGAGGGGCATTTTGAATATCCCCATTTGCTGGTCATTTCCGGTCTGAAGATGGCGTAAGTGACCATTGAGCTTAAAACATTCTGCAAATCCAACCGTTATTCTGAGGGTTATTTGACCGTCTTTACTTTGCAGCCAATCTGCGGGGAGTTCAGCATTTCTGATGCTTAACAGGCGCGGATCCAGGGGAGGGGGGGGGGGGGGGGGCAGGGTAAAAATTGACTTTTTTGTTTGTTTACTATCTGCCTGCTTAAAAATTAGCCACAAGTGTGTGTGTGTGTGGTGTCTTTTCCCCCAGCGGCAGGAATGGATTTCTTTTTCATCCTATGCCTATCAAATTTGTTTCTTTCTGCCAAAAATGAATCTTTCATGATATGTCACTTGTAATTGTTTAGATTTGCACGATAACATAAGCGTTTGAAACCTGACTTGCCAATTTGTCCTGGATAAAATATATTTCATGTCGTTCTGGCATTCAAGTGTAAAGACTTCTTGAACAATTTTTTTTGAATGAATATGCATGAAACCAGATATTGCAGCGACCAGATCCAAACGTGAGATTTGTGGGATTAAAATTTTCTTAGAGTAAAATTTGAAAATTGGTAGGGATCAGAAGTGCAAGTGTGTATATTTCTCGGTTTCAGGCACACAGAGGCTTGATTTTTCACCCCTCAAAATGCCAAAAGCTCAGAGCTTCCGGGGCTTCGCCCCCTGGACCCCCACCAGGGTCTCACCCCTGGACCCCACCATCGATGTTACAGAAATTTTTCCAGTAAACTTAGAAGATTTATATGGATCTGAATTCCAATAAGAGTGTACTGTCTAATTCTCTGTTTTAGGCACATGGAGGCTTGGTTTTTCACCCCTCAAATGCCAAAAGCTCAGAGCTTCCGAGGGCTTTGCCCCCGGACCCCCACCAGGGCTTCGCCCTTGGACACCCAACATCAATGTTACAGAAATGTTTCCAGTAAATTTAGAAGATTTATATGGATCTGATTTCCTATAAAAGTGTGTCTATTTCTCTGTTTTAGGCACATGGAGGCTTGATTTTTTACCCCTTAAAACGCCAAAAGCTCAGAGCTTCCGGGGGCTTCGCCCCCTGGACCCCCACCGGGGCTTCACCCATGGACCCCCACCATCGATGTTACAGAACATTTTCCAGTAAATTTAGAAGATTTATATGGATCTGATTTCCTATAAAAGTGCGTCTATTTCTCTGTTTTGGGCACATAGAGGCTTGATTTTTCACCCAACAGAACGCCAAAGGCTCAGAGCTTCAGGGGCCTTCGCCCCCTGAACCCCCACCGGGGCTTCTTCGCCCCTGGACCCCACCAGGGGCCGTATTAATGCCTTTGAGAAATACAATCAGGAGAAAGCTCTGTACTCATCGGTATCTCAGAGCTATCTCAGAGTTGCAACATACAGGGACCAGTTTTCTTCAGCCACGTGGTTGCTGGACCCCATTTTCGGTTCAAATGCAGCACAACCCAATGGGCAGACTAGTTTGGCACTGTATTTTCCTACGCATTTTTGGGGGGCTTATTAATCTCAAGTTGTCACAACTCACTCAATATACCACTCTGCTGTGTCTCAGCTGTGTACGCCCTCTATGCTCAGTAATGGTAAGACAGATCAAAGTCAAATGATTTGGCATAACCTCGGCTTAGGCTTGGGCTCCATCATCATTTTTTAGAGCAGTGTACATTTTGCACAGCGTTTCCAACATCAGCGTAGCTGAGAACCAGAGACGGAGACGGAGCCTAAGCCAAAGTTTGGAAATAGCCCCCTGTACCAATGGGAAAAACTGCAATTTGCCAATTTACAGCCAAAATGAATTACCACAAGGACTTTACATGTACACTGATGAACTCAGTGTTCTCCTGATTAGCAAAGACACAAAACAACAACCACATTTCTGGGAAAGTCCAACATCTACTACCCAGAATACAAACAGCCACTCGACTGACTACCTAGAATCATAATTTTCTGTAATCTTTTCTCAGGACTTGAAAAAAAGTCAACCTGCGGCTACCTAAACCTCTAGCTTGATCAATACAAGTATTTGGGAGTGTAGTCCTCTTTATTGATGACCAGTTAGCTTGTCGTTTCACAAATTCGTCAGGTTTGTCACAAGTCCAAATTTCATATCAATTTCAACACTGAACTAGCCAGCCGGACCAATGTACTGGGTTCTTTACATCAACAACACAGGAGCAAAAGATTTACGTCCCAACAGAAGGACAAAGCAATAATGGCTCAGTGTCTTGCTCAAAAACACAAGTGTCATGAACCGGACTTCAAATCACTTTTTGCTGATCAAAACACAAGAACATAAGTCCGCTCCGCTAGACTACTCAGCCACAACACGCCTTGCAGTGTACTCATATACTTTAATAAAACATTATACATTATTAAAACCAAAACATTTTGAAAAGGGTATTGCACACAGTTCTGTTAATATCAGGGACGGAGTATTGGTATACAGTAAAATGTTCACTCATTAGCCCTTTTCACACTAAGTCTCTTATCCTTGCAGAATACAGCCCCAGGGAGGCCCCAGGAGTTTTTTTTACTGCACTGTTACCCCAGAGCACTTTCACACTGTACCTGCCTAGTCCTTATACCATGGGGTTCCCGTTACTGGTTTCTAGAATACCCCGGAGTTGGCAGGGGTGGCTATTCCCCGAAATGTGCCCATTTGACGGATTGGATCAGGGGTAAAGCGATCCAAGTTTGAAAGGGTCTGCCATTTACCCCTGTGGGTTCCCCCAGGGAATAGACTAGTGTGAAAGGGCTAAATTGTCTATACATCAGAGGTGAGAGTCACCACTGACAAAAATAGTCTGAAACTGGGATCCAGATCTTAGGAGGTACATTGAAATGATAAATAGCATTGACATGTCCACCTTTTGATAACCCCTGGAGTTTAGATTCCAACAGTTCAAGGAACTTTTGGGAACAGTATTCTCAGTGCTAGAGAAGTAGATCAAAGAGTTATTTAATCTGGAAAAAAATACAGCATTTTTTGTTTTAACAGGCAGACTATAAAAAGTCTGAATTAAGATAAAAGTTTGACACTTCTCATCCCTGAATGCACTCTCACCTTTGATTATACATTCCATCTTGTCTTTTTAGATATATTTTTTTAAATCAAGCTCTAGCAGGCTCAAACAGAAATATACAAGTAAAAACAGAAGTGGAAACAATTGATGACTGCAGTATTTCAGTCCTTCAAACTGTTTTGAGGCAATTAGGAAATGAGTACACTATATCAAAATTAAAAACAAAAAATAAGTTAGTGGCCTGACGTTTCGACCCTAGCAGAGTCTTTCTCGAAGGCTAAATGACAACACACAACACACAACACACAACACACAACACACATACAAGCAGACAAGAGTTGCAAGAGTAGTCAAGTGGAAATACATGAATAGAGAGAGTGGAGGGAGAAAAGCAGAAAGCATTCAGAGAAGGCAGGGGGTAAGCAGGGATTATGAAGACAAAGGGGGGGGGGGGGGGGGTTATGAAGGGAAGGGGATAGCTTGACCACAAGAAGTTGGGAACACAAAGGACAAAATGGAAGGTTAGAAGAGAGGTAAATAATTAGTTAATACAATGAAGGGCAGACTAATATCAAAATTACTAAAAGCTGACGTTTTATATTAACATGAAGGATACACAAGCATAAAAGATGTGATGTAAATGTAAGCTGTATAGACAGTTCATTACATACATTGCAATGTGCATCTACAGGTATCTGTACACTTATAAAGTACAAAAGAAATATGAAATGAAATGATTTTCACATTCTTGAAATAAGCACACTTCATTAATCAAAAGGAAAACCTATCGTTCCACTCTGGTCTTTGTTTGGACTCTGCTGACTGAGTTACCCTTCGGACACCTCCTGATGATGCAGGTCGTTGACTTGCCTGAGGAAAAGAAAAAGAAAAAGAAAAAAAAATCACCTAAACATCAAAAGAAGAAAATTTGCTTAGTATAAACTTGATAAAAACATGTTTGTTTTTTTCTCTCTGTATATTTTCATGTATAAAGTAAAGTCTGTCCGGCATCAATATGGCTTATCCAGGCCGGTGTTTATATCCGATATCCTTGGCATTAAATAACTGAGCATATATATTCTATTCCCCTGGACAGGATGGCAGACTATCGCAGACTATCACAGACTAAGCCCCAGCTCTCGCCAATACCCATTAGTACTCATGGGTGGGGAAAAGCAATTTAGTAAATTACAGAACTTGACTCCACTGCCCTAGACACCCACCCTACCTGTTAGCAAAAGAAATGTAAGGAATTTGTTCCTTCAATTCACAAAAAGTTTATATTTTGGAGCAACTTTCGTCACAAAACTTCTCATAGAACTACAGAAACAAACTAAAAGAATTGTTCACTTTTATTGAAAACAAAAAACCTTTTCCACAACTAAACAGTTAATATCACTTAAACCCATCATTTTCAACCTACTTGTCTGTCAGCACTTAGGGTTTTTCTGTGCATCACAGGGGCAGGGCTGGAATTTGTCTTCTTGAAATGACCTCTGAACTCCATTGAATTGTTGATCCGGCCTTGATTAAGTGACATTCCTTTGTTTGGATGGATGGGCGGCAGTGATGCACTCTTGGCATCACCTCTCTTGCTCTTCCCAATAGGTCTTCCACTATTGTCAAACCCCGTTGCTTTATTCCTCGTCCCATCTCTACTGTTTTTTTGCTCCTCCTGATGTTCTTGTCTCCGCAGCTCTGCCTTAAGACGTTTGTTCAATTCCAAGGCATCATTGAGGAGTGTGGATGTCTCCTCATCTGTTAGTTCTGTGTGTTCTAACTCACTGCAGATGGAGTCAACTTCAAACTCTTCATGGTGGCGTTGGTTCCCTTCCGCTAGGGACTGGTCAGCCACCTGCTCAGAGAGGCCCACAGACGTGTCTTCCATCTGACTATTCTTTAACAATAGTCATCTAACATTTTACCTGAAGATGTAAACAATAAAAAATAAAAAATGATTTAATACATATTTATATAGGAGTTGTTCTAAAAAAACATTGACACCCTCGGCGTACAGCCCCGTAATAAAACCGTGTCTCAATTTTGTACCTTATTTTTTATTTTAAAGCCTAACTTTGCACACATGTAAGGCCCAAATTTAGAATGCAGCATGCAACACATCTGTCATGCAAAGCTGCATGCACTGTGATTGACTGCTGAACACAGAGGAATTGCATCCTGACTGACAGTTTTTATTGCACGTTTTTGCCCTTACCACTTAAAAAATAAGACGAAAACCAAACGTCTGTTCTACATGTACTGGTGACATTTCAGGATGCTGAAAATACCACCAGACGATGTGACTGACTCTCCAAGGACAGGTAAGAGCCGTCTGAATTGGTGGCAGTGGCTTTACCATCGCATTAACAAGAGTTGAAGTACTATAAAGCTGTCCTTAGGCTAAGCAACAACCTTACTACAGTTGCAGTCAAACCCAAGCTTTGTTTTAAAACTTGAATACCAAGTCAGGGAGTGGGCCAGAACAGTTAGTAAACAAATGTTACAGACAATGAGTGGTATCACATATTTTCCTTTTATATAAAACTGTATTAATTGTAGCAGGAGTGTAATACTGTTACTGATACTGTGATAGTCACTTATCTTTCCTAATATTATCTTTAATAAAGGCTAATAAATTAGGAGTAGAAATGTTTCAATTTTGCCAATGACAGAGTGAGTGACTTGTTAGGGGATTGTAAGAATGAACACTGGACACTTCGGCACCTCGCTAACTTGAGGGAACCCGACAACAAGTATGGTTCTCGGTGCAATTTCAAAAATTCACACTCGCGACTCGAAAAAGCAATCAGTTTTCCCCAAAAATCTGTGATGTTTTTAAAACGAATTCAAGCAGTCCGGCTATTTACAAGCATAGAAGATTTCGATTGGTAAGTTTCATGATGCAGATCTTTGCAGAATAAAAATCTCGATGGGGCACAAAAATAGCCAGTTTGCAATTGAATGGTGCCAGGCTAGGGCCAAGGATACGGTGTGGATTGGCCCTACTAACCAGTGTTGTATGACTCGAGTCCAGGACTCGGACTCGAGTCCGTCTCGAGTCACAATTTCGGTGACTCGGACTTGACTCGAGTCACGTCTGCAAAAGACTCGGACTCGGACTCGACTATCATGACTCGGACTTGTCCCCGAGGACGCGTGACTCGAGTCACGTATTTTTTACAAACAATATCTTTTTTAAATATTAAAAACAATTCCGACGATCCGATCGTCATTCCCGGAGTGCACATGTCATAGAGTTAACGTCTAGCACAATAAATAAGTACTGTCGTATGGTGTTGCAAGTATCGTGATTATTGTGTAGATGGCCATCTAAGTACAGCGCGTGTATGTTCGATTCGTATGTTCAGTACGCATATTAACACTGGGATGCACGACACCAGCAGTATTATGCTGGTATTCTGTCAACGTTAACATCATAGCCACTGCTTGTGCTTGATGCCAGGGAAATGGCATGTCTGGTACCTGTAAAACACAGCCTGCATATTGCACTGTGATGGCTGTGTGTTGTTTGCACCAGTTTCTACACATGGTCGACACACAAACACGACGTCAAGTTTGGTCACGTCACTAGTAAAAAGTAGAATTTTTTTTTTTTAATCATGGCATCTGCCGTTCCGCCCCGTATTGTTTTATTTTGGTTATACCAACTTTAACAAAAAACTTTAACATAACTTATTTTGTCATTTCCAATTCTTATTTTACGACATTTGGTTTGCAATCAATATTTAAACAAGTGACTCGTGACTCGGACTCGGACCAAGTGACTCGTGACTCGGACTCGGACCAAGTGACTCGGGACTCGGACTCGGACTCGACCCAAGTGACTTGAGACTCGGACTCGGACTCGACACAGGTGACTCGACTACAACACTGCTACTAACTCATCCCTTACTGCTGGGCCCTTGGGTCTAGGCGCTGTACTCCTTTTTCAAAACTTCTTTTTCACATCTTCTGTCGTCAAAATATCGGGGAAAAAAGTACAATACAGCGCCCCTGGATCTACTTTTACTTTTTACATTTTTAGCAGGCTTTAGTTTAGTTAGGCCTAGGCCTGTGTTGGAATCAATGATTATGATTAAAATCAAACAGAATTTGCCCTTCCAACTTTCCATGTCACTCTTATTCTTAATCTTATCGGAATGCAACCGAAATGAAAAGAAAAAAATGGATTCTCTGAAACCATGTATTTACAGGTTTTAAATAAAATGTTCAATGTGCGTTTAAAAAGAAGCGGTAACGTTAATTTTACCTCATCTCAATCTCATCATCCTGCGCAGTCAGCAGAAGAAGCGTCCGTCGTCGCCAAGTATCAGCTTGAAAGTGTTGTCTTGAAATAATAGGATGGCAGAGGGCAATATGGTACCTGTACGCATTACATTACATTTGCATAACAAAATGGCACTTGTACAAACAAGAGCACAGTCTGATGGTGTGGTATTAGTTGCGAACTTCGCGAAACAAAAAATTATTTAAAATATATATTTTACAAAAAAATAAAAAATTATTGTGTACAAAAAAGGCGTAACATTTTATTTATTTATAAAAAAGTAAAATATTTAAATTAAGGAAAGAAAATTTGTTTACACAGAAAAATAAAAACAAGTATAAAAGACTCGGCTGACCTTTCCCGTAATAGGAATTAAGTAATGCGTCATGTACCCGAAACGTTTTGAGAGTATCCACCAAATCAACACACATCGCAAGATCCTGTTTGTTTGTTTTTTATATAATTTTTTCGAAGGAAAATTGTGTTGTTGGTATTCTCACTTGTCATGGGAAGAAAAGAGAAAAGGAAGCGACGGTCGAGGTCGAGATCAAGAGAGAAACAAAGGGATTATGACAAAAGACGGAGGTAAAACACTTTTTAAAAGACGGGGCGCTATCTCCTTGCCCAGTTTCCGGACAATTACGTTTAAACTTTAGGGGCCTACCTTAACTATATTCACAACAGCCGGGGACTCAAGTAAAAGTTTTTCCAATAAAAGCGTTCAGGGTTTTTCCCATTTTAGTCTAACTCCTCTAATCTTAGTTTAAAGTAACTGATTAAATGATTAACTTTTGTATTCTGTAGTAATAACCCTAACTCCCAAAGCGTTTTTACTAGAATCCACCCCTAACCTAACCCAACACATTCCAACAGCTTATACTACCATGAGATGGGAACTGTGCCCAATCTTAGGGGGACGATACACAACATAACAAACTCCAACAGGCTTTTTTTGTTTGATTTTGTTGGAGTGTGTACACTTGGCATGTGCAAAAATTTGATCAGTGAAATCACACAGTACCCAACATAACATAATCCAACAACTATCTCATTAGACCATGGAGGAAAGAGCAATGCCAGACATGTACATTTCACACATCCACCATACCCACTCAATCAAATTCCAACACCATTACTTGTCAGCAAGGATACACAATCCCACAGAATCAAACACCCAATCCTAACTTCACTGTACTTAACCTAACAAAATTAAACACTTTGCCCTGTTTGAATTTGTAGGGTATGGGAGGGTTAGGGTTAATGAACTGATGAAGAATAATAATAATTAATAATTAATAATTCAGTGTGTCAAGCCCGGTTCATACCTTCCTGCAAATGCGAATGCGAAGCGAATATTGACGTCATAACTCTGTTTTCGCTGCGAATAATTCGCAAGAGTTGAGCACACCTCAACTGCTGCGAATTATTCGTTGCGAATTTGTGACGTCAAAACTCCATTTGCATTCGCAGGAAGTATGAACCGGGCTTCACTCGTCCGTAATAATAATACAACACCTATCAATTGTATGACGCACTATAACTTATATAAGACCCCCGGGATGGTGCGTCAAGTTTGCGTCTTTACTCTCGAAAAAGTGACCGTGGGTACGTCAAAGTCCAATTAGTGGTCAGTCAAAAAATCTTTGAGCGGTGCGTCGAGGTACGTCGAGGTACGTCATGGTCCGTCGATGTCCATTTCCACATTTATTTTTATTTTTTTCATGGAGAATAAAAATGTACCTACCCTCCCCGCCTGTGTAAAATGATTTTGGTATTTGTTAACATTTATGTTGCTTGAGGGTCGGGAATTTACTGCCCGAAAGTCAGCGATCAGTACATGCCAGCTCAAAGTCAGAGTCAGACGGTCGTTTATTTTCCACTGCACATAGCAAGCCTAGCCCCATACATGTAATTAATGGCGCGGTGGTTTTGTCAACCTCGGCTCTGTGGTATATTATCTCTCTCGGTCTCACACGCACGATTGTGGGGGTCGATCGTCGAGTCATGGATGGATACGAGGTTGCGTTATTTAGTAGACTGGTTCCCTCTCTTTTTTTCGTGTGTTTGACGCACCTTCTGCAAAGTCTTTTTGTATTTTATCTTTGATGTATTTTTATATAATGTGAGGGCCCCAAATTATCAGCTGTGCTGGACGGGTCACCCTCGATAAATATGGTTTTAAATAAATAAATAAATAAATAAATAAATACCTTAAAAGTTAATTTGCTCAAGGTTGAATTTATGAAGATTTATGTTTTTCTTAGATTTTTTTTGAAGTCGGCTATGTTTATTTATTCATAGTAATGAGAAGTATGAATATCCACATAAAAGGTTTTCCACTCACGCATTAAATTTTATTTATTAAAATAGAAATGTCATGAAATTGATTGCGTTTACTATTCCCTATGCAGATCAAGCTCCGAATCAGTTAGCAGTGATGGTAGTAGTAGTGAAGACAGCTACAAGAGGAGGAAAAACCACCATAGCCGCCGCTCAAGGGAAAGATCAAGTACGCCACCGAGGTCCAGACACCAGAAGCAATCCAGACGACCCAGGTCAAGGTCGCGATCAAGGTCACCCATCAGTCGGAGGAAAGAGAAGAAACGGAGCAGAGAGAAACGTGATGAGCCAAAACAAGTGCAGTTGACAAAAGAGGAGAGAAAGTAAGAATCTGGTGGAAAAAGTGCAATGGATCAAATTTTTAGAATTTACACACTTAAACTAATATTTGTCTTTCTTGAAAATGACATCTAAATGTAATTGTAATTGACATGTCAGTGATCATCAGAACATCAAAATGTTACATAAAAATGATGAAATAGTAATGGATGCATTACTTTGATTGTGGCTTGCCCCACTCACATGAGTAGTATGACGGAAAGCCAAGCATTTTTGTTGTAAGTCATGCGATCGATTAAACCCCAGTTTTCATGGTGGTAGTTATTGCTGCAATACACTCCTTTGTAAATGTAAACTGGACCTTTTTCTTAATTTGTGTTTTCCAAAGACAGCAGAAGGAGTTGGTGAAAATGACAGAAAGTGTTGAACAAAAGAGAACCCGTAGATTGGCCAAGAAACTTGCTAAAGATCGGAAACGCAAGGAAGAGATGGGCTGGGACGAAGAAATGATGGTAAGAAGAAGAAAGCACCAATGTTGGATAACAATAACCTACATGTAGAAGTGATCTCAGTCAGGTTTCAGTCGGCTACCTTTAAACCCTACATGTAGCTCCCTACAATGTAGGCCCATTTGCTTATAGTCGAATCTGTATGCACAAGTGTCTCATGCTGCACTGCCATTACTGGCAGTGCAAGGTTTTGTACACAAAGACGTGGATTTGTTTTTGTCTTTTTGACTTTTGATGCCAATTAAGTCTTTTCCTCAACGATTTACACAATTTCCCTGTCAGGACAGAATAATATGACAAGATGACAATGTACATGTAAATAATACTTATCAAATAATAAACCACAAGGGAAACTGACTGGGTAAATGTTTAAATGATTTTGGGTTGAACAAAGAAAAATTGACTAGAGCGGGATTTGAACCAACGACCTCCGGTTTAACGTGCCGGCGCTCTACCAACTGAGCTATCTAGCCCTATGTTGGCGGTCTCCCTATTTTGTCAATATCTTTGTTCGGGGGGTGCCAGTCAGAAGCCATTCAACCGCAACCGTAAATAATACTTGTTAACTATTTGCAACTAAACAGAAAGTGAATACTGAAATTCTGACAAAAAAACCTTGCACCTTGCATTACATCAGTAATGCTTTTTCATACAAGACCGTGCAGTTCCCGTGTTTATCACCCTAAAACGCATCTATTGCCTGCACCATTTTCAGGATTCAGTTGATGTTTTTCAGTTGCTAATATTTATGGTCAGTGTTCTACTCTTTTAGCCAGGATTTGAAAATAGGGTGTCCAAATTTGACTGGATTGAAAAACAGGGCGTCCAAATTGTTGGGGTAAATTTTCAGCAAGCATGTACCACAGAACTATTATTGCATTTACTGTGTACTCCACGTATGCTTTGGGTCTGGGCCGGTTAAAGGGTTTAAAAAAATGAAATCGGCACCGTACAGCCCAAAGAATCGTAGTATTTCGCGCAGTGTTATTATTATTTTTAAAGTTTGGGCGGGGTCACGACTTTTTCATATTGATTTCCCCCGTACAAGAGTCGAGTTGCGGTATTCTACAAATAGCCCGCGAATTATATACGGAACAATCGTTAACATTTCAATGTACATATACATCATGTACATTTACAGTGTACCACTACGAGGGATAGTTTGATAGTGCAGTAGTGAGGGAGGTGAGCATTTAAAGACCAAACAAAATGCCCCCCACCACCCCTCTCCATTTTAAACATCGTGTATTTATTAGTACATTACCTTAATGCCGGATTTTTAACATTTTCTTGTATTGTAAAAAAAAAAACGAAATTCGCGGCGAAAAAACACTCCACAGAAAAGCCGTCCAGAAACATAAGCGCCTGTAACCGATGGTGGCAGCAAACATATTGATCAAAATAGTGACGTAGCTGGACGTGTGAGCCAGTACCACGACTATTACTTGCCTGCAACCGCGCTGGAAGTTTGACAAGTTATATTTTAAGTTTTACACATCCGATTAAAACACAGCAAACAGTCGTAGATAGAGCGCAATCTAAAGACGACATTAGTCTTAAAATAACACATGGTTCCCACGTGGCTGTGCACCTCAAAAGGTTGAAAGGTCAGCAGTTATATCACCAACGCACCCACGTTCTGTGTGTGCCCGCATGTACGACTCGTCGTCGTGTGTTACGTGTGTGAGTTGTATACACCTGACGACCACCACCATTCTCTCACACGTGAAATGTACACACAGTAAAAATGGCAACGTTCCGCTTTTCGCGATCAACGTGTGTGTGTTTTTACATATGGAATATCAGAATTTGAAGGGATTTTACCAAGAGTTTTAGGTACAGACTTCATCTGTTGTTAACAGAGGCATTTTTTTCAATTCCAAAGGTATATATAGTGATTATTTTAAATCACTTTTGCAACGTAACATTTCCTTCATGTCCTTCCAAACAACAATGTTTTTAATTTGTGTTGATCTGTTTTGTTTTCAACCTCAAGGCATCTATCTAATCAATTTGGGGGAAAACCCCCAAATAAGCCCTACAAGTAACGCAAGAAAATAATCACAACTAAAGTTATCTGAGGATTATAGGTACGGCCGGGAATCTTGTGAATTTCCGCGGTGCGATGATGAGGAGGATCAGAGCGTATTTCCGAATCCTTACTCTCCCCCATATCACAGAAATGTATTAAATTTTAACGACACAATTTTTTAGAACACCATGAAACTTGTGTTAAATTCACTCAAGGATTTCATTCACTGAATGTAAGTTTTTGTATAGTAAGTTTCACATGAAAAATAGGAAAGTTATTGTTGTTTTGTGCTGCTAAAAGTCGGTTGTGTGACGACTTTCACATTCCCCATTACACCCATGCTATTTTCTTGTATACACAACACGACGCGGCGCAGTAAACAGTCGTTTAGTTGTTTCACACGTCCAGCTACGTCATCCTGAAAGCCTCTCGGAAAGTGTCCCCGACGGCTTTTGTTTCATTTTCTGCTGCGCGCAGGCACATGCGAAGCACTTTTAAATAATTTTTTTCGGGGTAAATAAAAATTATGAAACCACTATGTTTGGGTTTTTTGTACTAATAAATGTGTAATGCTCAAACTGGTGAAATTTTTTTTGACCATTTTGTGCCCTCTTTAAGAAGTACTGTCCTTCAATATTACGGTGTGCAGTGAGCATTCTTTATTAAACCTGCATTACCCATACTCATGGTGGGAGGTTCACACATACACGTTTTGACTCATACACTGCGCATGTGCGATGTTCTGCATGCATTAATATGCACTGAAAGGTTGCGGCAGCCAAAAAAGAGCGGGAATGACGTGCCTAGACTTGGTTCCAAGTCTGTGCTCGTGGTTTTTAGTCTTCCTGCATTGCCTGCATGAAATAGCGCCCTCTTGTGGATTAACCTCCGTCTTTAACCTACGAGTTAGAGCGCGTGATAGCCAATCTGCGGGGGGATTTTGTGTGGCTGATGCAGAAAAATAACCCTTATCTCAGACTTGAAATCAAGTCTACAACACGTGTGTCTCGAGTGCTGCCGATCTATCACACACAACCCTGGTAGGTACACGACATGTACATGTACATATACATACACAACGCTTTTTACGTCGACATATATGTACATAGTTTATAAAGCCTTTGCGGTTGTTCAAGCCTTCCCACTAGTCTGGGGCACTGTCTGATGTTAAATTTGATCCCTTTGTCGGTAAACAATGAATGGGCGATCAGTATATTTAAGATAAATTGGTTGTATTTGCATAAAATTACCTTCACTGCAGCTGGCAGGTAGCAATAGTTTTGGATTTGCGTTCGTTTTGCTTACAATTTCAGGTATTCGGATGTAATTTTTTTTTTTTTATGTACAAAAACAGGGCGTCTTCAAGGGCGTCCGACAGTTTTTCGGGGCGTCCAAAAATAAAATAGGGCGTCCAAAAGACGCCCCGACGTATCGCTGGCTAATAGCTTGTTGTGTCATGCTGTCCTATCAAAGAAACTGTGTAAGACGCGAGCAATATATCGAACCCTCGTGATTATTCACAGAACCACCTCTTCCGAGAAGAGGTTTTTTTCACATATTATTTGTCACCGGCAAACTAGTTAATTGCAATAAGATTATGTTGGTAGAACATTTGACATTCAATAAATTCTGACTCTGCAAGCAACAACTTTTAAACTAAATAATTTCTTTTTTACATCTTGATTCTTTAGGGCTATACCAACGTTGACAATCCATTTGGAGATCCCAATCTATTGGACACATTCGTTTGGCAAAAGGTAAGAGAGATGGTGTGAAATTAAAAGAAGAGTTAGAAAATACAAACATTGTAATAGTTGTTTTTTTATTTTTTTTATTTGATTTATTTTGTTATTTTCTTTTCCTTTTTCTAAATGTAGTATAAGTTTTCTTTTTACAACTTTCTTTTTTTAACCCTATTGCTGTCGGTATACTCTCCTGTCCAACATGTTCAACTGGCCCTTGCCACAAAATTCTTAAGGAGACTGTAAAGACTAAGTCCACAGTACACAAGACATGGGGCTTCCACATAATACCTGAAGAATCTTGAGCACTCAATGCTAGCCTGGAAAGTGTGGTACTTTCTGACTTTGGGGCATTCTGTGGTACCAGTGTCAGCTTTACAAACAGAATAAACCCATGTACCGGATGCTAGCCTGGTAGGTATGGCAGTCTGTGGTAGGTTTCCGCACAATACCAGTTGTACAAACAGAAGAAACCCATGCACCCAATGTTAGCCTGGAAGGTATGGTACTTTGGGGCATTCTGTGGTACAAGTGGCAGCTGTACAAACAGAATAAACCCATGTACCGGATGCTAACCCGGTAGGTTTGGTACTTTGTGGCAGTCTGTGGTAGGTTTCTGCACAATACCAGTTGTACAAACAGAAGAAACCCATGCACCCGATGTTAGCCTGGAAGGTATGGTACTTTGTGGCAGTCTGTGGTACCATTGTACATGTTGTATAGGAATTAGAAAGACATCTTTATGGAGAAAACTAAATCTTTTTAAATGTATTTAATCTTCTTATATGAGTACATGTAGGTAGACTTGTCACACATCTCACCCCCACATCATAAAAAAGTATTTATAAATAATTGCACACAAAATATATTTGTACTTCTGTAAGCATAGTTAGCAATAGCATACACAGATGTGCAAGGAAATACTATAGATTACTGTTTACTTTTCCATTTTTCAGAAAAATGAAAAATCTGGATTGGTAGGTCTTGAAAACGAGCGGTTAAAAGGAATAATGAAGTCAAAACAGGTAGAGAACAGGGTAAGTTTAAATTAAGGTTTCTTCGTATTTTGAGGGTTTCTGTACTTTATTCATAACACAATTGTTAAGTATTATTTTAAAGATAACACTCCTCCACAACATTTGTCAGCAAGTTTTACAAGCCATACAAACCAATTTATTTGTATGGCTTGTGTATGGTGGAACAAGTATCTTTGAGCTGTGTTGATGCATTTATGTTCAGCTTGAACAGTGTTGAATTTCATGCCACAGTACAGTTTGGTTGGCAAGGAGTTTTGACTGCCAAGATGGGAAGACCACATCTTTATACTATTTTATTACACTTTACACAGAGCAAGGTAGTCAATAAAAGTTACAATACACAAAATATAGCATGACTGTCAAATAAAAATATAGACATACATGAAATAGAGAGATTAAAATAATATAGCAAATTGTATAAAATACCAACACCTGACAAAGCCAGTGCGTGACAAGGAGGAACAGGTGACCAGCACCTCTACAGGGCAGTCTTACCTCAAAGGTTGTCAATTTATCCACACCTTAAGAAAAGAGAGAGAAAGTAAGCAGCTGCAAATTAAGGAGGAACAGACAATTACATTGAACAATAGGGGCATCAGCAATACGTTACCCAAGCACACATGCAACCTATATTCACATACTGGGCCCAAATTCATAGAGTTGCTTAAGCAGAAAATATTGCTTTAAACTTTTCTGCTAAAGAACAATTTGTAGGATACCACTCAGGATAGTCACATATTGTACATGAGCAATGGCATATTGGCTGGTAACCATATGTTAGTAAGCGTAATGTTGTTGTGCTTAGCTACTTGTGTGTTTAAGCAGCTCTATGACTTTGGGCCGTGGTTACAATTTCTTACTATCAACTTGAGGAAGTTTCTAAGCACCATTTTTTGTTCAATTTATTTGTGATGGACATGGATTTCTAATTGTTTTATTTCCTTCTTTTCAAACTTCAGCTTGAACTTCAGAAGGTGAAACAGAGAAGGATTGAGAGAGAGAAGGAAAGAGAGCAACGAGAAAAAGAACTGGTGAGGAATGTTTCTCCAGAATGAAGACCACTTGAATGAACATTTGTTTGTATTGGTTTGGCATGACCAAGTGGTCTATTGCACCGGACTCGAGTTCTGGTGGATAAGTCATCGGGGTGTGGCAATCGAATCCTGGTCATGACATTATGTCCTTGAGCAAGACTCTTAACTATAATTGCTATTCACCCTGGGGTAAATGGGTAGCTGTGAAGGTAGAGATGGTTCTTGTGATTGATTTAGCTTTGTGCACTACATATTTGGCAGCCCAGGCTGTATACTCCCCAAGGAGCTGAGTCGGTTTCAAGAATGAAATAAATTATAAATGGCCCATAAAAACAAAGAAAAATTAACTAGAGCTATGTAGCCCTACGTTGGTGGTCTCCCTATTTTGTAAAAAAATCCAAATACCAAATACTGGTGACATCTATGTGTCCATTCTTATTCTAACAGTTTTGTCTTCAACGCATGCATCAAATCATGTGTATTGATTTTGATTTAGATTATATAGTTTCATCAGAATTGGTTTCAAAATCTCCTTGAGCCTTGAAATTTTCTTGAGAGAAGTAAAGCAGTCACCACAGGGAGAAAGAAACAGTCCACATTGTGTCCAAACCTGCAGTTTTATATTTCTGCTGAATAAGCTTACTTACTACATGTACATGTGTTAGCACCACAGATGCGCGTAGCAATTTACCAGCAACGTTGCTGGATTGTGTAAAAAGAAATTGTGCGTTACTAGCACATAAATTTTTTCAAGCAATGTTTTCTTTTCATTTAAATTTTACAGGAAGAACTGCAAAGATCGAGGGAAGCGGAATCGTTCAAGGAATGGGAAAAACAAGAAGACACTGTAAGTCTTTCAGAAGGGAAAGTACATACATTGTGTTTTGGAAGAGTAATTTCATTCCTGTTTAGTTTCATGCTTCCTGTTAAACACAACAAATTATGAACAATATAAAGAAACCGAGAGAAAAACTGTTTGTAAGTAGTTTAAAGGCACTGGACACGTTTGGTAATTGTCGAAGACCAGTATTCTCACTTGGTGTATCCCAACATATGCATAAAATAACAAACCTGTGAAAATTTGGGCTCAATTGGTCATCAAATTTGCAAGAGAATAATGAAAGAAAAAACACCTTTGTTGCATTACTTTGTGTGCTTTCAGATGCATAATAAAAGGCTTCAGCAAGAAGTCTTTTATTATTTGAGTGAGAAATTACCTCTTTCTCAAAAACTACGTTACTTCAGAGGGAGCCGTTTCTCACAATGTTTTATACTATCAACAGCTCTCCATTGCTCATTACCAAGTAAGTTTTTATGCTAACAATTATTTGGAGTAATTACCAAAAGTGTCCAGTGCCTTTAAACTTCTAACTTTTGAGAGCACAACAAAGCTGCTTGTTTTATGGATTGATATGATTATAGAAAACTAAGAATGTGTCTGAATCGGCGTCTATAGCCATGGCCACGGCTCGATCATCGCATCATAATGCTTTGTTGCTCCGTGTTGTTGCCGAGCGGATAAGAGCACTGGACTCAAGCTCTGGTGTTTCTGATCAGCAGAGTGTGAGTTCGAGTCCTGGTCATGACACATGTGTCCTTAGGCAAGACACTTAACCATTATTGCTGCGTCATTTGGATCCCGTGTGTTGTGTAATGCAAGTAAAAGACTACCTTTACACTTATTGAAAGAGAAGGAGTTCCCCCCTGTGTTCCTGGTTTAATTGGCTGTAAATAATGCCACCTTGTTAACCATTACATGGTGCTATGTATAGGAACAGGTCTCATTTTTCAAAACTAGCAAAAGTTCTGAATGTTGAACCGCCATTAGCGTTACTGAGTGACAGATATGAGCACTGTGTAAGAAGCCACTATTATTATTTGAAGTACAGGACAGCCTTAGCAACACCCTTAACAACAGCCGTAGCCATAGATGTAGCCCTCAATTTTGATGCGGCCTTACAATGCTTCTTTAACTTGTTGGTTTTCTTTTTATTCCAGTTCCATTTGCACCAAGCCAAGCTGAGGTCAAAGATCAGGATCCAAGATGGCCGAGGTAAAAGCCTTGTGATGTGTCATCAATATATTTTTGTGTGAAATGTATCCAATTAGACCCCTTTCATTCGGTCACCCAGCTTATCTGTTTTTTGTTTCAAGTTATTCTATTTAATTATTTACTTTGTATTTATTTATTTGTTTATTTATTTGTACTTATTTTGTTGTTTTCCGGGAGGGGGGTGTTGAAGTGACACAAAAACTGTGAAGGGTTATTATTGTTTAACAACCCACTGAAATGCTTTAAATATGTTCAGATGATCAATTGAACTCTACACATGTAAGTACTGACACCTTGGATTGCAGAATGTCCTTTGTTTGAGTGCCACTAAAGGTACTTTGGAGTATTTTTTCCCCTCAGTAAGACTGGCATTGTTCTTTATAATATGTTGAGGGGGTTTAAATACAGGTGTTACAATCATCAATATTTCTTTATTCCCAATGCAATAATTACAGTAGTTCCATGGAAATTGTATTTACTATTTATGCAATGGCTTCTGACTGGCACCCCTGAACAAAGATATTGACAAAATAGAGAGACTGCCAACATTAGGGCTAGATAGCTCATTTGGCAAAGCGCTGGCACATTAATCAAGCGGTTGCAGGCTCAAATCCTGCCTCAGTCAATTTGTCTTTGTTAACCACAAATTATTTATAAAACTTCTCAATGGAGGTCCATTAAGCTACAAAAGTAAGATTGGTGCACAGCTGTGGAAGTCACAGTTTGTGTCCAGTCGCATACGTCTGCAGTCTGTTGAACGATACTTGTATTTACCAATTTGTTTTGTACCTGTTACAGCTAAGCCAATTGATTTACTAGCTCAGTACGTCAGCCCAGATGGAGATGATGACTTATCAGTTGAGATGCAAGAACCCTACAATGTACTCAAGGTTTGTACA
The DNA here is from genome assembly GCA_037783415.1 of Leptasterias polaris. NCBI lineage: Eukaryota > Metazoa > Echinodermata > Asteroidea > Forcipulatida > Asteriidae > Leptasterias > Leptasterias polaris. The sequence goes on along the minus strand of JAZGTN010000181.1, from coordinate 576,278 downwards.
AAGACATTTTGTTACAATTTATTAGAACATCGGGAAATGGGAGATTTTAAAACTACTTGTGAAATTTAGCCACAATTACTGCCACGGACATAATGGCTTAGCTCTAGGTAATGGTAAGATCTAGAAAGCTGTACTCAAATCTACTGACCATGTTTGGAATGTAATGCATTGATTGTTGACAAAACTTGCACCGGATGGGTATAAAATACAATGACTTTTGAATTTATTTCTACTTGCATAACGACTCTGTTGAAGAATGAGCGCAAAAAAATACTTAATTTAAACTTGGAGCCCCTCCTTAAGCATTTACTTTTTACAAGTACCAGACATTTGTTAATTGTAGTTCGCAAGTGGCTTATTAAAGACTAAGAATCTACTGTTATTTTTCTTCAATTCATGAAAGAGTTGACAGTTCGTGGTGTGTCGTTGCTGAGCGGTCTAGTTCACCATCTAGCTCTGGTGTTGTCAGCAGTAAAGTGTGGATTCGAATCCCAGTCATGGCACTTATGGTACATGTAACCATAAGTGCTTCTCAAATAGTTGGGAAGGTATTGCATTCTGCTCTACCAGCCATGCACCCATGCCTACATCCTTTACAGACAGTGAAGTGGGGTAACCCTGTTCAAGCCCCAGGTGTAGGTGGCATTGTGCCCCTGGTGACAGTTGATTTGGGTCGACAGCCCAGTTAGTGTAGCCCTTAATTTTAAAATTGCTGTCCTGCCTTGTGATGCAGGCGATCTCTTATAAAAAAGTATGTATATATATTTCTAAATTTACCATTGTTTATCTCCCACGCATGAAGGGTTTGACAATTGCCGACTTGGAAGATTTGTTGGAGGACATTATAGTGTACAAGGAGCTAGAGAAGGCCAGTAATCTGGAGTTTTGGAAGGACATGACAGTCATTGCTGAAGATGAGCTGACCAAACTCAAGAAAATCACACCCGAAGGCCAAGGTTAGTGTCACCATACAGTTTCAAATCCTGGGAATTCCTTAACTTGTCCATGATCACAAACAGGATTAATTCTTTTGAAATTTCCGGGGTTTTTTTAGGGGGGGGGGAGGATATTGTTGCCACAATTTAAACAAACAAGAAGAGACACAACAAAGACGGTGCCTCGTGAAGGTTCGGGGAAAAAAACCTCTTAACTACTATCTGGTTGCAATTCAAGCACTGCCAGACAAACAAACGAAAAACAATTGTTTTAAGAAAACTTTGCTTGGTTGTTTGGTTGCAATATGGTATTGGATCTTGTAAGTGTGGGCTATAAATCTTACTAAATCATTGACGGGAGGCACACGTAAAGTTGTAACGAAGACAAATCAGTAATTTGTTTCTGTTGTTATTTATGCCCCTCGGTTGGCAAAGCCACCGAAGGGGTATATTGTTTCCTACATGTCTTTCTGTGAGTGTGCCTTCATGTGTGTATGTTTGGACCACAACTCAAGAAGGACTTGGCATGTCAACTCAAAACTTGGTGTGTAGATTGGTCTTTCGATCCTCAGAAGCATGGTGTTTTTGGACCCTTAGGCCAAATGTTTAGGTATAATGGCTAAAAGAAACCAGAAATGTTGCCCGAGCAACAATCCGAGAAGGACTTTGCATTGTATCTCCAAACTTGGTGTTAGTGGATTGGTCTTGTGATCCTATTAATTTGGGACCACCTAGATCAAATGTTGAGAAACGGACTGGCATGCGGGGCATTTGTATTTACCAAACACAACTTTTCTTGCTTTCAGATGGAGCTGATCGACGTGAAGGAATCAATGTGTCTGTTAGTGGTGATGTTGCTGGGGTATTCGTGGCCAAGAAACACAGTCAGTTGTTGGCCTTGAAGGAACAGATCATGCGCCGTATCAAGAGTGGAGATGCTGGTGTGGATATCGGTGAGTACGGGGTACAATCTTTAAGACAGACCAAGCCCACTGACTATCCTACGTGTGATTCTATTTGTTGTAAATGTAGAAAGTCTGTAGATCTGCCAAAATGGAACAACACTTTACAGGAGCCTGAGCTCACTGGTTATTCACTTGTGGATGTGTGGTGCTTCTGAACCTTGACCTGTGACACCCTTCCGCTCGGTAATGGCCACAAGTTATGATTGTCATTGTTTTCCAAGTTGCAATGCCCAGAGTGAGTCGAAAGTCCTTGTTATCCTGGACCGTTCCGCATATCTAATAAGGAGGTGGGGAGTGGAAGTTTTTTTTTATGGGCTTGGAAAAAAGTACCTTTCATATACTTCCATGTGCAAAATCTGCCACGTCGTAGTGTTAAGGTTGTATCAGACCAACACAGATCCAACTCTCTGATATAACCCTAACACTGCGACATGTGACACTATTCCAAGTGGAACCATTCCAGGCATCCGTCTATTGTATCAGGCTTTGCATATGACATGTATGATGTAAGTTCTTTATTTTCTTTATTTGTTGTGATTTACTGAATCTGAAAATCTACCTAAGTTTTACTGTCTAACACAGACATTCTTTTGATAACTTCATGAAAGTGTCTGTTGTGAGCCTCAACATTATGATATTAATTTGTGTACCTCTTTATTATAGGTTATTGGGAGTCTTTACTTCAACAGTTAAATGCTTACATGGCCAGAGCAAGATTAAAGGAGCAACATCAGGAAAAACTTAAGAGGAAACTAGCATCGCTAAGACAACAGGTATGAGGGGATCAGTTGCTAGAGGTTTGACAGTAATCTTCATTGATTGGGTTCAACTTGATTTGGTGCAGGATGGTAGTCGAAAACAGTGATGGTGTGATCCCAGTTTTACTCAGTGAAAGTGGGACTCAATCCCAATTAGTAATTGAGATCCCATTCCCACTCAGTGATAGTGAGATCACAATCCCACTCAGTGATAGTGAGATCACAATCCCACTCAGTGATAGTGAGATCCCAATCCCACTCTAGTGATAGTGAGATCTCAATCCCACTCTGTGACAGTGAGATCCCATTCCCACTCAGTGATAGTGAGATCCCAATCCCACTCAGTGATAGTGAGATCCCATTCCCACTCAGTGATAGTGAGATCCCAATCCCTCTCTGTGACAGTGAGATCCCAATCCCACTCTAGTGATAGTGAGATCCCAATCCCACTCAGTGACAGTGAGATCCCATTCCCACTCAGTGATAGTGAGATCTCAATCCCTCTCAGTGATAGTGAGATCCCAATCCCACTCAGTGATAGTGAGATCCCATTCCCACTCAGTGATAGTGAGATCCCAATCCCTCTCTGTGACAGTGAGATCCCAATCCCTCTCTGTGACAGTGAGATCCCAATCCCACTCTAGTGATAGTGAGTTCCCAATCCCACTCAGTGACAGTGAGATCCCATTCCCACTCAGTGATAGTGAGATCTCAATCCCTCTCAGTGATAGTGAGATCCCAATCCCACTCAGTGATAGTGAGATCCCAATCCCACTCAGTGACAGTGAGATCCCAATCCCACTCAGTGACAGTGAGATCCCAATCCCACTTTGTGACAGTGAGATCCCATTCCCACTCAGTGATAGTGAGATCCCAGTCCCACTCAGTGACAGTGAGATCCCAATCCCACTCAGTGATAGTGAGATCTCAATCCCACTCTGTGACAGTGAGATCCCATTCCCACTCAGTGATAGTGAGATCCCAATCCCACTCAGTGACAGTGAGATCCCAATCCCACTCAGTGATAGTGAGATCCCAATCCCACTCAGTGATAGTGAGATCCCAATCCCACTCAGTGATAGTGAGATCCCATTCCCACTCAGTGATAGTGAGATCCCAGTCCCACTCAGTGACAGTGAGATCCCAATCCCACTCAGAGATAGTGAAATCCCATTTTCACTCAGTGAAAGAGAGATCCAAATCCCACTCGGTGATATTGAGTTCATAATCCCACTCAGTGATAGTGAGATCCCAATCCCACTCAGTGATAGTGAGATCCCAATCCCACTCAGTGATAGTGAGATCCCAATCCCACTCACTGATAGTGAGATCCCAATCCCACTCAGTGATAGTGAGATCCAAATCCCACTCAGTGACAGTGAGATCCCATTCCCACTCAGTGACAGTGAGATCCCAATCCTACTTAGTGATAGTGAGATCTCAATCCCACTCAGTGATTGTGAGATCACAATCTCACTCAGTGATAGTGAGATTCCAATCCCACTCAGTGATAGTGAGACCCAAATCCCACTCAGTGATAGTGAGATCCTAATCCCACTCAGTGATAGTGAGATCCAAATCCCACTCAGTGATAGTGAGATTCCAATCCCACTCAGTGATAGTGAGACCCAAATCCCACTCAGTGATAGTGAGATCCCATTTTCACTCAGTGAAAGAGAGATCCAAATCCCACTCAGTGATATTGAGTTCATAATCCCACTCAGTGATAGTGAGATCCCATTCCCACTCAGTGACAGTGAGATCCCAATCCCACTCAGTGATAGTGAGATCCCATTCCCACTCAGTGATAGTGAGATCCCATTCCCACTCAGTGATAGTGAAATCCCAGTCCCACTCAGTGACAGTGAGATCCCAATCCCACTCTGTGACAGTGAGATCCCAATCCCACTCAGTGATAGTGAGATCTCAATTCCACTCTGTGACAGTGAGATCCCATTCCTACTCAGTGATAGTGAGATCCCAGTCCCACTCAGTGACAGTGAGATCCCATTCCCACTCAGTGATAGTGAGATCCCAGTCCCACTCTGTGACAGTGAGATCCCATTCCCACTCAGTGATAGTGAGATCCCATTCCCACTCAGTGATAGTGAGATCCCATTCCCACTCAGTGATAGTGAGATCCCATTCCCACTCAGTGATAGTGAGATCCCATTCCCACTCAGTGATAGTGAGATCCCATTCCCACTCAGTGATAGTGAGATCCCATTTTCACTCAGTGAAAGAGAGATCCAAATCCCACTCAGTGATATTGAGTTCATAATCCCACTCAGTGATAGTGAGATCCCAATCCCACTCAGTGATAGTGAGATCCCAATCCCACTCAGTGACAGTGAGATCCCATTCCCACTCAGTGATAGTGAGATCCCATTCCCACTCAGTGATAGTGAGATCCCATTCCCACTCAGTGATAGTGAGATCCAAATCCCACTCAGTGATAGTGAGATCCCAATCCCACTCAGTGACAGTGAGATCCCATTCCCACTCAGTGACAGTGAGATCCCAATCCCACTCAGTGACAGTGAGATCCCATTCCCACTCAGTGATAGTGAGATCCCATTCCCACTCAGTGACAGTGAGATCCCAATCCCACTCTGTGACAGTGAGATCCCATTCCCACTCAGTGATAGTGAGATCCCAATCCCACTCTGTGACAGTGAGATCCCATTCCCACTCAGTGATAGTGAGATCCCAGTCCCACTCTGTGACAGTGAGATCCCAATCCCACTCTGTGACAGTGAGATCCCAATCCCACTCAGTGATAGTGAGATCCCAATCCCACTCAGTGATAGTGAGATCCCAATCCCACTCAGTGATAGTGAGATCCCAATCCCACTCAGTGATAGTGAGATCCCATTCCCACTCAGTGATAGTGAGATCCCAGTCCCAGTCAGTGACAGTGAGATCCCAATCCCACTCTGTGACAGTGAGATCCCAATCCCACTCAGTGATAGTGAGATCTCAATTCCACTCTGTGACAGTGAGATCCCAATCCCACCCAGTGATAGTGAGATCTCAATTCCACTCTGTGACAGTGAGATCCCATTCCTACTCAGTGATAGTGAGATCCCAGTCCCACTCAGTGACAGTGAGATCCCATTCCCACTCTGTGACAGTGAGATCCCATTCCCACTCGGTGATAGTGAGATCCCATTCCCACTCAGTGATAGTGAGATCCCAATCCCACTCTGTGACAGTGAGATCCCATTCCCACTCAGTGATAGTGAGATCCCATTCCCACTCAGTGACAGTGAGATCCCAATCCCACTCTGTGACAGTGAGATCCCATTCCCACTCAGTGATAGTGAGATCCCAATCCCACTCTGTGACAGTGAGATCCCATTCCCACTCAGTGATAGTGAGATCCCAGTCCCACTCTGTGACAGTGAGATCCCAATCCCACTCTGTGACAGTGAGATCCCAATCCCACTCAGTGATAGTGAGATCCCAATCCCACTCAGTGATAGTGAGATCCCAATCCCACTCAGTGATAGTGAGATCCCAATCCCACTCAGTGATAGTGAGATCCCAATCCCACTCAGTGATAGTGAGATCCCAGTCCCACTCAGTGACAGTGAGACCCAAATCCCACTCAGTGATAGTGAGATCCCAATCCCACTCAGTGATAGTGAGATCCAAATCCCACTCAGTGATATTGAGTTCATAATCCCACTCAGTGATAGTGAGATCCCAATCCCACTCAGTGATAGTGAGATCCCAATCCCACTCAGTGATAGTGAGATCCCAGTCCCACTCAGTGACAGTGAGACCCAAATCCCACTCAGTGATAGTGAGATCCCAATCCCACTCAGTGATAGCGAGATCCCAATCCCACTCACTGATAGTGAGATTCCATTCCCACTCAGCGACATTGAGATCACAATGCTAACCAATCCCATGTTGAGTTTCAACTCTTTCTTGATTTTATTTCTCTACAGCAAGGAGTCTTGAATGACCCGACCCGTTCCTCACCTTCAGGGCTTCAGGACTCTGAGAAGATTGAGCTTCCCTCGGATTCAGATGGTGAGGATCATGAGATCAGAAGGCGAGTCAAGCAAGAACCGGAATCCACAGAGGAGGCAGGTCCCAGCAAGGCAGATGACAATGCTAAAGAGTAAGTCAATAGATCGATCCATTAAGCCCCGCCTCCCTACGAGTTGACCAATCACAGCCGCGAAACCCGATCACCGTTAGTGCAAAGATCACCAAACGGCTCAAATGGTGATCAGATTTCGTGGTTGTGATTGGTCAATGAGAAATGGGCGTGGCTTAATGGATCGGTGTATTGTATTCAGTTCCTACGGCTAGAGTTGTCATACATGTAGACAAAACTCAACAAGTCCAGAATTTGCACCACACTCTGAACATTATAGGGGCCTATTACATAAACCTGGTATTGACCCAATTCATCTGGGCCCATTTCATAGAGCTGCTTAATGGCTAATTTTATGCTTACTATGCGAGCTTGCATTTCATAGCACACAAACAAGCATGCTAACCTTCTGCTGCCTGCTGTATTAAAAATGAATGATGTAACAATGCAAATCCATGGTGAATGCGCAAGCTGACTGCCTTATTTTCTTGCTAACCTGTGAAATACGCTTGCGCTTAAGCAAATTTTTCTGCTACAGTTGGCACCAAAATTTGCTTACCGTTAAGCAGCGCTGTGAAATTGAACCTAATCTCATCGTCACAATAGTCTTGGTTCAACTTTTTTTAAGTCAATGTCCTTGTGTATTGTGTAGTGCACATTTCAAGGATGAGGACGCAGCATGGCATGTTTACTTTGTGTTATGTAAATATTCTTTTGATTTTATTGACCCTTTTGCAGTCAGTAAGACCATGCAAGTCTCGAGTGTATTTGAACATTTTTGGTCCCACTTTGGTCCGACTTACATTGCTTTAATGCATGAAAGAAACAAACTCTCGCACTTTAACAGCTTCCAATGTTCAGGCATGCAACTCTTCCGCGGATCGGCGGATTTCCGCTTTTTATAAAATAGAATACCGCTGAAGGAAACATTGCTTATTGAAAAGAAATAAAGGTTCAGGATTCTTAAAGTCTGGCTCCGCAGAAGTTTACACATACAAAAGCATTACACAGTCCAGACACAGACACAAGTTCTCCTCGTACAGCATACCTTCTACACTATTTTTTGCACAGTCTGGCTCCGTAGTGTTTTTATTGCTATTTGTGTAAGGGGATGCGGCGGAAACCAGACGCTGTAAGAGTGCAAGTGAACCACGCGATCGATAGGTGTTTGCTTGAAAAATAACGATGGCGTCCACTAGGTAAGACATCGTTGATCGGTAATTTTCCGCTTTTTGGGGGGCTGAAGAGTTGCATGCCTGAATGTTAAAATAAGCACAATACTTGCACACTTTATTGGGTTTTATTGTTACTAAAGTTCTTCCAAGAGGACTTTTTTGAGAAATTGACATCTAAGTTGATTTGAAATTACCCTTTAATCTTTGGTTGATTGACAGGCCAGAGTCTGTCTTGACGCAAGAAGACCTTGAGGAGGAATGCCTAGTTGAGTACGACAAAGGCTGCTACAGCCCACGTCTCGTGCAGTACAAGACTATACCCCCAGAGACGTTGATCTTTGACCCCGATGAGGACAAGGCTAAGTTGCAACGTGTTCGTCAACACCTCGTGACCACAGGAACAGTAGAGGTAGGTCTTGGAAACAAGTACACACATACTTTTGCACAAACCTTTTGGGGGACTTCCTATTGTTGTTCTATTATTCCCTTTTCTAAAGAATCACATTGTAGGGACCCAGTTCAACAAAGAAAAACATTGTGGGGACCTTGGTTCCATTGTGTAAAAGTCCCTACAACTCTGGGTATGCCTACCCAAACGTTTACATTCTGTCATTAGAAGGCTATTGCCAAGAATAATAATAAGAAAAATGTTCATTTATAATGCACCATGTCTGTCATAAATGACACTCCTGGCGCCGAAATATCAAATTTGGTGCAGCTTGTTAATGATTTTATGAGACCATAATACAACACCTAAGGTGAGGGGGTGCATATTGCTTCCGGACAAACCAGAAATACCGGGGCGAACCCCCTTCTCTTTTACGATAAGTGTAACTGGGTTATTTTACGTGCATTACACAATACACAGGACCAACGGCTTTATGTCCCATTTGAAGGACGAAGCAATAATGTCAATAAGTGTCAAGAGCGGGACTCAATCTGAAACACCAGAGCTTGAGTTCGGTGCGCTTGATCGCTCGGCCACGACATGCCACCAATGGGGAGAAAACAGTCAAATATCAATAAGTGATTCGGAGTTGAACAAAGAAAATTGACAAATGCATGATTTGAACTAACGACCTCTGGATTAACATGCTGGTGCTGTACCAACTGAGCTTTCTAGCCCTATGCTGGTGGTCTCTCTATTTTGTCATTATCTTTGTTCAGGGGTGCAGGTCAGAAGCCATTACATTTAATGGTAAATACAATTTCCATGAAACTACTGTCATTTATTGCATTGGGAATAAAGGAATATTGACGATTGTAACACATGTATTTAAACTCCATTAATAAAGAACAATCCAAGTCCTGCTGGGGAAAAAATCACCTTAATCTGTTAATCTGGAGGTCAATGGTTTAAATCCCGATCTAGTAAATTTTTATTTGTTCAACCCCAAATCAATTCACCCAGTAAGTTTCCCTTGTGGTTAATTATTAAATATCAATAAGTTTAATAATTCTATTCAGAAAAACAGTGTGTACTTCATATCAACCGTGAGTGCAACTTGTAAAGGTTGTTGAATTTTCAATCATAGATTGATAAAAGAAGTAGAAGTATTACAAGATACGGAAAGAAGAAAATTATTTGTAACCAGGTATCGGGAACAAAAGAGAGACCTACAATAGAATTGCTCAGTTTCACAAAAATATGCCTTTAGTTGTTATGCCTTTATTATGCGCTGTTGTCATAAAATTGGCACTGGTGCCAATCATCCTGAGACTGATTTTGTTTGGAAATGCTGTCATTTGCAAAATAATTGTGTTTGACGAAGCACTGCTGGGACATGCAATAATGTTCTGATCCATCGACCTTTAACCCTGATGAACAATGGAAGGTTATTCTTATCATGATTTTGTGTCACAATAGTTGTTTTGATTTTTACGATACAATCTAGGAAGTGGCTTTACAATGCTGTTTCCCAGGTTGTATTGTAACCCGGGCATGATTTCTAGCTACATATGTAGCAGTATAGTTGTATGACTGGCACCCTCAGAACAAAGGTATTGACAAGAGAGACTACAAGCATAGGGCGAGACAGCTCTGGGGTGCATTTTTTGCGGTCGTAACCATTAACTGTTTCGGTTGATTTGGCCACTGGTTAATCAATGGTCAGTGACCGAAACAGTTATTGGTTACAACCACAAAATTGCACCCCAGTTGATAGAGCACCGACACGCAAACCCAGAACTTGCAGGTTTAAATCTTGCTCTGGTCAATTTTTCTTTATTCACACCAAATTGTTCTATTTGTACCCAGACAATTTCCCTTGTGGTTCATTACTTAATAATTGTTTTCAAATCTTCACAGTTTATATAAAGGAGTTCCTCCAGAAAACAGTACTGTCCCTTTGACACGTTCTTGTTTTATTTCAGAATACTGTAGAGTCCGCGTTCATGAAGAAAGCAAGAGAGGGGATGAATTCGGAGGAAGCCACTTTTGCTGTGGAGGTGGACGTTCAAAACAAACCCTACTTATGGTCTGATAAATACCGCCCTCGCAAACCACGCTTCTTCAACAGAGTACACACGGTAAGTGGTTTATTTTTGTGGCCATAGTTCCAAGGGATCCTCTGAAAACAAAACTAGGCTTTGAAGAAAGCTTTTTTAAACGGAGGGTAAACCTTTGGTATTTACTCCAAAAATGAATGACAATAAAAACTTACTCGGTGAGAAGCACTGCATACTGTTAATAATTGCAGCTGTTGCAGCTGTTAATAATGTAGAAAACATTTGTTGAAACAATTTTCTTTTTAAAGGAATGTGGTGTTAAAGAAAGGGAGTAAAACAAACTTAAATCTGAAAAACTTTTCATGCATGAACTGTTTTCTCAGATCGTGTATTCCAATTACGGATTATTCTTCCTGCGTGGACATAACCGCTCCCGATTTTTTGCAATATCTCATCAATGCCGCCACCCTTTGAAATAAAAATTTCACAGGTTTCTATTAAATATATATATATCTACATTTATATACACCAATCGGACGAAAAAAAATTGGCAGCGCCCTCTATTGACAAAATTTTACAACTGCGGTGTCGCAAGCTGGAAGCACAGTATATAGAGATCAGTGCTTCCAGCTTGCGACACCGCAGTTGTTAAATTTTGTCAATAGAGGGCGCTACCAATTGTTTTTCGTCGGATTGGTGTATAGGACCAAAAACAACCGAACAATTTCAAAAACCAAAGGTGAACTTTGCCTTTAAAGATAAGATTAGTGTGCAGTTTTAGGTGTTAGAGAATAACTTCAAATACAAAAAAATACAGGAGAGGATTTTGGGGTCTGGAGTGAATAGCTGGTTTAGTATCTTGATTTAGTTTTCCTATCGTCACTTTGGCCTTCTTAACAAAACGTCAAAAGCCAACATTTCTCAAACATTGTTCAAAAGTATTGACTATTTTTCTTGACTCTTTCCAGGGTTTTGAGTGGAATAAATACAACCAGACCCATTATGACATGGACAACCCTCCGCCCAAAGTTGTACAAGGATACAAGTTCAATGTAAGTATTTAAAGTCAGTGTACAGAAATTGTAGTTATTGAAAAAAGGAATGATTAGGTTGAATTTGAAAGCTGAAGGATTGAGGAGTTCATACCTGTATGATAGGTTTGCTCCATTAGAAAGTTTGGGCTGTACTGCATTTTTGCTTCCCAAGTCTTCAGCTAGGCATTAACAAGTAAACACATTTAAAGCTGAGTTAAATCTTACATGCTTCACTCGATTGCTGGCTAATGGGAAAAAAAAAATGTAATGTGTACGGATCCTCAAGAAAATATGTTGTCTGAAAAAACTGTCAAGTTGAGTTGTAAAGACCCTTAAAAACACTTCTGCTTTGTAGTTAATTGCAGCAATTTAAATAAGCCTGATATTGACTGGCACAAAATTCCTCACAGAACAAGGTCCTTTATCACATCACCCAGCTGTCTGTAAACAGCTGTGTAAGACCTTGTCGCCACTCTTTTATTCCCTTATTGAAACAGTCTGGTGAGGTAACATGTGAGACTAAAAAGAACCTTCTTTCCAGAATGTTTGAACCAACAGATTTTCAGTCTACACAGTCAGACAAACTGATTGACCCGACGTCTTTATTTTTCATCCAGATATTTTTCCCAGATCTTATTGATAAGAGACAGACACCAGAGTACACTCTGACGCCCTCTACTGAGAGTGAAGACTTTGCTGTGCTCAGGTTTCATGCTGGGCCACCTTATGAGGTAATTGAATATTGGCTGATCTCATTAGTGAAGAACGCTCAGCTTGATTGCTGTTTCTTTAAATAAGTTCATCTGTATTGTTGGATTTTGAGGTTCATTTTTTGAATCAAAAAATAATGTAGATGTTGGATTAAGAGGTTTATTTTTTCAAATCCAAAATAATGTAGATGTTACTTACATATTATTTTAGTTACGTTTCACTCCTAAGCTAGGAGCTTCGTTAGACTGGCAACCATGTCCAATGCTCAACTACTTTTTATACCCTTTCTTGGTGGACATAGAGGGCGTTGTAGGCGTGGTTTGGACTAGTTGGTCATAGATGTTGCTGGAGCTTGTATGTATGCCCTGTCGTCTTTGTTGAGAGTGTTCTCCCCGTGCGTCTGATCCAACTAGTCCAAACCACGCCTCCTGGATTGCTGTTTGTTTATGTTGTTCCCATTATTATTAGTTTACAACATATTGTGGACCAATAGTATTGTTACCAAGAAATATGCGTGTAGCAAAAATTTACCAGATCAATTAAGAAAGCTGAAATTTAAGTACAAATAATGGTCCGAAGCAAAACGTGACGATTTTGATGCTCTTGTGGTTGCCTGGGCTCTATTTGTACGGCTAATTTCTACCCTTCAGCAATCATCTTAAAATTTTCTTCAACGCAAGGCAACAGCTCAGAAAATTAGGATTTCAAATATTTATCAAAGCTACATGTGTTAAACACTACACAATGCATCTCAAAGTTGTTGATGTTTAGTTATGCTTGATATTGTCATTACTTAAGCCGTCTATGGTCGACCTGCATTTTGTTTACACTGCAACAGAACCATCGACATCAAGCAGGAAATTAATGCTGACAAATCTTGTGAGAACTGAGAAATCGTGTGAATGTTGTCACCTCAACAAAAACATGCTCATGCCACCACGATTGCTCAGTCTTGATGATTCCGTGATTTAACCTTCTTTCAATACGGCGGCGTACGTTACGCAGAATGTTTTGTCTTTTTAAAGGACTGAAAACTGAAACAAATATTTCTTGTAATGTTATTTGCCTTTTGTAATGTGATTTGCGGTCACCATTTTGTTGCTTACATTTCCGCACGCTGATTGGCTAGCGACAACTTATATAGGCGCACACTGTTGCAACTACATGTCACAGGTCGACTGCAATCGAGTCCTTCCTGTCACGAAAAGGTCCCAGAATTTGTAATTTTTCTACTCTTGCAACTGTTGATATCATTGCAGTTATTCTCAGGTCATAAACAATCGGCAACTGATGTGTTTCAGACTGTTGTAGCTCAGGCACAGCAGCATCATGAAAAGTCAGTCTTCAACCGATTTTGTGCATCCACAGAGCGACTTGAGGACAACTCTACTGTGCAAATTTCTGCAATGTACAGCCATTTCTCTGTGCCCAGTAGTATTCTGGTGAACAGGCTCAAGAATGAAGAAAGGGCTTAGAAATAAGTTCTGGGCCTAACTCTGCCCCGAGTCAAATGGAATTTTTATTTTCAGTTGGATTGGAGGCAATACAGATACATATAATATGTCACTGATGGTTGTTCATAAGATTTTTTTACTCAGTTATTACGTTTATTTGTTTATCTGCAGGACATTGCCTTCAAGATCGTCAATCGTGAATGGGAATACTCACATCGTCATGGTTTCCGCTGTCAGTTCAACAACAGTATATTCCAGCTGTGGTTCCGCTTCAAACGCTACCGCTACAGAAGATGACCATTTTCTAAAGAGCCTCCCCGATGGTTCAAGGATCTAGCAGGGACTCAACAATTACAGCTTCCAACTATGAGTAGCATGCCAAACAAATCTAACGCTCTAGGGTTCTTTACGAAGATTCGTCCTCACTCTAACAAAATCCAGCACCAAATGATAACTCAACACCCAAACTGTTGGACGCTGATTATGGTGGTATGTCTGATCCCATATAAAGTAAATCTGTGTAATACTGCAGTCCCTCAGTCCAACGGAATCAAACAAAACATGCCGTTGGATTTTAAATTGTTGGGAGTGGTCAGGGTTATTTTTTTCAATGCAATACCAAGTCTACAGTTATAAAACAAAATGCATGGAGGCAGACAAAATCGCAAACAAAAATAAAATTGTTGCAAAAAGGTTTGGTCTAAATTATTAAGAAATCCAATGTGACGAGATCACATCTTTGAATTTGATTTAGACATACAACAGATCTGATCCTTTGTTGTTTTAAAGGCAGGGAAGTTTTACCTTTATAAATGGCATCTCTGTAAAGGAAATATGTATTTCTCATGGAACATTTCAAGGAGCACAAAGGCAGCGACTCGGGGCATTGAGGCATTTACCTCAATTGTCGCTGTAAAGTATATGACAACCTGTGCCCAAACAACAGACCTTTTTGGCAGTCCTAAACTTGTACTTATTAAAATAAAATGTTTGCTTTTAACAATTTTAGTTATTCAGTCATCTGTTTGTAATGTATTAACTCCTAAACACTGGTACCACAAAGTACCATACCTTCCAGACTAGCATTGGGTGCACGGGTTTTCTTCTGTTTGAACAGCTGATATTATTTCGAAACCCCATGGCTTCTGTACTGTGGACTTAGTCGCCACAGTCTCCTGTGGAGCTTTGTGGCAAGACCCAGTTGGACAGGAGAGTATACAACTGTACCCATGGTAATATAAAGTCATCAGACAAAAATGTAAAAACTACTTTTATTGCAAGAAAAAAAGGGTATCATGCTTTACCCAGTTTGATGACAAGTCAATGCTATTGAAGTAAACTAGATTTTGTCACAGTTTAAATTTGTGTAGGCCTAGAAGCAGTCAATAAAAACAGTTAGTGGTGTACGCAACTCTTAGCAGTTACATTGTACATGTATCAATCAAAATTCAAACTCCAGGGAATCCTAACAAGGGCTCAAATGTTAGGTGTCGGGGGGAACAAAATGTAAGCATGTGTTTTTGTTTTTTCAATGTAATTATGTGGAGATCATAAGTTACAATTTTTTAAATGTTTAAGTAAGTGGGGGGAGGGGGCAAGTCATAAAAATACAACGCCTACACATTACTAAAGGCGACTCTGTGCCCATGGTCTGCCATTTTCCCCGAGTCAAATTGCATGTGAATATATGGCTCTGTGACTACAATGTAACCGCTCATAAACACATATAAGGAATCCAACTCCCAAGATTTATCATGGATGATGATGCCGAGTGAATTGGGTCAATACATTACTTTGCCCACTGCAGGATGAAAGCCTCTTCACCAATTCTCCATTTTACTCTATCCTGAGCTGTCTGTCACCAAGCATTGCCCCTTTGTTTTTTATTCATCTCTGCTTGTTTTGTCTCCTGGCCACTAGAAAAGGCCAATTACGCTTGTATTTTATAAACAAAATCATGGAATATCTTCTGGGCTTAAATTTTGGTACAAATGTATGCTTTCAAGTATTTGTACATATTGTACATGTACATTTTCACTGTAACCGTGTGACAGAACTTTCTCCATTGACCTTGTACTTCAATAAAAAATATTCCAATTGGGTTTTTTTGTTTTCCCTAAAATATTTTAAGAAATAAATGCAGATGCACACCACTGTGTATTAAAGCCATTGTTAAAATATTAAGTTCTATTTGTTGTTGTTTCTTTATTAATAAAAAATAATAATAATCAGTTTATTATAGTGCCTTATCTACGGGCATCCCAAAGTGCTTATTAATAATGTTTCTAGGACAGGATATGTGTTAAGTTTTGGAATTATGAGACCAATTTCTATATCACCTTGTAAGTGTTGATGATGTGATGCAGTGCAATCTGCAGCCAATCACGACAGAAAACACAGAGGCATGTCATGGCTGAACTCAAGTTCAGGTGTTTCTGATCAGCAGAGTGTGGGTTCCAGTCGTGACACTTGTGTCCTTAAGCAAGACACTGAACCATTATTGATTCATCCTTCGGATGGGATGTAAAGCCGTATGTCCCATGTGTTGTTATCAAAAACTGTCAATGCACATAAAAGACCCCAGTACAATGTACTAAACGCTACATGTAAGAGAAGGGGTTTGACCTGGTCAGTCTGGCAGTGCGTATATCTTCAATCATTGAAGGCTGCCCTCAAAAGAAAGAAGAAAACCTCTTCTCTGAACATTGGTATGGATTCGTTTACGTGCGTTACACAACACATTGGACCAACAGCTTTACGTCCCATCCGAAGGACAAAGCAATAACCATGATAATAGTTAAAGTGTCTTGCTTAAAGACACAAGTGTCAAGACCGGGACTCGAATCCACACTATACTGATCAGAAACAACCACAGCTTGACCACTCAGCAAGGACACACGATGAATTCAACTGTCCATGTCATGCAGTTTATATTAAAGGGACACATTGCCTTGGATCGGGCAAGTTGGGCTATGAACACATGAAAAGCGTTTGTAACACAAATATGCCTCAAAATTGCATGGTTTTCCTTTTACTTTGCGAACTTACATGGTCCGCCATTTTGTGGAGTCAAAAATTTGGCTCTACATAATGGCGGGCCGTGATAGTCCACGATGTAAAAGGAAAACCACACATATTTGAGTGGATCATTAATTCTACTTTCAAAACATCTTTCTAACCATGTGCATTTCATAACAAATGGTTACAAACACTTTTCATAGCTCAACTCGCCCGATCCAAGGCAACGTGTCCCTATAACTTCATTGAACTGTAAAATGTTTGAGCCCAAGTTACTGTATGAATCATTAAACAGGCATGCAAGTTTTTAGCTAAAATCTGCATGGACTTCCTCTTTTTTTCTTCTAATTGAGTGCCAAAGCAAACTGAAAAACACCCACAAAGTAGTGTGTGTTTGGCAGTTTCTGCAAGAACAGAGTTGCATTTCTGTTTAAACCATATTATCATACAAGTCCTCAACTTGCTCCAGTAGTCGCAACAATGGCACAATGGGATACGGGAATAAATCCCGGCCACTAATCCTCTCGATCAAGAAGCGCAACCGGATCAACGTGGTCATCACATCTTCAAGAGATTGTGAAGATGCTCCTCTAAGTTCTTGATTGAAGACTTTGATACCATGATTAGAGACATCCAATGAGATATCTTCTTCAAGCTGATCCTGGGAAACATCTGGTTGGCTTTTACTTGTGTTGGTAGGAGATGAGGAGCCGTTATCGGAAGACCGAACCACCATAGGTGGGTCTTTAATGACTGCGTCTTCAGGACTTGGATCTTTGTAAGTGACTGTCATGACAGTTCTTTGAATATCCGTTCTCATTCGTTTAGGTTGCAGTGAACTTTTCCGTTCAGTATATATGCAGCTTCCATGTCCACTACTATCACTCCCCTCTGATACCTGGCTCGTGCAAACCATCAAGTTGTCTGTTTCTAATTCATCCTCACTTACATCATCATTTTCATCCAAGGTGACTTGCTCGGAGTGTAATACCGAACCAACAGATCCGACCTGGTGGGAGTGGCAAAATGCCCCCCAGTCTCTGATGACCTGGTGGAGATACTGCACTAAATACTCCAGAAACTGCGTCTCGGAGGATATCAGCAAATCCAACAGCACACTGGGATCATGTGACACTGTCTCCAAGAATCCGATGAATATGTTATGAGGGTTGAGTTGATCCTTCAAGAAAGTGCACAGAGGTTCGAGGACATGGAGGGACCGATGGATGTTCAATACACAGAGCATGACCCAAACAAGACAGTCATCCTGGTCAGCAAAGAGCTTCAAGATCCAGATTGGAGGTTTGGATATGAGCGGAAGGTTGAGCTTGCTGCAGATGTACATCGATAAAGTCTGTAAGCACTTGCTGACATCTGAAAAAAACAAATTAATTGAAGCTCGGCATAACATTCATTTTCAAAAAGATACTTTTATGGACTATATCAAGAGTGACAAATGAGTGAAACTTCAGCACCGTTTTGTTAAACATGAACTGCAAAACATCAATCATAATAAGGAGTTATCGGTCTTATGCCCAGTCTCGGTGTTTTCATTTAAAAACTTTGGACCCGAGAGTGCCCCCACATTGCAAAACACAATAACCACATGTATGTATCTCCACTGTTCATGCCGTGCCTCAAAGTACACCTTGATCTTCCCTCGCCTCCTTTCCTGGCTTTTTGATTCACCAATTATACATACCGGCTTCATTGAGGATCATCTCTGAGTATTGAGACTTGTAAGCTACAAGAATCTTCACAGAGGATAGGGTCACTCGGCAGAGTTTCCTTAGCAATGTTCGGTCCCCACACTCTGTACCTTCTACAGCATCATCACCTGAAGAGAATTGAAAATCTCCGCCTCCAAAACCAATTGGTCCACACCTGTATGGGATGTCATCTAATATGCTGTCTTTAACAATCATATCAACAAATAACCTTGCTATGGTGAGTAAATCTTCACCAGGTGATTTGTCCAGATGGTTTACGCTAGGCTGTGATTGGATGGACTGTGTTTTTCCTTCAGCCGATTGGTTCAGGCCAACTGTGAGAATATCCAGTAGTTTCTTCAAGACGATGAGATCATCGTGATATTTCTTGAGGAGGTCCATTAGAGGTGGGAGGATCTTGAAGGTAAAGTGTGGTACAACAGGTCCCTCTTTGAACAGTGTATGAGTTAGATCAAGGAACGATGACAGAATAAGTAACGTGGTTTTGTTGTAACTGTAACCAACGGTCGATAAACGTAGGTCTCTCGCTGTTACTGCTGGTATAAATGATAGGACAATGTCTGGAAGAAGCAAGTAGAGAAGATGTAACACTTCGGCCTGGACACCTGGAAAAATCAATGTTATCAAATACAATAATGTAATCATCAAAACAGTCATAAAACTTGAAAAGGAAAGGACTGGCATATATATTAAAACTTACATTGAAATTATGAATGGGGAGGGTCATTATATCTACCTTGTTGATCCCCAAACTTCAGACCTGTCGGAGATGTTACTCTTCTTTTGCATCTTTGGCTACAGCGGGATACCTTCCAACGAGGGCTGTCCATACAATACTTTTTTATGAGAAGGAGCCTTAAAAGGTCAAAGGTGAAGACGGCATGGTTGATTTGACCTGGATTGACCTGGATTGGATTCAGATCCTGATCAGGCTCTGCTTGACTTGATTTTACCTGATCAGGAGTTCCATGACCCTGAATCAAATTTAGCAATGGGTCACTATGGGTAGGGTTATTTATTTGACAGGGGTCAACTTGAAATGAGTTAACTTGACCTTGGTTGTCCTGACATGCTTCAACCTGACCTGGATTGACCTGACCCTGAATGTCCTCCTGGGTCTGAACATGTGGGTTTATTTTGTTTGAGTCATCTGAATTAGCTTGTTCGTCCAAGCAGATACTTTGGTTACAAGCTTTGATGGTCGCAAGGCATTGGAGAAGATGCCCCTTCAAAACAGCTGTGACCATGTCCTAGAGTATTGGAGGAAAAACACAATCACATGAAAAGTTGATACACAACTACCATATTCAATGATATTGGTGGCACATCCTGTAATTCTCAAGAAATCTACCTCAAAAATTTGGGTAAATTTCAGTTTTAAAAGTTCAACTTTTCCGGAATACCTCAGAGAACAATCTTGTTGGAGTTTGTTAACAGCAGTGTTGTAGTCGAGTCACCTGTGTCGAGTCCGAGTCCGAGTCTCGAGTCACCTGTGTCGAGTCCGAGTCCGAGTCCCGAGTCACTTGGTCCGAGTCCGAGTCCGAGTCACGAGTCACTTGGTCCGAGTCCGAGTCCGAGTCACGAGTCACTTGTTTAAATATTGATTGCAAACCAAATGTCGTAAAATAAGAATTGGAAATGACACACATTTATTTTAAACAAAGTTCTGTTAAAGTTTTTGTTAAAGTTGGTATAACCAAAAGAAACAATACGGGGCGGAACGGCAGATGCCATGATTAAAAAAATGTTGTACTACTTTTTACTAGTGACGTGACCAAACTTGACGTCGTGTGTGTGTGTCGACCATGTGTAGAAACTGGTGCAAACAACACACAGCCATCACAGTGCAATATGCAGGCTGTGTTTTACAGGTACCAGACATGCCATTTCCCTGGTAATATGCATCAAGCACAAGCAGTGGCTATGGTGTAACGTTTACAGAATACCAGCATAATACTGGTGTCGTGCATCCCAGTGTTATTATGCGTATTGAACATACGAATCGAACATACACGCGCTGTACGTAGATGGCCATTTACACAATAATCACGAACACTATTACTTGTAACACCATACAACAGTGTACTTATTTATTGTGCTAGACGTTAACTCCATGTGCACTCCGGGAATGACGATCGGATCATCGGAATTGTTTTTAATATTTAAAAAAGGTATTGTTTGTGAAAATACGTCAACGTGACTCGAGTCACGAGTCCTCGGGGACAAGTCCGAGTCATGATAGTCGAGTCCGAGTCCGAGTCCGAGTCCGAGTCTTTTGCAGACGTGACTCGAGTCAAGTCCGAGTCACCGAAATTGTGACTCGAGACGGACTCGAGTCCGAGTCCTGGACTCGAGTCATACAACACTGGTTAACAGTAAATGCATAGTTTATTATTCAGAGTTTCAACATTTTGTTTTGTTTTTTGACTGGTGTTAGAATGAAATTGAATTTATTTCAAATCCAAAAGACTTCAAAGTGCTTTCCATACTGTACAGCCTACACTTGTGTCAGCCCTAATTGACATGCACATTGTACATTGCTTAGACCAGAATACCCAGCAACTGCTTGAAAAATTAATAATGGAATCAGTACACTTACCTTTTTAGAAGGTGAAAGAACAGCTGTCATCATCTTACATGCCATAGAGGCAACAAGTCTATCGTCAGACTTCATCAGTAACCCCTGTACAAACACAGAAAACATTTCCAGAAAACATTTCCAGAAAAAATGTCACACAACAGTGTACACAGTAGTTTCGTGTTTGGTTTTAATCTGAAAGGATTGGTCAATCTGAAAAAATATAAAATGAGGGAAGCTATTAATTCTGTCACTATGCTTGACCCCTGTCCGTCTGACTGGTGGTCACACTGCGTTCTTATTGTTCCCGCTTAGCTCATTTAGCATTAAACTGCATTAAACTGTCATTATTTTATGTATTGACCGCCAAGTTGCAAAAAACAGAACCCCAACAAAATACCATATTTAATTGGAAAGAGTTAGAGAACATATTTCTCTTTAATGTGGTATAGATAGTTCCCAGTAGACGGCATCTTTACGGGCAAATCGCATTTTGGCTTGCAGGCGCGTCAAGCGCTCAAATTATTAACGCAGCCGCGTCTTACACTAACCAATCACGCAATGAGTTTTGTGAAATGTGCGCGTGCTGAACGCCGTTCTCACGCGTAACGCATGACTGTGTGTTCCAAATTGCCCGTAAAGATGGCCGACTTACGTCATATTGCAACCTATCTATACATGTATTTGGTCATGTCCAGTAGGCCTAACACATAAAGAACAAAGAATTTCAGTAGATAGACATTTCAAGCTAATTTGTGTGTTCTACAGGAAAACCCCTAGTTACATGTAGGCATAAACCTTCCTAAATTGATATGAAAATAAACATTTTTTGTAATCCATTTCTTTTGTTGAACTTAAAGGCCTTGATACGACCATTTTCAGGCAACTTGAATTAGAGGCAACCACTTGCAATGTACGCAAAAGAGACAATCTTTTAGCTGTTATTTGGGGCTGAGGCCTACTACAAAATGTAGTACTATCCCCAAGAAAATTGTGAAAACTGAAATGTGAATGGATTTTCTTCTAGGAAATGTACGTAGGAGATTGCCTGGAATTGGTTGCCTGTAAATTGTCCTGGCCTTTATAAGGCTAAAGCTGTCTTGGTTTTCATCAAGTATTTGGGTTTGAGAAAAACAAGTTTATAGTCTGTCTTAGATAAATTGATCATTACCACATCATCAAGTAAACCTCTGCTTGTCATCTCTTGCTGAAGGGTAAACACCCCCTCACAAGAAGCATCTGCCTCAAACAACTCCTTGCCAACTGTAAGACAGAGGAGCATTCTATCCCGAGATGACGACAATGACGACGACACTTGTTTTCTTCGACAGACTATGGGAGAATTTCCCACTACTAGTCCTTTGCTTTGTGTATGATGACTGATGATGCAGGGTGATTGACTGTAGCTTTGAGAAGCTGGCCTTGCTGTTTCATCAACTGCCATCCCTCCCTCTTGAAGACATCTTGTGCTTGATATGTCCTTGAGGTGAGAAGAAGCAACCTCCTGTTTTTCCTGATCATCTTCAGATCTGTTGATTCCATCCTCCGTAGCTTTCTCCTTCTCTTCTTTGGGAGTCAATCTTGAAAGATCTGTATTCCCATCCTTAGAGACTCCTTCAACCCAGAGGGCAAATGAAGAAAGTTGTTTTAGAGTTTGCCTTCCCTCTTCAAGAATACAACAGACACACTCTTCATCTTGGAGTCGCCTGTAGAGCTCTTTGATTTCACATCTTGCCATGTTTAGTACGATCCAAATCATGAAAATTAAGGAGTCTTTTATTTACCGGTACTTGATATTTGAAATAAAGTCGCATCCCGTCATGACCCGTGAGTACTATCTATCATCTATGGGGTTCGAGAGACGATAGCGGATCAAATCTCATAGTTCTAGGAGTAACCCATGAGGTGATGATCCCTCTCCTGTTTCCCAGGTTTTGTGAAACTTGGGTGTGATCCCTGGCTATAACAGATACATGTACCAGGTTTAATGGCTTCTGACTGGCAGTGGCACCCAAGTACTAGTACTAACACATATACATGTAACCTCCTATAATATAAACAGTCCCCATGTTGATGATGATTGAACAGATGAAGTAACAAACAAAACAACTGCATGCTGCACTTACATGTACTTTTGTATACAATGTTCACTTATCATCATACTTATAGCTGTACTATGGAGCAATAATCAAGTTAGAATTATAAATTGTAATGTATTATTGAAAGTGCATGTACCACGCGACAGTCAGTAGGCCCATGGAGGAAGGAATCCGTGGTAGGCCTATAAACACTACAGCAGCACTCACCACACTCGACTCAAGCAGGCTAGGTTGCATATATGCACATCAATGTCAATCGCAATCCAAGTTTTTTCACACGCGTGCATCAATTCAACCTTATGTCCTTACTACCCGAGAAGTAAGGCTCGTGGCAAAATATTTTTTTTTAAATGAGTATTAATTGATCAAACCAAAAGGTAAAATGAAAAATAAAAATGTTTAAAATGTTACGCTATGATTACAGCCTACACACTTTTTGCAGACGACGACCTCAATGTAACCAGTCTACTGCCACCAAGCGGCGGCTAAATTCGCTAAAGCCAAATGCATGCAGGTCAACATGACTTGACGTTGAATGATAGTCTTCGGAGTTCATTTTAATCAAGGATTAAAACACGATAATTTGTATCTTAATGTCAGTTTTTGGTCATGGGGGTGAGCCTGAATTG
Source organism: Leptasterias polaris (assembly GCA_037783415.1). NCBI lineage: Eukaryota > Metazoa > Echinodermata > Asteroidea > Forcipulatida > Asteriidae > Leptasterias > Leptasterias polaris. The sequence continues at coordinate 552,633 of JAZGTN010000181.1, read as the reverse complement.
CTGCATGTCCTACAGAGTACAAGTATTGACAACTTTCCTGAGCAAGTGTGTAAGTTTCATTAGTTAATAAACTTAAATAAATCGTGTATAATCGTCACCCTTTTAACTTTTCAGTTTTGTACTGCATTGTGTTGAATGTTGTTGATTGTATAGTGTAGGAATGCACCACCACACCACCAACCACCACCACACAGCCCAGTCACACCTCGGGTACAGTGGGGGATTGCCAGTCATCTCGCCCCCCGGCAAAGTCGCCCCTCACAAAGTCGCCCCCCTGCAAAGTCGCCCCCCAGCAAGCTCGCCCCCTCCAGGTACAAACTCACCCCCTCACAATGTCTCCCCCTGTTACAACAAAGTCCCCACCCCCCCCGCCAGAGTCGCCCCCCCCCCCGCCAGAGTCGCCCCCGACAAAGTCGCCCCCGACACAGTCTCCCCCGACACAGTCGCCCCCTATGCATTTTTTTGCTATTGTTGCAATGATTTTCTAAGGGGAAATTTTGTTGTTTTTTACTTGATTCAAGGAAGGGAATCCGAAAAAAACTAAACATTTTTTGAAGATAAATAACTTAATAACTATTACTAATTGAAAAACAACAAATTTTGACAAAAATTCTCCCGTTGTAACTCACTATTTAATTTTAAAAAGAAATTCAAGAAACATTAATTTAAACAAACTTTACACCAAACCGCACCAATTTGATGTGTGTCAAAAATCCTGCCTTTGGAATCAGTACTTAATGTACATCAATTAAAATGTAATAAAAGCCATGACGTACAAAATCAACAAAGCTTAACAGTTACTAAATAAACATAAAAGATTTCTCACAAAAATATACTGTATAGCTATAGTATTAAAAAAAAAAACTAAAGGATACAAAATCACCAAAATAAACGTAAAAACATATCTCACATAAATATATTTCATAAGTTACATGTGTACTTTAAAAACTATCAAAAGACGAATAGAAAAATACACAGGAGACTTAATAAATAAATTAATCTTGCACTGTAACTGTCGACCAAATGACGAATAAAAAAAAACTAAACGGGCAGCCCATAACGAGATAGTGTTGTTGTTATTTGTAAGATAAATCTTTTACTTTTCATTAGACAGTACAAAACCATCACTTAGCTGGCACTTGGGGGATGGGACAATAGATGTGTTATTAGTTTCAAACTTTACCGCAGTCAACTCCGTGGGGCAAGCATGGTCTATTGTAACAAAATTTTCCCTTATAAAATCATTGCAACAATAGCAAAAAATGCATAGGGGGCGACTGTGTCAGGGGGCGACTTTGTTAGGGGGCGACTTTGTCGGGGGGGCGACTCTGGCGGGGGCGACTCTGGCGGGGGCGACTTTGTAGGGGGCGACATTGTGAGGGGGCGAGTTTGTACCATGAGGGGGCGAGCTTGCTGGGGGGGCGACCTTGTGGGGGGCGACTTTGCCGGGGGGCGAGATGACTGGTTTCCCAGTGGGGTACATACAATGTATGGTTTGGTATGGATGGTACACGGAGGACGTCGTAGCCCAGTGAGTGCAGCTGCTAAGAAAACAAATTTATCAAAATTAATGTGCATTTTGTAGTTAAAAAGCATGAAATTTTATAGACCCAGGACAGGGGTGCTGTACTCCTTTTTCGAAATTTTGACATCATCGGTCGTGCACCTGTCAATTGTATCCCGCACCCTACGACCCCCGGGAAAGGTGCGTCATGGGTGGGTCATTTACCACCACATTCTTGACGCAGGGTACCGTCATTGCAGCCTTTGGTCCGTCACAGCATTGAGAAATAGGTGCGTCAATGTCCGTCCTTTTACCTGGGTTCGGCAAATGCCCGTCATGCCTACAATACGAATGTTTATGAGTTTTCAGTGCATGAGTTGCTTACAAGTACAATAAATCATCCTATCGTCAACCTTGTTTATTGGTGACATTTTATATTAAATACCCACGCTAAAAATACTCCGGGCGCTATAGATACATGTAGGGCATGAGGGCTGTGACGGTTTGCATTTCCGGAAAAAAATAAAATAAAAAATAGTTAAAACGTCAAAACAAACTGCCCACGGTATGTACAGTTAATATTTTCCCGGTTTTCACGGCTTAAAATGGCAATCAGCAAATTTACCTTTGTTTTTCGTGCCTTCGAACGATAAAACATTTTAGGCCCATCATATGACTTTGTCACAAAACATTTTACCGCCTGCACAGTGCAGTGCAGTAGGCCCGCCTCGCCCTCGTGCATGCTCAATACATTTGTACATGTCGTCATATAAACAGTGTGCATGTCGTGTCAAGCATACGTGAAGATAGCATATCTCCAGCTACACGTTCTACAAACTATGGTCTGTTTATCACAGAACGTAGTGGAATTGACATCGTTTGCTGTTTAATAGACCGGTTCCCATTCCCTATAGTCTCCCAACGTCGCACATGGGCCTTTGTTTGGACGGGGACCAGTCTATGGTATGCAGTGTGCATGTGGGACAGACCGAGCTGGAACAAAACTCTAATCGACCAGACGTGAACCAATGGTCGTTGCGCGAACTTGCTCCAGGATGCCGGACGTGCGTCATTTGGGACAGTCATGGTACGTCATTATCAAGAAATGGTGCGTCACTGAGGTACCGTCATTGTAGGCAAAATGTGCGTCACATTTGAGACACAGTGGTGCGTCATGGTATATGTAAATCCGACTCACATTAGACAAGTGATGTTCCATTCCCAAGGGTCCTATGGTGCGTCATACAATTGACAAGTGCATAATGATGTCGAAAAAGGAGTACAGCGCCCCAGTTACTGGGTCTAGAAATTTGATATGTCTAAAATTCTCATTGTATCCTGCCACCACTTTATTTCATTTCATTTATGTCAAATTATATCCTTACCTGTCAAGAAGGGTTGACAGAATAAACAAAGAGAGGGACAGGCACTTTGAACTGATACAAAGTGTCAAAATCATGACAAATAAGCCATTGTCAGGTGGTGGTCTTGACAACTCTGCTTGCTCTACTCCATTTTAGTTCCTTCGAGCATGAGTTTACTATGCGAAAGTTCCGTCCACGGGATGAAATATGCGTTAGAATTTTCCTTTGTTAAGGTCAAAATATTATATAGCATAATTTGAACTACCAATTCCTCACCAGGAATATTACAAAAAGGGAAATTGAAGTCCAACATCCATTAAAAAATCAAATAAATTCCTTACAAAGTGGTGGCAGGATACAGAAATTTTTCCCCTGAAAGACCAACTAGCAACTTTGCAAAGAAATGGCAGTCTCCAGTTTCATGGGGCAATATTTTACACAGTATTAAATTAACACGACACTGCAACAGTATCAGCGCATATTATTTCCTGTTTCGTTTAAACTTTAGACAAAACAGGAATACTTGTATATCAACTTTCTTTTCTCTCTTTCCAATGTATTTCATCCACAGTGTACAAAATTTAAGCATTGGTTTATTTATTACTACCTACATGTACATGTATGTACCTGACGAGTACTAGTAGTAGTAGAACAGATGAAGGTACCTTGACAACATGTTTTTCGTTTGCATTCTATAAATGTACAGAGTTCTGCCTAGGATTTCTTTTTATAGCATGAGTGGCGGAATTTGTTTTTCCTCTAGATCATAAAAATAGACTCAAACCTGAGAAGTACTAAACATTTGGCTTTAAATTATACCATTTTTATTCACTGGTAAAATATACAATTTTACATTTTGATGAAAACCTTTGAAAGGAAAATGCAAGTTTTATTTTTGGAAATGTATTCAGTGGTCGGAAATAGAGAAAATTCTGCCCTTGGTGAATCATGGAGAATCCTCAGTGCTGGGCGGTTTTTCCAGTACATGGGCAGAACCCTGAATGTAGAGTTTAACAAAATATTCAATTTGGGAACAAAATGTGTTACATGAGTAATTGAATTTGATTTCATTGTGTCAGCACTAATCATGGTGGCTTGGGACTGTTACGGAAACATTACTGAAACCAGTCATCTCACTACATAGCAAAGTCGCCCCCTACAAAATTACAAAGTCACCTCCTAAAAAGTCATTCCCTGCAAACTCTCCTTTAAGCAAAGTTGCTCTCTCTCATTTACAGTATTTGATTCCTGAATTAACTCACGATTTAGAAAAATAAATCTATATGAAAATCCAGAAATTTGTATTTTATGGTTTTTGGGGGCATTGTACATTTGATCTCTTTGTAAAATGTTAGTTTTTTATAGTTTAGCATAGGTTAATGAACATTTTAAAAGTATTTTTACAGTTTTTACTATTATTCAATTTAATTTTTTTGCGGTTTGTACATTTATTGTAACATTTATAATATTTTTAAACTGAATCACTGGGGTGTTTTAATTAGGCCTACATTGTAGGCCTATAGTTCGATTTGCTGATTTTTTATTGTTAAATTACACTATAATTTTTCGCTTCCTAAGTTTTTTTGAAGAAAAGTTATTAAATTCACAATACCGTAATCTTCGGAATATAGGCCGCCCGCGGTATAAGCCGCTATGCCAAGAATTTGTCAAAACAAGATTTATGCGTCAGTGTATAAGCCGCCCGGCGTATAAGCCGCAGTAATGACCGCACACACAGGGGGGCGTGCGTGTTTGGCGGTCCTTTGTGGGTGATGTACAGTGACTAGCCGACGGCACAACAGTCACTGTACATCGCCACAAAGTGCGTCTTGCGTTGCATTAAAGTAAAAATGTACTGAAGTAACATGTATCGATCGTTATTGAAATAATTTATGAGAATGGTCTGCAGTTAAGTGGGTCTATTTTCTTTTCGTAAATTTTGAATGGTGATATATTTTGGGGTAAATATTGCCGAGATCTCGATATTCGTGAAGTTTTTTCGAACGCGGAAAAACGGTTTTACCCCGCAGGGAGGAAGTGAGCAATTATAAACAAACAAGACTTGACTGTTTGATAAACTGCTGAGGTAAAATCACTGAATTTAATATTCATATTCCATGACAACAGAACGTCTTTACATTTTTATGTGCCTTTTTTCACTAGTTCCGACTCAATTAATTAATGGTTTCTACCTCCACGATTGAAGGAACGTTGCGCACGATCTCTGAAAGCTAGTGCCTCGCTTTTTATTCTTATACACGTGCACGTGACGTTTCATAGTCTTGGTTCGTGACCACACAAATGGAGCGTCGTGGTCGTGGTGTGGTAGCGGTTACAGGAGAGCGGTTAGGTTTTCGTGATTACACGACTGGAGCGTGTTGGAACCGAGACTAGACGTTTCCTGAACACATGGTGATTTCTCACTAAGGGAATTTCCCTTGCACCCTCGCTCCCACGGCTATATGCCGTTTCTTCATCCCCCGATAATAAAGTATAGCAAAGAGCAAGCACATCCGCAGGGTCAAGGTGATGAATAATATGGGATGGCAGTGGGATGGTAAGCGGCCTGTGGGAAGTACGTTCGTGCTCTGAAAATTATGAAGAAAGACAACCATGGCTAGAACAACTTAACTACTGAATGGCTAACGCTAGTTAGAACGGAGATTTGTAACCATTTATGGAAAACGTTACAACGTTAATAAACAACACTGCATGGCGATACCACACTGGTCACCTGCTTCTTCACGGCATTAAGTACGGTACACGCAAGCGATCACCAGCGAAAGTCGAAGCAAGCATGGTGGACGCAAGTTTGACGACTCCTCGCAGCTCAAAAGATAAGCTGGGATTTTCAACATTTCGTAAAAACTATCACTATATCACACAGGCCATGTTTTGGTGGGATTTTTTTCGTTTTAGAAAATTGTTTCGTTGCAGAAATATTTTACAAACGATCTTTTTAAAAACAAGTTTTATTGCTCGGTGTATAAGCCGCCCGGGATATAAGCCGCCGAAATGTTTAAAAGGGCCAAAATCAATATATAAGCCGCGGCCTATATTCCGAAGATTACGGTACTATAATTTAGATTTCTTGTTGTTGATAGTATGTACCATGTAACTGATTTTTGTTTTTAGGCCTACAGTACATGTTGAGTCTGAATTGTTACAAAATTGATTTTGGGTTGAACAAGGAAAAATTGACTAGAGCGGGATTTGAACCAACGACCTCCGGATTGACGTGCCGGCGCTCTACCAACTGAGCTATCTAGCCCTATGATGGCGGTCTCCCTTGTGATTTATTATTTGTTACAAAATTGTCACATAATGTTAAACATAGGGCAGGAATTGATTATTACAAAAAGGCCTCAACCCCTACATCTACTTCTGGGACCTACAGTATTGTCTGGACTTTGTTGTGTGGATAACATTTTAATTTAAATTTACATTCATCCATTACCCATGTTACCAGACCATGACTACAATGCACATGTGTATATGTAAACATGTGTATGGGTAGACAATAATCCCGTCATTAAATCAATTACTGAACAGTCAAGAGACTGGCTGTTTAAACACTTGCTTAATGTAATTTGTAAATTGTCACAAACAGTTTAATGAATCGGTGATAAATCTGTCTGAACTGCCTTTGTCAGGACAGTAGTCTATCAGTATCACCATATTAGTATAGTGCCTATATTTGTACACATGTAGTTTTAAAAGCTTAGTGGCACCCACTGCTCTACTAACACAAACAGTAATGACAGCAGGCTAGACAAGAGTCAACTTGGTGGTCATTAACAAGGAGACAGGTTGTGCTACATGTCCCCCTACTCAAGTTCTACATGTAGCTAGAAATAGAAGCAGTAAATCAATCTTGGAGGAGACTGATAATAAAAGCAATAATAAATAATAACATTTATAACTGTATTGATAAAGCTTTGTTTTAGAATTGAAAAGTTATTGTGATCAGTCTGGAGGTTTGTGTTTGGTTATTCTTCAAAACCCTGGAAATATTGATCTCCTTGTAATGTAGTACATAATCTAGCAAATAGAGACCACAATGGCTGTGAACAGAAAGCAGCAGGTTTACACACGTTTAATTCAAATGTACATGTACTATCAGTACATTACACAGTAGTGACTAAACGATGAAAAATTCACATTGGTTGAGGTCCAGCAACAAGGCATGTTAGGAAATTAATTGAATTTCATTTAATCATTCATTTCATATTTTTTCCTCCACTTTCATGTATTGTAAGAAATAATTACTGTCAAAAAGTGAGTTAAGCTCCAAAACAATTAACGTTCAGAGAAGGCAAGTTAAACATTGCACTAAAAAGCACATCTTTGTGTTTTAAAACATAACAAAAGAATTCAAACAGCCTTATTTAGAAATTCAAAAAAAATAAATAACCAAAAATACAAGAACATGCAAAATTACAATGCAGTACCAACATGACGACTCACTAACAGAATTACACTGGCAAAGTAATGTACCTAAGATCACATCCTCAAACTACACTGTAAACATCCCGCCCCTCCCCCACCCTCCCACAAATTATTTTCAACAAAAATGAAATTTCAGTCGGTGCAGTTGATGAATTTCTTAGACCTTGAAATGATAAAAAAATTCTCCTTCATTTCCACAGCAGCTGATTTCTTAATGAAATACAGCACCTTGAGTGGGAAAATTGGTACACAAACGCAATTTGACATCCAGCTAGACGACCGAGTGGCATGAGAGAGGCTGGATGTTGGTTTGTCAAGGCCCACCCCTCCAAGGCAGGACACCATCTCGTCAATCGGAGCGTGTGTACGTGACGTTGCATCTGTGTATGACTTCATTAGCTTGATTCGTTCTATCGGACAGCCATGGATCGCAGATCTATCCTTGTACGGTTTGTGGAGGTGACTGGAGCTGAACCAGACCTGGCTCAAGATATCCTTGCAGGTACATTGTGTAGCTTTTCACTTGTTAATTCCATTCATTTCTGCAACATTTACATTTTACAAGTAATTTATTTTGTGTGTGCAGAGGTAACTGGGAGGAGTTGGTGTTCTTTGTGTTTGAACGCAATCTTCTTCATGAAATAGGTACATGTTTTCTTTTTTATTCGATATTATAACTGAGTATTCACGATATCTGTTTGATACCAAACCGATTGTACACCAAGAGTTTATGGGTATTTTCAGCAAAAGTGTACATTTGTAGGGCCTATTATCAAACATGATAATTTCTTACTAATTGCTGGTACAAGAACAATAAACTGTTTTTGATCAGTTTTATTTTGAAGAAAAAAGAATTGAAATACTGAAACGTATGCCAGTAGGAGGGTTGACTGTGTATTGTGTACATTTCAGATCAGTTGATATCATATTGCAGGCTGGCACTGTGGATGATATTGAAAGGTCAGACATGGAAGGGCTCATTTGTTACATCTGTAGAGTGTATTGTAGTTGTTGTAATAACACTGAAAATAAAAATATCTGGTTTAATGGAGTACGTGTATCGAGCAGTTGATTGACATTAAAGCGCTTCACATTAACAGGAGTGTTGAATTAAAAACCTAGCTCAGGTGGTCTCAATGGGGCCACAACTAGGCAATTCAAGAACGCTAAATGATGGAAAGTTTGGGAGATGTTTGTATTTTAGGCTTTTTGGTGGGTGAAGTTTTGATTTACATGTAGAAACAATGCCACACAGAAACAACATGTCGTAATTTTCTAGAATAAGGATGGGACGACATGTATCCGTTGTGGTCAAAAGCGTGTTTCTGGTTAGAACTGGAGGACCAAGATCTCAGGCTGTGCGTGGTGTGTTTACTGAGCAATGGGAGTGAGCCTTGAAATGGTATCACTGGGTCACCTGTTGACTTTAAAAGTGGAAATTGGATTGGGATTAATGTAAAGTCAGTGTACATTATGTACATGTACACTAAAGTATTTTAAAACCTTGAAACCCTTCATTTAGAAGAAATAATGTAACCTAGGGACTTACAGAATGTTGTGTAGTTGTGATGGACTGTTTAGTTCGAAGTATTTTATTTTCTATCCAATAAAATAATTTAAAATGTATTGAATTTGTTAATTCTCCACTTCCAGGGCAAGGTCATTTTGGTGCGTGTGGTCTATTGTTAAATGCCAAGTGACCATGAGCAATGATGAGTTGCAATGCACAATTTGAAAAGGGTTTTGAATTAGGTTCATTGTTTGCTCAAGGTTAAACCTGATTTGATTTGTCATGTGTTGCGCCTTCGGTATGCATACATGTACGTACATGTACATGTACGTACATTTCAGCAATATGTTTCAAATTTCTGTATGAATGTGTGTGATCATGACGTATGTGATCATAAGTAAATTAAAGGCAATGTAGTTTTTATTAGTTTTTGTCCCCAACATGTTCAATGGGGATCTTGACAAGCATTGCACTTAGTCACTATTGGTCCCCTCCTTAGTCCTACCAATGGAGATACCTCCATGGTCCTACATATTTATGTTTAAAAGTTATTGCACTGTCCAACACTCATCAAAATGCTTCACTCAAAAATTATGGTTTTCATTCAAATGCCTGGACTGTGCTAAATAAAATGCTAACATCTATCAAGTTAAAGAATTGCCTATTGTAATAATTGGATTTCTGAGAAGTCAGAACATGGAAGGACAAGAAAATTTAAACAGTGTCTCAAAAATGACATCCCTGCCCAATTGTGTTTGTACATGTAGGCCCCTAAATGTAAATTCTTTTTCTGGTTTTTCTTTTTTGTTGATGTGTACACTGTACGAATACACATTGGTGTAAGCCTACTCGTTTTCAGTAGGCTATATTTTTTAATTCTGGTATTTTAAAGTACAGGAAGTACAGTCGTGTAGTAGTCTGGTAGTAAATTAATATGACAATATGCCATTTTGTTTATCAATCTGAAATTCACAGGCGTTGACTTCAAGTTCAAGTTCATGGAATCAAGATTCCTGACGTTAACATTTCAAGCTACATTGTAATACATGTACCATGAATACTACGTGGGATGTTCATCTACATTTTTATTAGTTTATTTACCTACGTGATACTATCCATGCAGTGTCAGTTTGTTTGGGTATGGTACACATCGTACATGTTGTACATGTACCCGGTACACACTGATTAAGACAATGAATGAAAGTGACTGGTGACATTATCAAACATATGACAAGCATTTTTTTTCACTACGGTGTAATGCACAATTTGCACTGTTCACGCATATTTTAGCAAACATTGTGTGTCACATATTTTTACACACAAGCACGGGTACAGTGTACATGTTTACATCAGTTCTTGTGTATCGATCGAGCAAGACAGTTTTTTCTTGATAACATCAGAACATGGAGGGAAACTCATTTAGAGGTTATTTTTAATTTCAACTGTCCACATTTAGACTAAAGGGGCACCATTACCAAGGCAATGACCAGAGCCCAATGAATTGCTTTCAAAGCACAAAAGTAGCTCTTACATAGGACATGTAGCACAACTTTACGTACACGATATGCTTTAATACCAGACTAATGTTACATGGTGGTACCAGCCAAAATACCATGTCACAGTATCATCTGTGACTGGTATCCTGCTTATTATTCGCTGAGCATAAAGTTGTTATAAATTTCTGCTCTATGAAATTAGACCCAGGGGTATGGAGGCAAAAAATATTAGTTTGCCTCCATGAACATGATGAAGTGTGGTGCAGACAAAATTTTCCCTACATGTCACTCAGTTTACAATCCAATTGTGTACTAAAATCTAGATAGTTTCATTTTTAACTTGTTTTAAATCAGTACTTACATGTACATGTACATTACAAGTACATCACAGTCCACACCCTACAAGTCATGCTTACTTATAAATTTGCAACAGCTACATGTAATTCTATTTTCTTACTTATAAATTAGTAAAAGAAAACTTTCATTTAAATTGACACCATGTAATTAAATGTAATCAGTTAGTTCAATTTTAATGTCTCTATTTGAAAAGTATAATTTTGTTATCACATGTATAAAGTGATAATTTGTTGCAGTTTGAAATTGTCTTTGTCAAAACTTTTGAAAAAACAATGTTAGTATTTCTTTATTGTTTTAATGTTAGTTCATTGAAAGGGGATCAGACAATTTGGGAGTAATGTTGTAAAGTTACATAATGTACCATACAGGGGCTACAGCTGAGACCAAGGATTTTTACCAGGCTTTACCAGTCTTTAACTACATGTAGGGAACCATCTTCTCAGTACTTGTGAATACATGTACATGTACATGGCCCAATTTCATGAAGCTGCTTTTAAAACGGCTACATGTGTACATTGTAAGATCAAATTCAGTTTTGTTATGAGCTCCTTATGTAATTTCTTACATACAGTATCTGGTTTTATTCTTCTATAATTACATTCCTATTCCCATAATTTTCTTGTTGCTTACTCAACTCTCTTCACTAGCTATTTTTTACTTGCCCCCTATTGTGAGTTGCATTATCTTGATGCAACTTGCCCTCTAATCCTACCCTTTCATGCTTCCCACATTGTTATACCCAGAATGCAGTTACCACCTTTTTTCAAAATTTGCACTGGGAAGGTATCAAATTAAATGCGATATTACAACACTTACAACAAACTACTGCATGTACAATTGCACCATTTTAATGTGAGGTAAGAGACTTGCAATATTGTTTTCCCACTTTAATTAAGGACTAACAAATTACTTTATCACAAAACATCGACCTTGGAGCCCCTCTTTTTAAAAAAGCACAAATAGTGTGATCTTTTCACTTGTGGTTTATTACTTGATGATCTTTTCACTTGTGGTTTATTACTTGATGATCTTTTCAGTCAGTTTGTTTTTATAATAAACATGTGTACAATCTAGATTTCATTTTTACTACGGCTTGGAGTGTACAAAGGTTGCAAAAACACTTCTAGTTGTACATGTATAATCATTGTACAAGTACAGGTACATGTACATGTACATGGTTTCGATAAAAAAAAATAAAAAAATAAAACTTTATTTGAAACTGTACATGATTTGTTTTAATCAGTTATTTTGACTTTAATGTCTGTAGATTTTTAAAGTACAAACTTTTTTATATTTTAGTGATAATCACTTACATGTACATTAGTTATATGTCGTACTCAAGAAATGCTTACCAGAACAAGGTTACCAGCCAAAATACCAACCAACATGTACAATGTACCATGTGACGTGGTATCGTGCTTACTTTTTCTCAGCAGAAAAACTGTAAGCAATGTTTGCAGCTCTAGAAACATACACATTTCCTTGTTCTGTTCCAATGTGGTGGTAACATCTTGAATGCATTGAAACAAAAATGAAATGTACATCTTGTCAAAATGTCAGTCCACTAGTGTACAGTGTGTAACTTTGATCTATTCATCACCTTTTTAGTGAGCAGTATCAAAACATTCACTCAAGCAAATCTTTCAAATATTTCAGAAAATAGTTGTGTCAGGTGTCTACACACACCTGGCATTGCATACATTTTTAGACGATTGCGTGTACAGGTGTAAGAATTGTATGGCAGGTACCATACAGTACACTGCACAATCTGTGTACAATGTACATGTACATGTACATGGCACACTTACATTTACAATGTAGACTCCATGGGTGTAACAATGGGTGTATTTGTAGAGTACATTGTACTGTTTCATCCACACCCAGATGTTTTGGTCTTTGCTCTAAGGTTAAACTTAGTACATACATGTAATCCAAATTTGTTCATGATCAAGGCTAAAAGAAAACAACAACACCACTAACTAACTAAAACATAAAAAAAAAATTAAAACTGTAATTTAATGAGGGTCGTTGTACTGATGCGGACTAAGGGATGACTTCCTCCATCAATGATCAATGCACTAACCAGCAACAATTTACAATTTTTCTTTCTTCCCTTTTCCTGAAAAAAGTAAAAATTACACATCAGTGTAGGGTAAAAACCAAATTATAACACTAACAAAAACAAGTTTGTTGTTTCCTATACCATGTATTCATGCTGTAGCCCGAGTGCATGCTTTTGAGGCTAAGTTTTGTACAATTGAAATCATCTTTACTAGGCCATGTAGGCTGTACAAGTACATTTTCTTTTAAAAAACCCAACCGAATTTTTACTTTTTTCAGGAAAAGGGGAGAAAGAAAAGTTGTAAATTGTTGCTGGTAAGTGTATTGATCATTGATGGAGGGAGTCATCCCATGCATCAGTACAATGACCCTCGTACCAGTGTGTATTGGTCATGATACGTAGGCATTAAGCCTCACTGTAAAGTGTAAACCAAACCAGACTGTGTAGAGCAAAGTTTTACCACCAAATCAAAAGTCTGTAATAAATTTCAGTAACCACTACATGTACAATAACTTATGTAGCAGTGTTGTCTGTTATTTGTTCATTAACCCTCCTACTGTTCGCAACATTTTCAAGTGAGTTGACCAACCATTTGAAACCATTCAACTGCCAAAGTTGTGTATGGTGGCACAACTGTGCACAGAACTAACTGTGTACTGTGTACATGCATTCCCTCATGGTATCATATTGCAAGGCTGGCATAGCTTATCTATCATTCAAAACCACAGTGAATGGTATTGAATGGTCAGACAGCAAGAGGGTTAATCATGTTAATGTATGCTATCATACTTGTTCAGGGAGGCTTATATTTTGTAATTACTCCTTTATATTATCTTTTATGATCTTTGTGTAATTTGCTTCTGTATGGAGTTTTCGGTCTGTTTTGATGTAATTTTTATTGTTTGTAATTTACTGTAATTTTTATGGTTTTTTGTTGTAATTTGCATCTTTTTGAACATCCTCGGATGGACTAATTTTCTTAATGGAATTTTTATTGTTATGCGCCCTCGATCAGGCTGGTCCTGGAGAGAGCGCAATATAAATTGAATAAATTATTATTAAATTATACTATCAGTATTTAACCAAGTCATTTCTCGCCCTGGAAAATTAATCTACATGTAGTACATGATGTAGGAACCAGTAATTTTTCTTAGTGCCAGCCAGGAATACTTTTTGCTCATTTATAAATATTTGTTTGGGAACACACTTCATACCCATGTTTTTGAATTTTCTTTGTGTATTTTATATATATGTATGTAATATATATATAATTAGTAGGGTAGATGGCCTTAGCTTTCGATCCAAACTGGACCTTCGTCAGAGGCATTAACAAGTACAAACAAAAACATATCCATTTATAGCAAAAAGAGGTGCAAAGGATTAGGGGAAGGTATCCAGAAAAAAGCTGGAAGATTATAGCCAATCAAAGTTATTAATTTACAGACAATGGGTTGGCTAAGAACCAATCAGAGTAAAGTAGTGAGGACAAAGGATGGTCAGTGTGAAAAGGGTGGATTACTGGACCATAAAGGTGGTAACTGCATTCTGGGTATAACAATGGGGGAAGCATGAAAGGGTAGGATTAGAGGGCAAGTTGCATCAAGATAATGCAACTCACAATAGGGGGCAAGACAAAAATAGCTAGTGAAGAGAGTTGAGTAAGCAACAAGAAAATTATGTGAATAGGAATGTAATTATAGAAGAATAAAACCAGATACTGTATGTAAGAAATTAAAAGTAGGCAAGAGGAACCTGCGGAGAGAGAGAGAGAGAGCGAGAGCGAGCGGGTTATTAAATACTCTGCAAAAGGAATAGGTTATTAGTGGGTTGATTTTAAACGACTTGTTGAGAGAAAGAAGAGTAAAAAATGAACCAATAGAGGGAACAGGTTATTTACAGTGAACATATTTATATTACATCAACAAAATAAGCAAGCAAAACAAGTGATGGGAAGAAAACACCAGTGTTTATGTTAAGTCCAAAGGGTTGGACTGTCTTAAGTTGGTGAATCCAGTGTGATTCTCTGAGCTTGCGGTGTGTCATCACCATTGCAAGCCTCAATCACCAGAAGTTCAACATCCTTGACGCTGTGGTCAGGGCTGTTGAAGTGGATGGAGACGGGGTACGGTTTTTTGGTCTTTATGGAAGAGACATGGTTAGCAAAGCGAAGGCTGAGTTTGGTCTTAGTCTCTCCCACATATTGTAGTCCACATCTCTTACAGGATATAACATAGACTACATTGGGTGTGCTACATAGGGAGTCAGTCTTGATATTGTAAGAAGAGCCTGTGCTATGACTCTTCACTCGTAGTGCGGGTTTGATGTAGAAACAAGTTCTACATGTACATTTAGAGCGCGCACATTTGTGACAACCCTGTATTACTGTTGAGGGTGGTGTTTGACCTGTATCTTGGGGAAGTTTGGCCCTGACTAGGATGTCTCCTAGGTTTTTAAGGCGGCGGAATGCAACCATGGGGCGCTCAGGGATTGCTGAACAGAGGAGTGAAGGATAGTCATTTTGTCATTGAGGATTGAGGAAAGTTTAGGTAGTTTAGGGTGGAAAGTGGTGACCATGGCAACTCTTTTAGTCGGGACTTTTTTGGTTCCCGTGTTGGTCAACAGAGTTTGGCGAGGCATGCTATGTAATATATATATAATATATTTTTTTATATATTTATATGTATGTAATATATATATAAAAAAAAATTTTGGGGTGGGGTGTTTCCCGTGTTTTCTTGAATACATGTACGTTGCACACAATTTTGAAATAAAGAACAAACTTTATTTAAAAGCTCAACTATTTTAGTTGCTTTCTTATCATGCTTACATCTATTTTATTTGGAAGTGTTTGGTATTTGAAATGTGCAGATGTACTGTGTACTCCAGACCAGGGTTGAGGGCCTACATACACTCCTAAACTCACACATAATTTTAATCATTTTAATCAATAACTCACATTTAGTTGTGGTTTTCATTTGTAAGTTTTCTAATTGTGAAAGGCCCCCCCCACCGGGATAAAAGATATAAAAGATATAAATAAAAATAATGAATAAAACATAACATACATGTAGGGTGTCATGGCCGAGTGGTTAAGAGCATTGGATTCAAGTTCTGGTGGTTTAGTCATTGGGGTGTGGGTTCGAGTCCCGGTCATGACGCTTGTGTCCTTGAGCAAGACACTTTGCTGTCATTGCTTCTCTTCACCTAGGGGTATAAATGGGTACCTGCAAGGGTAGAGGTTGATATTGTGTTTGAAAAAGCCTTCGGAGCGCCACGGCAGCCCAGGGTTGTATACTCCCCAGGGAGTTGAGAAAGAATAAAGGAATGTTATTGGCCCAATGACCAGGGCACTAATGTAAAGCGCATAGATACGTTATTGTAAAATGCGCTATATAAGAACTAGTTATTATTATAACAAATATAAAAATGAATGGCATTTTTATAATTTTGTGTGTGATGTGTACATTGTGTTCACATTAACAAATACTTGTTAATAATGATTGCCTGATTCAATGTTTTACAGGGAAGCAATGGAATCTTACAGCAGCCGTGGACGACTACATGCAACTAACAAGCAACAACACCCCTGCATCGTCCAAGAACACCACCCAACAGCCTGCTGCTACCCCGAAACACACTGTCCAAACAACATCTCCTAACACTAGTAACAGCCACCAATCCAACCAACAGGTACCCTTCCAACAGCCAGCACCAATCAAGGAGCAAGCACCACAGAGGAAGTTGGGGCATCAGCCATTGGCACCCCTCCCTGAACTGCAAGTGGTACATCCCATGACTTCCTCTACAGTGAGTAATAACAGTGTGGGGTCATTATCCACAAGTAGCAGCTCGTCTGCAGGAGGGGACAGTGTAGATTCGCGCCGCCCATCATCAGAACTGAAGTT
Organism: Leptasterias polaris; assembly: GCA_037783415.1. NCBI lineage: Eukaryota > Metazoa > Echinodermata > Asteroidea > Forcipulatida > Asteriidae > Leptasterias > Leptasterias polaris. Next base: position 535,986 of record JAZGTN010000181.1, on the reverse strand, counting down.
GTTCATCCCGAAAGCCGGCGAGAAGGATGCCCCAAGGTCACCTGGACGTAAGTTGCTTCAAGGTTCATTTGTATCGGCTAATCATAAGGATATAGCGTTAAAGGGAGGGTTATGTAGGTTGGTTTTTGTCAACATAATGTTGATATACATGTATGAGCAAAACTACATTATCAAAGACACAATAAAAGTCACCTGTGAGAGTTTCAGCTGAACACAGTGTCTACTTGTTGACAAAACAGCAAAAAGCTGTCACAGTATTTTTATCAGGAATGTTTTATCAAGATTGTTTAGCGAGGTGACACAGCGGGTGCCAACTGCATCTCTGGCCACAGCATTCACTAACAGACATCACAGAAATTTGAATCTCCAAACTCGCCTCGTTGTGAGTTTTTGAGGTTCAAATTTGTTGACATAAGTTTATTGATTTCTAATCAAAGGGGGGAATTTAAGACAACAAATTCCACAGGATGCTTACAACATGCGTACTAAACCATCTTAAATTTATAACAAGGAGGCTTTCAGATATGAAAATTACATTAAAAAAATGGAGGGACATTACCAAAGTATGATTCTAGCACCTTTAAAGACATGATTGGTAATTGCTATTTAAAGGTATTATACAGGATTGGCAGAGCTGACAAAATAATCACAGACAGTGTTCATGTTTTGTGTAATCAACCACATACATGAAATAACAAACCTGTGAAAATTTGAGCTCAATTGATCATCGAGGTCACGAGAAAATAGTGAAAAGAGACCTTATGTGTTTTCTGTTTTTCAAACATCGAGTTTATTATCACGCGCGATAAAAACTATTGTTTTACTCATTTCTCAGAAACGATAGCATTTTAGGCAGAAATATTTTAAGGAACCCTTTCTACCATTACTTACTTTCAATCATGTAAGTTATGTGTGAATCTGTGAACATTTGTGTTTTTCGATCTTACCAATAGTGTATACACATGTAGGGCCTTTAAGCGAACTGTTAACAGGCGCAATGGTATTGGTAGCTTTGTACATGTACATGTACACATGTAGTGTATATGATGTTAATGTGTAAACTTGGTTTTTGTTTTTCCCTGCGTTACCTGTAGGACATTTTTAACATGTACTCTCTGTGTATGAACAGGATGTACTGAATCATCACCAGGGTATTGGCTAAATATTGTCATTGACTCACATATATAATACCTACACAAGTCATCATGTGCTTTCAAGCATACATCATGTACATTGTACATGTTCATACAAAAAACCTTTCTGTACATTGTACAAAAAACCTTTAAATTTTAGCGCACCTATATTTTTAGTGTACATAGCGTTATTAATTTACATTGCACTATCAGGTACGTGCAGTTGCACAGTGTAAACTGTAAACATGTAGTTTAGTTGCAGTAGGTACATGTAGTTGCAGTTGGCGAGATTACTGAAAATGCCATTTTGTGGAGTAAAAAATTTGACTCCACTAAATGGCGGACCGTGTTAGTTTGCAAAGTAAAAGGAAAACCACGCAATTTCGAGGTATACATGTACTTGTGTGGATCATTGTGTTCTACTTTAAAAACATCTTTCTAACCAAGCATTTTATAACAAACGGTTACAAACGCTTTTCATAGACCAACTCGCCCGATCCAAGGCAACTGTCCATTTAAGGGTTCAATTCACTTGGTCTCTGGGAGAGAACCAATTATACATACTCCTAAAATTTACAGTTGCTCATTTGCTAGCTTCAGGCCTGGAATTTCATCTCTGAAAGGGCAAGGCCATTTTGATTTTGCAAAGGGCACTTGTATTGGAAAATCATAAAGTCTATGGGAAACTTTTGAAAGGGCACTAAGGCCAAGACCAGGGGCAACGAAGGCCATGGCCTCCGTGGCCTCCGTGTAATTCCAGGCCTGTAGCTTATTTGGATTAACATCACCTTTTACCTAAATGTAAATTGTATAGACGTTAAAATACCAGTGCCCATAGTACCTGGCATGCCTGGGTGACCCAAACTGTGTACAATTTTGCATTCTGCCCTCAAGTGGTCTGGGATGTACAGAAAAACTTGGAAGCAACTAGAAATATATATATATTTTTTTCCTTCTCTCTCAGTAAACAAAAAGCTCCAGCGTGGCATCTCCAGGGCCAACTGTGCTCTGGTGGACTTCAGTAGGAAGAAAGTGACAGAAGACGAGCACGACCACTCCCATTTCTTAGTGGACACACCCATGTATACCTTCATCTTACCCGATCTGGCCATGTTCCCTGTGGACTTCAGGGCTTTCATGGAGAAGGATCTACTAGAAATGGCTACAATGGCAAACCTAGAACATGCAGGTATGTTTACAGCTAGGTCCCCATTTCATGTCTCTCGCTTACTGCAGGTATGTTTACAGCTAGGTCCCCATTTCATGTCTCTCGCTTACTGCAGGTATGTTTACAGCTAGGTCCCCATTTCATGTCTCTCGCTTACTGCAGGTATGTTTACAGCTAGGTCCCCATTTCATGTCTCTCGTTTACTGCAGGTATGTTTACAGCTAGGTCTAAGCTTGGGCGATACCACGATATTATCGAAAATCGCGATACTATTTTTTAAACGATTACGATATCGTGTCTGTTTTTTTAAATCGCAATATCGGCAAATCGCGGTTTCGATGAAGTATCGCGATGCATTTCCTAATCGAGATGATATGAGCTGTTTAAAAACATAAAAAGGCACCGACCGCAACCGCAAGATTCCCTACTATTGATCCCCGACTGGGATTCTTCGAAAAGACCGACATCAAACAGAGTCCTCATACAGACCAACATCAAACAAACGAAAACTGTGCGGTATTGGTCACGCACGTACATGTATAAAAACGTTCCTCGGACGTTTCCCGACCACGAGGCGATTTCTCACAAAGGGAATTTCCCTTGCCTTTTCGTTCCCACAGCTACACGCCATTCCTTCACCCCCTAACTATAACGTTTACCACGTTAGGAGCATGCAAGCACATCTGCGGGATTGAGGTGATGAATACTATGGCAGTGCTGTGAGAAGCACTACGTCATAATTATTCACGCGATCGGCCAATCGGAAAGCTGTGAGAAGCATACGTCATAATTATTCACGCGATCGGCCAATCGGAAAGCGGCCGGTCAGGAATCAGCCAATCAGCCTGTGCCAATTGCGTTCGTGGTGCTTCGGGTAACATGAAGAATAAAACCATGGCTAGAATGGAGAGCCTTACAGCCTTTATGAAATTTCCTTACATCAATATTAACCAATTCGCGGCACTTCAGTTTTAACACTATTTTTAAATCTGAAGTGGGTTCCCTCATCAACACACGTCACAAATTAACCGCGATATCATCGAATATCGCGATATATTTTTGACGATGTATTGTGAATGAAAAAAAGCAATATCGCCCAAGCTTATCATAGCTAGGTCCCCATTTCATGTCTCTCGCTTACTGCAGGTTTGTTTACAGCTAGGTCCCCATTTCATGTCTCTCGTTTACTGCAGGTATGTTTACAGCTAGGTCCCCATTTCATGTCTCTCGCTTACTGCAGGTTTGTTTACAGCTAGGTCCCCATTTCATGTCTCTCGCTTACTGCAGGTATATTTACAGCTAGGTCCCCATTTCATGTCTCTCGCTTACTGCAGGTATGTTTACAGCTAGGTCCCCATTTCATGTCTCTCGCTTACTGCAGGCTTCTGCTCTTATGGTCAACATTTTCCACTTAGGGCAAGAAATAGTGCGCTGATCTGTAATCAAATAGCACTTGCATGTAGTAGCAAGAAGAACACACACACATGACACACAAAACTTTTGCTACTGATCTGTGAAATACGCTAATGTTAAGCACTATATTTACTGCCACCAAAAGTGCTGATTTTGTTGCAAATGGTGTTGTACCGTAATTTCTTGCGTACAAGACGCGGGGCGTACAAGGCGCAGGGCCGTGAAATTACCAAAAAAAATTCAAGCGTCAACAGACAAGGCGCACCGCCGTACAAGGCGCATGATCTTACATGCACTGTGACTGCAAACAGCAGACCGTATCGGTACATCGCCAAAAAGGGGTCATTTTGTTACCCTAAAAGTACCACGCTAATCAACATGTGAATAAATAGAAATCACATGTGCTTGAAACATGTAGAGACATGTAGAAAAGTTCATTTTAAACTGAAACAACCTACCGTTCAGCGACTTTTTCAGGAGATTCTTCTCCCGTGTGTCACACAAGGGGTTGAAGGGAGTTTACAGGTGACCAACAGAGGGCGCTACCGCAGGGCTGAAGAGATCTGTTTGTTCAACAGAGGGCGCTACCATACAGGAAAAATCTCCTGCCATTCCGATATCGATGGGGACGTGACATTTATAATTAATGAGAAGTTCTTTTCTTTATTTTATACCACAAACATTTATTCAAAGACGTCGTTTTTCTGGTTTGTTTTCTCCACAGTTATTTTATGTCTAACTTTTGAGCTAAAATAAACGAAACAATTAACTAAGCTGAAGGTCTACCATAGAATTAGTTTCGAAAAAGGGTCACTTCCCGTGATTTATAATTGTTTTTTCGTTTATAAAATACAATCAATTAAAAAGTAACGATTACAGTTTATTTTTATAAAGTTGATTAAAGTAAACCATGGACATGGTCGCACCTTTCACACAGGTTGGGTGAATGCGTGAATCACCGTTCACACAATAGAGGTTGGGTGAATGCTTCCGCAATCGTTCTGATTAATCTGAATGCAGTATTTTTGGTACGAAATCGCGGTTACAAAAGAAGTGATGAACACGTTGCTGCATTGTTGGTATGAATTCACGGTCGTTATGTATAGGGACACGTGGCCACAAAGGCGGCTCAATACATCGCGTCATTGTCGGAATGAAAATCTGGCGACATTGTCTGGAGAGTTGAGCGCTGATAATGTACTACGTCAACAATGCGTGGTGAGTTGATGGTTGGCGACCGCATTATTAACCTGACCGCAGCTACATTAAATAGGGCCTAGATTATTTGCACGTCGGCCGCGGTCATTTTGATCTCAAGCGACATCATACAAGGCGCACCGGAATACAAGGCGCAGTGATGATTTTGTGGTCAAAAACGTCAGATAAGACGCGTCTTGTACGCAAGAAATTACGGTACATGTAATCCAAGCCATGAAATTTAGCCCAGGCTCTATCATTCAAAACACAGTATATGTTCAGTGTACATTACTAGTAGCTTTCCACAAAAGTTTATTAGTGAGTTTCATATCTTCTCTGAACTGCCACAATACCTCTTTATTAATTAGTTTAATATTTTGCCTATTCCCAGGTGTCAATGTTGTAACAGTGTAATAAGCATGCATATGTACCTAATACCAAAGAGTACAGAGCCCCAAAGTCGCAAGATGGGAACGCAGGCTGAAATGAGAAATGTTCACCGGACCCCGTTTCAGCAAGTACTTCTTTTAATGCAACAATCAATAACAGTGCAGAAAATGACCATTGCTAACAAAACATTTGTTGCTGAAATGGCACCCATGGGTATTTCACGTTCCAACAATAGATATACTGTAGAGCCCCAATTCCCCATCTTGAGACTTCGGCACTCTTAATCTTTGCTAGTCAACTTCTCATATACATGTAGCCTGTCTTCACTTTGTAAAAGATTCTTGTTGAGAAATCAGTGGTGTAGAAATTCACAGCGTGAACAAATGTCTCCTTCAACCCAGGTCGCTTGAATTGGTGGGCAGACTGCAAGGCCTGCAGCCGCCTCTGGCCGATGGCAACCACAGGGGATGGGAACTGTCTACTTCATGCTGCATCCCTTGGTAAGCTATTACAAACCCCACACCATCGTGAACACTTGTTTGCTGGCTACGTGATAGCTCTGATCGAGCCCTCTACTCCATTTCACTAGAAAGGGTTTTGATAAAGTAACCGTCCAAACAGTATACCGAGTTTAATATGTAAATTTTCGCATCGGGGATAAAGAATATATAATTTATTTTTAATTGAAAGGTGGGATGAGTCCTTTAGACATGACTAACCCATCATATTCTTCTAGCTCACCCTTACATTTAGTTTTTAGTTATTTATTTTCTGACAAAATCCATCCTGTTTTCTTGTTCCCCTGTCCCTTTCTTAGTTGTATTTCATTGTTAGGCCTAATATACATTTAAGGCCGTCATCACTGAGAGATTGATGTTGGTGTTGTACAAATAGCCCACTTCAGTCAAATATCAACAAATAATTCCTAAAGACCATTGCTAGCCTTTACATGTAGGTGCTGTGTATAAAGGTAACAGAAGTAAATGCTACTGTGTCTCAAGTTGTTGCCTTGATGCCCCAGGACATGTAGGAAATGTTCTATAAAAATACACAATACCATGATGAAGATGCAGTAGTTTCCAGTTAATCTAGGACTGTAATGTTTTTGTCAAGTTTGTACAGTTTCTTTTTCCTCTACTTTTCAGGTATGTGGGGTTTCCATGACAGGCAGTTAACACTCCGTAAGGCCTTGTACCTTTTCCTGACAGAGAACCCTCACAGTCAACGAATGGAAAAACTGAAGAGGCGATGGCGATGGCAACAGACAGAGGTCAATAAAAAGGTGAGACAGGACCTTAGAGACTTGGAGTAGAGGATTAGGTTGACACCCGCATGCCGCACGAGTCTAACTAGAATAAAGGGCTTGTCCAGAATTAGATTTACAGTAGGAAACCGTTTTCAGTGAACTTGCAAGAAACCGTGCAAATCTCGTGCATACACATGTACATGTATTCAAACATTCTTGGAACCACTTAGGACAGTTGTTTAAATAATACTTTTTAAAGTTTTGAGTATTTAATTTTGTCTCAAGTCTGGTCTCGTGTACTCTGAAGCTGAATGGGAAGAGGAGTGGACAGCTTTACTGCGACTAGCCTCAGCTGAACCCAGAACACCATTGTCTGGTAGCACAAGGTAATCACAAACAGTCATTATCCATCCCTAATAATAATGGGTGGCATGGTTGGCTTGTGCGTAAAGCGCTCGCCTCTCACCAAGGTGACCCAGGTTCGATACCCGGCCAGGGCCATATGTGAGTTGAGTTGTGCGTTGGTTCTCTGCTGTGCCACGAGGGTTTTCCAGACCATCCGGTTTTCCTCACTCGGAAAAAATCAAACACTTTCGATCTCTGGCTGTGCTCCGTGGTCATAATGGGTTGATGTGGCTGGCTGCCAAAGGCGTCCTTGCATGCCTGCCTCTCGAACACGTTGTAGCCGCGTCCTTCGTAATTCAGCTCTTAGCTGCCAGTAAGGATGATTAGCCTCCCAAATTATTATTATTATTATTATAATAACAAGAACAGGCATGTACAGAGCGCTCTTATATTGTGTACCAAAGCGCTTTACACAAAACGGTACATTAAGCAAAGCAAATAAAAATAAAGGCACAAATTATGGGAAGGGCATTTGGTCCTTAGCAATCAACCATTGGGAAAGTTTCCAGATGTTTCTTGAAAACTGCGAGAGACTCTGCAGAACGGATTTGATGAGGGGGACCTTTCCAAAGGCAAGATCACCAGCAGCAAAATTCACCTGAACCCGTCTGAAGAAGAATCAAGATTTGTTCCTTTATTGGTAAAGTTTTACTTTATTCTCGAAAACAAGAGCACAGACAGAAATGAAAACCATTTTAAAACTATTGAGATTTCAATTGATAATTTTGGGGCGTTGAAACCCTCAGTTTAGAACAGCCTATTTCTCTGAACTGTGGAGTTAATGACCCAAGGCATCACTCCTGATTGCTTTAAGCATTCTGCAGTAACTACTGATTTCGTGCATAAAGAAGTACTCAAATTAAATTCTAATAAGAGTATAGGTCCAGACGATATACCGCTGAAATTTCTTAAAGATGGTGCTAATGTTCTACATGTAAGTTACCCTATTTCATTCATCATTAATGTGTCCATTTCCAGTAATACTGTTCCCACTGAACTGAAGTGTTCTCAAGTTAGGCCATTTAAAAAAAATTAGTACATGTAGGTCTGATGTTGGCAACTACAAACCGGTCAGTATATTAAGTACAATATTTCACTGCCGAATAAAATAAATATTAAACAAGATTTTGCGGGAAAAAAAAGGACTGTCTTTTGCAATCATCAACCCAAAAGTACCCACTGAAAGGTATATCCTTTTTTGAATATTCACAGCAGGGGCTCCTTACCAACACTGTCTGAAGAGAAGCCGCCCACACCCACGGAGCTTGGAGAGGAATTAACCTACGAAAGCCTTGAAGAGTTCCACGTGTTTGTATTAGCTCACATTCTCCGCAGACCTATCATCATCGTCTCGGACACCATGCTGAGGGACGCAGACGGTGAAGCCTTCGCGCCCATCTCCTTCGGCGGAATCTATCTCCCACTAGAAAATCCCTACAGAGACTGCGAGATATCGCCACTAGTCCTGACCTTTGACACGGCCCATTTCTCTGCCCTGGTTCCCATGGAACAAGACGTGGTTGACTATGAGGGGCCAGAGGAGACTCAGTCACTTCCAGGTGAGTGTGGCTAGAAAAGTGAATAAGGAAATGTTTTACAACTGTCATTCCTACAGCTTGGAAAGTCCAATTTAATGATAATGATGAGCACTTATAATTTTACATAAAGCGCAGGTGTCTGCCACAGGTGGGTGCTTAGGCTGCTGATATTTGCTCACTTTTTTTTACTACAGAATTGCGGAGGTAAGAAAATGATTTTATGAGCAGGGTAGTGATTTCTCCGTTTTTAACCGAAAGTCCTTTTTTTTTTTGCCCCCCCCCAAAAAATAAATATATATATATATATTTTTTAACTTAAGATCAAATTAATTAAAAAATGAAGATAAAACCATATAATGCCCCAGATTGCAGAGTAGGGCTTTTAAAACCAAAGATAAATGTTATTATTGGGCTTCGTGCTCGCAAATTTTCATTTTTTCAGAGTTCATTTTTTTTTTTCAACAGCCAATCACATCCCTGTATGAAGCACCATGTTAATTTTACAAGATGCTGTTTGCACCTTGCAGCCAACATGTCAGAAAAACACTGGGGCAAACCCCTTATCTAACAATAGGTGCACTGGGTTCTTTTATAATTCTTTTTAAAAAAATTGTATGACATTACACAACACACAGGCCCCATAGCTTTACCTCCCATCGGAAGGACAAAGCAGTTATGGTTTTAAGTGTCTTGCTCAGCAGAGATGCATAATTCAATAATTCAGATAAATTTGTGTATAATGAACAAGGCTGGAGCATGCTGGGCAGCATTGGAGAAGCTCACATGCCGTTCCGGACACAGTGGCTTGGGTTTAGATACGTAGATGAATAGATACATGTAGAAAGATTAAACATTACGGGAAAGCTCCATTAAAGAAAGGGGCTAAAATGAAACATCCTTTTCGTCTGGCAACTCAAACTTGTTTTCTCTATGTAATTCCTTTTCCAAATAGTGGACTTAATTGGATCCTGCACAAACCAGTAGGGCTGCTGACTGCCCCAGGCAGATTAACTGCTCATCCATTAAGTTTAATGACTCAGTAATTCAATGTAATTAAACACACCCACTCTGGTGGATGTAAACTTTCTGAGTTTTTGTGGCCAAACTCAGAATTTCTTTGATGGAGCTTTCCGGTAATGAGGGGCCATGTTGTCATGATCAAAGCAGGCCTGTGGCTGTACATGGAATTCCTAACTCTGTTACTGCACGTGCGCCCTCCCTTCATGTACATGTAAATCTGTCGAGAGCATGCATGCATATGGATAAGAGTGCATACATGTAATTCCATGTCCAGCCACTGGCCTGGCATGATGACACAGCCCCTTTAAATAAATGTCTAAACTTAAGTTTGTAATGATAAGAAAAACTTCTAATTTTTCATAATTATTTCAATTTTTTACTATACAGTTGTGATTCCAATCACAGACTGCGATCACAAGTTGCTTCCAGTGCAGTTTGCAGTGGATCCTGGATCGGCTTGGCAATGGAATAGCAAATCCAGCAGCCATGCAGAAAAGACTCAAAGTCTAAGTGCCTCCGATAAGCTCAGACTCCTAGACAAGTACATGAATCTAGTCAAGATTCCCATCAAACATTCATGGAGAGAAGAATCATTAGAGCAGTCTTCCTCAAGGTCTTCCAATGGTTTAAAGATCCCCAGTTCTAGCCAGATCCGGCAGGGATCATTTGGCAGGAAACTGAAACACTTTACAAAACTTGAAAAGAGTGTTAAGAACAGTACTGGGCCTGTTTCCCTGGCAGAGCTGGAAGACCAGACCATTATTGTGGGGGCTAAGTTGAACGAACGGCGGCATCAATTGCAAGACGAGATGATTAAGAATTACATTGACAAGGCCAAGGAGCGATTTGAAGAGGAATGCCATTCGAAGACACTGCAGAGGGAAGAGGACCGACATAGGCGAGAACACCTCACAGGCTCTCATCAGAACACTCGTGTGTCACCTCCTGCTAATTGGAATGATTCCTACTCTCACACCAGAGAAGCTTATCCTAGTAACCCAGCACCCAAGATGGTATCCCAAAACTACCAGAGGCAGAACCAGGGTTACTCAAACAGACAACCAAGCCCTGAGCCTATCCGACGATCCAACCCACAACCAACCCATCGGAATAATTACCAGACTCCACTGACACAGACAATGAGTAATCCTGGGCCACAGTCACGCATGGCTCAACATCCACAGTACCATCAGCCTGTACCCAACTCAGCAAGCTTCCCGAACAGACCGTTAGGATACCAGCAAGGCTACCAGATGGACGCCCCAGCTGAGTCGACAGTGCTAGTCAATCAGGTCAACTGCCAGCCATCACGCCAAATCCCTATCAACAGGCAGCAAGGTTTCGACGAAAGATCCGGTGCTGTTACTCGTATTACACAGGGTATGGGCCAACTGCAGCCTACAAGTGTGTACCAGCAATCACCAGAACAACAACCCGATAGGCCACCACAGATCGCTAGATCAGCCCAGGTGGTGTCACAGCAACCTTATCACTCCACCACCATGGCATCTCTGTCGCCGCAACCAATACCAACTGATTCAAGGTCACCTCAGGCACCCCGTTCACCCCAGGCACCCCGTTCACCCCAGGCACCCCGTTCACCCCAGGCACCCCGTTCACCCCAGCCACACCATTCACCCCAGAGACCCATCTCTGCTCATGTGCCTCAATCCAGTCAAGCCCCCTCTTTGCTTCATCCATCCAAGGATTCGCCAAAGCTGTCGAAAAAAGATTCTGGCAAAAAGTCAAAGGGACTCTTTGGAACATCAGGTAAGGCCAAGTCTTCAAAGGGTACAAGGCCCTGCAAGAATAAAAGTTGTGATTTCTATGGTACAGAAAGCACTGACTATCTTTGTTCCCAGTGTTATGATGTGAAGAAGAATTTAAAATCTGGCCGGAAATGAATTACGTCTAAGCATTATGCTAGCATGTGACCACAATCCTCTCGTGTCCCCTTCTTCGATGTCATGCCACATCAATTTATTTGTACTTACCGGTACATGTACCTGTAGAAAAGATTGGAATGCCTGACCCAGTGATAATTATAAGCAATCGTTATTTGGGCCTACCGGTCCCAATCCTGCTGAATCGTTCACTTTGACAGTTGGATATAGAAGGATTTGGGACTGTAAACGTATATATCTCAAAATAAAAATATATACTAATCATAACATGTCATGTCTCTACACTTCTTCCTATAGTACATGTAGTATGCCACACACTGTAAGGATGTGCTATGGCCAACTACCAGTAGTGTCAGTAGTTTCAGTAAGCTCATTAACCATTTAACAATCGGATATCCATCTGAACAGTTGCCAGTTGCCAGATTGCCTAGATTAGTTGCCAAGTTTTCTTTAATCTGCATTTATTGTTTTGCCTTTGGTTCTCACTAGACAGTTTAAAAACAGATACTGAAAAATGTATGTCAGCTTTATACATTTCAAACTTGAATGGTTTGGGAATCCAGTCTGCAGTAACACCATATCTACATGTACTTTGCTAGGTACAGGTTTGTTCTTGCTATTCATTCTACTGCCGCTAAGTAGATTTCGGAAATCGGGAGACTACTTAATTTTGAAAAGAACTGTCCTGTTTATAAAATACTACCTGGGAGACGAAATTGGCTGTGACTACTATTTCTGCTTAGTGGAATCGAGGGGACTTCTCGTTATTAACTTCACAGCCAGACAGAGATGAGTTTTTAATTGGTCTTAACGTTTCCACTAGCCTGCTCACGTCATTGCCTCAAGAACAAATCTACACAGCAAAGTAATTACATGGTGTTAGCGCAAACAAAATATACATTGATACCTTACCATGGAATGCCTCATAACCAATATAAAATTCTTCATTTTCATGAAGTATTTAAAGTTTGTAGCTTTTGTGCAGCTTGAAAATAAAGTTGTGATTGAAATGTTTACTTCAAAGCAAATAAAAACAAATTATAAATTGCATGCAATGCGAAGCTTATCAAGACACCTTTTTAACAGTAAAAGCTTCCTAGGTATATTTATACATATAGTTGATATTAAAAATTTATTTTAATTTTACATGTAGATAACGAGGATTAAGGGCATTTTGAGAGAATCTTAGTTTTTTAATTGAGTAATAATTCTAATAATTCCTAATGTAGTTAATGTTTTGTAACAGTGCCTTAAGGTGGGGGAAACTTGTAGTATGTAACTGTCATGTTAAAGGGTGTGTACAACATTGGTAACATTAAAAATATAAATGTTCACAGATTTGCACACAACTTCCATGGTGTAAAGATGGTCATGGTGAAAAACTTCCCTTGAAATAGTTTTGCTTGAAACGCTATAATTTTTAGGAAATGAGTAAAACAATTAGTCTTTATCATGCGTGATAATATCCAATGTTTGAAAACAGTGACAATTTACATTATAATGGGGTTTTTCACTGTTTTTTCATGACTCCGATAATAGATTGAGCTTAAACTTTCACAGATTTGTTATTTTATGTATGTTAGGTCCCATCAAGTGTGGATACTGGTCTTTGACAATTACCAATGTTGTACAAATGCTTTAAAACAGAAGACACTTTCTTCCTCCTTTTTGACCAAACAGCATTGTACTTGAACTGAGCTTAAGTGAAATTTGAAACCTTGCATGGTGGTAAAGCGGTCTGATGAATGTTTGTGGAGACACCATGTACAATGTACATCAATCTTTCAATGAGCTGTGGTGGATCTGAAAAGAACCAACCGGTGGTTGAGCTAAGCCTTAGACTTTTTTTATTGTATGTAACTTAGTGAAAGCTACACTGCCAAAAACTGTATTCTTGAAATAAGAAACAATTTTATTTCAATAACAAAAAATTATTGTGTCTCTCCCAAAATCTTAATAGAAAAATGTTCTAGGGAGTGACACAGTCATTCTTTTCTCAAAATAAGAAATGTTCTTATTTTAAAAAAAAACATTTTTAGTACAGCAGCAGAATCCAGCATCCTCCTGAAGACGATCAGACCATACTGATCGAAACGTTGAGTTGTCAATCACTGGTTCTGTTCAGAACCACCACTACTCTGAGAGAGCTTTATGCACAGGGTGTCCCCTCTAGATTAAGGAGCTGAAACATTTCATTGGTAATAGTTATGGTCAGTGGTTAGCAGAATCTGAGTTTGTACAGTATGGCCTGTATGGAGGAAGATTTGGTGTTAAGTTTGACTGTGTGCTAACATTATCAATGTTAATTCAGCTTTTGTTTTAAACCTTGAGAAAACATTCATTATCATCATAACTCTAAGCCCAGGTGTGGCTAATTCTGTTGATTTATTGATTCAACTTTCTCAGGAAAAATTATTGAGAAACACGGAAGGAAATGGAAGTTTTGTTTTGTAAACATAGGATATGTTGGAAATTGTCTATTCAGGGCATGACCTTTACTTCGACCTCTTCGGTCAAGGGAAATTCATGTAGGTCACTATGGGTGCGTTCGATTAGCTTCCCCGTGTGTACCTGGGATTTACACTCGTGTTATCCACGCAACGAGGCTAATCGAACGCTGTGGTGTTTTCGCTTGGCACTCTGGGAAAATTAAGGTCAAACGTTTTTGCGTAGCGGTAGAACTTACAAAAGTGTAAGCTCCGTCGTCTGCACACTTGGAAAATGTCGATGTCCGTAACGACACAATTTAATTATAAAATATTAAATAAGTTGCACACAGTCACCATCTGTTTGTTTTTCTGGAAGTACGTTTCCTTTCCATTCCCCATAATTTGTTTCATGACGATAAATCTGTGTCTTTGTGTACTTTTGTTCTCACATCAAATTCAACTTGTCCCCGCCCTCTTGGTATAATACTGTACGTCATTACACCTGGGCATCCACCAGAGACCCGCTCGCGAGCTAGGGTTGTGGTGGCTTACACTCGGGGCAGACACGAGTATCACGTGATGGCTAATCGAACGCTCTCGTGTAAGTTTTAGTTACACGTGTAAGCTAATCGAACGCACCCTATATGGACATTTTGGTACCAGCCATTTCCAGCTGCTGTAGTCTATATAAAGGAAAAAGAGTGTGCCCAACATTGGTAAGAGTGAAAATAAAAATGTTCACAGATTTGCACAAAACTAGATAACGTACATGGCGTAAAGATGGTCATTGTGGAAAAGTTTCTCTGAAGTATTTACCCAAGATTTTCTTACTTATCTCAGACCCCCCCCCCAACCCTTACCCTAAAAATATTTGAGAAAAGAGATGGGAAAAACATAGTAATGTATGCTTTTAAAAAGAAACTTTACAATAGTATTTGTGAATGTCAGTTTCTTTGTAAAGAAACATGTACTTTATGTAAGATCATAAATTACATGATGTTATTTAAAATTGTGTTCCATGTAAAAACAGCCCAAGGCTGTGAGGGTTTACTTGCTACAAACGCCATGCAGTGTCATGAAATATCCTTAGAGTAAAATTCATATATTTTTTGTTTTTATACAAACTTATCAAACCTTATATAGCAAAGTACATGTGTAGCTTCTTATTTTTTTCTTTTCTTTTTGTTCTTCTTATTTTCTATTTAGGTAAGAAGGGCTTTCAGATAACTAGTTTTGTATATAATGTTATTAACGTATGTGCAAATAATAATGTATATATGCTATGCATGTTTCTTTTACCTGAAATAGTTACAAATTAAAATGAAATGTACCAGATAAAAAGATTAGTTCTGTTATGAAGCTGTACATTATATAAAAAACGATGTGACGGGCTAATTACAAATTTGCTAAAATGTATATTTAACCTGCTTTAACAAATGAGCATGAAAAAGAAATCAACATTTCCTCTATCACCCTGGTCCTGACTTTAGTTTTTTTCTTTAAAACAATTTCCCTTAGAATTGTTTGTTTTCCGAAAGTTATTTTTCTTACTCCTCCCCCACCACAGGGATGAAATTTTAGGTATCGAGTCATGTAAGATGGCACTTGTACAAAGACATACATGTATCTTGCATATTTCACTTGAAAACTTTGATTTGTCTTCTGTTCCAAATAATGGTAGTTCCGGTGTCACAGGGGATTTTGTCCCCTGGTTTGTGTGTCCCCATCATGCCAATATGGTAAATAGATCGATCCATTAAGTCCCGCCTCCTTACGAGTTGACCAATCACAGCCGCGAAACCCGATCACCATCAGTGCAAAGATCACCAAACGGCTCAAATGGTGATCAGATTTCGCGGTTGTGATTGGTCAATGAGAAATGGGCGTGGCTTAATGGATCGGTGTATTACGATGGGATGAAGGAAGTTGATTAAAAAAAGGGGGCTATTACTAGACAACATTATGGGAAAGCTCCATTAAAGAATTAGAATTTGGCCACCAAAACTCGGGAAAATACATATCCTTTTCAGTGAGTGAGTGTATTTACATTGCCATTACTTGGTTCATTAAACTTAAAGTTAATCTGCCTGGGGCAGTCAGTAGTACTGGTTTGTTCATGATCCAAATATAAGACCAGGATCCACTGTTTGGAAAAGGAATTACTTGGAGATAACAGGTGTGAGTTGGTAAAAAGGAAAAGGGTGTATAATTTTTCTTTGATGGAGCATTCCCAGAATGAAATGTCAACACAATTCACTGTATGGGGGGACAGTATCTCTTGCCATTCTGGTTCCTTCAAGTGGGAAACTGTTGAAGCACGATGGCCTTATTTTAGTTTATTGGTGGCTGGTTTATACTTAATATGGAAGTGATCATGAAGCCAAACTGTGACGTTGAACAGGGAAAGTTCTCTATGTTCCCACGAATGATAAAATTAAATTTACCTTTCAATTGCAGAAAGTGTGAACCGAGAAACATGATTTTCTCAAGTTTAACAACTTAAAGACTGTCTTTGTTGTGGAATAATGTCTCATGTCTATAATAGAAATGAATATTTAATGTTTTAAAGGGGCACTATCTTCATGATCAAAGCAGGCCTGTGGCTTTACATGGAATTTGGAACTGTTGCCCAGACTACACGTGCGCACGCCCTCAATAGATATGACACAAGGAGGGCGCGTTTGTGTAGTCTGGATGAGGGTTCATAATTTCATTTATAGCCAAAGCCTTGGGTTGATCATGATGTATGTGATACACTGTACTGCCTTGGGCATAATGCCATGTCAACATTTAATAGATAATAAATCAGCTAAAAATATGCCTGTTGCAACCCCATTTATATATTTGTTAAATTTATTTCATTTAAAAATAACACTCTTTGGGAACACCCACAAACACAATCCCTTCTCATAGTCTTCTTAGCCAGAGTGATGTCTGTGTGTCTTTTGGACACCCTGTTTTATCTTTCATTTACATGTAAATGTATTGAATGTAAGTGATAAAGTGAACAATGTAGACACGCAGTTTCAAAGTTTCCAGCAAATTTGGACACCCTGTACCAAATCCTGGCCTAAAACTTTGTACCTGCTCAAAGTGTATTACATGTGGCGTTTAGGGTGGAATGAGAAATGTTAACAAATGCTTGCTGTCTCGACATAACAAGTCTGTATGGTAGAAATTAAAGTCAGATGTTTTGGTAGTTTCTTGTTCCACCAGTAACATTACATCATGATCAAGGCCTGTTTTTAGGGCGTTCCTGGAAAGGATTATTTTAAATGAAATAAATGTTTTAAAATATATAAAGGTGATACTAGCAGGTATATTTTCAGCGTATTCATTATTGATTATTCACAAACTTTACATATATGGACAAGGTACTCAGCAAATACTTTACTGACTGTGTGTGTTTATGCAAATTGTAACCTGCTAGTTGATTTTTCCATAACATTTTCATGTATTTCATCAACATGTACAAAGGAACTGCACATTTTTTAGAATTTATATTTTACTATTTCAGCGTCTTCTTTTTTTTGGTGTGTGAGGGTTTCAACCTGTTGACACCTACCCTAGAAATCAAAGTTATCATCGTGATTTGACAGACCAAGAACATGATTGCTTCAATTTTGTGTACGAACTAAGATACATGCATGGGCAAGCTTTAAAAAAGGGAAACACTAAAGAGAATGCCTCAGTTTGTGGGTATACAGCAAACCATTTGTGTGTGAACATCTACATGTGTTTAATAAAAGGGATCCAAGTGCTGGAGTATACTCAGTTTGATTTGGTGTGCATCACTTAAGTTCAAACAAAGGTAGACCTCTCTCTGAAAAAACCCCAATTAAGCCAAACAATGGGAGAACAGAGAAACATCCTCGATTTACCAGGGTCGACAAAAATGTATGTGTGTGTGTATAAACAAGTAAAAAGGTGGTTCAACAGAAAACTCAATCCTGTAGATCTCACTTGATACACATAAGGTGTTCTTGTAGTGAGCCAAAATCTTTGTGTGACTAAATTGTCATCACATGACAGAGAGTCATAGTGCCAGAAGATTATCAACGGCATTTATAAATATGATAAATAATTTCACTGATATAAATTTTGTTATACATGTACTGGGTAGATTTTGAAAAAAAAAAAAAAAAAAAATTAGATTTGAGTATCTGCAGAAACATTTGCTAAATAATTTACAACCAAAGATAAACATACAAAATCACCCATTAACTTATCATTTGAGCTGATTTTAAAGATGTATTCAGTCCGAATGTATACTTTTGTATTCACTGATGGTTAAAGATCGTATGCATTGGCTTTTTAAGCATTCCGATTACAACAATATTGTTCCTATTCTGTGCTTTAATTTTTTTAGAAAAAGTATCTTAGTGTTGCTGTTTTTTGCTCCTGGTTTACTCATTTTGTTAAATTTCTTTTCTTAGTCTTCAAAGAAAAAAAACCCATGTTATTCTTTTCTTTTTTGTGTGAAAATGAAGCAATAATTAACTTACTGCAGCATTTTTAGAAACAGTGTACATGTATGTCTACTTGATCAGTTATCAGTTATGTTAAAAGGCATGCTGTTGATCCAATTAACCTGATGTCATCACCACAACGAAATTCCGTTGCCCCATTTTGTGAAGGGGGGGGGGGGGGGAGAGGATACACAAGACCTTCATGACATAGTTTAACATGCATTTAACTGTATTTATTTTAAAGATTTATCTCATTTGTTTTAGGGTGTTAAGTATACTTCATTACTCAATAGAATTGAAAGGTATTTATCAAACTCAAGTTAACATTTGAATAAGATTTTACACAGTGAGGTATGATTATTCAATTGAAAAACACAAGAGGGCTGGACTTGTCTGGTCTTGAGTTTACTGACCGGACGATGCTAAAATCACTGGCCTCGGGCTTCCAGTCCAATGTAAAGGTCGAGCCCTGCACCTTCGAACTGTTCATAAGATGTATAAATCACTGTTAACAATACATCATGATTTGGTTTCATAGTACATTTTTGGATTAACAAAGGAAAATTGACAAGAGTGAGACTTGAACCTGAGACCTCAGAACCTCTACCAACTGAGCTACCTGAACAAAGATATCAAGAAAATAGGGAGACCTTTAACATCAGAGCTATTGGTAACGCACCGGCCTGTAAATCCAGAGGTTGCAGGTTCTGGTCAACTTGCGTGCCTGATTGCGTGGGTTTTCCATGGAATAATTATCTGTGGTTTTCATCCTACATCTAAATCGGAAACTTCCTTCATTGTCTTCTCTCCACAGGGGTTCTTGGCTAGTATAGTGATTAAGTTCGCTTTTCTGAGAGTCCTTTGCTTCACAACCAGAATTAATATAAAAATAAAATAAATAAAAAATTATCTTTGTTCACCCCCAAATTTAGTTTAAATTTACCCAGTCAGTTTCCCTTGTGGTTTATTTCTTGGTTTCGTATATGAATTGAAGTCCTCATAAAACAATAAAGACTCTGCTTTGAGAAAGACTCTGCTAGAGTCAAAAGGTCGGGCCATAAACTATTTTTTGAATTTATAGCAATGGTCCTTTTGGTATGTATAGCAGTTTGCCACAGCTAATTCTATTTTCCCATTGTTTTCTTTAACGACAAGTCTGACAGGCACAAGATCTCAAAATGACAGCTGATGCTAAACAAACTTCCATGAATCCACACAGGGTTTAAAATGTTTTTGTTTTTAATATCCACTAAAAGTATCTTACCTGTGGGTTTCAAAACGAAATTTTATTTTTGCATTAATTAATCAATTAATTTTGCAGCTGTATATACATTTAATGTTGTCCTCAATTATGAGAAAGCTCCATTAAAGAATTTCCGAGACAGAAAACTAGTATAGCCACAAAAGCTCAGAAAGTATACATCATGTTCACTGAGTGAGTGTCTTTACATTGAATTACTTGGGTCATTGAACCTAATTGATAAGCAGTTAATTTGTCTGGGGCAGTCAGCAGCTCTATTGTTTTGTGCATGATCCAATTAACTCCACTATTGGAAAAAGGAATTACATGGAGATACATGGTACCAGGTTTCAGTTGACAGACGAAAGGGATGTTTATTTTCATCTTCTTTCTTTAATGGAGCTTTCCTATAATTGTGGCCTAAGGATTTTTGCCTAGCGTATTGTTTAACTTTTTGTATTTTACTTTATAGTGTACTTATTTATATTTAGGAATCCTACTGTTGAAAAAATGATTTTTACTTAAAAAAATACAATTGTATTTTGTTGTTGGGGCCTTGGGGGAAATCTATTCACGGTTATTTTGTTTTCATGTCCACATTACTGATTGTAACCAACTTTGATTCAAGGTGGGGTTTTTTATTACAAACAATTGATAACAAAATAGTTATTTTTCTCACAATAGGGCCTATTTTTTTAAATAATTGTTTTCCCAATGTACATATTATCAGCATGGGTATTATTTTAAATAGTTGGGTTTCCGTAAATGTTTTTTGTTTTTTACACAGCTGTGTATTTCATTATCTCATTTTTCTTTTTCTTTTTTTTCTTCAAAAGATCCATTCGCTGGTGTGGTATATGCAATTATTGAATTTATCAGTTAATAAAGCAATAATAGAAATTGAATAACAGTTATTTATGTGTGATTTGTCGTCTCTTTGGTGTTTCAGACGTTCCTCAGTGGAAATCAATTTCTCAAAAGCATATCTTCAAAAAAATACTTTTACAAACTATGGGCAATCACTCATATGTAGAAAGTAGTTCAGTGCATATGAAGCATTTAGATTTTCACTTAATTTGCAGTTTTTTAAAACTTGGAAACAACCATTATAATGGTTTATTAAGCACCTACACCAGATTTCATGAAAATGCAATGTAGATATTATTCAAACAATACTGTTTTGACCAAAATTTACCCAAAATTTCGCGCACTGAGTACACAGAGATGGAACCCCCAAATGGGACCTTTTTAATACTTATGGTCTAGTCATCGGTAAAGTAATGATTCAATGACAAAAAATACTCAAAATCCTATTAAAAAACGAATTGAGATAGTATTGGCTGATGATCGTTTTCTGCATATCAAAATTATAACTCTGCGAGGGGTGGGGGATAAGGGGATTTCACAAGCAACATAATCAGTCCTGTAATTAATTTCATTGGCATGCCCCCTTTTTCTTCTTTCTTATTTACGTCGTTCCTTACGCATTGAGAAAGAAAGAAAGAAAAAGTCATAATTAAGACTTACTTCTGATTATAACTCGTAAGTCATTAAAGCTAACCATTTTTTTTTTTTTTTACTTTTTCCTTCGTCTTTTTTCTCAATATCCCTTTCAGTACCGCCGTGCCATAGCGGCTCAAAACAACATCCCACTTGGTGACCAATGAGCCCGTATGGCACGTAATTATTAGCACTCTTGGTGACCAATTAATGAGCCTCTGTGGCACATCGACAAAAAGTAAGTTATCAAAATGTTAATAGCCCCCTCAATCGCCTGCGTCCATCCCCTTGGCAACAAGCTGGCCGCGTGTGCCCTGAAGCGTCGCAAGTTTTTAAATTTAAGCGGGATCGTTAAGCGTCCCCCACGCATTCTTGAGTAAGAGATCATTCTGACAACATGGCCGAAGAAAATGATAAAATTTTGGAAGAAATTTTCGCAGACAGTGGTTCAGAAATGTCATCTGACGAGGATTCGCCACTTTATGACTCGGAGACGTCAGAAGACAGTGAGGATACAGAGCCGAGGGCCTCGACATCAACAGCAACATTAACCTGTTCTAAGAAGGGTAAGAAGACAACAACAAAAACGAATTTCAGGTGTGGATGGCGTGAAGCCAACTGTTACACACGGCGACCGCCTGTTAAATTTACAGCAAACACCGGGGCTACAGAAGACTTCAGTTCGTTCTCCCCCATACAAATCTTCAAACTGTACTTTTGTGAAGCAGTGTGGCAGATGATGGTACTAGAGACTAATCGTTATGCTGAACAAATATTGGGAGCGGGGGCAGAAAATAAGTGTACCTGAAATGATGGCATTCGTGGCCCTACTTCTTTGCATGGGAATCAACAAAAGGCCTCGTTACTCCATGCATTGGTCCAGGTCTGAAATTCTACGAAGTCCCCTGTACTCAGCAACCATGGCTCGTAACCGATTTACTGCAATCCTAAGATTTTTTCACCTCGCCAATAACAGAGATGTCGAGGGCGACTCTCCCCGTGACAAACTTGCTAAATTACGGCCACTGTTAAACATTGTACTACCATCATTCCTCCGGGTGTACCAGCCGGGACGAAGCCTTTCACCGGACGAGACGATGGTCAAATTCAAAGGACGGGTGAGCTTCAAGCAGTACATGCCAAGAAAAGCCGCAAAATGGGGATTGAAATCTTTCTCATTGAACGAATCCGACACAGGGTACACATGTGCCTGGGAGTTGTTCACAGGATCGCAGCCCAGGTGCCCACAAGGACAGTCCTCTGTAAGTGATCCTGAGACAAACCATCCATCCGAAATAGGGGCACCAGGCAACATAGTATTGAACCTTTTGCAGGGACTCGAAAATAAAGGACATTGCATCTACATGGACAATTGGTTTACTAGCCCGGCTCTGTTCTCCAAGTTGTCTGAGCTAGGATTCGGAGCTTGTGGAACTGTGCGCTATACCACCCTAGGGATACCCGACGTAGCAAACTCCAAGAAATTTCCTATGAAAAGCGGTGCAGATCCCAAATTTTTTCAGAAAGCAGGCCAACTATATGCGTTATGTGGCAGGACACAAAACGTGTCACTCTCCTCTCAAACTATGGCGATTGCAGTGTCACTAGTAAAAAGATTCGGAGCCGGAAAACTTCAACAGGATTTCGTCATATCAAAAAACCGTGCATACCCAGCTAGCACACCCGCATTGGCCCAGACGTGGGCCGGGCCTGGCATTATATGGCATGGACTGGCCCAGCTGATGCCACCTCTGGACCGCAATAAATACATGGGGGGCACGGATCTGGCAGGACAATTATGCACGTACTATACTCATACCCACAAAACATTCAAATGGTGGAAACGTGTATTTATTACAATCCTAGACATATGTTTGCTCAATGCTAATGTCGTATACAACAGCATCCATACAAACAAGAGCTTGTCTACTTTGGATTTTCGGGTCAAGGTGATAGAGGCACTTATTTCAAGCTTCGAGAACAACCCAGTTCACCATGCCCGTAAAGTGTCAAGTGCTTCAAACGCCCTTTCAACTCAGCACTTTCCAGGTCCGAATGTTGACGGGAAGAAACGTGACTGTGTTGTATGCAGTTCCACCTCTAATCGGAAACAAACTCGCACGATTTGTAAGCAGTGTATCAAGCCAATGTGTGTTATACCATGCTTTGAGAAATTCCACACCAAGCGATAAATTAGGTCAACAATTCAACTATTAAGTTAATTATGTAAAAAATTTGTAAAGCGGTTATACCATTATTGGAGAATTTCCACACCAAACGAATAATTTTCTAAACTTTCTGAATACTCCCCCCCCCCCCCCCCGCTACAATGTTGAATCCCACAATCGCATGCCTGCCAACAATCAACATTGAGGCGGGGGGGGGGGGGGGGAAATGGTACTTAGAAAAAACAAGTATAGCATGGGGGGGGGAGATGGTACTTAGAAAAAACAAGTATAGCACTTTGGCAAAATGGAATGTTAGTTCCTTCTTTACATATTGGTTCATGATAGGTGTAAATTTGATTTGAGGAGTAATTTTTGTCCAGTTCCTCTCTTCTGTTTATTGAATGTGCAATCCTATGAGCGGGTTTGGGGGGTGCTTCAAAAGGAATTTATTAAAACATGTTTATTTCAGGTTTCAGAAACTAATTTTAAAATACTCAAAATGGCCGACTTAAGCAACTGTACCACATTGTTTGTATTTGGTCTCATTGGGTTCCAGCATCCTGAAAACCTGGCAATATTTTATGTTACGGGCCAAAACAAAATTGTTTGGCGGCCATTTTTATTATTAAAATGGCCGCCTTAACCGACTGATGCAATTATTAAATTGTGTGTCTTGTTGGGTTCCTGGATCCTTAATACATTCAAGTTTCCAACATTGAGGCGGGGGGGGGGGGGGGGGGAGGATGGTACTTAGAAAATACAAGTATAGCACTTTTGAAATATTTTATGTTTGTTTCTTCTTTACATATTGATGAATGATAGGTAAAACATATATTTTATGAGTTATTTTGTTCGAGTAACGTTCATATTGTGCTTAATCAAACTTCTCTTGTTTATTTTTAATGTTATAATAATCAAAATGGCCGCCTTTTAAAAGTGACTGAACCACCATGGCAATTATAATTTTTGTATGTGAGGCTCATAGACGGAGATACGGACCAAAACCATATTTATTGGCGGACATTTATAAATGGGCAATATTTAATGTTCTTTTATGTCAGTTCCTTCTTTGTCAGTAGAAAAATATTAAACTTTAGATTTTACCAGTCATTTATTTCTAAGTCATATTGTGCGTAATCCAAACTCTCTTGTTTATATTTAATGTCTTTTCCTAGGAGCGGGTTTTTTTTGGGGGGGGTTGCTTCCTAAAAAAATTCTTAAAACCTTTTGTTTTTTGGAGGATTCATAATTTGCCAACAATCTAAATGGCAGCCTTAACCAATTGATCAACATGGGTATAGTCACCAACTCCCAGTATCGGTGAGGCTCAACCAATATATATATATTTTTTTGGCCGGTTTGGGGGGGGGGGGGGGAGGATGCTGTTTGAAAAGTAATATCTTAAAACCTTATGTTTATTTAACGTTTCAAAAATATGTCTCATGCAGATTGGTATGAACAGCTACTTGACAAATGTTTAGCTTAAACATTTAAACTACTCAATTGTGTATTTAGTGGTCATAATACCATACCTCAAATATATGTTTAAGGCAATGATTTAGTCCAAGGCAATATGCCAAAGGAAACAGTAATTTCATTGCTTGCTCAACTTGCATTATGTGACTATAGGACCTAGGCTAACCCCAATCTGCCTTGTGAGGGCGCTGTAACCTGAAACTTTCCTAAAATAGTGTTGGTCACCAGGTGGTAGCCATGTTACGGAGCTCTGGAAGTGCCACCGCATGTTGAGATCCTGACATAATTATCTCAGGATGACGACATCCTAAACGCAAATAAGTCGACATACCGAGATAATTATGTCGGGATGTTGACATCCTAAAGGAAGTTTGTCGTCTTGCTGTGATAGTTTATCTCGGGATGACGACATCCTAAATGTAGGATGTCCCGTCTTGCTGTGATAATTTATCTCGGGATGACGACATCCTAGCAGGATGTCGTCTTCCTGTTATAATTTATCTTGGGATGTCGACATCCTTAGAGGTAGGTTGTCGTACATGCGGCCTTCGCGAATTCTTGTTAGTATAGGCCTACGTGTGACACCCAGGCCTACGGGATGCGTGATGCAGTGAATGGCATCCTACCTTTAGGATGTCGTCATCCCGAGACAAATTATCACAGCAAGACGACATCCTACTTTTGGGATGGCGTCATCCCGATATAAATTATCACAGCAAGACGACACCCTTACCTTTAGGATGTCAACATCCCGACATAATTATCTCGGTATGTCGACTTATTTGCGTTTAGGATGTCGTCATCCGGAGATAATTATGTCAGGATCTCAACATGTCGGATGGCACTTCCAGAGCTCCGTACCATGTCAAGGAAATGTCTCTGGTCACCATTGCATAAGTAGCCAATAATATGTGTTGGTACGGACGGGGGTGTGTCCTATTTCTATTTCGACCGAAAGAACGAGTATTGTAACCAGTCTCCATCAACAAAGATCGCCTGCATACGACAGCAGGCATTCCTACTAAACACCTGCTACAAGTTGTAAGGGAAATTCAATGTAACAACAGGTGGCGGTGGATGGTTGTTTTATCAAACGATTGTTTCGGTGTCTCATCATCAGATCGGACTACATGCATCGAGGATCATCACTTCTGTTACAAATTATGTGCTAGCTTGGTGCCTGTGGCCACTATCGAATTAAAAAATCACTCGTTTTACGTCTATTTCGTCGAGTAACTGATCACAACAAACAATGATTTCCATATTTAAGAGCATATTTGAGGCATGTATTGTACTCGGCACTTTATTATTTTCCTTTGTGGAGGTTTTCTATCGACTCCTCATCCCGCGTAGTCGGAAGTCGGTAGCGGGGAGTTCGGTGTTAATCACCGGGGCTGGACACGGTATCGGCAAGAGCATGGCGTTAAGGTTTGCCCGTGAGAAAGCCGTGCTGGTGTTGTGGGACATCAACCAGGCGAACAACGAGAAAACGGCACTAGAGGTAAGTTGGTATAAAACTATGTAGAGGTATACCCGTTGTTTAAACATGGAGAAAAATAGTTGCGATCGGGAGGATGGAGCTCGGTTACGATCTGACGAGTATTGCAACAGGAGTACATGTAGACCCAGTATATAACTGGGGCGCTGTACTCTCTCATTTGTACATGGAGGAAGGAAATGCTTTGTACTCCGAAGGGGTGGGTAGGAGCATGGAGGAAGGAGTAACTTGTTCTATCTCACCAGACGAGAGTCATCGCATTTAACTCCGAGCTCTATTAAACTGTAACACTACTATTCTAATTGTATTACACTCAAAGGTCCTCCTGACAGTCATCGAGTATTATGATTAAAATTGAAAATTGTAGCCCGGCCCCCCCCCCCCCCCCCCCCAAAAAAAGAAGAAACAAAAAGTTTCCTTTAGAAGTTTCCAATTGAAGTTCCCTTGGCAAAATGAAAATGGCCTTTACCATGTTTACCTCTCTCACCTAAAAATAATTCCAGGTCTGTATGTTTTAATCCAACTAAACTTCCACACCTCCCAGATTTGCAACTCGGTGATTATTCAACTTTTGAATATACTACTTTTAAAAACTTTGTTTCTGTTTTACAATGTGTGTTTTGATGGTTTTCCCCTGCCCTTCCTCTTGAAGGTTCGTGAGCTTGGGGCTCAGGCATTTGCTTACACTGTTGACTGTTCCTCCCCTGATGCAGTCGCAGACACGGCTGAACGAGTCATCCAGGATTTAGGCAGAGTCTACATGTTGATAAACAATGCTGGAGTGCTGGTCGGTGAAGATATCCTGAATCTATCTGAACAGAATATCAAGCAAACCATCAACATCAACCTCATGGCACAATTCTGGGCAAGTACTTCTCAAGCAACTCATTCTTACTAATTCTTCTAAGTTCTAGACTGCTGAGGAAATTGACTGTTTCGAAGAACCACAAATTTAGTTTTGTATGTTCCTTTAAATCTTGAAGATTGGGCTGAAAGTATAGGACTTCTTTTGAACTTTTGTAGTGTTTTCAAACTTGTTTTGTGCACAAATGTAAATTCTGGAGCTTATTGAGTTTCCTATGACGAGTTTGTATTCTGTTGGTAAGTCTCTGCGACACATGCGTGCGTATCTGCTGCTCACCCAAAGTTTTCGCTCCAAAGCTGGCATCTCTTTTTCTTTGTGTGTAATTTTACCGAAAATCGCCCTTTTCATCCATCAAAAGCACTTCTTATGACAGAAACTTTTCGTTCTTAGAATACATTTTTCTTTGAAGAATGTTTGTGAAAGCCAAGACCAATTATTTATTTGTTCTTGCATAAATCATCAAAGAGGAATTAGCTCAGTGCAACTCCTATGGCTGCTTCTGGTAATCAGTGGAGCCTGTTTGTGTGAAGTGGGCGTGGCTTACAGTGGAATTACATCACACTTACATGTATAAACAGGATGACTCACTTTTAAACTACTTGATTCTTTCATCCAAATAGACTATCCGAAGTTTCTTACCAGCAATGCTTGAGGCAAACTCTGGTCATATCGTCAGTATTGCTTCATTGGCTGGCAAACATGGAGTCCATCGTCTCTCTGATTACACTGCCTCCAAGTTTGCAGTGGTGGGACTCCACGAATCGCTGACCGACGAAATCAATCAGGTTTACCGGTCACCAGGAATCTTGACAACGTTGGTGTGTCCGCTGTTTATCAATACTGGGATGATTCACAGTGTATGGGATAGGTAGGGATAAACTATATTCCCTCTAGTCTTGGTCCAAGACGTTACTACATTTTATCTCATACTCATTACATGATAACCCAACAGAGGGCGCGCTTTTCGTTCTTGAATTCATCAGCATGGCTGACAACTGTAGTTTAATAAATCGAACCAAGGAAAGTGACGCATTCTGTTGTTGAAATTGATCTATGCGTAGGTCTTGAAACCAAGACTATTCCCACCATGCTACATGTACCATGCATTATTGCAGCTAATAATTTGACCATGACAGCTCTCAAGTTACACAATAGGTATTGCAGTGTGCGAACCATACAACAGCTGCTGTGAATGTGTACCAATGATGCTTGGTAATATAAAAAGAATCCAGTTGTTATATATTAGCGCTTTATCATACCCAAGGGCATCTCAAAACGCTCATTATTTTTTCTACAAGGTATGCAGAGCTATGTGATGGACTGATAATTAAAACCTTGCATCCTGTGTGGTTAAGAAGACATTCTCTTACTGCTCGAAAAGTTGAGACCACACTGGTTCTTCTCAGAGCCAATCACTTCTCCCAAGAGAGCTTTACATGACATGGTTCTACCAGCAATTTTACTTCTGTTCTTTATGCAGAGCTGTTTGAAATAATATGAGACCCGTAGCACCATGTAATAATTTACAAGGTGCTTTGGTGCAATCTGCAGCCAACCATACCATGATACCTGCAAAAAAATAAATGGGGGGGGGGGGGGGGAGGGGCCCTTCTCTTACTGAAGTGTACTGGGTACTTTTACACGCATTACACAACACACATGACCTATGGCTTTACGTCCCATCCGAAGGATGCAGCAATAACAGTCAAGTGTTTTGCTTAAGGACATAAGTGTCAAGACCGGGACTCAAACCCACTGTCTGCTGATCAGACACACCAGAGCTTCAGTCCAGGGCGCTTGACCGCTTGGCCATGACACGCCACATACATCTACATTTGTAACATTTTTTGTCAATATTTTATAAAAGGACACCATCTATAAATGATCTCTACTATTATGAAGGCAATACATTTGTTCATCACAGCCATACTCTCTTAACAATCTTGTAACCATTAGGGTGGTCGATGGACCTCTAGAACCATAGAATGATGTAATGTTTTGACTTAAGGAATTTATATCTGCACAAAATGAAGTGTGTAAACTTTTTGTTTTAATCATAGTGTGCTAAAAGTTACTGTTAGTTGAAAAAAAAAGATGTCTAAGTTTCTTACTTGTGCATTATTGATGAAAGGAAGCAGAAGGCCTATCCAACTGGAATGTCCAAAATACTCTTGAAAACTTTTCTGAGTTTGTGTTTAACACCATGAGTTGTTTGCCTGATATGATGACTGGGTGCAACAAACAAAAATAAAATGTTTTTATGGTTTGCCTTCTTCCAGGGTATCAGGAGGAAAATTGATGAATGCTGATGATGTTGCCGAGGAGATTGTGGACGGTGTTCTCAGAAATAAGGAGGAAATCTTCATTCCATCTTCGTATTTGAAAGTATTTTTGTTTTTAAAAGCGTAAGTAACAGATTCAAAATTAACCAAACACTCAACCGTACTCTCATTGTCACTGAGTGATAGCAAGGTCCCTACTTAATTACTCAGTGAAAATAAGATCTCAATTCCACTCGGATGGAGCTATCTCACTGAGTAATTAGTGAGCCAACTCAAGAGCAATAATGACATCTCTATCCCACTCAATTATAATGCATACTCTGGACTTACTAAAACACAAATTATAACCCTTGAAAGGTTACAAAAAAGGGCCTTTCGTATCATTCTGACTGGTCAGCAAAATACACCAACATCATATGTGGAAATATGCCAACTGTTTAGTTGACCTACCATCACTGATAGACTGAGTCATTTATTTGTCAAGTTTGGTAAGACCTTGTTTGAATCTGAAAATTACAGGCACTGGCTCCCACCAAACAAAAACAACAACTTGCGTAATGCCAACAAAATGTGCCCCCCCCCCCCCCCAAATGTAGGACTGGTCGTTACAAAAATAGTTGCATCCCATCCCTTGTCCAAGCACTCAGCAATAGCTCTTGATTTTGTTCACTCGGTTGGTATGCCTTTTGTCCCCATCCATTCACCCTGTTCTTTTTATGTGCTTTGCCGTGCAATTATTTGTTATATTTTAATCACTGGCACAAGCCATTTTACTTTTTTAATGTATTAAAACAACTTGTATTTATTTATGTTTTTTCTGTAATTTTTAACATATCTATTTTTATAAATCTCTGTATTTTAAACCCAATTCAGCCTCTGGCTGCGATGTTTGAATGTTTTTAATAAACCAATAATAATAATAATAATAATAATAATAATAATAATTTCAGGTGAGAGCGAGATCCCTATTGCACTGATAAGTGGGTGTAAGATCCCAAGCAACATCTCGCTTGCACTAACTGGTGGTACAGTTTTATCTCAATCCTGTTCAAGGAAAGTGAAGCTACCCACACCATTCACAAACTGAGATAACTCAATGGCATTTCGTTGTGTGCCTTGAAGAAAGACATATTGAAAGTTTTTCTGGTAAAAGGGCGTAAGCAGTAAATGAGTTTCAAGAAAACTGACTGTGAAAGTTTAATCGATTTTCTGCCATTCATGATTCATTTATAGGATGGTTAAATTCTGCATGGGAATGGGAAGAAATGTCTTTGGGGGTAACTCTAGCAAACAAAATGTAACAGTAATACCATACTTTTATTTTATTTTTATTTCTTACGACCCTCTGCTAGGAACAAAAAGTACTTTGTGTTCCCGGAAAAACACGTAAAGCCTTACATTCTTAAGAATGGTTCATATCCTCTTCTGTCATGTCTGTAATCCAATTTTGTTTGATGTGATGTTCTTTTGCAGTGTGCTACCAACAAGAGGCTTTAGAGCTCTAGAGCGAAGTATCCAGATCTGTATTCCATCCCAGGCAAGCGAAAAATGACATTACAGGAAGCTCTTCTATCACTTGAGCCTATTGGAGAACCCTGACGACCTGACAGATTCATCCTTTGACCTTTTATTAAGTGATTGTGAAGAAGAAAATTAGTCAAACCTTACTACCAAAGACCTTGAACTGCAATTTCATGACTCTGCTTACCGTGGAATTCTACACTAACCATGTTCTACCTCCAGGGTTAGCACCATATTTCTGCTCTTGCTGCTTAAGATAAGAATGCTTAGTACATTGTAGTAAGCAACATTTCCTTGCCAACCTGGGCCCTATTTCATAAAGCTGCTTATAAGCATAAAACATTTTTGCTTGTCAGTATAAGGTTACTACTGTGTCAAATGTACCATTTATGACTGGATTGCTGATTATTTTTGCTAAGCAGAAAATAGTTAAAAAGGGAAGGTCATACTTTGGTGATAATCCAAAAAGGAAATGTTATTTTTATCTGAAAGCCTACTTGTTAAAAGCATCCTGCAAAAGTATTTTTAAATAAATAAAAGTATGGCGAAAAATTTGAATCTCTAAAGATTGCCCGCACGCGACTTTTTGGCTGTTTCAATGCTGCCCTCAATACTGCCCTCAATACGGCCAGAGATGCAGTTGGGCCATGAATATTGAGTCCAAGGCTTAAAATAACACTTAGGTGTTAAGTGGTTTTTCACTGGATGAAAGTGATTTCCCAAAATGGGTGAGTTGATGTGTAAGTGACGTTTGTCAAATATAGGTGAATGAGAACGATGGATGGACGCAGTTTTTATCTGTAAATTTTGAGTATTGAGTTAAGAGGAACATTTCAAATGTGATTGAGCTGTGGGTTTTGTTATTTCTCTGCAATTTGTTTGCAATTCTCATTTCAATGTCCAACAAAGACTACACAGAGCTTTACATGCCAGGTAATCTTAGCATGTATATCTGGGATTTTGCGAGTCAAATTGGATGTAAAAATCATGTTAAGAGTGTAAACATTGCGCCTCCTAAAATGGGCACACACAGGGACTTTCACTCCCAAAATGGCGCAGCCAAGATTATTGTGATGAAGACGCAAGATGGGTCAATATCTTTTATGCAGTACCTCTGTAGCATTAGTATTATGGGATGGTATAATAATACGTTGACAACTGTGTTTATTCAGCATGCAATATTCAACCTCTTCATGAAAATATGAAATTTTATGAGCAAATAAATAAGTATTGCATATTTTACCGACTTCCAGCATGCAGCTTTGTAGTTGAAACTGAATAGAATTTTGCCAAAACACACAAAATGTTTACTCATTTTGTCTCAATTTGTATTTTAGTTGAAAACCAAATTTCAATTTTCAGTTTATTTTTGAATGTTGAAGAACAAAATAATAATATTTATCAAGTTTTAAACATTGTTTTTATCAGGATGGTCCCTTGGAGAAAAACACATTTTTCATTTTTTTTTCATTTTGACAAAGTCCTTTTTATAAAGGCACTGTACACGTTTGGTAATTACTCAAAATATATATTAGGATAAAAACTTACTTGGTAACGAGCAATGGAGAGCTGTTGATAGTATAAAACATTGTGAGAAACGACTCCC
This sequence comes from Leptasterias polaris, assembly GCA_037783415.1. Lineage (NCBI taxonomy): Eukaryota > Metazoa > Echinodermata > Asteroidea > Forcipulatida > Asteriidae > Leptasterias > Leptasterias polaris. The sequence goes on along the minus strand of JAZGTN010000181.1, from coordinate 503,518 downwards.
TCTGAAGTAACGTAGTTTTTGAGAAAGAGGTAATTTCTCACTAAAATAATAAAAGCCTTCTGGCCAGAAGCCTTTTATTCCTATCTGAAAGCACACTAATTTGTACAACAAGGGTGTTTTTTTCTTTCATCATTTTCTTGCAACTTCAATGACCAATTGAGCCCAAATTTTCACAGGCTTGTTATTTTATGCATATGTTGGGATACACCAAGTGAGAATACTGGTCTTTGACAATTACAAAGCGTGTTCAGTGCCTTTAAAGCTTATTTGATTTCTATACAGTTTTGTGATGCAACAAAAGAGTTTTCAAATGTGGATTCTGACAATACATGTTTGAATCTAAATGAGTAAGGTTTTTACACAATTGTGCAATTTGATACAATTTGTTAATACATGTAGCACTCCACACTAACGATGTAACTAAAGGAAGGGTATAGGCCTACCTTTGGTATTAGGCTCACTCCAAAAATGAATGACCATAAAAACTTAACTTGGAAAGAGCACTGGAGAGCTGTTGATATTATTTAACATTGTTAGAAACAACCCCTTTGAAGTAGTGTAGTTTTCGAGAAAGAGATAATTATTTACCCCTGAAAATTTGAAACTGAGAAAGGCTTCAGGCGTGAAGACTTTCTCAGGCATCTGAAAGAACGCAATTATATCCTCTGTTCAACAAGGGTGTTTTTTTTTCTTTCATTATTTTCTTGCAACACATATGTTGGGATACACCAAGTGAGGATACTGGTCTTAATTACCAAAAGTGTACTCTGCTTTAAAGCAACACAGACACTGGGTATTACCCAGGGTCATATCGCCCTATAGGAACTTGACCTTTAGTCAAGGTGTACCAGTACATGTTGGTGGACTGACTAAGGAAGACAATCCTGTTTGTATTGGATTATCAGAAAAGATTAGCTGTGTACAGCATTGGAGTGCTCATCATATGATATCATGAAAGCTCTGCATAATGCCTTTATCAAATGTTTGTACAGGATCCTTTGATTTGAGTCAGTTATGAATTCTTGCAAGGTTGTACATTAATGTACATGTATAATGTAGTTCATTGTAATCTGCTGTTTTTAGCTACCCTCTCATCAGCAGGGCCCACTTTTTAAAGAGCTGCTTAAAGTGTACAACTTTGGTAATTACACCAAACATTAATGACCATTGGAGAAAAGCACTGCAGCTGTTGACAATGTATACCATATTGAGAAACAATTCCTTTTCGAAAAACGTTTCTCAGATTGTGTATTCCATTATGTATTTTCATTGGACATAGCCGCTCCACATTTTCAGCAATATATCAAAACCGTTACCACCCTTTTGAAATGAAATTTTCACAGGTTAGTTTTATTGTATATATCTACGTTTATATAGGATTAACACAATCAATCGGTTCCAAAAACCAAAGGTATACTCCCGGGCGCCTTTGAGCACAGAAAATTATTACTTGGCAGAAATGGGTTACCAGTGAAAGTACTGTCAATTACATAACTTTAACTGGTTCATTGCTATTTTCGGATTTGTAAATAAATATGTTAAGTATTTTTGGAGGGGTTGATTAGTGACCCAAATTTTACACAGATAAAAACATAATAAGTACCAATTTCTAATGCCAGATCTGCCCAAAACTTCCCCACAGTTTAGCCCGAATTTGGGAGGGCAGTTGCCCCACCATAATTCCCCCGGGTCGTACGCATATGATTGCTTTAAACCTCACTGCAAGTTTTAATTAATTAAGAGGATCTTTGGTAATTAATGAACTTCCCATTCAAGTTTTGTTCAATGGAAATCATTTGTGTAATTAATTTTGCCTTAACTTGTACGTTTTTTATGAAGGTGGTAAACAAGAAATTTATTTTCCGCTTTCAAAAAATGAAATGGCATTAATGAAAGAAATTTTTATGTAATTTTATGACATTTATGTGTATCAGTAAAATTATGAGCTTTTTATATTTTCTAATTAAACTGTTTTAGCAGTGGTATATTTTTATATCTAATGAAAAATTAATTTTGGATTAATATAATAGATGATGTATGTATTGTAAAGAGTATAATTCTTTTGATGGTAGATTGTTTGATTATTTATGTTTTGGTGATGGGATTCAGAGGATATCAACAGTAAATGAGACCGTAAAGGTTGTTTAAAAAAATAATGTGTAGCTTGTTTGGCTTCATTGTAAAGTGTATAATATGCAAGTCCGAATCCTTTACGGTGTGGCATCTGGGACCCACCGAAGGGCTAGGGAAAAATGTTGATTGTACATGTACATGCTGTACAATGCGCTCTTAGGTGATTCCTGATGGCCACTTCCTCTTGACTTCTTTGAGTAAACGTTTTAAAGATAACATTTGAACTCTTGAAATGCATGAACTTGAAAAAAGGTGGGGGGAAAAAACATGGCAGATGGATTTTAAACCTTGGCGGCGACTTCTTAAACGTGGCGTGTGCCTCAGAAAACATGGTGGAGAACACCAGCTTTTTTGTACATGTTGGAGAACACCAGCTACCTCTGTCATTGTCTGGGTTGAAACATTTAATCTAGTCTTGTTTTCAATCAACCTGAGAAAGTTTAACGATTCATCAATCCTCCATCATATTTTCAAATCCACTGAATTAAAGTCCTAATAGAACAAATAGCTGGCGACAGCTTTTTTGCATATCCTAGTTGGAATTTCAGACATACCTTTCTGCACAATGGTTTATCACAGGATTTCAATTGAAATATTTATTCAGGCCTTTTTAACAGAAAATACAAAGTTATAGAGAAGTTATCTCACAAAGAACTATGTTAAAAAATATAGAATAGCATGTAATTTTCCTGGTTCCATCCAATAAGTCAGTTAGATTTGAATAATGTCTGGTACAATGACTTTCTTACTAACAAGTAACCCCTTAAATTTGAATTCCTCAATCTAACAAGAAAGTTGCACGCTTTTGCATAGTTACTGAAGAGAAGGCGAACACCCATACACAAATTTGAATGAATTTGTATGGCTCAATGGTACCAGGGTTTGCTCATCTGAGAAGGCTTTACAAAAGCTGCCCTGAACCATTTGACACAACTGTCTCTATAGTCAGAGGAATTCAAAATAAATGGGGTAACTTGTGAGTGAGTAAGCAAGTCATTGTACCAGTCACTATTCAAACCAAACTCATAACTGGCTTATTGCTGTTTGGCACGAAATATGACAAAAGTTATAGCAAAGTTTTGGCTGAACACTTTCTAGCGGGTTTCTATAAGTTCTTTGACTCGCTCCTGATAAACTACACTTACTGATAGTCTTTAAATATAATACATTCAAAACTACACCAATGTCATAATATTTCAAACTATCAAAAATGTACGCACAAATCAAACGGCATGGGATACATTTTTTGCACCGAGCCTCTGAAGGAGCGAATTGTGCAACAGGATAAATAGTGGGGCAGATAGGGCAAATATTTTGGGAAAATGTGCCTTTGATGAAACAAGCATGGAATTTGGCGAACATTCAGAGTAGAGAAAGATATTTGGCTGTATGGCCATTGCAGATTTACCATTTGAAAAATAGAAAGGTAGAATATCAAAATGGCTGTTAATCAAAAAATGTCACAAGTCCATCACCTACCTGCCAGACAAACGATTGGCATACAAATCTACTGACAACATTTTGCATTGACAGAATGTATTCCTTCTTCCAAAGTGGATCACAGATTCAAACTACTCTACTAATAACAGGTCTTTGAGGTTGGGGGTTTTGTTAAACTGTTCATCATTCCTGGTGGAATTTTGTTGTTGCTGACGTAAGAGACTGTTAAATCAAAGTTGATGCAAACTATAAAAGGCAGCGATAACAATGGTTCGTTAGACAAGTGCCAGTTAAAATATCAAAGGACCAGTTTGTCCAAGGCTCAATTTCACATAGATTCATCTTAAGATAAGTTGTCAATGTTGCCATAGTGATTTGTATAGACCAAGTTGTCAATGTTGCCATAGTGATTTGTATAGACCATGTAAGTCCTGCGCGTATTTGAACATTTTTGGGGACCACTTTGGTCCCACGTCATTGCTTTAACGTGTGAAGGAAACACATTCACGCATTTTAACGGGTCCCAATGTTCAATTACGCACGAGACTTGCACAATCTATTGTGACATCACACTTTGCTCAGCAATTAAGACTGATCTTCTAGATTAATCTTAGCTCTTTGTGAAATCACCCCAGAAGTGGTTCAGTGGCTAAATCACCGATTCCTACTACTCCACGTAAACAACTGTCTGTTTATCAGTCACAAGGCTTCTAATTATTAACCCTCATACTATTTGGAAGATTGTTGAGCCCTCAATTAACAGGCTTCACTGATCATTCATGGTTGGATACACTTTGATCCAATGGTAAAGCTATAGTGTGTACAAAGTCATGGGCAAATGTTAGGAATGGATTTTTTGATGGTTTCAAATGGCCAATCAGAAGTCCCATACAATGATGAAACTAGGCCTTGGTCTGACTAGAAAGTGATCAACCAAGTTGAAAACCCAATTTGTTTGAGCAGCTCATCTCCTGCTCACCCTCCGCCATCCTCCTTAGCCCAGTGCTTCATCTTGATGTCTGGCAAGATGGCTCATCAATGAAAGTGGTTGCGGTCTTTACTTGACATTCTTGAGCTCAACATTGAATATCAATGTGCTGTTTGCAGGAATGCTGCCAGCTCTCTGAGGGCCGTATCTAAACACAAGAAACAAAGTAGAACTTTAAATAACAAAAACAAAGAAAACTTACTAATACCCAAAATAGCAAAATGTACTTTCCTTTCCTTTCCTTTCAGAAAACAAAAATATTTAGAAGAAAACAATTTATGTGGAAGGAAACTGTTGGTAGTTAGGTTTCACATTAATTTGTGTACATTACGCTTGGATGGATTAAAGTTTTAAATATTTATTACTTCTGAAATAAACGGTGTTTAGCATGTAAAATTTAGCATGTGAAAGAAACAAACGGTGATGGGTGCCATATTTGACTGGGCACAACTCTTACACAGTCTATTGAAGTTCCGTTTGATTGCTTTGATTACCAACCAAAGAGGTCCCCCACATAGGCTGTACCCCCACATAGGCTGTACCCCCTCCCTCCTGCTCCAGAGCCCAAGCCAGACTGGTACGCCTGAGTGAACAGCCACTTTTCCCTACCACCTTCCCCCAAATCATTGGATCCACTACACCACATGATCCCAGTTTCCAGCCCAACGCATCCACCATCCATGGCTAACCAAACATAGCAGTGAGTCCTTGAGCAAGACACCTAACCATAAATTACTTCTCTTATCCCAGGTTATAAGCGGGAATCTGAGAGAGCTGAGAGAGTGTTGTTTTGGATTAACCCCTAAGTGTGAATTTAGGCAGCTTAGGGATGTATGCTCCACAGGGAGTTGAGAAAGTTTGAAGAGTGGTCTAAATATGTTAGAGATGTTTCCTATAGACCCCTTGCACAACGCTTCCATTTTGGGAGTCAACTCTAGGATTCTTGTGTACAGTTGACTGACTTGACTCCCAAAACGGAAGGGGGCGCATGATGTTTGGAGGTGCGTTCCCCGTTGTGCAATGGGTCTATATAAGAACCAAGTATTATTGATAGGGCTCGAATTTGTGAGAAACCATCCACAAGACCGCAGGGCTTGTACAATGTAGCTCCAAATGTTTACTGGACCAAAAATCTGTGTACAAGATCTGAATCAAAACAAGAAGAAACTTCCCGATTCCCGAAAACGTGTGATGTAAAAGTTTTTATTTGAACAATAATTGAACTAAGACATGTCAGAAAAAATTTATCTCATTTGTCTCTTTGGATATAATATTAAGTATACTTCATTACTCAATCATTGTCAATAGGATTAAAAGGTATTTTTCAGACTCAAAGTCAATATTTAAACATAGTTTGTTTCTGTCCAAGATATTGCACAGTGAGGTACGTTGTTATTCAGTTGAAAAACACAAGACCACTAGACTTGTTCGGTCATAAGTTGACTGGCCCGACACTAAAACCACTGGCCTCAGGCCGGCAGTCAAGTGTAAAACTTGAGCCTTGGTAGTAAAAGGGTCAATATAATACAATTTTTCCTTCCTGATACAAAATATTTGATGTCGTGCTTACCCTTGGGAAGGAGGAATGGTTAACTTCCGTTTCCCACCAACTTTCATTCCTATAAAGAGAAAAACAATTGTAATAAGGGAGCACATATAAATAATTTAACCACCAGAGAGAGCTAGGCCAAAACTGGCTGAATCACCCAGAGCTATAATGAGCATCATTATCAACAGGTCAATGCACACTGCTTGGTTTCATACCAGCATATTCATGATCTCATAGCACCTGCTACCCAGCTTTGGGTACACAAAGGAATAGATAGGTGACTGTTAATCCCTGATGACTTGGACAAAGGCCCTTTGTGCCCGGATTAGTGAAGGGTCCAGACCATAAACTTCCAACTATAATCCATGAGTTCTATTGGGGGTTTAGGTATGACTGCATTTGCCAAGAAAAAGAAAAAAAATAGGAACGATTTCAACTGAATTCTGTTGTTAAAATGTTAAAAACACTTTGTACTACTACGATCTGAAAATCTTTGGTGATGCAGAGATGAATCGGAGTAGGAATATAAACATAAGGCTGGACTTACAGTTAAACGGCACAGGACCACGGAAGATTAGAATTATTTCTCCGTATAATATAATCTCCATTTATAATTCCAAGAAAAATTTGTGGATTCAGCTATGTTTGCCTTCCGCAACAAACAATTTGTTTCTTATAATTATGGTGTTGTGTGATTAAAATGTGCCGCCTTCATTCGTGTTTTTTGGGTTTTTTTGTTTTTTTTGCGTACTAATTATTTTGCGACGCAAAAAGAAGTCAAACAGGGAAAAAAGCCTTACAAAAACCATAATGTATTACTTTCCATTATTGTTCAGCACACATGGATAATTTAGTCACTGAAATACTTTATCACACTATCTATATTGTGTACTGACGCAAATTTACTAACGTTTAATCATTTCAAGATATGTCTTTAAAATAAACGAACACTTGGCTGAGGCTGGTACACATTTCTCTCTGTCTAAAAAAATGAATTAATTGAACAAGAGGGCGCATTTTAGCATGGTTCCTTGTATGGTATCACGCACGCAAATGTATCAACACGCCTGGCACACGACCTGTGGAAGCGTCGTTGTGAGCAAACCGTTACGGCAGATTCTGTGAAGATTTATTTCTAAATAATATCCGACTTTGTTATAATCAGTTGTTTTAATCAGCATGTTCACAAACTCCACAAATATTTAGAGGAACAAGCCCAAGCCGTGAACCGCCATAGACAACCTCAGATGGCTCAGCCCTCTGACATGGCCCAGCCCGCTGACATGGCCCGGGCCGCTGACCGGCCACTAATGGATGTAGTTGACGGCCACGTGCTGATTCCAGTACGTCACAAAGACATCGGCCCGGATGAGGTGCACGACCCTATCGATATCGCCCAGACCGAGTACGATGAGCTACGGCGCAGAAACAACACGGCCTACTCCTTCGTACGGGCATTGCTGCCATATGCTTTTGCACCAGAAGTTTTGAAGAGATCGAACTTTGAGGGAAATCTTGTCTTGACCAAACAAGGACCCGTTCAGAAGGACAAACTCAATCGCCGTATAGTTATGTCTTTGCTTGATCATGCTCAATTAGAATTCCCTGGGCAAGTGTTTGAAAGGAAAGCATACAGCAAGATTAGAGGAGTTATTAAAACAAATGTCGGCACACTAAAATTTAATTTTCATGAAGGTTTTGTGCTCATCACTCAAGGGTAAACTATTTATCAAGGGGAATTTTTCCGATTTCAAGTTGTGTTTCTGCCATTAATTTAAGATTTTTTTTTGGTATAACACCACAGAATGTAATTGTAGTTCTTTCCGGTCAAATAAAATATCATTGATTATAGAAACACATGTTCTCGTTTGAAACAGAGATACGGTTAATCATTTTTTTAAATTGTTAACAAAAAAAGCCTACAGAATTTTCTTAGTCTAAAAAAAGAATAAGTAAAACAATTTCAATAACTTAAATGAAATCAAACCTACAATTTGAGTCAAAGACAGTGTTGTGAAAAAAAGAGAAATATCAACTTATGAGGCAGACACGGCTGATAGTGATACATTAATATATCATTCTAAAAAGGATAAGCAAAGAGGGCGCACCTTAAGCCGTGTTCCCATTGGACTTTTTCTTCCGCGGCCACGCGGTAAGTTACCGTGACTGGATTAAGTGTAATTCTACCGTGCGTTCCCACCTGGACTTAAATTCCGTGACGGAACAGTTAACTTGCTGTTCGAAACTAGCAGAATGTCACACATCGCGGGCGCTGTGCACAGTCACCTTTGACCTAAGCAGGATATGACTTGCCTGTGACGTAGTTTTCTCGCGTTGAATTCATCAGCATTTTCACGTTCATCTAGTCCAAATAAACTCCTCACAAAATCGATCAAATCTGCCATGTTTCTAACCACATTGTGCACAGTAGCGAAACTACAGCAACTGGACGAGATTGAAAAAGCGCAGAGCGTTGTTTTTGTAATGCATGCTACATGTACACACGCTGCCATCAGTGCAAACGAGACAGGGAACCATACTACCATTTTCGCGCGCCCTCTGTGTATAGTTGTGTCGTATACAGGAAGTGGTGTTTGTATAGCGTTTTACATCGTTGTCGCGGTAGGTTTACAGCGCGGAGCGTTCCCATTGGACTTTTTAGCGGCCCTGTTAAGTTACCGTGGCTGAGCGGAAGTCTTCCGCGACCTCTTTCGGCCTGTTAGTTTTACATCACGGTCGCGGTAAGTTGACAGGGAGGTCAGTCTACCATGCGTTCCCATTGGATTTAATTTTGTAATTCTACAGAAAAGTCGCGGTACTTTAGCAAAAATAAGTCCAATGGGAACACGGCTTTAGTGTGCCCCCCTTCTTGTAATACACATGGAAATGTATCAACACTTCAGTGCACATGACTTGTTGTAGCAAAATTGGGAGCAAAACCATTCCAGCTGTTTCAAACAGCTTATTCAGTCTGGAGTTGCAGGCAGTAATCCTATAATCCCTTAATTGCCAGCCACTTGACAAAGGACCCATCCAGCCTTTTGTTGCTGCCCCTGGCCCATCCAGACCCAACAACCATTGTGTTGAGGTAGTAAAGGTTTAATGAGCAAAGGTGAGCAAATTTGACCCTTGGTATGTGGATTATTCATGACACCAGTCATTTCTATTGTAAAAGCCTTCACAGAGGTGGGCCACCTGATTTGGCTAGATTTGGCCTAGCTCTAGGGCGGGCTGTTAAATTGATACTGATACTGATACGTGCTCCCTAATGATTAAAAGAAATCTTATTTAGCAAATCAGCTGATCCAAGTTTAACCCTTTCAGCCCCAAGGGCGACTATAGTCGACTGTGCACTATACCCTGCTTCAGCCCCAAGGGCGACTATAGTCGCCCAAGATAACACACAACAAAGCACTCAAGCCTGGGCACAAAGGCCATTTGTTAAAAATTTGTAGTTTTGTCCATGTTCACCCTCCATACCCAAGCTTACCATCATTGGAAAGAGAAAGATCGGATCTTTCCAGTGACAGTGAAATAAAATAGGGTTGTTATTTTGCAATCGCTTCAAATTACAGTAGAAAGATCCGAAATGCCAAACACCTACGGAGCGCCATAAGGTTGTGTGCAAAAAAGTGTTTGGGTTTTCAGAACACACTGAGGAAACAAAGACCAAGAACTTGGACATTTGTTGGTTGATTTCAATGATTTTTGAATTATATGAAAGGAAATTCAATAAGTAAGACAATTTGTATTACTCATTATGCTCTTAAATAAAATCTTCAAGGTAATTATAGAGTTTGTAAAATCAAACTTTGAACACCAGCTTCCTGTTGTGTGAGGAAGTGTGCTTCACGCTTGAGTGGTCAAAGAACATGGGCTCCAGCAGTTGTTTATGTCAAAAGAACTTGGGGCTGAAAGGGTTAATGAAAATGTTTTCTTGTCACAGCAAAAGTTATAAAGCCACCAACTAATAACGTCATTCAAAACGCCTCAATTATACTTGTTACTTTGGTGCCCTGTAAAATGTTCCTGTAGTGAAAATCCCAAGACAAAAACTGCCCTGCCCTTGCAAAAAGAAGAAAATATCAGTTAAGTATTGAGTGTGCTACAAGGAAAATGACAGTAACTTGGTTGTGATGTGAGTGACAGCCCAAATCCCTGCCAAAAAGGGGACAGAGCAAAGTTTTCAAAAAAGTTCACAAGGCGGGCCATGCAGTAAATGGGAGGACTTCATGAATCTGGACTGAGTCTAACCAAGTGTACAACCTTAGCTCAAGTTAGCCCGAACATTTGTTGTCTTAATTTGAGGCTTGTGAAGAAGGCCAGACACTGGCCTTTAGAATCTGGCAGCATCCAGCCAGATGTACCTTTTACCTTGCATGCCATAATACTGTGTTTGTACACATATGTTATTTTACTATTAGTCTGGTGCATGTACATCCAGCATGTCCAGTGAAACCATTGGGTTTCTAAGACCAGTGCCTATCTTTATTCCTGTAGAAAGACAGGGGACCACTAAAACAAAAATGTATTTACAGCAGTCTACAACAGGAGGAGATATGACACCAATGACGATGAAAAACCAGTCTTTACCCATGGTAGTTTACTCCATACACTTTGTTGGGGAGGAATGAATTTACTTACATGTACCATACTTGATTCTTAGACACAATGCAATATCCTACTAAAGTAAGGTCATAGATTGGCTTTTTGTCATTGTAATGCTTATTTATAGGCAAAATTATAAAGAAAGAAAGATATAATAAAAGTCACATGTAGTCCGGCAGCCAAAGGGGTGAACCATGTTTTGTTGGATATATAATGTTTTTTTGCAGATTCCACACAAGAAGGTCATACTGTTTAAGAATCTGAGTGATGACCCCTCCTCAGGGTTGGGCAATTTTTTATATCGATTATTTAATGTTTTTATCGATATTTATCAATACCTATGGTGTAAACACAACCAATACAAGCGTGTAACCCCCAAAATGACACTAAAAACATACAATTAGCTTACCAAGAAGTAGTATGTAAAAAAAAAACTAAAAAGATTGGGCGAAAGAGGGTGTAGGATACTGAAGGGGGCGTGGCTAGTGGGAGGAGGCGGTAACTGTATTCAAACACACATGATATTAGAAAACTAAGTACATTTATTTATGATAGAGTTTTTTGTAATAAATCTTTGAAAGAGATTTGTACATTATTGTATTTAAGGATGATAGATGATGGATGGGGTACGATCCATCAAGGGGCGTGGCCAAGGTATAGTATTCTTCAAATCCAACCTGCGTATTTGTACATGTACCCTCTTCTACATTGATTTCTGTGGAGATAGAGTTGCATTTTGGGAGAAAGTGGACGGAGGGGGAGTCCGGCCCCAAGAGATGAAAAGCCTCTTCATTCTCGACAAATCCTATAATGTTGAACCTATCTAATAATGACCTACATTTTGGTGCTATTCCATCCAGTGACGCTGTATCTGTTGACCTGTTGTTATTTGAAAATTGTATTTGTGAAATTTCAAATCCTTGAGTTTTGTAAAATTCATATGAATTATTTGAGGGAGAATGATGATCAATGTTGTTTGAAAGCAATGAACACGCAGATCGTAAAAGTATCACATCGTATGAAACCAGAAGTAAAACAAAACTCCAAAACACCCCTCGTGTTCACAACAACCTATATCACGGGTAATCAACAAATTTTTACCTACAATTCAGAGCGACCACAGACTTTCAGAAATATTTTGGGATCCACCTTTCTTTGAAGACAACAAAGGATAAACGCCTTGTGACTCCTAAACACAAACATACCCGGACACCAACGTTTCTTTTATTTCACATACACTTGTTGCAACCCCACATCTTTTAAAATTGTACAGAGATTTACCCGAATCTTTTAATCGACCCACATGCAACAGATGAGGAAGCGTACAAAGGATCTGAAAAGGATTCTGTTTGTACAAGGTCTACTGAACATAAATCAGTCAAAACCTGTTATATATCCTCCGCTGCAAGGTTCAGGTAAAAAGTGCCTTTTGGCTGCCGGACTAATGTGAAACTTTCAGCTGAATACCAGTCTTTTCTTGCTGTGAAAACAGCAAAAAAACCTTTCATGGTATTTTTACAAGAACATCGAATCCATCCACGTTTAGCTAGGTGACAGCGGGTACCAACCTCATCTCTCTCGTGAACAAACACAAACCCTCAGAAATCTGAGAAACAATTCATACATAAAACATTTCTCCAATTCAAATGTTTTTGAGTGAAAAGTTATCCAAACCATATTACTTCGAAGGGAATCTTTTCTCAAAATAGTTTATACTGTCAACAGCTGCAGTGCTTCTCACCAAGTAAGTTTCTGTGGTCATTAGTGACAAAATCTTTAAGTAGTACTCCATGACTGGAGCTTGACTTACCAGCAATTCCTTCATCCCATCCCTTGATGACTTCCGATTTTCCCAGTCTAAACATGAATGGTTTGCCGCTCAGACAGGAGTCGAATTCCTTCCCATTATATAGGAGCCCTTGATAGTAGACAAACACCTGTCAAAACAATGTTTACAGCACTGTCTTATTTACGGGAGGATAGCAAAATTGGAATTTAAAAAAAAGATTCAATTTGTAAAAGTGAACATTCAATTTTAGTCTGCTCAGGACTATTAGGTCATTAGTGCAATTTGTATAGATTTCATAAAATTGTATATTTGGTTTGCGGTAACTAAATTAACACCATGTGTATATCTACTTGCTAGTCATGCTAGTACTGTACATGTAGGTAGATTTTGTTCTTTGAGAACCTGTCTTGCTATTTCATAAAATTGCTTCTGCATATTTTGGAGCTCCTGGAAAATGGGATTTATTGTCAAGAGTGGTCTTCAAAGTGTTTGTTTGGCAAAAAAACCCATCCATGACCACCGTCAAACATGCGCAGAAACTTGAATGCCAGTTTATAAGACCGCCACTGTGTGTTGCACAAGAGATTTGCCTGTTACTGCATCCTCCAAAGACAATAACTTTATGTTTACACAGAATTTCTTGTAGGTACATGCAGGTGTTAACACTTCTTTTGTGATCTATGGGAAATCCGGTGGTACATGTAGTAAGGCAGGTATAGGTTAATCTAAAGAAGTGATACTAATCAACATAATTATTCTGACTTCAGGCTTCAAAAGAAACTTTCCAGGCTTTCAAAGCGAATTTTATGTCTATTTTAACCAATCATGTATGGGTGGTTTTTTGTCACTCTATCGCGCTATCGAGAGCTGCTAGCAAGTAGGCACACCTTTATTATAATGTTTTTAGAACAATTTAAAGATTAACAAAGCTAGGAATATGAAAAGAAAAAAAAAAGCAGCAATAACCTCAAAAACCCTGCTGAACAGTGGGCTCCAATAATCATGAAAAAAAAAAGTTAACTGCAGGAAAATAACTTCAGCTTACCATCTTTCCACTCTTGGCCACCTTGCCACCACCAGGGACTACATCCTCCAGTATTGTACCACCTGGAAGTTTGACTTTTTTCTGAGGAAAAAAAAAAGCACAAAGAATTCTTCAATGCATCAATGTTTGGAATTCATGCATCAATTCTGGTCCAGTAACCATTCTGAGCAACAAGCCCTGCGGTCTTTTGGAATTTAAGTTCCCCCAAAATTCCGGCCCTGTACATTCCTTAAAAAAACACATGTAAACTTTCACCACAGTAGGACATGATAATGGGGAAAACAGTGTTGCACGCTTATACTTAATGATAGAGGAAAATCCAGACAAAGTTAACAAAGTACTTATAGATTTGAAACCAAGGATGTCTTCATTTAGTTTTTGCACTTTCAATAGACTGTGCAAGTCTCGCGCGTATCGGAACGAGAAAACACGTCAAGCGAAAAACATATTTTTCTCTGAGGTCAAATCGAAGTTTTTAAATTAGATCTAGGAAAAAATCTGAACAACAAAAATACTCATTACAATTTGTATAAAATTAGTTTAGCTTTCATAATTAACACACACATCATGTGTTAGTTTTTGTCGAAACAAACTGAAAACTCTTGGAGTTATTTGATCTTAACTTTTTAGGAAACCCTTTTGTAAATCCACGCCTGAGTACGAGCAACCACTAAAAGCAGGTTTAAACGCAGATGCGCGACGCTGACGCCTCGACAACCGTAGACTGCAATGAAAAGGCTTAGCGTCTGACAATTACAGCGTCTGGTGATTATCATCGCGCGACCAAAACAACTTTGGTGATCGGAGGTGGGCACAAATTCTTAATATTTTGCAAGTAACCGGAAGCAGAGGTCAAGTTTAATTCTTGGGTTTTCTTCGTTGTATTGTTGAATTGATTTTAATTTCATATTTTTTATCACTTAGTATTACATTCCCAACAACATATGTAATTTTCATGGTCATAAAGTACGTTAAACTAAAATAATAGACGAAACAAAATCTTGCCAACGTAAAACTCCATATTGTTGGGACCACAATGGTCCCGGAAGCTCGCTTACGCGCGAGACTTGCACAGTCTATACAATAGAGACAGAATTTAGCATTGGATGAAAAAAAGTTACTACATTACAAGCTGTCAGGAAAATGTGGGAGAAACCTTGTATTTCAAGGGGCCGTTTTCAAGTCTACATGTAGTTCCACTGTGGATGCATACGTGGGAAGCTAGCTTAATGACATGCAATATGATTGCTGGGATTGAGGATGGCTTGCACTCAATTCTAATCTGCAATAATTTGTACAAATCAGCGATCTTACTGTGAGTTTAGCCAACAATTACCAAATTGACAAAGTCAACATTTCATTTTCTTTAAGAATGCATGCACAGGTAGCAGACAAGGCCCCCCCCCCCTACCATATGGTTTGTGTGTTCATAAAACATGTAAAAATGTTGACAATTGCAAAAGGCCCCTTGTTAGTTAGTGTTTTGAAATATTTCACAATTTATGTTAAATGCATGACCTATAACTAGCCTTACTGGTGTCTTTTGTGGTTGCTGCTTGGCACTGTTTTCTTTCTTAGCACTCTTATCGGCTGGTGTTTTCACAGCATCTCCCTTTCCTTTCTGTGTGTTTGGCGTTTTCGTTTCGTTCCCCTTTCCTTTCGGTGTTTTGCCCTCTCCCTTGCCTGGTGTGGAACCACCTTGAGCTTTACCACCCGGAGTTTCCCCCGATGTTGTCACACTGGCTGGTGTTTTTCCACTGGTTTTAGGCTCTGGTTTCCGAACTGGAGTTTTGCCTCGTGATGATTGCCTTACTTCAGAATTACCCCCTGGGGATCCAACAGCAGGTGCGCCACCTTCGGATGTTAATTTACCAGCTTGGGATTTAGCGCCTTTCTTTGAGGTCCCCGGAGTTTTACCAGTGGGTGTTTTCGGGGCATCTGACGTGTTTTTGGCTTTGGCAGACAGCTGGTCATTCTTTCCAGGGGAGGAACTCTGCTGTTTTCTTCGGCGCTCAATGTTTTCCTTGCTGCCAGCATCTGCTGTTTTACTTGAAGACTTTACTGGGGACATCTGTTGGTGAAATGATGATGATTCAATCTTTAACACATACCCGCCTGACTGGTCACAGTACATGAAACACTGTTCCTGCATGCCTAAGCCCATTTAGCACTCACTACTGTATTACACTAAACTATCATTATTTACTGCCTTGCAAATAAACATATCCCAACAAAATGAACACCATTAGAAAGTAGAGCACATAATTCTCTTCAATCTGATATATATTTGGCCATGTTTTTTATCCGGCACAACTACTAGCATGAAGAAAGACACCAGAATTTGTTTTCCTGAAGCTGTGCTGTTACAGCGTCTGTGTGTTCTATGAAAAAACCCGTAGTTAGGCGGATTTCAGTTAACGTTTTTGACGATTGCTGTCTTGATATGGAAGAACTTTTCAAACTGACAGTCTTCCAATGGAAAGTGTTATTCACAGTCGCTTTTTATTTGAGACAAAGAGTCAGCATTTTTCAGTTGGTTTTGAGGAGACAAATTCAGTATGTCTAAGATTACCCTATCCAATTTTGCTAAACCAAACAGATCAGGAACAAGTAGATGAATAGCTATATTAACAATACTTATAATAATATAATAGTCTTATATAGCGCACGTATCTACCAATAAAGTACTCAAGGCGCTTGAACAATCAGTAACATTTTAAAACATGTTTTTGAATGTAGCACCTTATAAGAGTTTACAAGGTGCTACAGCGCAATCATCAGCCACTGCCAGAAACACCCGGCAAACCCCCTTCTCTTAGCAAGGTGCTACAGCGCATTCAGCAGCCACTGCCAGAAACACCGGGCAAACCCCCTTTTCTTAGCAAGGTGCTACAGCGCAATCATCAGCCACTGCCAGAAACACCGCGCAAACCCCCTTTTCTTAGCAAGGTGCTACAGCGCAATCATCAGCCACTGCCAGAAACACCGCGCAAACCCCCTTTTCTTAGCAAGGTGCTACAGCGCAATCATCAGCCACTGCCAGAAACACCGCGCAAACCCCCTTTTCTTAGCAAGGTGCTACAGCGCATTCAGCAGCCACTGCCAGAAACACCGCGCAAACCCCCTTTTCTTAGCAAGGTGCTACAGCGCAATCATCAGCCACTGCCAGAAACACCGCGCAAACCCCCTTTTCTTAGCAAGGTGCTACAGCGCATTCAGCAGCCACTTTTCTTAGCAAGGTGCTACAGCGCATTCAGCAGCCACTGCCAGAAACACCGGGGCAAACCCCCTTTTCTTAGCAAGGTGCTACAGCGCAATCATCAGCCACTGCCAGAAACACCGCGCAAACCCCCTTTTCTTAGCAAGGTGCTACAGCGCAATCATCAGCCACTGCCAGAAACACCGCTCAAACCCCCTTTTCTTAGCAAGGTGCTACAGCGCAATCATCAGCCACTGCCAGAAACACCGCGCAAACCCCCTTTTCTTAGCAAGGTGCTACAGCGCAATCATCAGCCACTGCCAGAAATACAAGAGCAAACCCCTTCTCTTCAGCGATAAGTGTAACTGGGTTCTTTTACGTGCATTTCACAACACACAGGACCTACAGCTTTACGTCCCATCTGAAGGACGAAGCACCTTGCTTAAGGACACGAGTGTCAAGACCAAGACTCAAACCCACACTCTGCTGAACAGAATCACCAGAGTTTGAGTTTGGTGCTCTTAACCGCTCGACCACGACATTGAGTGTTAAAACATACTCAGTGATCAAACTAAGATTTCTGTTAAAAAATCACCTTATTCTTTGGGGGCGTGCTCTCTCTCGCTCTTAAGACTCTTTTCTGCTTTTCAGTTGATTTCGTCTTGAGTTGCGTCTTTGTGTCTTAAAGTTTAGAGGAAAAAACAAAAAATAAAAAATTGTTAAATTCACAGCTGAATAAAATATAACAAATCTCCACCAGACAGCAGGGTTTGTAGCTCAACACTTTAATCAGACCAGAATTTATTTTACAAGATCACAATCAAAATGAGAAAGAACTTCCTGCACAATTTAACATGTAAACTGTTTTTATTTGAAAAGGCACTCATTGAAGATTTATCTCAATAGACCCTTCCCACTAATGTAAATTGCACATCGCGCATTCGCACTAACACTTTGGTTGGCAAAATTATGGAACATCGCGCCTTTTTAGTATTATACAACAAAGTTTGTCCGTCTTGAAGATTGCCCGAACTGGTTGCCTGTAAATTTCCCCACATAACATTTCCCTAAAATGGCCGACTTGTAAATGAGGCAAAAAGTTACCATTTTTGCTGCGGAGAGATCTTAATGCCGTCTCCAGCTCACTGGCATCTTCATCATAATCACTATCCTCCTCATCATATAGGGCACCATCATCGTCCTCACTTTCTTCATCATCTTCTTCATCATCATCTTCTTCATCTTCTAGTTCCCATCCGATGAAGTCATCACTATCCTCTTCTTCCTCCTCGTCGGAATCAGCATTATCATCTCCACCTTCAATGGCACCGTTTACAGGGCTGTAGTCATCATCACCTTCATCATCTGATCCATCGGGACCACTCTTACTAATCTCTGAAGAAGAAAAAAACAAACCAAATTAAAGCTAGATTTATATCCAAAGGACAAGGATTCAAGGCACTGTAGAGGAAAGAAGACTAGCACAAAAAGGAGAAGGGGTGCAGTTAGCTATAGAGTCACAATTTCAAGAAAAAAAGCAAAGAAAAAACCTTTCTGTTTTTATATAATTTTGTGCACGCTCCATCTGTATTTTGAATTGGCATATGAAGAACTTAAAAATTTCTCACACAAAGTAGTATTTTAAAGGCACTGAACACATTTGGTAATTGTCAAAGACCAGTATTCTCACTTGGTGTATCCCAACATATGCATAAAATAACAAACCTGTGAAAATTTGGACTCAATTGGTCATTGAAGTTGCAAGAAAATGACGAAAGAAAAAACACCCTTGTTGTACAAATTAGTGTGCTTTCAGATAGGAATAAAAGGCTTCTGGCCAGAAGTCTTTTATTATTTTAGTGAGAAGTTACCTCTTTCTCAAAAACTACGTTACTTCAGAGGGAGTCGTTTCTCACAATGTTTTATACTATCAACAGCTCTCCGTTGCTCGTTACCAAGTAAATTGTTATGCTAATATATATTTTGAGTAATTACCAAACGTGTACAGTGCCTTTAAACAGACATATTTTATACTGTGGCCCGTTGTGGCTAAGCCCAACCGACTCAAGCTCAGGTGTTTCTGAGTGTGAATTCAAGTCTCACCCTTGAAGCTTGTGTCCTAAAGCAAGATACTTTTTTGATCATTATTACTTTTATCCTTCATATGGAACATAAAGCTGTAGGTCCCGTTTGTTGTGTAAAAGAACCCAGTACAATTATCATAAAGAGAAGGGGCTTCCCCCGGTGCTTCAAGCATAGTCTGGCAGTAATATGTGCCACCTAACCTTGTACCTATCAAGGTGTTGAACTACATGTACATGTATGGTCGATTTTCTCATAAAACCATTCT
This sequence comes from Leptasterias polaris, assembly GCA_037783415.1. NCBI lineage: Eukaryota > Metazoa > Echinodermata > Asteroidea > Forcipulatida > Asteriidae > Leptasterias > Leptasterias polaris. The sequence goes on along the minus strand of JAZGTN010000181.1, from coordinate 484,417 downwards.
TTACAGATTTGATTTTGGTGCCAGAGGATTCATTGTGACAGACGCAGTGCATTATAAATGTGCACTATTATTATCAAGTTTGAAGAAAAAAACACTTTAAAAATCATCAACTTATTCTGTTGTTTTTTCTTTTACCAATTGTATCTCATAATAACTGGATTTATATAGCGCCAAATTACCAAAGGATGCACGGCGCTAAGGAGAAAAAGAAAGACCAAAGTAATGGGGCCAACCAGCTACAAGTTGGAGAACAGGTGACCCTTTTTGAAGGACAAAAGAGTCTTAGCGTTTTTAATGAGGACAGGAAAACCGTTCCATAGGCGGGAGGCAGCAGTGGAAAAAGCCCTCTCACCAGCTAGTTTGCGTGACTTGTCGAACACAAGAGAGATAGCATCATAGCTTCGAAGGGCAGTCATGGATTTCAAAAAGTGAAGCTAGAGATAATCTGGAGCATTGTGATTTAATGATTTGTAGGTATGGACCAGTGTGCGGAACTCAATACGTTGGGCTTTAGGGAGCCAGTGTAATTGTCTTAGAAGTGGTGAGGTATGAGATTGTTTTGGCATCTGGAAGATTAGCCTAGCACATCTGTTTTGAAGTCGTTGGAAACAAGAAATGTATTTCATAGAGACGCCATTCACCAAACAGACCATCTCCAACCTGTGTTGGAGGACATTAATTGTACATACCCAACTCAGCAAGTTTCTTGGCCTTCCGAGGCTCAAACTCTTCCACATGTTGACGCTTGGTATTGGTCTTCTTCTGTTGTTTCTTGCGCTTTGTTTTACCTACAGGTCACAATAGATTTGTTAAATTTATATATTTTTAAATTACCAAGAAAAAGATCAAATTCTCTACAACAGATCCCGACCACGTTTATGTACAGAGACACTAACAAGGGTTGGCACATATTGTTGTCCCATAGAGGTGGGGATCACTTCTTTCCGCTAGGATGGACATAACTGTATACTCCCAAGGGAGCTGAGATGTTTTAAAACGAATGAAATAACAAACGGCCCAGTGACCAGGGGTAATAATGTTGAAGCGCCACGAGCGTCACTGAGTGACGGACCTGAGCGCTATATAAGAAGCCACTATTAATATTATTTATATTATAACAAAAAGTATTGGGTCCAAAAATGTAAAGTCGTGCAGTACAATCCTACAAGCCATCGGACCCTTTGAAAACCTATTGCCAATTGTACAGAAAAGAAGCTAAAAATTAATGGTACCAGCATACTGATAAACTGTGCAGGTCTCATGTGAATTCGAACTTCCGGGACCAATGTTGCTTCCAACCATATTTAGTTTTATGTGTGTGCAATATTGCTTCTTCAATTAGTTTAATGTAGTTTATGGCTATAAAAATTACATGATATTGTTGGAAAAGTAAAATTTAGCCATGAAATACATGTATACGTGTATGAAAGTTTATCATGATGAAAATCCATCAAATCAACAAAGAAAACCAGAGAACAAGACTTGCATTTCATTTCAAGTTACTTGTAAAGAACTAAGAATTTTACCCAACTGATATTCATGTTATCATTAAACCTATGCAATGGTCGCACACTACATGTAATTCCGGGTGATTAGCAAACAGGGTTTTAAAATAGAATCATTCTCGTCCCAAGTTGTAGACATATTAAACACTATACTAAAAGTTCTCAAATTTGCAAAAACATGCAAAGTTTGCTAAAAACGTTGTTGGGCGCAATCTGTGAAAATGCGCGCGCAATGTGCAAACTGAAGTCTGCCGACACACACAAATCAAGTTGCGCGGCTGAGACACGGAATTGACCATGGGCAACGTGCCGATTCCTCTCGTTGGTGTGTGCGCCGTAAAAAATATTATATATATATATTTGTTTAAATTTTAAAAAAATCAAAGATTGCGTCGCGTCCAACAACGTCAATTGTGTGGTTTAGGCCATGTTTAAATCTGTAGGCCTACTTCTCAAAAACTAGACTATCGGGTCTTTTCAAAATCACTGAATGGTTAGCCATCAAAGTTTTGTGCCAAGAGTAAAGAGCTAATTAGTTTAAAAAAATGTATAGTCATTGAACAACAAGGATGGAATGATGAGTCGCTCCAATTATTGTCAACAAAATTAAGGAACTGACATTTTAAGGAACATTTTTTGTCTTATTCTTTTGACCTTTGATTTCTAATTAATAGGATACTTTTCCCCTAAAACACCTATTACTGTTAAGGCCTAAGGTAAAATATATAAAAAATAAAAAAATAAAAAGGGGAAATGTTTGTTTTATTAAGTTAAAACATTCCCCTTTACCCCTTATAACCCCCTTTTCTGTGAGGATGCATGCAAACATCAAAGAAAAAGTATGTTTAACCATCGCCTTTTGACTTTTCGAGGGAGACCATTGTCTCCCACTGAAAACAACATCCACAGGATGGTTTTCAACGCTTTTCTGATCACTTTTCTTTCGATGTCTCTCGCCGGAACACTCGCTAATTCGTTAAAGATTAATGGGCAGGAAAGTGCCTAGGCACACTGTCTCCTTTTTTCTCATATTCTCCCTCGTTTTCCGCACCCCCCTCCCACACACACACACCCTTTTCTTGTGGATTTTCCCTTACCAGGCCCATAACTAGGGGGTGAGGGCCGCTCATAGTATAATTTTCTTTGTTCAACCCAAAATCATTTAAAATTTACCCAGTCAAATTCCCTTGTGGTGAATTCAATACCTGGCTGCGGTTTTCCCAGGTTGTACATGTGTATCATTTATAAAAAAATAAATGAATAGGCCCTAAACAAAAAGGCATAAATAAATAATTAAAAAACCCATCAAAATCCAAAAAGGAAGAAGAAGTCCACCCAAAATGTAAAAAAAATGGTGCCCCAAAAACCCAAAAATTGACCAAAATGGCTGGAATTGGGCCTTCATTGTCAAAAAAAAAAGTAACTTATCCAGCGCCCCAACCCTCCCGCGTCACTGAGCGACGGGCGGCGCTAACGTGCCAATGTCCTTTTCTTTAATATTCGCCCCCCCCCCCCCCCCTAGGATGTGATTGGCGAATTTGGATCACATGGTGTCTGTGCGCAGGTATTTCAAATAAAATGAAACGAGCCGACGTATCACAACCGTAAACAGTGTTCGATCGCTGTCGATTATCTAGTGCAATGTTTGGTCGATAATTTCTCAAATTTGACTGGCGTTTTTGTGGAGAACTTTTTGGAATCGTAATCTTCAGCAATTACTCTGTTAAAAACTGCAGAGTTCTCTTAGACCCACAGGGGTCGGAACGGGACGACAAGATACAGTTTACCCCATATGGCCTAACTTGTACAGCCATCTGGTTTAGCCAAAAACCATACTTCAAGGAACAATTAAAGGAGAAAGGAAAAGAGAAAGATAAAATAAATGTTTTGGGCTTGGACCTGGACCCAAACTAACCATCTTTTGGCTTCCATTCATCAATGTCATCATCATCATCTTCATCTTCAAGATCAAAATCTCCCTTGGCAAGCTGCTGTAAAGACATCTCTACCTCATCACCATCATCCTCATTGTCTTCATCATCATCTTCTTCTTCCTCATCTGTATTAAGACAAAGTATAAAATACTTTTCTTGAAAAAGAAATACCCAAACCAATGCAAGACCAGAAACAAAAATACAATAATGAGGCAATAGACCTACAATCACTGATCTCTATTATACTGACTGGATAGCGGGTTGGCCTATGCGTGTGCACAGGACCATGAAGTCACCGCACACAAGCGGCGGCCATTTTGAAACACCCAAAAAGCTGTTGAATGCACATAGCGGGTATACAAAATACGATGTCTTTTTTAATTTAAATAAGGGATTTCATCACATAAACATGTTTTTCCTTTCCCCAAATGTTTGTTATGCCCACAATGTAAGTATATTCATTGCACACATATGGGGGATTTATAAATAGGCTAGATTTTCACGATGTGATGGGGGAACATGTAATTTGTTACTTCAAAAGTTTAATGCCGAGTGTTTTTATTAAGTAATCCCTGTCATTCGCTCAAACCCTCACACCCACATAAGCCCAGGTACAGAAAAGTACATTCGTAGATCCGGTGAATTACACCCCAATTTACTTAAAGGCAAAGTATACTTTGGTTTGTGCCAAAGTATAAACAAACTTCTTGCCAAGTAACCTTTGATGGTCATTTATTTTTTGAGTAATTTTCAAAATGATCCCGATGAAGCATTGTATAAAATCATGTAAATTAAAGAATAACACAACAATACATTGAAGAACAAACAAGCATGTTATGAGTTGTTTAAGTGGTATTCATTCCTGTATATTGTTCATTAGAATTTTACAACAAACTGGTTTTATCTATTCTATAAAAAAATAATGAAAATAAAAAAATTACAAATAAATACAATAAAAATTAAGAATTTCAAGCAAGTTATTGAAAGAAAATTTGTTACACTGTGACCCTCTTTCCTAATAACCTAATTGCAAATTTTTGAACATTTACATTTCACAATATTGCAAAAATCTGCACACTATAAATTAATAAACTAATATTTCACATAAAATCAAGAAAAATGTAATTAAAAAAAATCAAATTTGGTTATATAAATAAATATATGTAAATAACAAAATAAATAATAAACCAATAAACTAACAAACCCATAAATGAATGAATGAAAAAAGATTCAATAAATAAATAAATAGATAAGTCAACCAATACAAAAATACATAACATGCACCCCCCCCCCAAAAAAAAAAAATCAATTCCCCCAAAACATTTCGGCTAAAAAACAGGATTCTATGCACAGATGTGCATGCCCCACGCTGTTTGTGTGCCTGTTTTGGGTGTTTCAAAATGGCGTCCACTGAGCTGCGGTGGCTTCAATGATCTCACTCAACCCGCTATCCAGTCAGTATAATAGAGATCAGTGCCTACGATCCTAGCCATATCTCGTTGGGTCCCCACCCCTTGTTCAATGCTGGCTCTCATTGTGAGGTCTGCGCTCGAGCTGGGGTTATCTACATTGAGAGAGAGGGTTATATTAATTGTCAATTGGCCCAAGCATTTTGGCCGGTATTGTTAATCAGGAAACTTTGAGGTCTGAGCTCAAGACCAAGACTTGCAATTGCTAGACCAAGACCCAAAACATTTATTATGAAACAAGTGAGACCTGAAGACACATCCTGTCCCCGAGTGTGGCGTAATTCTACTGAAGCCACACCCACATTACACAAACTGGCTCCACTGATTATCAGACATGTCAGAAGCTCAACGGCCTGCTTGTAGGAGTTGCATTGAGCTAGGTTTTCCTTTTATGATTTATGCAAACAAAAGTTCAATAATTCGGTATGAAATTCAAGTGTGACGTAATTCCACTGAAGCCACGCCCACTTTACACAAACTGGCTCCACTGATTATGAAGCTCTTAGGCCTACTTGTATGAGTTGTTTGTTATGCACTCAATGTCTGATACCCTGAGTGCTTCACCACTATGTCCAATGCTGAAATTTATCTCCGAAGTAAAGTCACAAGCAACGCTTACAACTGATTGGGCACGCAACGACGCATGACACTCCACTCTCATTACTCTAGGACAAAAACAACCAATCTACAGAATCGTACCATAGTACCATAGAGGTGGCATACTTCATGCGAACGTGTACAAACAGCAACTTCCTGATGACCCGAGGATGGTTGGTATTGCATTGAATCAGCTTTACTAAGCCACTCAAAATGATAAACAATGGTAACAAACAATTGTTAAGTAGTCACTGAGCAACGCCCGCGCGCTGCATGTGCAGGGACGTCACCATAATGATGACGATAGGAATTGTATTGAGCTAGGTTTTTCTTTTTAGATTTATGCAAGAAAAGTTCAATCTAATTAGAGACTCTGCTAAAGACTAAGGTCTTTTCAGAGAATTAAAAGTTTCTGACAAAAGAAAATAAGAAATGCTTTTGAATGATGAAATGGGTGATTTGGGGAAAAATTACACACAGATATGTGCCAGCTTTGGAGCCAGAAGTAGCGAAAACGAACGTGACACAATGTCATAGCAACAGGATTGCAAAGAACGAGACAGTGACCTCGAGGTCCAGGATAAAGACGAAGATGTCTAGTTTAACACCCAAAGGAGACACCTGAATGTCTAAGAATAAACAGAGCTTCAGACCAGGCATGATATGTGGTCCTTTGAAAAAAGGAAGGAACATTTCATTTCAAGGGCTGACCTACATGTACATGTACACATAGTGTAAGCTTAAGAAGAATTTTGAGGCTATTTAATAAAAAAAAAATCTAATTTTTCAAGGGCAAAAAAACCCTGGAAATCAGACTTAAGTAGGAAGAACATCATGCCTGCTTTTAGACCTCGAGGTGAGAAAACCAAGACCAAGACTAGGGCCGTGTCCGAATTAGCAACTACAGGTACAGCTACAATTGGATTGCCGCATGCTCATGCGTTAAAGTATACGATCCCCCTAGCAACAGTTGTACATGTAGCTGTAGCCCTAGCCGCCAATTTGTATACGGCTCCACAAAAGACTTGAAACAAAAACCGCAGAACTAGAAGAAATTGAGTTGTTTCTTTGTTTATTGACACTAAACTTTGAAGTAATAACTTGAAAAATATTTCAGTTTTAAAATCTTGATTTGGTTTGTTTTTAGGCTTTGGTTTGTTTTTGATTGTCTTTGTTTAATTTGTCTAGTTTAAGGCCTTATTTAATAAATAAAGACCTTACAGCTTTTTTTATAAGCATAAAATGTAAGATTAAAATGATGAGTTTTAGAATTTGAGTAAAATACAGAGTAGGCACGAAGAGATTTTTATACTTAAATAAAGTCACCATTCCCTTCTTATCATGTATAAATAATTTAGCCAGCTAAAGACAAAAACAATATATACATAAATACATTTTGAAAAAAGACAAAAGCACTCAAATGTCAGGAAGAGTATTCGCCAACATTGACTAGTTTTGAGCAGTATCTGTTCCACCTGCATACTTGTAAGAAAAACCATAGAAGTAAGCTTGCCGGTACAACCATGTGTACAACTTGTTTGGGGAGAAGTGTTGGTTATGAGAAGCACCGGTGTGGTCTCGACGTTTGGAACAGTATAGACGATGTGACCTCTGTTTACATTCAAACCGCCCTCTGTTGACAAGTCTGTTGTTCAAGTCATGTTCCGCCGGGCAAAAAGACGCGTAGTCATGGTAATATTGCGTGTACTTTCTAGCTGGCTGTCAAGTACACAAAGGTTTTGCCCGGCGACATGCGCGCGCATCATGTTATGATTTTCAAATGACGTCAGAGGTCACATCGTCTATACTTTGCTCGACTTCAGGAAGACAAGCAGAGTATACTCTTTGAAACATCGAGACCACATCAGTTCTTCTCAGAATCAACACTTCTCCAAAAAGTATTTTATTACAAATGGTTGTACCTGCAAGTTTACTACTATGGCTTGCTTATGATCCATACCATGCAAAGCTTCAAACCACTTGAACCAATGTGCTCTTAATTTACCCGTTATAATAACTTCCTGAATCATGTGTGCCGTCAGATTTTTTTGAAGTTTTATATTGTAAGTTTAAAGGAAGGGTCATCTTTAGATTTTTGTCAACGTAATGCTGATTTATAAGCAAAATTATCAAGAAAGATACCACAGAGTCACCTGTGAAGGTTTTAGTTGTATACCGTGACTACTTATTGAGAAAACAGCCAGAAACAGTCACAGTATTTTCATAAAGAATGTTGAATCCATCCACGTTTAAGGGAGGTAAGAGCGGATACCAACCGCATCTCTAGCCGTATTTGGGGCAGCATTCAAACGGATACCATGGAAATTTCAAAAAGTCACCTGCAGGCAATCTTTGGAGATTCAATTTTTTAGACATACTCTTTAGTGATTTCTATGGAAGGTGTTATTTCAACCAAAATCATCTTGTACAATACTTACTACCATTATAATCTTAATAGCAAGTAGGCTTTCAGATAAAAATTTCATATTTTCTTTTCTTGGTCATTACAAAAATTATGAACCTCCCTTTAAAATTAAAAGAGACAATGATGTTAAGGTGTGTACAAGATGGTAGTTCATAGCTTTGAATGGCACAATGTCACTCACTGTAAGGTCTATGGATATGAATTGTACAGTTCACTGTATTTGCCCGTACATGTTGTATTTTCGTATTTTAATGCTAGTTTTTTACTGTTCATTGAGGCTCCACGCCTACATATTATGATATTGTATATAGCATATTTAATGTTTAGTTTTTACCCATTTTCCAGTGGAAATCGAATTTCTATATTTTTTAATGTGGACAATAAATGCTATCTATCTATCTATATACAGTGTACAGAGACCTCTACAGGGAAAATGTAAGCTCTTCTATTCTAAAACTAACTTTGAAACCAGCAAAGTAAAACCGATACTACAATAATTGAAAATTCAGAATTATAAAGTAGTAATTATTAGAAGTAAAGCACTAAAGAGGCACATTACGGTTAGTTTATGAAGTAGAATGAAAACCACACAATTTCAAGCGATATTTGTGTGAATCATTATATTCTACTTTTAAAACATCTTTCCAACCAAATTAATTTAATAACAATGTGCCCCTTTAATAAAATGCCATCATTATAGGAAAGCTCCATTAAAGAATTTCCGAGCCCCCAAAAATCGTAAAGTATACACCCCTTTCACAAAGTGGGTGTGTTTACATTCAACTACTTTGGTCATTAACCCTTTAGCACTCACACAATATTAAACGTAGCGCCATTCACTCCTCACAGCGCCTCGTGGAATTCACTTGATTTTTGGCCGTACCTAGCAATCCTCAAATAACTTTCGCTGTGATTATTTTCTTGTGTTACAAGTTGAGTTTGTTTTGTAGAGGATGAAATTATCTCTTGAATGTTTTTCCGAGTTGTTTTGTTTGTGTTACCAAATTAAAGCTTTGAGGTTGGAAACATACATGTAAGAGAAATCAACGAAAATTTGAAAACATTGTTTGCGTAAGGTGTAAACGGTTGTTACATGGAAAGTTGTGCAAACAAGTTCTCTCAACTGTACTGTCATCTCAAAGGGAAAAAAAGCTACAAAAGTGATTGAAAACAATCACAACACACCTTTGAAAATGAATACGAGTGCCTCTGTTACCTAAAGATAACGTCTGTACCTCAAACCATTTGAAAAAAATCCTATCAAATCACGGTATTCCATGTGTAAAAACACCAAAAGTTTATCGCGAAAGAAGCGGAAGGTCGCCATTGCTGTGTACATTGCGCGTGTGACACATGGTACATATGATACGGTCCACAATACACAGAGAAAAAACAGCTACTTATTGTGCTTCAAGTGCATTGGTGATAGGACTTACGACCTTTGAACCTTTGAACCTTTGGAGGTGGACATCGACATTTTTTCTTATGGGTACCATGTGCTATTTTTATACTACTGTCATGTTGAGAAAGTGCTCTGTCTAAGGCCGTTTTAATCGCATGTAGAGAACTAAAAATACAACTTGTTAAACTTCGAAGGCGTTTGCGGGCAGTATGCGAAGTAATACGCAGGGCGCCTGCGGGCGGTATGAGGGCTGAAGGGTTAAACTTACTGGATGAGCAGTTAAATTGTCTGGGGCAGTCAGCAGCACTACTGGTTTGTGCATGATCTGATTAACTGCACTGTTTGGAAAAGGAATTACATGGAGATAACAGGTGTTGGTTGCCTCACAAAAAAAGATGTGTTACTTTAGCCTCTTTATTTACTGGAGCTTTCCTGTAATGTTATATTTCGATATTCTAAAATGTAAAATCTCTAAGGATTGGGTAGTTGTCCTGTTTCTCAGCCAGCTTCCAGTAGGCTTGAATTGACTTAAGGCAGACACTTCGTCGCAGTCATAGATGCCTCAACATGACCACATTCATATGCTTTGTAGATCTTGCATCATCTTGTAGCGTAGATCGTGGCAGTAATAACCTATTGCTTGCATCAACTCTCTCTTATTGATATTGAAACGAGCTTTGAAGAATGCTGACAAACAAATGCAAAACAGAGTGAACATGTTTATCGCAGGTTGACAAAAGTTTTAAAAGTAAAGAAATATATATATTTTTTTAGGTAATTTAATTATGGCCTATTGCATACACTTCTTCTCAGTCTTAAACTTTGTGAATATTGGAAAATATTGGAGCCAACAACTAAGGTTCTTTGAAGAACCATTGGAGATTGTTTTCAATTTATTCAACAGTGTACTCAGAACTAATCTTCCTCTTAGAACCCAGAACTAATCTTTTCTTTTAGAACCAAACTTAACTAAATCAATGAGAAATGATTTAAAATATGTTGTTCACTTCAATCTGTTACTCTGATCAAATCTACTGTTTACCTCTTAAAGCTCCGACCACATTCTGATCCAGCGGTGTCCGGTCAGAGTGGCTTGCGCCAAAGTTACTCGCTCGACCCATTGCCAAAGTCACCCGGTCAAAGAGGACGTCAAGCAGGCGGCGTACAAAGATTGACCAGGACTGTTTGGAAGTTCGCTCTGCCTGGAGTAGGTCCCGTTGCATGATAAAGACATCATAACCATGAGCGAGGCGAATCTTTTGGTCAGGCATCTGAAAGCGGTCCGAGACAAACTGATAAATTTAACTCCTTGTAAACAGAACCCCTCTACCAGTAAAAGCAGATACAATTTGTTTAACCAGATTTTTAATTTTACATTTTTTATGAAAGATCACCTAACATCACAAGGCCACGGATGGCCACTTCATGGCGAGGACTTAACTTAGCTGATTTGGGCCACCAGGGGCACGTTGCCAACTACTCCTGGGGCTGAAACAGGGTTACCCCCTTTACAGTCTGTAAGAATGTAGGCATGGGTATCATCCACTAGGAGCCTGCCTAGTAGAGCAGAATGATCTATACCTTCTCAACTTTTTAAGAAGCAATTATGGTTAAGCGCCTTGCTCAAGTGTCATGACTGGGTATCGAACCCACACTCTGCTGCTGACAACACCAGAGCTTGGGTCCGGTGAACTAGACCACTCGGCCATGACATCCTGGGTGACGGTTTTACTTAACACACTAACTTTTCCAGGCTTGCTGGGAGACGTGACGTAAAAAATTTGGTGTAACATTGAATAACCGAAACAAAGGTCGCTCGTAGTTTCCATTACGGACAGTGCACAGAGCATACACTCACCAAGCAACGTTTCTTTAGTTTCCAAATAACAATAAATGGTGCGTTAAAGATTTGTAGTGAAAGGTTTGTTGCTATATTACTGACGCACGAACTCCAACATTGAGGGCAGTGCACAAGATGGAAGCTAAGCTCAGGTTCAATTGACAACTCTACCAGTAGGCTCAAGCTTTTCATACAAAAGAAATTAAATCTACACCAATATCATCCGATACCCAATGTTGTTATGAAACCTGTATAGTATTTTTGTATTTTTGATGCAATTTTTGTTGTACTTTGTGCTTTCGAACATCCTTGAACTAGAAATGTGATAAATAAATATTACTATTACTGTTTTATTGTTTGCAATATCCAAAACTTACATTGATACCACTGCCGCTCAAATCAAATGCAGTCAGACTGGCCATATCGGATGCCACTGGTATACCATCCGTAGTACTAGCCCCAGTTACTACACCGGTTTCATCAGACATACAGCTCCAATACACACTGTCCGTCTCCGGCATGACAAATCCTGGAGTGCCGTCTTCTGGCCGAGGAAGGGGATTGGACTCCCCAGGGTAAGCGACAATGAGAGACGTGGGCACCAGATTACTGTCGTAACCCATGGATGGCACTTGTTCGGTGGTACTGCCACTCTGTTCCTCCTTCAACCCTCTTAAAGTTAGAGGGGGTTGAAATATTGTGGTCGGTGATTGACCCCTTTGTTCCTGATGAATCTCAACAATTGGTAGATTATGCATCTCTAATACCTGTGAGTTACCACCATCTGAAAAATAGACAATATGATGGTCTTTTGTCATGCACATTATTTAAGATTGTTAAGGTACTTTTTAATAAATTTTGGGTTGAACAAAGACAAATATACCAAAGTGGGAGTTGAACCTGCTACTCTCGGATTAATGTGCCAGCGCTGTAAGTCTAGCCCTGTTAACTTTTAAAATATGTTTTCTTTTGTTTCACCATAGAAGACCTGTAAAGCAAGGTTTTACAGCGCAAGCTATAACAAAAATTGTCTTTTCATTGGTGTTTTAAGTACAAACATGTTCACACTAAGAAAGGTGTCTGAATAAGATTCAGCATCTATATTCTTATCATTAACTGTGTTTTAACAAAAAAGCAGCTTTGTTTAGTTTCAGCCTCTATTGATTGACTTTATTTTATTATTACACAAGAAATTCCTTCAAAATGAATCTCATACCTATGTGGAGTTCTCTGTTCTTCAAACGCTGTCCTCCATTGTTACCAAAGTTCTTCAGAGTGGCATTTTCAAAGTGCATTCTTGTCATCACAGCGGCCTCTGGTCCCCCGACCACATTGGAGATTACTGGCTGGCTAGACCCACCCCTCACGAGGGTAGATTCTGAAGTATCTTGTGAGTTGATTCGGGCGTGTCTCGTAGGTTGACCCCTTGAGGATGTGAGAAACCTGGCTCCCCTTGAAGTTCTCTTCCTGTGAGATGATGTTGTTGTGTAACCGAATGAAGACTGTCCAGAGTGCTGTTTTGTGGCATGATTCTTCAATCGTGCCATAATTAATTGATGATAATTCAGTCTCCCTGCTCTGAAGACACCTCTGTGTTTGGACTGTATGGCAGGAATAATTCCTCTTGATGGAGAGACCTGCTTTTCTAGGCCCTCCTTTGTGGGTCTAATTTCTTTTCTTTTGCCGGGAAAGCCGACGCAACCCTTATCTTCTGCATCGTTAGTGTGAGTAAACTGATTCCTTGGTGTTGACAAATTGGTTTTGGCAATGGTGGAAGTAGTTGTTGGAGTAAGAAAATTTCCCTGCTCATCAGCGGATGGCGAATTAGTGTCCATTCCGGTTAAATCATATAACTCCAGATGGCCAACTGCTGAAGACGCCTTTCCTGTCTCATGCTGGTTGATGTCCTCCTGAACACTCGAAGGCATTGGTGCGTCCGCATGGACTTGGGCAAGAACTGTGGACAGAAGGGCTGCAGATGGAGTTTCTGACGGGATCTCCTCAGTGAGCAGATTCTGCTCCTTTGAAACCCTAAAACCCCTTTTAGGACAAGACAAAGTCCTCTTTGAAGGAATAGCTCTAAAATGTTGACCTTCTCCCCTCAATGTCTCATCATCGACATCACACCTGACGCTCCTTTTTCTGTTGATGAAAGTTTTCTCCTTGAAGTTGATCAGAGGGGGCGCCTTCCTTTTCCTCCGGCATAGTTGCCTGTCTGCCCATGTTAACTGTTTTCTTTGTCTTTGTCTTACATCAAAATATGAAACCCTTTGCGATCTTCTCCTTCTCCGACCCCTTTGCAGCTGATATGACCTTTCAACTTTGACCCAAGCTTCACCTGGAGACTCCTCCCCGGATGCCAAACCTGGAAGAAATATAACTTGAACTTGTCACAGCAATTTAAAATGGTAATGTAGCAGTGCCACTGGGATATTAACTACATTGTATGTAGATTGTAGATATGTATTTAAATCTGTGGATAGCAACTTGATTGTTTTCACACAAACAGCAAACATAAATTTAATGAAGAATAATTTGTGTATATGATAGCTTTTGTTTTCCTTAAAATACTTTGTTCATCTTTAAAAAAATTATAAACTGAAAGTTGGCAATGTCGGAGTAAATGTTTATAACATTGTTTCTCTTCTACATGTACCTGCATGACCTGGCACCTAAGGTTGTGATAGATTATTACGATTAGTATTTTGCAAAGGCTATACAAAGTATGTTAAATAACAAACAATCAAGTTATTTGCCTTACTTTCAATTCATACAAGAGTTGGGTTTTTTTCACTTTCAATTCATATCAGTGTAAAAGTCATGGTTATTTGCATAGTTCACTAAAGGAGTAAATGTTTAATTAGTGTGCAATAAATACTTTTGGAAACCTACAAATAAACTATGTTTCTCTGAATAGAATTGGTCGGATGGAAAATTTCAAAAAATGACAATGCCAATTTTCAACTTACCATTTTGTACTAGTCTTGGTCTTGATTAAAATTTCTCCCCGAATCTTGCATTTTGTTTTGTTTAGTGGATGATCCAAGTGCCTTGCCCCTATAATCTTGACAATCGAAACAGCGCATGATGCAGCAGAAGCTGTTCGTTCTTTACGCTACATGTATTATTTGTGCTTACACGTCTTCTTAAACCCTCAACTTTTCCGACCATTTGATATGATCAACATGATTTACAAAATACACTGTACCAGCCTGCAGTATGATATCATATATTACAATGAATGCAGAGTATCCTATTTGTACATAAAGTCATGAAAGTGTATTATGATTCCACTGCAAGCCGCAGTCACTTCCAATAATATAGCTCCAGCGACAGATACCCAGATGCACATAAGGGTAAAACCAAATTAAATTCTTTATCCCGATGTAAAAAATAAATCGTTGCAGTACCCGCTGCCAAGGATTAGACAATTACCCACACTACATGTACATGTGTGCAGGTGTGATTCAACTTATACATGAAATAACAAACCTGTGAAAGTTTAAGCTCTATCGTTCATTGGAATCACGAGAAAATAGTGAGGAAAAACCTTAATAATGTTTTCACTGATTTCAAACATTGTTGAGTTTTTGACTAATGAGATCAAAGCTAATAGTATTACTCATTTCTCAAAAACTATGGCATTTCAAGCAAAAATATTTGAAATAGAGTTTCCCACCATCACCATCTTTATACCATGTAAGTTATGTGTGAATCTGTGAACATTTATATTTTAACTCATTACCATGATTACCAATGTTACAAACACCCTTTAAAGCTGTGTTCCCTTTTTCTTCCGCGGCCATGCGGAAAGTTGGCTTTGGTGTAATTGGCTTTGGTGTAATTCTACCGTGCGTTCCCACCTGGACTTAAATTCCGCGACAGAACAGTTAATTCGCTGTTCGAAACTGGCAGAATGTCACACATCGCGGGCGCTGTGCACAGTCACCTTTGACCTATGCAGGATATGAGGTGCCTGTGACGTAAATGTTGGCGCCCTGAATTCGTCGGCCACGTCAACAACAGGCCAGATCCACTGATGCGACGCGACGCTAGCACATTGTACTACAAACAACTCAACTTGAAAAATGGCCTCTTTCATGTCTTGTTCTGCCCCAAATGCTCCGTCGACAAAGGCCCCGAGAAAATTGAGAAAAAGAAAATCCCCTGTGCCTTCATCAGCATTTTCACGTTCATCTAGCCCAATTAAACTCCTCACAAAATCCATCAAATCTGCCATGTTTCTAACCACAGTAGCGAAACTGCAGCACCTGGACGAGATTGAAAAAAGCGCTGAGCGTTGTTTTTGTATTGCATACTACACATTACACAAGCTGCATACGGTACGATTGATGTACATGTAATACCACACCGCCATCAGTGCAAACGAGACAGAAAACCTTACTACCAATTTTCGCGCGCCCTCTGTGTATAGTTGTGGCGTATACAGGAAGTGGTGTTGTTTGCATAGCGTTTTACACCGTGGTCGCGGTAGGTTTACAGCGCGGAGCTGTTCCCATTGGACTTTTTAGCAGCCCTGATAAGTTACCGTGGCTGTGAAGAAGTCTTCCGCGACCTCTTTCGACCTGTAAGTTTTTCATCACGGTCGCGGATTTAATTTTGTCATTCTACAGAAAAGTCGCGGTACTTACAAAAAAAGAAAGTCCAATGGGAACACGGCTTAACAGTGGTCCACTGGCCAAAACAAGAGGACCAGTTAAAACTTTCTCCCAGTGGTCCGACTGACTAATTCAGTGTTGAAAAGTAACTTTATTGTATGTATTCAACGTATGGACCAGTGAAAAGGGTGACATACCAGTGAAATGACAAGCTAACTGGTCCTGCTGGCCAGTCACCACAAAAGTTTAGGGTAACCCCTGATGAGCATCTTTTCATATAAGTAAATGATTGTAAACTGATTCCTAAATAATGTCTAAAGGGACTGAATGATTGTTCTTTGGATTAAACCACCTCAATCGCTCAGGTATAATACTTTAGAGGGTTCATGGTGACTCCTGGCAGCTCAAAATCATTATTTGGATTTGACTGCTCCAGTATACTTCATCCAAATCAAGTTTTTGCGAAGGGAAAAGTGGAGAAAAACAAAAGTTGCATTGCCCCATTTTTTGTCGAAAGACACCGCTATTTTTGTGATTAACCGACAACACCATGCACAATGCATGAAACACTAGTAGCAAATTGGTTGGACAAGTCTCACGCTAACATTATTACACTAGTTATTCCTCGAGCACATGTATGTCTGTGTCCCGTACATCAGCCTCGCGATATGTGGGACACAGACGCAATGCATTATTTTGTGCTCCACATGCACGAGAGGGGCAACAAATTTATCTTTAAGCAAACTTGATGCTCCTACATTTTGCAGATACATGTAGCTTTAATTAGCGCAACATGCAGACTTAGAAT
The DNA here is from genome assembly GCA_037783415.1 of Leptasterias polaris. Taxonomy (NCBI): domain Eukaryota; kingdom Metazoa; phylum Echinodermata; class Asteroidea; order Forcipulatida; family Asteriidae; genus Leptasterias; species Leptasterias polaris. The sequence continues at coordinate 467,818 of JAZGTN010000181.1, read as the reverse complement.
AGCGCAATACAGAGGGTAAGATACCGGCCGTGCGGTACGACCTGGGTACGATATAATATCACACTGTTGTATAAACCAATCAGAATCAAGGTTTCAAGTTAGCTTGAAGATAATCGACCCCCTTGCATATAATGTCACAAGCTCGAACAGCGCCCTCACTGGGGTCAAAGGAAGACCTATCATTGGCTGAGAGTCGTGCGTGGCTTGTACACGCTTACACGTCTCCTTTGTTTGACCTCAGCGATGGCTGCCTATGCCATGGGTATATAGATAATGTCCAGTCCTGAAGATAACTTGTATATTGTATTTTAACTACACAACACTACATGTAGGCCTAATCATTGAAAGATTATTTTTTGTTCACTGTCTCAAATGAAAACTGACAATTTCCTTGAATAAAGTTAAACAGCTATTTAATATTTAAATCATATTTCACCATCAGTTTAGCAACAAATCGGGCATCTATAATACAAAACCCTGAAGAACAAAATGAGTGAGAAAGATTTGTTTCCCTTCTGTGTACCGTCCGGTCCATATCAGTGTTACATACCTTCTGAATTACTGGCTGCTCCATCAGAGCTAGATGCTTCATCTAAAGACATCATATCTGGGTCCATGGAAATTGGCTCATCTCTAACTAGGTAGCCTGTAAGGTGGATGGTAGCTGAAGACAAAAAAACAAAGTAAAGGTTTAGTCATTTACAAGACAAAAAAAAAACGAACAAACAAAAAATGATTAGTTTCAATCTGAAAGTGCACTGGTTAAAAAGTTTAAGCCAGTACATGTACTAGTCCTCCACTGCAATATTTCCATCTGAAATAAAGTCAGCGTTTGAGCATCCCCCAAAGAACCCGTGTATACATCACAAACAAGTGAAAATGACCGGGTAACCCTTTTCATTCATTTGGGGTTATAACCAAAGAAAACTTGACTAGAGTGGGACTTCAACCTCCAGATTCGACCTCCAGATTAACGTGCCGGCACTCTACTACCAACTGAGCTATCAAGCACTAATGTTGGTGGTCTCCCCATTCTGTCAATCTTGTTTTTATCAGGTGGATTTAACAAAATGGAAAACTGTGGATTTAACGAAATGGAAAACGTGAAAATTACCTCTTCCTTCAGTAAAGAAAGTCACTTCCTCCCCCTCTGTGAAGTTAAGATCAAGGTACTGCTGGAAAATATTACCAGCACAGCACAAGGTACAGACAAGGAACTCTGCCTTGTCATGTTGGACCATCAGCTGAGTCATCTTCACTTGATCTCTCTCAGGAGCTGGTAGGGAAGGAATAGAACGTACAAGGAGAAAATGTTCATCATTTACTTCTGTTTTACTTTTTTTTATTACGAAAGGGGCTGTGTCGTCATGATCAAAGCACGCCTGTGGCTGTACATGGAATTATGAACTCACACCCAGTTACTGCACAGGCGCCCTCCATCTGTATGGAGAGTGCATGTGCATGTGCGCTGTAACTGGATGAGTTAGTGTAATAATTCCATGTACAGCCAGAGGCCCGCTTTGGTCATGACGACACAGCCCCTTTAACATGTTTAAGTCATTGCTTGTATTACTAAAGAGATTTCTCTTACTTGAACTGAATGGCGGTAAAACTTAAAGGGAAACCAAATCATTGTTTATTTTTAATCTCCAAGAAAATAAATGGTAGAAGAAAAACAGAAACAAAAATGAATCCCCATTTTCTTTTTTCTAATAAACAACCATACAATAAACCTGGGGTAATTTCTCTAAACTCAATCATGTCAATGACCGAGTTCAATTTTTTTTCCCTTCAGAATCTCAAAGTTTACAATGTCATGGAAAACAGGAAAACAACTTTCATTATTTAAATCAATCTTTCACAATAAAATTGCCAATTAGGGCGATGCATCTTTCATGACAAAAACAAATTTGTCAGGGTTTGATCTGCACTACATACCACACTTCCTTCACTTGCTGCAATCAAAATAAACAGACATGTACATCTGTGGATTGATTTGGGGTCTTCCAATGGTTTTTCCTTGCCACTGACGATATTTTAGATGTCAAATAATAAACCACAAGGGAAACTGACTGGGTAAATTTTAAATGATTTTGGGCTGAACAAGGAAAAATTGACTAGAGCGGGATTTGAACCAACGACCTCCGGATTGACGTGCCGGCGCTCTAGATTTAGATGGAAATATTTCCCAACAGAATTAGTACTGAGTATGCACAATATACATGTAGTGGATTTTCAGATAGAATCAAACCAATGTTTTCCTTTTTCAATACGTAGGTAACTACACTTCCTATAGTTTTTCTTTCACATCGGATCTGGATAATGTACAAAATTGTCTTCAGCCTTCATGAACGAGGGTCAATAAACTTATGGAGAATTCTATTTAACAAAACTTTCCAACACAAAAAATGAGAAAACTTGTAGGAAACATTTGCGTTGACCAGCAACAATGGTGTTGTCATGGTTGTTCTTCATGACATTCCACATTGAAATTATGGGACCATACATGTACAAGCTTACATGTACACTAGCTTCTATGGATCCCTCAGCAGTATCACAGAATCTGTTTAGCATCCATTGCTTCAAATCTAATTAGTAAACTTGTATTCTTGTACTTGTTCGTATTTGACCGAAGATATTGTGATATTAGGTGACATGGGTGGCTAGTGTGTAAAGTGAATGCCTCTCAACACTGTGGCCTTGGTTCGATTTCTGGCTGAGGAGAGTTGTGCGTTGGTTCTGTTATAATTTTTATGCCATGAGGGTTTTTTCTTCTGGCCATACGGTCATACGTGCTCTGTGGTCATATATGGGTCGATGTTGCTGGCTGCCTAAGGCACCATTGCATGCCCGCAGCTTGAAAACGTTGTAGCCCCCTACTTGGCAATCCTTTCAGCAGCAAGTAAGGATGATTAGCCTCCCAGATCATTGTTATTGTCATTGTCGTTTTGATAAGTCCCCTGTGAAATATTTAGCAAACCTGAATTTAAATGAACACACCATGGTGGCTACAATGTAATGTATGTCCAACACACACTAGTCCTATTAACCTTACATGCAACATCTCTGGTCTCCAGGGCAGCCATGGACACATGGAAGGACTCTTCCACTGTCTGTGTGTAGTGCTTCCCAGGTTCAATCGTCAACCCTATATAAATGGAGCAGTGGAAAAAAGAAAGTTTGTTTTCAAAATCAGTACAAAATGGTTGAGGAATAATGTTTAGGAAAGCCACACTTGTACTACAGGCCCTCATGTACATTTGGGCAAGAATTAGCCCTCTAGGCCCTAGTTCCATTTCTATTTTTAAGATATAACCATGCTGGTTGTTGAAAACCTGTTCAGCAACTTGACTAGCCCCACTCAGTGTGGGTTCACCTTCCCCAACAGAAACCTTAGTGAGGCTATTAAGTATTTTAAAACTTAAAGAGGATTCTTGAATGTTGTGAACTTACAGTCGCACTAAGTCTGACAGCTGACAACCATGAAGACAAACTGCCAGATTGTGCTGGTTTCATGTAGCCTAAGTAACAGCTACCTTAAAATTGATACATTGTCTGACATATTCATGCGTACGTATAGTATGCTCACGCACAAAAGATAAAACTTTCCCGCGCATCAACAAGCATGGGATACTCAATGTTCAATAGCTGCTTTTTAAGGGGCCATTATTTATTTGCTACATTTGTACTTTACAATCGCAGAGCTGGTCTTTACATCACATGTACATAGGCCTGTCCTGTCCCAACTTGACAACCGTCTGTCCCAACTCTAGTTGGGACCGGTCCCAACTTGAGTGTTACAGTTGGAACTCTTGTCTTCAGTACCAAATTACTTTCCTCGATGTTTACTGAGCACGGACATTTTGGAATTATCCCAATTATGCCTATCAAACTGCGACATCATCAGCCAGCCGGGCTGTGGGTGGACATTTCAATGGTTGCTCTACAAATCCACCCTGCTCACAGTCCGGCCGGCTGATGACGTCGCAATTCGATTGGCATAATTGGGATCATTCCAAAATGGCCACACTCACTCAGTACACATCGAGGAAAGTAACTTTGAAATAACTTTTCAGAATGTTTGTTCTTTGAACATCAAAAACACCCAGGGCAAGCTTAGAGGTAGGTGAACACATTACTTAGCTGGCACATTACACATGACACATTACTTAGCCGCCGACCCGCCTGCAGGGAATGCGCTTTTAAATTTGTATCCCTATAGCTTCACAAAAAAAGGGCCCGACGTTTGACCAAGGATTTAGCTTGGCCACACAAGTGGGGCTAGGTAATTGGGTGGTGGACAATAATCAGTCACTTAGTGTCGTGACTATGTGACAAAAATCAGACTGGAAAAATGTTCGCATCTACATGTAGCCCCACTTTTTAAAAGGGATTTATTTGATTGTTTAAGGCTAATTGATATGCTGAACTTTATTTCACTTTCAAGTGGGGCTAGGTAATTGGGTGGTGGACAATAATCAGTCACTTAGTGTCGTGACTATATGTGACAAAAATCAGACTGGAAAAATGTTCGCATCTACATGTAGTTTTTTTTTGTAGCCCCACTTTTTAAAAGGGATTTATTTGATTGTTTAAGGCTAATTGATATGCTGAACTTTATTTCACTTTTTGTTAACACACCTCTTGAGGAATTGGTAGCTGAAAGTGAAACACTAAATTTTGACCTTCCTTTTAAGGCACTGAACACGTTTGGTAATTACTCAAAATATATATTAGCATAAAAACTTACTTGGTAACGAGCAATGGAGAGCTGTTGATAGTATAAAACATTGTGAGAAACCACTCCCTCTGAAGTAACGTAGTTTTTGAGAAAGAGGTAATTTCTCACAAAAATAATAAAAGACTTCATGCATGAAGCCTTTTATTAGCATCTGAAAGCACACAAAATTGTGCAACAAGGGTGTTTTTTCTTTCTTTATTTTCTTGCAACTTCGATGACCGATTCAGCCCAAATTTTCACAGGTTTGTTATTTTATGCATATGTTGGGATACACCGAGTGACAATACTGGTCTTTGATAATTACCAAACATGTTCAGTGCCTTTAATTTAAACATGGTTTTTTAAAAGGGAAAATTTAAGCGCACATTTCATCGCGCGAACAGAACTCTCGGGCACTACGTACCCCTAAGGCCTAACTAAATGAACCATAAATAATTAATAATGGAGTGTAGCGAGCAGTTTTGTCAAGAGTCAGACCACCATAGACCCGAAAATAGCTTTTTGTAATACATGTACTAAGTAATAACTAATATTACTAAAAAAATTAATATTAATACTAGTATTAGTAATAGTTCAAAGTGCCCGTATCGTATCACGTATGCCTCTTTATTTTATTTTGGTTCGTACTGACTCACTCACGGAAGCCTCACTCACCATGCTCACACTGTCACAGTCATGACAGTGTGAGTGTCACTGTCAGTGTCATCAGCAGTGTCAACCCTTCTCTTCAGAAGTTCAGACAGACTGGATCGGACACAGGTATGGTGAGAATAATTTGACATAATTTAAGGAAGTTAAAGTAGTGGCCCATTATGATTGAGGTAAACCCCCGGAAGCCAAACCCCTCCCCTTATAACCCATCTACATGTAGTCACCACTTGTGTGGCCAAGATATAAAGATCGGTTTCAGAGCTTGCCACACAATTCAACAAGACAGTGGCCGAGTGATATGAATGATGATGGGGCTTGAATTTGATCATGTTGATTGCCTTACCCCAAAACATGTTGATTTTGATGGCAACTGCTGGTTCAAGAGATCGTCAATGTAGCTCTCCTCATAAAGGAACCTCCACAGCTCTTGATCTTCAGATTTCGGTTCACTCTAATAAAACTATGATAGTGACAGTTGAAATTGAGTTATTATTTTTAGCCACGTTTTTGGGTCCACTGCATGCATGCATCCACCACGCGTGTTTTTGTGCAGGTCAGTTTATCTTTCAATCACCCGACAGTACCCGTCTGTGTCATGTCGTGAGTAATGCGTGATAGAAGTGCAGTTACCAGACTTTGACTTGCCATTGTGTTTTTTTCCTTGTAACGAATAGTGTGAGTGGCGCACTCTTAATGAGTGAAGGCTAGATAGGAAAATGATTTTTGTTCATATACAAGTGTACTACTATACTAGGAAGTTGTTGACACAGTTACCTTCTATATTTCTAAACAGCTATGACTCAAGCAAGTAACACGGTATAAACAACTTTATTTAGTCATGGGCCTCCTGTGCGAACCATCCCTAGGCCAATGCGAGGGCTCATTTCTTTGATGCTGTTGGGTGGTGGTGTACTTGCTCCATCTCCATCGAGAAACTGCCAAAGTTGTTCCTACTTGTATAAAGTGTGACCGTACTGCTTATAATAGGCCTTTATGTCAAACAAACTATGCACAATTATGTTTTCTTTTGTTTAATTTTTCTTATTTTTTAGCAAAGGAATTATTTAATTCTTAAAGGCATATATACATTTAGATTTTGGAACCATTCGATTGTTTAAATCCTATATAAATATATAATACAATAAAACTCACCTGTGCATATTTCGTTTCAAAGGGCGTTGTCACGCTGGCCCACGACGCTACATGCCTATTCCCCCCCCCCCCCCCCCCCCCCACAAAGGCCTTTGATATGATTGGAAATGGCTAATGCATGCAGGATTAAGGCATCTGTGTATTAGGAATCTTCTTTGATTGTTTGGCAGATACATTTTCCGGTGAGCAATTGAGTGCAAAAGTGACTAGAGTAGGATTTGAAACAGTGTGACCTCCTCAAAGGACAACCATTGACAAATTGGAAGACTGTCAACATCGGGGCTAGCATGGCAGCGCACCGTACTGTACCGGCACGTACCCCGGAGGTCGCAGGATGTATCTCGAGCTCAGCAGTAACTTTTTATTTACCAAATCAATCAATAAATCAGTCAAAATTGATATAGTGCCTAAATCAAAGGCTTGTTCAAAGGCGTTGAGGCACAGAAGAAATAAATAAGTCATTGCTGGTAGGCCGCCTCCTGAAACAAGTGGGCTTCAGAACTGCACGGTGTGTTGACAGATCGTGTCTCTGATGTGATTTGGAAGTTTATTCCAGGGTTTGGGTCAAAAACTGAGAAAAGGCTCTGTCGGAAAAATACGTGACTCTTTCTTTGCACAACAAAGTATGGTGAACACCCAGGAGCTATTAGACTTGTGGACAAGTCGTTAAATGTCTGTCGCGGTGACAGCGGAACGGCTTTCTCGCAATATCCCGCGAGAGGGCTGCTCTGTGCGAGATTACTGCTCTCAAGACTGGTCACATTTAATGACGAAGAGTCATAGCAGCCAGCAACTTCGCGCGAGAGCAGTGATCTCGCGAGAGCATTCTTTATTAGGCTACAACACCACACGCGACTCGACTCACCGCGACCATCATTAACGACTTGTCAACAAGTCTAAGGAGCTATCAAATCGAAGTTGTCTCCGTCCTTCACAAACTTCCAGCATGTCCATGTAATCTGGCCTTGAACATGATAACCCTTAATGTCAATTCTTAATATTGTTGAGAACCAGTGTAGTTTTGATGAGTTCTTATGTGGTGATGGAGTCGAACTTGCGTAGTGTTTGTGATTAGTCTAGCAGCTGAACGTTATTTAGCATCCTTTTGAGTTTTTGACTAAATCAAAAGACTGTTACAAATTGTTAGCCCATTGACCCTGTCAGTTTCCCTTGTGGCTTTTAACCTTTTGATAAATTTCTCAAGTGTTTATTGATGGTACTCATTCACATTCCTTACACATGATTCCACACAGGACCGATGCTTAAACATATGTATATACATTGTGTGCCCTAAAGAAGGACGTAGCCTAACGAAACAACACCAACATCAACAACAACAACAACAACAACAACAACAACAACAAAAGCAACAACAACTTAGCGCAAAAAGTTTATCATTTTTTTAAAACATCCATGAGTCATAATAGGAAGGTAAACTCTGCATGGATTGGGAAAACATCATTACAAAATAATTAACATTAATACCATCATTATTTTTTCTCAGAAGCTGTTTTAGAGCTTATAACATATTATACGACGTCCCTCTTTTACGTGACAAAATACGTTGTGCCTAGAAGACGGGCGTAGCGCCTTGGCGTCTTTTCCCGGTCACATGATTAAACAAAATCCCAAGCGGAACAATTAAATTACTTCATGTTGCCCATTAGGAGTCTATTTGTTCTCAAATAATTTCACAGGTCGTTACTCACAATAGTTTACAGTGCCTCTGCTCGGTATCATTTTCGGAACTTTTTGGAGCTTCTGAAGTGATAATTTATCTTTGGGAATGATCGTTGTCACAACGAAACCCTGACTTGACAAAGAAAAGACAACAACAACTTATTGTTTTCTTTTTGCTAAACTACTTCTACAACGTCAATAAAGGTTGCTATCTTCTAAAAAGTATGAAAATCAACATTGCGAATGATAGACACGTTTTCTCAACGGTCTGCACGCTGCTGTACCCTATGGCATTCATGTATTATTTAACAGTTGATTCCATCACTGGGTTAAAGAAGTAAACATTCTTAACATTGTAAAAAAAAAATTGTAATTTGTAAATTTGTTGGATTCTCTAATTATTTTGACTCTGGATTAAAATGTGATATCGCACTGACAATCTGTGTTATACAGCAACTAGTAGAAATATGATCTGATTAATATTTTAAATTTGTTCCAGCAAGTGTCGTCACTTTAATTTTCTGGAGTTCTTGCAGGGGTGTGGTGGAAGGGGAACAGTCCGGTCACCTGGGCTTCTGCTTCGAAAATAAAGTTCATAGAACGGTTGTAGTGTTTCTCCGTCCAACATATTATGGTGTTGGAAATTATGGCCGGTGAAAAACATCCATAGTATAGTTTATAATACAAACTGTCTTGATTAGTTCGAGTTTGGAGCACATGCAGAATAGACTGTGCAAGTCTCGCGAGCATTCGAACTTCCGGGACCATAGTGGTCCCAACCATATGGAGTTTTACGTGGGTGAGATTTTGTTTCGTCAATTATTTTAGTTTAACATAGTTTATGACCTAGAAAATTATATATATTGTTGGGAATGTAATACTAAGTGATAACAAAATATGAAAGTAAAACCAATTCAACAATAGGCCCTATAACGAAGAAAACCCGAGAATTGAACTTGACCTCAGCTTCCGGTTATTGAAAAAAATTAAGAATTTTGTGCTCGCCTCCGATCATAAAACTTACGTAAACGCTTGTTTTGGATGCGCGATTATAACCGCAGGTGCTGTAATTGCAAAGTGAACCCTTTTCATTGCAGTCTATGGTTGTTGAGGCGTCAGCATCCTCTTTAAACTGCGATACGGGTCAATAATTTAAGACCCGTTTGACCATCACGAATCCGCGTAAGGGGTTTCTAAAAAAAAAGTTACATCAAATAAGCATCCTTGTCCCAGGGTTTTAATTTTTTTCCAATAATAATAATATACACACTATTGTGATTTTGTTTTTCAAAAACTAAAACTTTTCATAAAATTGTAACGATTTATTTTTGTTGTTCAGATTTTGTCATGAGATATAATTTAAAACAAAGATTTGATTTCAGAAATAAAAATGTTCTTCGTTTGACGTGTTTTCTCGTTCGGATACGCGCGAGACTTGCACAGTCTATAGTGGCCTAGATTGAATTGACGGCTTTCGCTGCGGCTACGGCCATGGCCCAATCTCACAAAGCTGCTTCAGCAGAAAGCTGTGCTTAATATTTTGTTCTGCTATAGCAAAACTAAGGAGGATACCACAGTTACATTTTGTACATGTAAAATTGTATTTTATCTGGTAAGCGTGATTTTGCTGTATTCGGCAACTTTTTGTGCTTAAGCATGCAGCTCTATGAAATTGGGCCCACACCGAGAAGGTATACTGTTTTTCAGTGATGCATCTGCATCCATTGTGAACCAACCACGGCCACATGAGCCGCGGTTGGTTCATGCTTATACGGTGTTTTAGTTGCTCCAAAATGACAACACAGTTTTTAAGAAATGTGAAGGTTCCGGGATCTCCGAGTATCTGCACCGAGCTATATTCCCCAGCACCACCTTGAAGTGTGGATGGTTCAGGGCGTATATCATGGGATTCACGCAGCTGTTGAGAATTGCGATGGTGACTCCATACAGGGTAAACTTATGACCCGATGGCACAGCGAGGGAGACAAAGTACGGAGAGAGCAACAATGTGAAGATGCAGAACCCCATGAACAAGTTCTTGGTGATAGCTAGCTGCTCTCGGCCGATTTTTTTCCGTTTTCTTTTGACGTTTGTAGCTGCATCCTTGCAAGATTCCTCACATGTAGCGATATTAAAGCTCATGATGACGGACGCGTCAACGTCCCCTTTCGCTTCTGTGACCGATTTGCTTATCTTAACAGATCTGCACCTTTTCTGCTTGAGAAAATGCCGTTTGAGATGGATGTAGATCGATGTGTAAGAACAAACGATGATAAGTGCCGGGATAGGATAAAGACCTATAGTCTGGGCCAGGTTGTATTCGGGGCCTCGTGGATGACCATCTTTGTCTGAACATGTATTGTCTTGTGGATCGTAACCGAAAGCACCAATGCCCAGAATCGGCGGGAGGAAAATCACAATACACGGGATAACCCAAGTCACTGCGATCATGACGGCTACTTTACGCGGGGTGTACCACCTACGGTAAGTATTAATTGGCTGGGTGATGAGGACCATACGGTTTAAAGCTATGGAAGCCAACGTGTAAAGACTTGCACCGAGACCTGTGTAAAGCTGAATGGCGGCAATGACACAAGGGACCTCCGACTCCAAGGGCCAGGTGCCTTTGCTGAGCAAAGCTACGCAAATCCAGGGATAAGAGAGACTGGTCCAAAAGTCCGCCACGCTGAGGTTGACTACGAAGGCGTTGGTCACGGTGCGGAGTTTCTTCGACAGGATGACGGACCAGAAGACGAGACTGTTTCCTACGAGGCCCAGGATGAAGACCAAGATCCACACACAGGCTAAGCCGATACGAGTCTCGTAGGGGTAGAGTGACTGATCATCGGTCGGCACTAAGGTGGTGTTTATGATTCCCATGGTATTCATGATATTGTCACTTGGAGCTCTCAACTAAAAACATTAAATCAAACCACATTCAGTATCTGTTCCCTCAACCTTTTCTTGCAATCACTTTATTACCAAAACCAGTGGAGCTGCATCTGCAAGCGAGACCACTGAGGATGATTCCCCTTCTCGGATTAAGAAGTTGTTGTACGAGTCACATTCTCACACTAGATATTGGTACAATGTAGAAATGGATCACCAGATTGTACAGCAATGCAATCGTTCAATTTTTCTTTCATAAAGTAACGACGTAAGCACAAGAAAAGCAGACAAACTGAAACCAAGTGAGAAACTAAACGAAGAACAACAGCACGAAACAAAGATGGACTAATTCCGAAGGTCTTTAAAGCAGTTTGAGCTTCCACTTTTATAAACAGTCAGTGCACGAACCACAGTCTAAAAACTCCATAGTCGGACCGGGTTCCGGAATGCCAGGCGCCCCGACCTATCGTGTGGATTAGACTGACCCAGAAAGTGGTTAACATGGGTTGTTAACTCGGATTTCTGTCATTTTTGACCCTTTTCTGGGTCATTCTGACACAGATTCTGGGGTCATATTGATCACAAAGGGGGTCAGACCCCACGATATCTGGATCCAGTTCAATTCTGACCTGGACGTTTTAAGAGTGTAGAAGCAAACCACAAACTTAAAACAAAGACAGCAAAGCCCCCTTAAGCCTCCATAGTTAGAAACCAATACTAGGAGCCGAACCCTTTCGTTAAACAAAATAATAAATCCCCCGATCTTTTGTTTTAATAATTTGTTGGGAGAGTCAAAAGCAAAAGTAGAAGTCCACACTTTGCTTATGTATGTAAGGCTATGGCAGATACTAGTTGTTTGTATAGGCTTATGACATCCATACAAATTAAACAAAAACTTTACACCCGTCATTGCTTTTGACACACAAAGTGTGTTTACCCTCTAGTTGAACTTTCCGCTATCTTTACCAAACGATTCGGGGCATGCGTAACTTTAAAATCATCACATCGGTTTACATGATGTTACCTCATTAAAAGCAAATAAGAAGAAATCCCGGTCAGTTTTGTATACAGCAGCTACGGCGGGTCTTTAAACACTTGCCATCCTTGCAAAGCAATGATCACTATCATCACTCAAAACTTCCGAGTCAGAACTGACCAGGAACCGTGTCCCTATAGGGGCCTGCTCTATTTCTTGGTCAGAACGACCCGAATTTTGAGTCAAAATGACAAAGAATCCGAGCCAAAATATCAGCTTTTAACCACTTTCCGCGTTAACCTGAGTCAGAACGGGTCAGATCCCCTGCCGGATCCATAATCCGGGTCAGTCCTGACCCAGGGGGTATTTAGAGCGTGCAAACTGTATACTCTCATTATGTGGTTTTTACACATGACTCGTATACAGTGCTTAACACACATTGGTGTAAATCGGTTTAGCCAAATCATTTTTTTTTCACCCACTAGTCAAATTTGACCAAACACCACAGACATTATTTTGCCACTTCTTAATTATTGACTGAGCTTACATCGTCACGTTTCTTGGATCCCCGTCACGATCACCATCGTCAACTAAGGCTTAAATTCATAAAGACTGGTCCCCTGTTTTTATCCGCAAGGATAAAGACAGGCATTGTGTTTATTGGCCCAATGATTTCATTGGATGCAATGATTTCATATAAACCACCAGTGACGCAAGCTTTCCATATCTGTGTTATGATTGGTCTACTCCGAAGTGACGTAGTATGTCAGCTACACCATCCCGCGCGCGGAACAGGTTGGGGAATGCAGAGCGCAAAATAATAGTTTTCTGACGATGAGGCAAGGAAGGGCCTTGCACGGGATTGGGACTTGAGTCAAGTCTACCAGCAGATGGAAGTGTTCGATCATCTGCTGCATGCTATGGTGGCCCTGAAGGGACATCGCCCATCGCAAATATCTTTGCAAATATTTGCGATGTCGCAAATATCTTTGCAAATATCTTTGCAAATATTTGCGACATCGCAAATATTTGCAAAGATATTTGCGATGTGCGATGTCCCTTCAGGGCCACCATAGCATGCTGCGTGTACATAATGTTTGTGTAATGTTGTTCATTCACACTACGAATCTCCGCCGTGTGAATGGATGCAAGGTCAAAGGTACACCTTGCAACATCCGGTCAGGCTGGTATCTGGCGTTATTCACGAGCCACGAAGTGTGACGTCAGATGTTCAGGCTAATCATGGACTGTAATCAGAGGTTCGCTTCTTTCTGAATAGACTTGATTTCAAGTCTGAGATTATTAATTAGCCGTTATTTTGTCTGCATCATATAGCATGCATGCAAAACGTAATATTGTCGCCCGTATATTGGTTATTACACGTCCTGCAAAGTTAAAGAGGAGGGGAAGTGACCGATTGCATTTTGTGATGTACTAATTTTCCAATTAGAGTCCTCATGTCAGTGGGGGTAAAGGGTAAAGACGGAGACTGGTCTTACAGGCCCAATAATTGTTTGATTGCAATTATTTTATTGAATCAACGTGTATTGACGTATTAAAACTTTCTAAATTTGTGTTATTATTGTTCTGAGGTGACGTAGTTTGTCAGCTTACAGTTTCGGTGGTTTCATGTTGCGTGTGCATAATGTTTGTACGTGCATGTAATGTTGTTTAATATGTAGCATGTACACCTATACGTTTGAATTGACTGCGAATCTCCATGTAACATGAGTGCCAGATTAAGGGTATCTGGCAGGATCCTGCCAGGCGCTCAAGTCAGGCATCTGGCGTTATTCACGAGCCTCGAAGTGTGACGTCAGATGTGAAACTTTGTGGTAACTCCGTATCATAAGCAATTTATGTTGAAGGATTAGCTTGAGACACAACGCAGTGAATATTTTGCTCTTTGGTTGACCCACAAACAGCGGTCGGCAAGGGCTGACTTGGTATAATTGATAGAGGTTTCCCCGTAAATGCATTGGCGAAAATACATCTGGGGCAAATTTCACAAAGAGCTAAGATTGATCTTAAGCTGTGTGTAATTATTTAATTGCTGAGCAAAGTGTAATGTATCAATACGAATCACTCTGGAGATATTTGCAACTCATCTTAAGATAAATCTTAGAACTTTGTGAAATCCAGCCCTGATATCGTTACCATTAATATGCGTTGTGTATATATCGTGTAGCTACAAACGTCTACGTACCGGACTGTTTAAATCACTAAAAAACCCAAAAGGTTGGGATGGTTCAACATTGGTAAGATTGAACATATAAATGTTCACAGATTGCACATAACTTACATGGTTTACATATGGTCAAAGTGGAAAACTTCCCTTGAAATATTTTTGCTTGAAATGCTATAATTTTTAGGATATGAGTAAAACTATTAGTCTTTATCAAGCGTGATAAAATGCGATGTTTGAAAACAGTGAAAATATATAATGGGGTTTTTCACTGTTTTCTCATGACTCCGAAGACCGATTTAGCTTAAGCTTTCACAGGCTTGTTATTATCATGTATTATAATGGGTCGCATTAAGTGTGGATACTGGTCTTTAACAATTACCAGTACCAATGTTGTACATGCTTTAAATCGATTACAGTATTTTACTTTTTCGAGACAGTGTATTCCGCTGTGTGTCCGAATTGACGGCTACGGCTATAGGGCTATGGCTGGATTGTCGCGTCATCATTAGTCTTGGCCCAAGACGTCAGTGATCGGTAGTGGATAGTGTACTGCGCTCGGTTGTAAATCGTTATAGCGCACCCTCTTACAGCATGATTTAACAACAACTTGACTCGCTCTCACTCACTAAGTTGGTTCACTCATCATGCTGTAAGAGGGCGCGCTACAACGATTTACAACCGAGCGCAGTACACTATCCACTATCGATCACCGACGTCTTGGGCCAAGACTACGTCATCATGTGTTGATGTCGTACCGGTCGTACCGGTCGTACCGGTCGTACCGGCAACAATCGTACCGTAGCTGTAGCCGATAAAGTCTGATTATGGCCTGACACAGAGCCAAATTCCTAACCCCATCCACCTCCGTTAAGTAATATCCCAGCGCCCTTTTAAAATTGCTAAGTCACCAGGTATTATTTCTAGACAGAGTGGGGGGTAAGCACAATTTTTTTCTTCTTTCGTGTAGCCACGAAGAAAGGAAACACTTCAACTCTCTAGAGGCCTTCATTGATCCTTGACCATGCAACTTGATTGAAAACAACAAACCCTGGTAACAAGCCGGATTTGAAAGCTCAAATGTACGCGTTCCACTCATCTACTCCACTCCAATTTACGGTTTTAGAAAAGGCGGCGTTTGAGTTAAAATCATGAGATGAGCAAATATGGCTATATTTTTAAATGAGTGAAAATTGGATCTCTGCCGTTGTGGTGAATCAAGGTCCCTTAAAGGTAAAGTAGGCCTATACCTTTGTTTTTTGAGCAGCTCGATTGTTTTAATCCTATAATATAAATGTATATACACCGTCAACCAAACACCTCGATTAACCAGTCACCTGATGACATCATCATCACAATAATCTTGGTTACACCATTTTGGGAGTGCATGCATTGATTACCATTAATATTGACATATAGATCATTGCCCGTGTTTTATACAGCGTAGCGCGCATTTTAGGCCACTAAGAATTTTTACACTTTCACCATATTTTTGAAGTGTACTAATTTGACTCCCAAAATGGCGAGTGTGGCAGGCAATAGCCTCGTGTGACGTTTAGTGCAGGGTCAATGCTTAATGTACAAAATGTACAACCCCAGCATTGTATCTATAATATAGAAGGTCTTTATTAGACCCGGCCTACAATATTATTAGGCACAAAAATATGATTTTTTTTTTTTTTTTTTAGGAACGGGCTATACATGACTGTTTCAAGCTATTAGGGCCTATAAAGAGGAAGGGAACTGACCAAATCAATTTTGTGATGTACTCATTTTCCAATATTATAGTGTCCTCATGTGAGTGGGGAAAAAACATTTTAATGTGAGGTTTATAGAGACTTGTAATTTTCCCCCCTCTATATCTATTGGAAAATGAGTACAAAACAAAATAGAATTGGTCACTTTCACTTCCCTTCCTCTTTATACCCCTTATCCTGTACAAACTGAGTATTCAACACTTTAAATAGTGCGGTCAGTGAAAACTTTTTGTAAAGTTAAATTCATTTGATTACAAAGAAGTAACAACATTATAGTATGTTATAATATTAAACTTCGACAATGTAAATTTAACTTTCTCATTTTTGTTAAATCGAACTGTTTATAGAGTTGTAACTGACTGCATTATTTAAAGAGTGAATTCAACACTATGGTTTTAAGATAGCTGCCTCACTACACGTGTATTTGGTATTTTATTATGACATTCCGACCAACTACATGTGTTTACATGTTATGGAAGTTTAAAGTGGGGCAGGCATATTTGGGAAATATTTGGGTGAATAAATATGAACCTTTGATGATCACAAGCATGGAATTTGGCACACATTCAGAGTATGTCATGGGAAATATACTTGGCTCTAGGGCAATTGCAATATTTTCCTATAAAAACTAGGTAGGAAAACAACCAATGTTCAATTTCACACTTTTTTGTTCTACCTACATTAATTTTCATATGACAAATCTGCAATGGACCTAATGACATACTATGACTGCGTGCAGAAATACATACAAACAAGAAAACTGCCGGACCGGTATGTCAGAAGATACAGGTTATAATAGACCTTATGCATTGACGTCACCAAGCCGCCATCTTAGAGGTAAACTGATGATGAAACAATGGAAACGCGCTGATTTGTACGCGCGGCACACAGGACTGACCAATGAACATCTTCCTTTTGACCTCTAGGTGAGGGCGCCCTACACAAATGACGTCATATGCATAAGGTCTATTTGATTGGAAAGAAGTCCACAATCAATTTTTGCAATATCATATAAACGTCCGACCAAATGGCCTATGTTTTTAAAGTTAATTTCAGCAACTGTTTTAATCGCAAAACTAACCTGCAAACATTTAATTTCAAAACGTGGTCGCGTTTTTGAGATATTGCCGATAAATCCGGAGCGAATAATTATGTCCATGCAGGAAGAATAATCCCCAATAGGAATACACAATCTGAGAAACATATCTCAGCTGAGAGTAACGTTTCTCAGATTCGAATTTTGGGGCATAAAACTTTGATATCTTTTTACATTACCACATTACTTCGAAATGAAGTGTTTCTCAAAATGCTTTATACTACCAAAAGCTGATACTTCTAAAGTTTTCACTGCCAATAATTTTAAGAGTGATTACTAAACGTATACATTCCCTTTAAGTCGGTATACGGTAGCCCTATATGACTACAGCGGACCAGTATCTCAGCAGAAAGCGAATACAATTCCAACCCATTTGTCCAATACTATATATAAATCGTAAAATACAGACGTGCATTGCAAACTCTTACTGTTCAACAACTCCATGCGCTGAATTGCAACATGCACAAAAACAGCTTCAGTTATATCATTGTGACGGTAAAGTGGCACAAAGTCCGACATTGATAAATCTGTGTTAGTTTCTCTGTAATGTTAACACAGACTTTAAGAAATAAGAAGGTTCTGGTATCTCCGAATAACGGCACTGAATTATCTTTCGAAGTACCACCTTAAACTGAGGATGGTTGATTGTGTAGATGATGGGGTTTACACAGCTATTTATGATTGCAATGGTGACTCCGTAAAGAGCAAACTTACGGCTAGTCGGTACAGCAAGAGAGATGAAATAAGGAGAGAGCAACAAAGTGAAAATGCAAAACACCACGAACAAGTTCTTGGTAATGGCTAGTTGTTGACGGCTGATAGCCCGACGAGTTTTTGCGACAACGCGTGATGAGTTGTTTCTATAACCGTCACCTGATGTGGGGCAACTGGAGGTTTCATAATCTCCACAGACCGTTGCCACGCACGATGGTTTGCCTTGCACATAATTCCTCCTTTTCTGCTTCCTGAAGTGTCGTTTGAGATGGATGTAGAGTGCCGTGTAGCAACAGATGATGATGAGCATTGGGACTGGGTATAGACCCAAAGACTGAATCAGGTTGTACTCGGGGCCTCGTGGATGACCGTCTTTGTCTGTACACGTATTGTCTTGTGGATCGTAACCAAAAGCACCGATGCCCAGAATCGGCGGGAGGAAAAACACAATACACGGGATAACCCAAGTCACTGCGATCATGACGGCTACTTTACGCGGGGTATACCACCAGTGGTAGGTATCTTTGGATTGGGTGATGAAGACCATGCGATTCATAGCTATAGTGGCCAAAGTGTACAAACTCGCACCAAGACCAGTATAAAACTGTACAGCGGCGATGACACACGGAACCTCCGACTCCAAGGGCCAGCTTTCATGGCTAAGTAAAGCTATAGAACTCCAAGGGTAAGACAGGCTGGTCCAGAAATCAGCCACGCTGAGGTTGACCACGAAGGCGTTGGTCACGGTGCGGAGTTTCTTCGACAGGATGACGGACCAGATGACGAGACTGTTTCCTACGAGTCCAAGGATGGAAGCTAAGATCCACACGCAGACCACACCAATGCGAGCTTCATATGGATAAAGTGACGGATCCAAATTAGTACTGGCTGTGTCATTCATCGTGTGTTATAACTTAGCCGAAAACTGTCTTGTCTTTCTGGATTGTACGCAGTACGTGGGGCTAAGTAGTTGTGCAAACCATTGGCAGTCCAAAAGTACATACGCAGCGTCGGATCACTCACCAAGCTACCTATTCACGCACATAACTGAGTGTGTGACTGAGCAACATTAACATTAAAAGCTTCACCAAGCACTGGCCTACCTATAGCTTTGTCTTCGTGAGCGTTGTTCACTGAGTACGGCTCCATCTTATAGGACTACATGTTGCAAGCAAGTGCCACGCTCTATGGTACAAAACATATAGACTTTTACTGCAAAGTTTTCACTCATGAAAATAGACTAAATTAATTGTTCAACTTGTTCACGAAACGAGCCATGACATATGCTCTTACTACACAGTATATTTATTGATAGACTAAATCAAAATACACAGTATATTTATTGATAGACAAGGTCAAGTATAAACAGTGGTGTCGTCTTGATCACAGCGAATCTGAGGCCAGACATTGAATTCTGAACTCTCACTCATAAGTGCGAGAGCGATAATATTGACGGCACCCTTTAGCTTCTATATTTTGTGAGCAGATGTGACATTCATCGTGCACGTGTGCTGGGTGAGAGTTCATGTTTCCATGCCCAGCCACTACAGACTATGGTCGTGACGACACAGCCTCTTAACAAGCATAAGGCAACGTAGGAGATACATAAATACAATCAATCACTCTCTCACTGTTGAATTTTGCAAAACAAATTATTGCTGCAAATTAAAAAATCCCGGGTCAGAATTTAAAAAAGATTCCGGTCTCGAGGGGGCGTAAGCCATTTCCGGGTCAGGCTGATCCGGAAAGTGGTTAAAATGGATTTTAACTCGGATTATGCGTGCTGTTGACCCCTTCTAGCCTATGTGATTATGACATAAATTCCGGGTCATATGACTCTGAAATGGGTCAGACCCCAAGGGACCCGGATCCGGGTCAATTCTAACCCGAAATCTTTGTAAAAAAACAGTCAAAAATTAATCAGCTTTACAAAAATAGTCAATACAAGGGTTGCCCTGACTGGACATGACACAACGCATTATTTGCACATATTTGTGCTGTTGCAAATATTATCGCAAGAATCTTTGCAAATGTCTTTGCAATTTTTGCGATTCCGCCAATTTTTTCCGCCAATTTTATTTGCAAATTTGTGACACCGCAAATAGCTTTGCAAATATTTGGGGTGATATTTGCGACATCACTTGCGTAGATAGTTGCAGAGAAATTTGCGACATTACAAACAGTTACAAATGCAAAGATTTTTGCAGCGATTTTCGCGAAATCGCAAACATTTCTAAAGATATTTGAAAAATTGCGACTTCGTAAATGTTTGCAAAGACTTGCGACATCTAAAAAATTGCAAAGATATATTTGCGATGTGTTGTCCCTTCAAGGCCACCATACAACACATTATTTTGCCCCAGCTATACTACGCATAGGCTGTAAGCAATAATGGTATCCAATATCCGAGAGGTATTTCAGCCTTATTATAAAATTCATTCCAGACTAAAGCTTTGACTGATGTGTTCTTTTTCATTTCTACCCAATTTAGGGTACGCAAATGTTGACAGTTGCGTCAAACATCATCCCTATAATAAGCATGCAATATTTGGTGAGTGGGCTGGTGCATCAATGACAGAGCTTCGCAATCCACAAGTTTTGTGTACACATTTGGTTTATTGCTCTGATTCTCCTATCCTTAAAGGTATTATACAGGATTGGTAGAGCTGACAAAATAATCACAGACAGTGTTCATGTTTTGTGTAATCAACCACATACATGAAATAACAAACCTGTGAAAATTTGAGCTCAATTGGTCATCGAGGTCACGAGAAAATAGTGAAAAGAGACCTTATGTGTTTTCTGTTTTTCAAACATCGAGTTTATTATCGCGCGCGATAAAAACTATTGTTTTACTCATTTCTCAGAAACGATAGCATTTTAGGCAGAAATATTGTAAGGAACCCTTTCTACCATTACTTACTTTAAATCATGTAAGTTATGTGTGAATCTGTGAACATTTGTGTTTTTCGATCTTACCAATAGTGTACAGGGCCTTTAAACCCACCAATCTATAATGAAAGTTCTCGCAATTGCGATGCATACTTTATTTAATGAGCGGGTCGATTTCACCAAACTCTTCCTAACTTAGGACTAGTCCTAGGCAATGCTAAGAGATAGGACTAGTCTTAAGTTACTCGTCCTAACTTAGGACTAGTCCTATCTCTTAGCATTGCCTAGGACTAGTCCTAAGTTAGGAAGAGTTTGGTGAAATCGACCCCAGGTCGGATACCAACCACGTGTATTAATACGAGATGTATGAACAGTCTAAATCCAACCCAACCCAACGCTGGGAATAAATTTTGCCCTGTCCAGATCAAATTTCATTTGATATTAGTCTAATAACACGCTGCGGGTGTCTCAATAAGATAATGAGGAGTGTCATGATGGCTCTATCAATATTGTTCTGATATAATTTCTATGAAAACCAATAACGTGTCAAACAACGAATACAATCACTCTGTAGCTCGGAAGCCCCCGGCATGCCTTTTGAACTTAATCACGTTGTGCAGAGATTGGCTGTGAAAACCGGGGTGAATTACATGCTCTCGGTGGATATTTCTTCAGCAAATAAAAATAAAATAACCAGCATAATAAGACTTATCCTGTTTGTGTTCTGAATGCACCAACACTTGACTCTACTCAAATTGTTCCGTATATAACGCCCATCCATGAAGATCCTTGTTTTATTTTTGTTTATTTATATATATATTGTTTTGAGAATTGTTGGTCACGAGGGCGGCATACTTAAAGCATTATAAGGCTGCTTTGTAAACCGGATTTCTTTCTTCCCATCCGTTTTTATTATATTGTTATGTTATTATGCTATTGGGTTATTATTGCACAACTATGAGTTATGCACAGCAGTATAGAACGCTAGAATACAATCTAGTGGTGCCAGATTACAATGCTGTACAGTCATCTTGCTAGTTCTTAGATTGTTTCCTTCAGATGTACAAAATGCGTAGGACGCCTATATTGGGGGTTTGATAGCTAAGTCTCCGGCACGTTAAAACCTTAAACAGAAAATGATATCAAGATAAATGCACTAATAATCAATGCAATGTTGCTGTTGTTGACAGGCAACGGGAAAACGCTATTTGCACTAATCAACAACTTTAATTATTTTAAAAATATTTTGTTTACATCTTCCTGGAGTTATTTTCTTTTTTGAGGGTCTACAAAAAATAATATCAATCATTTTGAAAACACAGTAATTTATTGCGGGAAGCTCTAGCTGTATTTTGCAGTATCTAGACCGAGGGGAAAACTAGAAATGAAGCCTTGGGTGCAGTGTTCACATAATTTAACTGGCTAAAAAAAAAAAAAAAAAAAAATGATGGGAAAATGAACTTTACAAAAATGTAAATATTTGAGTTTAAAGTAAATGACTGTTATATTAAATAATTAGTGGTATTGTGCAAAAGTTTGCAAGTTCAAATCCTACTGTAGTCATTGTTTCTTTGTTCACTTCAAAATAGAATTAAAATTTACCGAGTCAAAATCCTTTATGGTTTACTTGATAAAAATCATGTTTTACATTAATGTACAATACGGAGAGACTGTTTCCGTTCGTTCAATGAAAAATGCAACCCCTCAACTCATGAAAATAGTCCCATCTTTACAGAAACAATAATTTTTTTCTTTGTGAAAACTGTTTTTTATACCTCCATTGTTTTCATATCTCTTTTATATTTATAGTGTTACAGATTTTGATTTGGTTGGAAAAAATACGTCATTGAACCGATTGAATGTGGACAGCGGACCAATAAAAATGAAAACTACCAGATTTTGAAACTGCAAATATAATAACTTATCATTTCAATAATTGATGTTAAAATGGATCCCATTAGTACGGCAGGGTGATGGGATCGTGCCCTGGGTAATACAAACATGAAGTTATGCGTACTGTCAAGAGTATACCATGAGAAGAACACTTGGCTGTGTAGGCCATCGCAGGTTCGTCCTTCGAAAGAATTAGTCGAAATGGCAGCAATTTTGAACTTTTTGAAAAGAGCTAAATCTTTTTCAAAGGAGAAATCTACAATGGCTCCTACGTAAAGCGAACTATATTTCTTTTGACATACGTCTTTGTGCCCAATGCTTTTGTCATCAAATAATACGTGCCCAAATATTTCCCCAATCTGCCCAACTAATCTGAAAACAACGTACACTTCTCCTTTTATACTATAATTACACCACCATGTCAGACGATATTAATGTGCATTAGGTTGTATTCTTTTAACAAAAAGACCATCAAACGTATCACACATGCATGATTGGCAGGGATAAAAAAAGCATGTTTAATTTTCATGTTTATGAAAGCTTGCTGATTACAAAGTTCATACTGAAACCATTTTTCCCTGTGAAATATTTCACTCTGAACTGCTGTCATATTTGAGAAAAACTGTATGCGAGAACCTTAAAAAAAAAGTTAAGGACGTGTTTACATGCTGATAAATTGAACACGATTCTTCACTTTTTTTCTCCTGACCCGCACAACGGGTGTAGCCCAAAGTTTCAAACGTTTGTTTTTTCATGTACATGTACGGTTGATCACACAAAACATTAACACTGTGACTTAAATTGTCAGCTCTACCAATCCTGTAAAATATCCCAAAGTATGCACACGTATTATGGCCCTGAAATGTTATCGGACAAAAACATCAACGTCAATATGTATCTTTAAATTTCCCTTTATGGCCTCCATACAGAAGCTGTCTTAACGCTAAGCCTCTGCAATAATGGTGCACTAGGCATTGCTTAAGCAGTTCACATTCTAGTTTTTGATAACTATTATACGATGCACACTTGCAGGTTTTTAAAAGTTTGTAAACAATGCACTAAGTGCAGGGCAGCACAACAAAACTAAAAGTAAAACCACGCACAAAGCTTTTGCTAATTCATATTATTTAAAAAGTACAGTGAAATGAACAACCAAATCTAGAATTATACTATTTATGTCACAGCTCATTGCAATGTGCAACTTTTCACCATCTAGTTTCTGCGATTTAAGGTCAAAACAGATTTTAAAAAATCCGAAGGTTCTGGTATCTCCGAGAACCGGCACTGAATTATCTTTCGGAGCACTATCTTGAACTGCGGATGATTGATTGTGTAGATTATGGGATTTACACAGCTGTTGAAAATGGTAATAGTGACCCCGTAAAGAGCGAACTTACGACTAGACGGGAAAGCGAGAGAAATGTAGTAAGGGGACAGTAGTAAGGTGAAGATGCAAAACACCAGGAACAGGTTCTTGGTGATAGATACCTGCTGCCGGTTGATTGCTCGAAGGTGCTTTGCGTTGGACAGACCCATGGAATTTTTTGATTGGTTTCCACTGACTACAGAGACGTTCGCTAATCTTACCCTTCCAGTTACCGATTGGGAGGCGAGGTGTATCCCCTTTGTTGCTTCTACGAGAACACTCTGGGAAGACGCCCCGGTAACATCTTTGGTGAGGCTGTTTGACAGTTTGCCGTCCACTTCAAACTCTTCAGCAGTGGGCAAAGACACACAAGACCCTTCTGATTTTGAGGACAGGTCTGTATATAGTGAGCCCTCTATGTGAAGATACAGAAGTGTCCACAGATAGGACACTAAGGCTGGTGGATCTTTCTCCTATTGACTTTTCGGCAAAGGTTGCACTTTCTGGCACGGTGCTCCTTGCTTTCTGCTTCATGAAGTGCCGTTTGATATGGATGTAGAGTGCCGTATAGCAACAGATGATGATGAGCATCGGTACGGGGTAGAACCCCAAAGACTGAATAAGGTTGTATTCTTCCCCATGTGGATTAGTATCTATGTCTGAACAAGTGTTACTCTCTGGATCAAAACCCAACTCGCCGATGTCTAGAATAAGCGGGATAAATACCATACTGCAAGGAATAATCCATGTCAATGCAATCATGACGACTACTCTACTAGGCGGTGAATACCACAAATGGTAGGAGTCCATGGATTGGGTTATGAGGACAGCGCGATTCAAAGCTATTGAGGCCAAAGTGTACAGACTCGCACCTAGACCCGTGTAAAGCTGACAAGCAGCAAGAATGCAAGGGACCTCAGACTCTATGGGTCAGCTACCGTGGCTCAGCAAAGCTACAGATATCCAAGGGTAGGAGAGACTGGCCCAGAAATCAGCCACGCTGAGGTTAACCACGAAGGCGTTGGTCACGGTGCGGAGTTTCTTCGACAGGATGACGGACCAGATGACGAGACTGTTTCCTACGAGACCCAGGATGGAGACCAAGATCCACACACAGGCTAAGCCGATGCGAGCTTCGTAAGGATATAGTGATGGATCTTCGGACATCGGCTTGGCAGAAGTGTTGTTCTCGTGTTGCTCTGAGATGTTTGTAAAGTCCGCCATCATTATTACGCTCACAATCGAGATTAATTTACGATTTCACCAACTGATACTACTCCAACAAGACGAAATGCATTAACTACCTTGCAATATGCTCGCTTGCGCCCCAAGTAGCAGCTTATATATCATTTAAAAAGCTTTATTTAGAAAGCCAAGGCCGTCGTGTAAGCCACTGTATACACAAGACTTGTTTTGAGAATTTGCTTTTAGAGTATTCAGGCGACGTTGTTATCGTCACTGGAGCAAAATGTCTATCAAACCGTTAACCTTGCTGCTTTTGGCCCTAAAACATCGAAAACGTAATATCGGTTTCAACCATGGCATTAAGAAATTTACTTTGATGGATTAAATCGGAAGGTTAATGGGAAAATTCAATTAAATGTATTTTTTTAACGGTAAACTAGCGAGATGTTGATGGAAGTGTACCTTTGGGTCCATTTTCAAGTTCGTTGATTCATAAAAGAAACAAATTGTTTGGGTAATTTATAAGTGATGGTGAAGGCTTTGCAAACTGATAAAATATGAGGTAACTATATTAATAAAATTGCACATCGTCATAACATTATTTGTAAATTTCTTTGGGAGAGGTGTTCTCTGAAATTAGCAATTTTTGCGGTTTTGACGTTTCGAACAGTTTAATACTATCCTGCTCATCTTTATCAGAAACATGATACGAGCAGAGTACCGTTTGTGTTTTTTTAGGGTGTTGGGGAGTTTTTTGTTTGTTCGTTCGTGTGTTTGTTTGTTTGTTTGTTTGTTTGTTTGTTTGTTTGCTTGGAATGTTTTTTTGTTTTCATAGAGCTGCATTATGTACAAAAAGTAGCTTAGCACAACAAATTATGCTTACAGAATAAGGTAACCAGCCAAAATACCATGTGACATTTACAATACTGGTATTCTGCTAATTTTTGCTTAGCAGAACACGTTTCCATACAAAAGTTGACCCAGTTGTGTAAATAATGCTACATGTTCCATTTCAAAATAGTGACAGGTCGAGTTTTTAGGTGTAAACATTTTAAACAAATTGTAAAGATTATAAAGTATTTTTGCTTCAATTTCTTTTGTGATATATATTCGTACCGAAATTTGAGAGAATTGTTTGGTTGAAATCCCACACAAAGAGAACCAGCAATGAGTTGTACGTTGGCTAAAATGTTTCTGTACACGTACGATCCGATAATTCATACGGTCTTTCTGTCCGTGCATGGCCTCGCCGCGAAAGGATGTGAGCTGCCCATAACCACAGGTCGACAAATAGACTGTGCAAGTCTCTGCGCGCATTCGAACTTCCGGGACCATAGTTGTCCCAACCATATGGAGTTTTACGTAGGCGAGATTTTGTTTCGTCAATTATTTTAGTTTAACGTAGTTTATGACCTAGAAAAGTAATGTACATGTTGTTGGGATTGTAATACTAAGTGATAACAAAACATGAAAGTAAAACCAATTCAACAATATAACGAAGAAAACCCGAGAATTAAGCTTGACCTCAGCTTCCGGTTATTGCAAAAAATTAAGAATTTTGTGCTCGCCTCCGATCATAAAACTTATGTAAATGCTTGTTTTGGATGCGCGATTATAATCGCCAGATGCTGTAATTACAAAGCGAACCCTTTTCATTGCAGTCTATGGTTGTTGAGGCGTCAGCATCCTCTTTTAACTGTGATACGGGTCAATTTTAAACCTGTTTGGCCATCACGAATCCGCGTAAGGGGTTACTAAAAAGTTAACATCCAAAAAGCGTCCTTGTCCCAGAGTTTTTATTTTTTCCATTAATAATTGACAAACTTTTGTGTATTTTTTCTCAAAAGCTAAAACTAATTTCATAAAATTGAAATAATTTATTTTTGTTGTTCAGATTTTGCCATGAGATATAATTTAAAACAAAGATTTGTTTTCAGAAATAAAAATGTTCTTCGATTGACGTGTTTTCTCGTTCGGATACGCACGAGACTTGCACAGTCTATAGGCCAGGTAACCTCTAGATTGTCAAGTCTTCTTATTAAACGGGAGGTATACGTTTGGTAATCACTCTGAAAAATTAGTGGCAATAAAAACTTACTGGTAAGAAGTACTGCAGCTTTCAATAGTATAAAGAATTTTGAGAAAAATTTCACTTCGAAGTAATTTGGTTACCTAAGATGATATGCCCCAAAATTTGAATCTGAGAAACGTTTCTGTCAGATACATTTGTTAGATTGTGATTTCCAATCAGGGATTATTCTTCCTGCGTGGACATATTCGGGGTTTTTGGCGATATCTAAAAAACGCGACCACCTTTTGAAGTGAACTTTTCACAGATTGGATTTTTTATTGAAAACATAGGATTTAAACAGTCGAACGAATTCAAAAATTGAATGTATACTCTGCCTTTAAACCATAATAATTATAGTCTTCTTTGTAGTCTTCATTATAAGAGGTTTCCACTTTGAATTGGGCCTTCCTTGGGCCACTCTTCTTCACCATTTACTCTAAACCAATAGCTGCAATTGCAAGAAACCACGGACTCCATGTACATTTGTATGCAGATGATACTCAACTGTATCTTTCATTTGATTTAAATTGTTCTGATGAGCAATCTGAACGCAAACGTGTTGAGCAATGTGTTTCTGATATAAAGTCATGGATGACCAATAATAAATTAAAACTCAATGATGATAAAACGGAACTGCTCATAATAACGTCTAAACATAACCAAGACAAAATAATCAATCACCAGATGCAAATTGGCACTGCTACTGTTACATCATCTGCAAATGCTCGCAATCTTGGGATCATGTTTGATAACACTATGTGCATGGAATCCCATGTGAAGAAAATTTGTCAATCTGCTTTTTACCATATTAGAAACATTAGCAGCATTCGTAAAGTCCTCAATAAAAAGTCTGCCTCTATCCTTATACATGCTTTTATTACATCCAGGCTTGATAATGGAAACTCATTGCTTTATGGTATTAACAAGCATCTTATCAAAAAACTGCAAAATGTCCAGAACGCTGCTGCTCGGGTATTATCTAAACACGTAAATATGATCACATCACACCTGTGTTGAAACAGCTTCACTGGCTCCCAGTCTGTCAAAGAATTAAATTCAAAATCATTTTGCTTGCCTGGAAAGCTATGAATGATAGGGCTCCTCCCTATCTCAAAGAAATTCTCTCACCATATACGCCAACTCGCAATCTTCGCTCTACAAACCAACTTCTTTTAACTGTCCCTAATACAACCACTTCCAACGGCGTTCGCGCTTTTTCTGTATCTGCACCCACTCTCTGGAACTCTCTTCCTTAACATATCCGAGCTACAAAGTCTCTGGACATTTTCAAAACATTGCTTAAAACTCACCTGTTCAATATTTCTTATGATTGACTGTTTGTTATTTTTTCCACTTGTTTTTGCCGACACATTTATGTAAATCTGTTTTATTCAATGTGCTCTTATTTCTTTCTAAGCTACGTAATTTGTAATCTTTTTGGTTACTCTGAGACTCTCTGTTTTTTGTTTTTGTTTGGTTTTTATGCGCCTCGGAATAAGTTTAGTCTTAGATAGATGGCGCTTTACAAGTTTTAATTATTATTATTATTATTACGTCTTATCATACACGCATGCATCCTTGAGGATTGTGTGTTTTAGTATTTGCTACGTGATGGAAACAATAGAACAATAGGTCTAATGGGATGGGGAGTTCGAATATAGACGATGTGACCTCTGTTTACATTCTAACCGCCCTCTGTTGACAAGTCTTTTGTCCAAGTCATGTTCCGCCGGGCAAAAAGACGCGTAGTCATGGTAATATTGCGTGTACTTTCTAGCTGGCTGTCAAGTACACAAAGGTTTTGCCCGGCGACATGCGCGCGCATCATGTTATGATTTTCAAATGACGTCAGAGGTCACATCGTCTATAGAGGGATGTTCCACTAGGAATTTTGCGCACAAATGTGTAATGGGGGGGGGGGGGGGGGGGGGGATGATATTTTAGTACCTTGACAAAGAAAAGAACAAAAGAAATCTCCACGGGATGCAATTGGGAAAAAATTGTTCAAAATTGGGCCAATGACAAAATTCAATTGTGGACATTATAAAGTGAGTTGTATGGCATGATGTACGCAATATCAGCATCGTCAAGGGCAGATTGAGGACCGTCGGGAAGGGAACGGCTATTGTGTAACAAAATGAGCACGCAGCGCAATTCTATAATGGCAGGCGGTAATACACCGATCCATTAAGCCACGCCCATTTATCATTGACCAATCACAACCGCGAAATCTGATCACCATTTGAGCCTTTTGGTGATCTTTGCACTAATGGTGATCGGGTTTCGCGGCTGTGATTGGTCAACTCGTAAGGAGGCGGGGCTTAATGGATCGATCTATTGTTATTGAGGCACTGCAAAAATAATGTATAGACGACGATGCTATCCCCCTCCCCCTCTATTTCCTCAGAGTAAACGTAGGTAGAATGGTTTGTGTTTTGTCTCCAAACTTACAAATTAATGTGTACAAAGAGGAAAACGAATTGAAAAGAAGGGGATGAAATTCGGCTTCGGGTCCGGGTCACTAAAACTGTTTTCTTTCGAAACTTTGCATTTTTTGTGCATTCTGAGCCTTTGGTCTATTTTTTACATTTGCTGTCTTCATACCCATTAGTCAGACCAGTATTTCGAGGAACTCTCTTGGTAAAGCTTTTTGAGCGACGTCCTCCCTCAATCGAAACACCCGGATGAATTTTGTTAAAATCCTCGGTTTCAGCGGGCAAACACGATCACCCACGATATTGTAGTTTACAGGCAAGGTGAAAGGAAAAATGAAGGTGATACTTTGGAACGCTAGGTGGCAGCGGACTCACCAGGTATACATTCTCCTGTGGTTCCGTATTCCACCAAGGAATTAGCGGCTGCGGCTTGGTCACTACGTCATTAGGCAATACATGACTGTATTCAAGCACCAGGCTGCCCTTAGAAACAGCCTAGCAACAGCTGCAGTTGCAGCCGCCAATTCAGACCAGCCATTTGCTTTAACAAGGGCGCCGTAATTGCCACTCTGTGGTTAGACTTGTTGACAAGTCGTTAATGTTTGTCGCAGTGTGTCGAGTCGCGTGTGGTGTTGTAGGGTAATAAAAAGGGCTCTCGCGCAACGGCGCACCCAGGATTATGTTTTTGTTTTTTTTGTTGTTTTTTTGGGGGGGCTCAAACCAATGTATTGGGTGGGGTCCAGGAGCCGGCCTTACGGCCCCTGGTGGGGTCCAGGGGCGAAGCCCCTGTGGGGGTCCAGGGGGCAAAGCTCCCTGGAGCTCTGAGCTTTTGGCGTTTTAGGGGGTGAAAAATCAAGCCTCTTTATGCATAAAATTAGAAGAAAAAAAACCATACTTTTTAAGCACTTCTGATCCATATAAATCTTTTTAAGTTTATTACCTACTTTTCATCACTGGGCGGCAAATTTCATGAATAAGTGGGCGGCAAACCCAGATCCTACAGATAAACCTTTGTTTTGCGAAAGTGGTGTCACATAATACATGTAATAATTTATATCAGATTACTGCTAAAAAATGAAATTATAAGTTTAGCCAGAGCATAAATGTGATGTGTAATTTGGAAAGGGTAGGATTGAAGACCTTTTTAATCCCTGAACATAGCCGACTAAAATGAAAAATGTGGAAAAGAAGCAACGCGTGATGATATTCATTTTGGATCTGGTCGGTATCTGGTACCATGCATATTCATTAAAAACATCGCGGGTAAAAAAAATTACTATCCGGCGTTTCTCAAATTCAAGTGTAGTACTACAGGCAATCCATAAGGGGGGGGGGGGGGAAACATTGAATACCGGAACGACGTGAGATATATTTCATCCTGGACAAATTAGCCCGTTGGTTTTAAATGCTTAATATGTTATTGTTGCAAGTTTAAACAATTTACAAGGGAGTTGTCATAAAATCTTGGTGTTCAAAATCTTTCACCTCGCACCTCGCGTTATCGAATCTCCCGTATAAAAGAGTAATTTGGCAGGAAAAAAATGCGAATGGCAAAGGAAGAAAAGAAAATACTGCCACCGGAAATAAAAACCAAAAGCTACACACACATTTGCGACTTTTCTCCCTCGGCTCTTTTTTCCTTCCCCCTTCCTCCCCTCCCCATTTTTTTTCTTTTTCTTTCTTTCCTTCCCTCTTCCTCCCCTGTTTTTTTTTTTTTTTTTTTTTGACCCTCTTGGGGGGGGGGGGGGGGGGGCACAAGCCCCCCGAGCCCCCCCTTGGGTGCGCCGTTGCTCTCGCGAGATTACTGCTCTCGCGCGAAGTTGCTGGCTGCCGACCACTGATCTCTATTATACTGTATAATACTTATAGAGATCAGTGCTGCCGACTTGTCTTGAGAGCAGTAATCTCGCGCAGAGCAGCCCTCTCGCGGGATATTGCGAGAGAGCCGATCCGCTACCACCGCGACAGACATTTAACGACTTGTCCACAAGTCTACTCTGTGGTAAGGTTGACATGTCAACAATAAGATTTTTACAATTAATAACAAATTAGAAGGAAACATTTGATAGAAAGTTTCTTTAAAGTGAATTTATTAATAAAGATGCTAAGTCCTATTTGAACCAGAAATTTAGAAGAGAGAAGGTTGTGAGCTGTCATTAGGTGCTGCACTAAAAACTCCGCCAATGATAAATACAAAATAATTATTAAACTAACACATTAATTATTGAACTATTGTCAGGATCCTGACATTATCTCTCGTCCTTCAGCGATGAAGGCTTAATTGTTAGTTACATGTGTTTTGTGAATTGTCCATGGCCTATGCAAAGGTTTCGAAACAGTACCGTTTGTCAAAGTTCGGCCAGAGAAAAAAAACACACGACAAAAAAGGTCCATCAACTCAAATGTCGCGCCAGAGTGAAAACCAGCCCTCAAAACATGACTAATGGATTTACGAAAATAGATTGAAATTTCAGCTTCGCGTGATGTAATAATAATATTGTAAGGTTTTACTTTCAATGTCTATTGTACATGCCACTATGATTGATTTCCCTATAGAGACCGAAGACATAGGAACATGCGTAATTCAAATATTGAATGTACAAAGTATACAGGAGGATGTCAATTAACGAGGACAAAGGACAAAATAACTCAATTCCCACAGGTGTGCTTTTGTGCTTGATAATGGTTTAAAATGAATTACACCTGTCGCGAAGCAATTGCTATTAAATGAAACTGACTTTAAAGTTACATGGCCCGCGCTTCACCGAAATGAATTTGTTTAAAGGTGCTGGATACGTTTGGTAATTGGAGCCTGCTGATTGTGTTAATCCTATATAAATGTAGGTATATACAATAAAACTAACCTGTGAAAATTTCACTTCAAAAGGTGGTTGCGTTTTTGAGATATCACCGAAAAACCGGAGCGAATATTTCCACGCAGGAAGAATATTCCCCATAAGAATACACAATCTGAGAAGCGTTACGGCCGTAACGCTTCTCAGATTCAAATTTTGGGGATAATATTGGGGGATAATATTTTTTCCATAACCGTAGTACTTCGAAAGGAAAAGTGTCTAAAAATGCATTATACATCCAAAGCTGCTGTACTTCTTACCAAGTAAGTTTTTATTGTCATTAAATTTCAGAGTCATTACCAAACGTATACAGACACTTTAACAATGTTTTCCACTGAACGAATTGAGGCAGATGATGCTGTTTCAGGACAATATACCAAAACCTGCTACGGACTATGCACTAAAATGCAAATGCACAACTGTTTGTACACGGAAAATGAACGTGAGATTAAAATGTCGGCCTCCCCAAATTATTTAGTTTCAGTTTTCAATACCTATCGATTGGTGGATTTTGTTTCGTGCATTACCAATGAAATCTTCCTCGAATCTATAAAAATACCTAAAACTTAAATCTAAATCTTGCAAAAAATCGGACCTAAAGTACATTAACAACAAATATCTTTCACATAGTGTATTGTTACACGTTAAACAAAACATGCAACTTCAACCTCCTAACGGATTGAGGCATCGAAGCGTTAACATCAACAAAGTCAACAACTTAGACTAATAAATCATTATCCACATAACCTGTGTAATTAAGTCATGTTAATTTGTTTGACTTTTTAATATTTACATAGTTTCATACACTATTTTGCTATTCTTTAGTAAGACTTGACAATATCAACATCATTGCTTTCAAATTTATATCCTTAAAACCAAAAAACAAACAAAAAACAAATAAACAAACAGAAAAGTTAAGTACTTTTGTAATTCTGCTGTAAATTTCCTTAAAATTAAATGAAATTGACCTTCAGTATTGCAACATCGTATTTTGGATTATTTATGACATTTGTTTCCTCATTGTGAGTTTCACTGTAGAAGTTATCATCACCTTCCGTGATCGGATCTGGTCTTCTAGAATAACAGGTACTTGAGCGAAATTTGTTTAAACGGAAATAAAAATTGTTTATAGAGTGTTGTTTGTTTATCATTTAAATCATAAATGTAATCTAGATATTGTCATGTTTGTGAATTTTTCGTAATTATCGATCAAAAATTATGCCCTAATTACTTCAAGGTTTTAAAAAACTTGAAACACTTTTGCCGTTGGCGGCATGCGTCAAAATGACAATACTTTGACGTCATGTGTGGGAGTTTGCTTGGTTATACCTCCATGCTGTAACAAAGCGGCTATACAAAACGGAGCTCCCTTGTTAGACGTAACATGAGTAATGACGTACAGTGCTTTTCACGAGTCTTTCTGAAAAGCCACAGGAAGGTAATTCAAAATGATTTTTTTTACACAATGAATATCTGTTTCATCTCATGCGAACACAATTTCCTTATTGATTGAAAACGGTTTAAGTAAATTTCAGCGAAGATCACTCTTTGCCTTTTTCGTTCAAGTAGGTCTTTATGAAGGGATTAGTACACATCGGACAGCTAGCAGAAAACAGGGCTTAGTTTAGAAAGCCGCTTTAATTAAACAACGGCTTTTAGTTGTCTTGAATTGTCTATTCTGGTATTTTTAGAATATTATTCATCCACTTCAGGATATAAAGGATATAGAACGTGAATTTTTTTCTTCGTCGATGTCCTTCAGGCGTACCGAATGTCATTCTATCTTCTCGATTGTATTTCTAAAATCAGCTGTCATTTTAAAGGCCAGCTGTTGACGTTTGTTCTTGGCTTAGGATTAAACATGTTTTCTTGTTTCATGTTGATAGACAAACTTTTTAAATAATAGACATACAGAGTGATGAAAATAAACCAAATTGAACCCTGTGTATGTTCAAATGCGCAAAAACAACGGAGATAAAATCACACATCAAAGAGCCTCTGAAGTAAACAATTCTTATGAGTATATTTGTATAGCTACTTCCTGAATATTAAAACTAATTTACATCCATATTAAAACTGGTTAATTTGATTGAAAAGTACATTAATACTATATGTAAACATTAAACATTATTCTGTATTATCTGTGGATAAAATGAGGGCGCAGTCGCAGTGATGTCATTTCAGTGACACACTAACTTGTTTTTTTTCTGTTGAAAAGAATCAAGTAGCGAACTCCCAACTTTGCTTATTGAAGGAATTTGTGAGAAAATTTACCACAGGGAAATGTCCTCAATTCTGTCCACTTTTTGTGCATAAACTAGTTGCAACATTGAGATTTATGCTAGACATGCCATCACACTTTTGCCCATGAATATGGAAATTAGCATTAGAATACAAAAAGGCACAACAACAAAACTTTAAAATGGCAAACGAAAATTGAAAATGAGATGAAATAGGACACAAAGTTGCATAATTTATCAAATGATTTCATAAAAAATACATTTCAAGGACCCTTTAAGCTGTTTTTTTTACTCAAACTGACAAATCTTTGAAACCTTTGTTGTGCAGTTTAATTCCCCTCGTATATGTCTGTATGACTAATGAGTAACATCGCACCAATTATTTTAATCAACACGTTGGCTCAATATTAACACAGCATTTAGTTGTACATATTCGTCTATGCTTAAATAACTCAAAAGTTACAATGACCTGCTTTTGCGTACATCCATGTAGAATTTGTTAATGTTTATAAACAAACCGCAACAGAAGTTGTGACAACATTTTCACTAGTATACAAAAATATATACAACATTTTAGAATTAATAAAATAAAATGAAAATAAAGCCCATAGTTGGTAAATGGTGACATAAAATGTCAAAGACCGGGACTGACTCGTTGATGTGCGAGAGGGAAAGTCCGAGGGAAAAACCCTTCTGTACAATAATTAGGGAATAACAGTGTGGGTAGCCGGTCTTCACTGCGTGGTAATGACCTTGGTTGGTGGCTGGCCGCTGTTAATGGACCTCGCCTTTAGGGAATAACAGTGTGGGTAGCCGGTCTTCACTGCGTGGTAATGACCGGGGTGGTGGCTGGCCGCTGTTAATGGACCGAGCCGAAGGCGAGGTCCATTAACAGCGGCCAGCCACCAACCAAGGTCATTACCACGCAGTGAAGACCGGCTACCCACACTGTTATTCCCATTAATACATACCTTTAACGAAGAAAAAGAGTAGTAATCATCAGAATTTGTGATTTTTCTTTCGCCGTAAATTTTGGAAATAATCCACTCATGTTCAGGGGCCATTCTTTTGGCTGTTCAACTTTTGCGTGGCTCCCTGCACTTAATTAACTATATCAGAAATGTGCACATTTTGAAGAACCAGACTTTTAAAGTAACAGCACTATAAATAGAAACACTTTGGTTGGTGTACGGCTTTATGCTTTGCATTACCTTGGCTTCATGCACGTACCAGCTACCAAAATGATACATTGTCTGCGCGTTTATGCATACGCGCGTGGTATGCACGAACACGCGTGGTATGCGCGTACACGCGGCACCATCCTGTCCTCGTAAAAATAACCAAAAACAATACGCGCAAAGAAACAGATTTGATAGTTTCCGCACAGCAAGCACGGTGCAAAACGAACTTTTACACAACATTGTGCTTGTTTAGGGGCCATTTATTTGCTAGTTTACAGAGCCGGTCTATTATCACATGTTAATACACCCCCACGTGACCAGTCCTCGACCAATCAGAATGCACAAACTCTCCGAGGTATGTATTAATACCAATTAAAGTACAGTTATACGGAATGATGAGCAGATGCGTAAATTATAAAACCAGCCCGGCGGACGAAAACCGCCTAAGGACTGAATAGAATTCATAGAAAAATTATGGGCGTACCATACTTTGTCTTTGTTGTAACCCTTCATTTAATGCATATTACATCGATTTTTCGGCACTGTGTAATCAGCGTTGCCAGGTCAAGCGGGTAATTTTTTTTAAATAAGCAGGAGTTAATTTAAAGTGGTATAATATACCAGTGTGTTTGTTTTTTCTTTTCATCTCCTTTCATTGTATGTTTTTTTAAGAGATTCATTATTTGACATCCCTTGGTTATCAGCAAACAAATCATGCAACCAAAATGTGGAAAAATCTATCATAGTATAAGTCAAGTTTTCGAGGGGAACCAGATTTGGGTTTAATTATTAATTCATTTATTTTTGTTTATATTCTCATTAACAAAAACAAAACAAAAACCAAAGTTTTAAATAAAATTTGTTAATTTTTTAAAGAATAAAAATGATCAAGAAAAAACTACAAGGGAAACTGATTAGGTTAATCATAATTGGATTGGGGTTGAACAAACGACCTCCGGATTAACGGGCCGGCACTCTACCAGACAACAAATATTCAAATAAATGTATAGAAATAAATAAATATAACCACAAGCATAATCATGTATGGGACATATTTTTTGCCCATGTTATTTCAGCCGGGAGAAAATTCTCAGCACAATATAAATCATGCAAGTCTCGCGCGTAAGTCGAACTTTTTGGGGACCACTTTGGTTCCACGTACATTGCTTCAACGTAGTCTTAATTGTCTATCAAACGAAATAGAATGACTGAAAGTAACCTGAAAATCATGTATGAACGAAACCGGATTGCAACAGTAGCTAAAAAGAAACCCTAATTAAATTAGGGGAAACAGGAGTGAAACTGAATTAATTGTTAAAGAACTTGACAGGGATATTATATTTTTACTTTTGAACTAATTTCTAGAGAGCCGATTACACGGGTCCTTTTAATTTATAAAAACTATAATATTAACAGAAGATCAATATCATTATTCCAAGCAATTGATAGGTCCTGGATTTTGTCTATCATTAGGTTCTGCGTAGACGGGTCAGAACCGACTTAAGACTATCCGAAGGTTCTGGTATCTCCGAATAGCGGCACTTGATTATCTTCCGCATTACCACCTTGAACTGGGGGTGGTTGATGGCGTAGATGATAGGATTTACGCAGCTGTTAAAAATAGTTATGGTTGCTCCGTATAGAGCAAACTTACGGCTGGATGGTATAGCGAGAGAGATAAAGTAAGGAGACAGCAACAAGGTGAAGATGCAGAAGACCAGGAACAAGTTCTTGGTGATAGCTAATTGCTGACGGCTGATTGCTCGACGGTGACTCGCGCTGGAGTCTTGTACGGTGTTCACTGAGTTGACAGAACTAACTGTACTAACGCAGTTGGCGACAACAGAATGGCAACTTGTAGTTTCATTGTCACTGACAATCCGCGGCTCCTTAGAATCTCCTTGTCTCAAACTTCCGTTATCGGGATTTTTAGCATGAGTGTCATCAAGAAATGTAATTCCGGAAAAATCTTCAGAAACTGCTTCGAATCTGCTGCATGTTTCCCCGGCCGATGGTTCAACAGTCGATGGGATATGTGTGCTGCGATCTCCACTGGCGTAAGTTTCTTCAGAAGAAGCCGCTATGGCAACCGAAAAGCTGACAGAACTTTCTGCAATGGTTGTTCTCGACCTTATACCCTGCATGTTGTCTTTCTTCTTCAGCATCCTGAAGTGTCGTTTGAGATGGATGTAGAGTGCCGTGTAGCAACAGATGATGATGAGCATTGGGACTGGGTATAGACCCACAGATTGGGCCAGGTTGTATTCGGGGCCTCGTGGATGACCATCTTGGTCTGAACATGTATTGTCTTGTGGGTCATACCCAATGGAGCCTATGCCCAGAATCGGCGGCAGGAAAAACACAATACACGGGATAACCCAAGTCACTGCGATCATGACGGCTACTTTACGCGGGGAATACCACCAGCGATAGGTATCCATGGACTGGGTGATGAGGACCATGCGATTCAAAGCTATGGAGGCCAAAGAGTAGATACTTGCACCGAGACCGGTGTAAAACTGCACCGCGGCGATGATACACGGAACCTCTGTCTCCAAGGGCCAGCTACCGTGGCTTAGCAAAGCTACAGATATCCACGGGTAGGAGAGACTGGTCCAGAAATCAGCCACGCTGAGGTTGACCACGAAGGCGTTGGTCACGGTGCGGAGTTTCTTCGACAGGATGACGGACCAGATGACGAGACTGTTCCCTACGAGACCCAGGATGGAGACCAAGATCCACACGCAAACTAAACCAATGCGAGCCTCGAATGGGTACAGCGAGGGATCATCGGCAACTTCCGGCTCGACAGCTGAACCATTCATTATTGAAATTTTAATAACAAGTTCCTCTGAAAAGTTTCGCCAAGTAATGTTACTGATTCAAATCCACATTTATTTGGTTATATCAAGATTACTCCATCTGACGTTTACGAGGAAAACATGCATAAACGGATCTAGGAAGAACCACGTTGACTGACGACGCTCATATACACTACCTCCATCATCAGCAAACTGCACATTCTAAACGGGGCTTAAAAACTCAACCAAGTTGAACGTTGTCGTGACTATAATTATCTCCTTTGGTCGTGGGTGAATATGAAAATAAAATGCTAAAAGGTAGCTCTTGCGTCAAAGCCTCCCCTTCAATAGATAAAGATGAGACTCAATGGGCTGTGTACAGTTGATGACTTAATAGTAAAATGTGCACAATATTATAATGACTAGTTCGTCTGCCTTTTTGATCCTTTGATCCTAAATGTAATGCGTTAAATACAATGATTCAATGCATTACAATGATGATTGATATACCAAAACTCGATGGTTTCAGTTAATTCATTCTGCTCCTATAGAAACAAGGTTTTGCAAATAATTTTTTCGACATTATCTGAAGTAACGTGAACAGTTAATGCATTAATAATAACAATGTCACAGTAAAACTCCTTCGCGTGATAGAGTTATGCAATTAGGCGAAGCAACCATAATACATCACCATTAAGTGGACTTTGTATAAATGAGGTGGCCCATATTGCTACGAGACTATGCCAAAAACAAGCCATCCTCTCTACACAAAGTGAACCGTGCTCTGTGTACGGCTGATGTCGCGTTCGAAGTCAAAGCAAATATTATGGTTCTCAGTGGGGAAGTGTACTTCAGCTGTCTCACAAAACCACTAACTAGCTCATAATTCTCTCAAAAATTACAAATTTACGCATTCTTCCAGATAGTCTTATACCATTGCATTTCAATTCAGTTCAAAGGATCAACTTAGAAAATACAATACTCCCATTTTGTTAAGCCTTGTTATCTATTGAACTACGTGTAAAAGCCAAACGCAAACTCAGCCAACAAAATTAAATTACAATATTTACAGACTAGAATATTGGAGCAGGCCTACTCCACAAGAAAAGTTTTGATGAATGTTGTCAAACAGAAGTCAATTTCACACATTTTTGCATTAATTTTTTAAAGCCAATCTTACTGCAGCTCAATTACCAGTTTCCTCCGTAGGATTCTGATTACACCTGTCCCCGGAGAGTGAAAAGGGGGCTTCAATGTCAAATTTAGTTTTTGGTGCACTCAGTTTTCAAGAGTCCTCATGAAAGTCTAAAACAAAACTACAAGTGTCATAACCTCACAATAAAACTGTGTAAAAGTGTCATTTTACCTGATAGCTCTTACATAGATAAAACTTAAAACGTGACGTTATGGAGTATCAAAAACAAATGGGTCTGTA
This sequence comes from Leptasterias polaris, assembly GCA_037783415.1. NCBI lineage: Eukaryota > Metazoa > Echinodermata > Asteroidea > Forcipulatida > Asteriidae > Leptasterias > Leptasterias polaris. The sequence goes on along the minus strand of JAZGTN010000181.1, from coordinate 427,623 downwards.
CAATAAAAAGATAATTCGTTTTGTGCCAGTCAAAAGGTCAGATTCAGTGCCGTTTTGGTAAAAATTTTGGAAATTAACAAAAATTCTCCATGCAAAAATGTACAGGCCGTATAGATTAAATGTGACGTCACCGAACGTTTTCGAATTTTGACAAAAAATGCGCTCGGGTATAAAACACAGTGGCATTTTGCACCATTTTAACGTGAGGCTGGAGACTTTCATAAAGACCATGTACTGGAAAATGAGCGGATCACAAATCTGAATTTGACCTTGGAGCCTCTCTTTAATTTTCTTGCTCAAGGACACAAGTGCTGTATACATTCACCCACTCTCTGATAAATCAAGACTGGTAACACAAGAACATAAGCCCTGTGCAGTACAGACCACTCAGCAATGACACTCAACGTCACTTTTGAGATATTGAAGTCTAGCCTTCATGCTTTTTGCGAATTAACTGTTGGATTCCCACGTTATTAAACAAGCGTTGTTGCCTCTTCGGATACGACCCTTAACTTATTGAAATCAACAATGGGATGCTCAAGTGTACGGAGCCCCAAAGGGACGGGTAACAAAAATTGGAAAGGTAACAAAAATACTGAAATTATTTCGTGCCCTCGAAATATTATTTCATTCTCTCGAAATATTATTTTGAAGTAGTATTGGGAACGAATTTTAAGTTTTTGTTTTTTTACCTTTTCATTTTTTTACCGTATGACGGATTTTTTTCCGATACGATACAAAATTAATTACATTTTTATTCTTTTGTTTTCAAACTTCATAATCATGTAGTTTGAAATCAAAATAATAAACATTAATTAATTTTGTTAGGCCTAATCTCCACATATAAACACATTAAGTTATATATGTTTTCTTCTCTTGCATATAGACCAAAATTATTCACATTTTGGCACTGTCGCTATGAATACAAAATGTTTGGCATCATGAAGTTTATCGCTTTACCATGATTGCGGGAGGAAATGGTATCACTTATTTTTAACGGGTTCCAAAGATCGACAAGAGCAAAACTTGCACTGAGTCTATAATCAATTCATAACTACACAAAGGAATGTGTGCACTTCTAACTTTTCAACTTTTTCATAACAAATGTTATCTGATAATGCTAATTTTTGAGACGTTTAGATTGCCTAAAGATTGTTGTTTGCAAGAGTGGAGTTGAAAATAATACGCCATTGAAACGCTCTTACGGTATTTCAATAGGTATCGTGATCTTCGGAGTTAGTTTTACTTCCAGCCGTATAAAAATTAATTACTGCACCAAATTCAACTCTGTTTTTAACAAGAATTTATGAGTATTTCACACACAAAAATACGTATTCAATTTATGGATACAAGTTGTAAATAATACAAAAAAATCGAACGTAAGATTTTATTTCAGAGAGTCCGAGCAACGGAAGCATGTCTTACAGTGCACATCGTGGGGTCTCAATACACGTAACACAGGGGCAGTTGTGTAGCTGTCGAGCAGAGTATCTCGGCGGTGCTAGCGCGACGGAAACCCACTAGCCAAGAGATAGCTGTACCTGGAAGCTCATGAACTAGTGGGAGGGGTAGGGAGCCAGACCACCAACTACGTTGTTGTTATTGCGGGTTTGCTAGTCGGTACACCTCGCTGATCGAATCCGTTGTTTCAAAATCGCAACTTTACAATGCTCTGTGTACGTTCCTTGACCCGATTTGTACCGAATTTCTTGCTAATTAAATAAGATTTATGTCAATACATAGGAATACCACTTTTATATTGACGGTGCAAGTAGTTTAAACAATATTAGTGACAAACAATTCCCCAAAACGAGCCCCCCCAAACAAACCCCCCCCCCAAAACAGAGCCTCTGAAGGGACAAGTGAAAAAGTAATTTAAAAAAAGGTGGAAAACAAATACCTCATTCGAAATTTCTATTGCATCCCTCGACACACAAAATTCTAACAAAATCATTTCGTTTCCTCAAAATATTATTTAATTCGATGAAAATATAATTTTGTCTCACAAAATATTATTTTTCATTTTGTGAACGCGGTGTGTTTTTCTAGGTAACGAAATGAGATTATTTCTAGAAAAAAGGTTCTCGTTCCCTTGAACACGCTTTCTTTCCCCCAAATATGATTAAGTTCCCCAGAAATACGCTTTCGTTCCCTGAAGATACACATTCGTTTCCTCGAAATATTATTTTATTCGCAAGAAATATACTTTCGTTCGCTCGAAATATGCTTTCCTTCCCTAAAATACGCTTTCTTTCCCTCGAAAGGAGATTTCGTTCCCTAAACGAAAGCTTTTGTTTCCTTGAAATACGACTTTGAATTTTTTGCCCGAAATATACTTTCATTCACCCGAAATATGCTTTCGCTACCTAAAAATACGCTTTCGTTCTCTCGCAATGAGATTTGTTCCCCAGAATTCCTCTTTCGTTCCCTCAAGATAGCTTTTGTTCTTCGTTCCCCTGAAGTCCAATCACACCAATTTGTTACATTCCTTTGTGAGGGGCGACTTTGAGAAGGGACGAGTTTGTTTGTGAGGGGGAGACTTTGCTAGGGGGCGACTTTGTAGTTGCGACCTTGTAATTAGCGACTTTGCTGGGGGGCGAGTTGACTGGTTTCCGTGTCCGTTGTTTATGCACATTTTCAGATGGATAATGTGGACTGGATCTTCATGCCTTGTCGTAGTAAACATAAACAGAGCACCAGTCTACTTGCAACATTGCACAGCATTATGTATCCCGTAAATTTGACACTTGCAACGGCTGGTAAAGCGTATACGATGGCCTTTGACCGCTTTTGTCGTTAATTACGTGATATTTTGGTATTAAAAAAAATATAAAAAACCATCTAGAATTAATTGTCTTTGATTCTACATGACTAAATTACGTAAACAGGTAACCAGTGTGTCCCTTTAAATGAAATTGACCTTCAGTATTTCAACATCGTATTTGGATTATTTATGATATTTGTTTCCTCATTGTCAGTGATCGGGTCTGGTCTTCTAGAATAACTTTAACTTTTAACAGGTACTTTAGCGAAGTTTGTTTATCGTTTAAATATAATCTAGATATTGTTACGCTTATGATTTTTTCGTAATATTATCGATCCTCAAACTTGGCCCCAACCTCAAGGTTCTGAAAAACTAGACACACTTCTGCCGTTGACGGCATGCATCAAAATGACAATACTTTGACGTCATGTGTAGGAGTTTGCTTGGTTATGCCTCCATGCACCAACAAGCAAAGCGGCTATAATGAGCTCCCTCATTTGACGTAACGTGAGTAAATACATAACAGTGCTTTCCCAAATTTGTCTGAAAAGCCACAGGAAGGATAATTCAAAATGATTGTTTTTTACACAATTAATATCTGTTTCATCTCATGTGAACACATTTCCTTATGGATTGAAACCGGTTTAAATAAATGTCAGCAAAGATCACTCTTTGCCATTTTCGTTCAAGTTGGTCTTTATGAAGGGATTAGTACACATCGGACAGCTAGCAGAAAACAGGGCTCAGTTTCAGAGAGCTGCTTCAATAACCAACAGCTTTTAGTTGTCTTGAATTGTCTATTCTGGTATTTTTAGAATATTATTCAGCCACTTCAGGAGATAAAGGATATAGAACGTGAATTGTTTTCTTCGTCGATGTCCTTCAGACGTACCGAATGTCATTCTATCTTCTCGATCGTGTTTCCAAAATCGGCTGTCTGTCATTCAACAGCTCTTAAAGCCCATCAGTTGGCGGTTGTTCTTGGCTCAGGATTAAGCATTTTTCTTGTTTCATGTTGACGGACAAACTATGTTAATAATAGACATACATGGCGATGAAAATAAACCAAATTGAACCCTGTGTTCCATTAAGTCATGTTCAAGTGCGCAAAACATTGGAGATAAAATCGTAGATCAAAGAGCCTCTGAGGTAAACACTTCTTAGGAGTATATTTTCAGCTACTTGCTGATCCCCCTATGCGTATGAAAACTAATTGACAACCATATTTGAAGTGGGTAATTTTAATTTTAACTTGGACATTTCTGTATGTAAACATTATTTTAAAGTTCTTTTGTATTTTCTGGATAAAATTGGGGCGCAGTCGCATCGGTGTCATTTCAGTGAGTTTCAGTCATTTATGAGGTTTTTTTTTGTTTTGTTTTTGTTTTTTACATCGCACCACTTATTTTAATCAACACGTTGGCTCATTAACACAACATTTAGTCGTACATATTCGTCTGTTTTTAAATAACAAAGAAGTTACCATGACCTGCTTTTGCGCACATCCATGTAGACGTTTTTATTGTTTATAAACAAACTGCAACGTGACCAAATTCATTATTTATGCGAACCTTCAGTAATACATAATTTTTTATTTTTTTTTATACAAGAAAATTAATGAAATAAAATTAAATAAAGCCCATAGTTGGTAAATGGTGACATAATAAACAATGTATTGTTCCAAGTAGAAAGTGATGTTTGTCCGGACATGAACATCAAGACCGGGGGACTGACTCGCTGATGTGTGAGGGGGAGGTCCGATGGAAAAACCCTTTTGTTTAATAATACCAAAGTACCGTTATACGGAATGACTGAGCAGATTAGTAAATTATAAAACCAGCCCGGCGGACGAAAACCGCCTAAGGACTGAATTGAATTCCTAGAAAAATGCAGCTCAGTATTTTTATAGGCGTACCATACTTTGTCTTTTGTTGTAACCCTTCATATAATGCATATAACATCGATTTTCCTCTGACACTGTTGTTCTAGCATGTGGGTAAAAAGGAAAAAAAGGAAAGATTTTATTTTAATACAATGTTAAATTTGTTCTTAAATAAAAATGATCAAGTAAAAAACAATTAGGGAAACTGATTGGGTAAATCGTAAATAAATTTTGGTTGAACAAAATAAAATTACTTGAGCTGGATTTGAACTAACGACCTCCGGATTAACGTGCCCGCCTTCTGCCAGACACAAAATAATCAAATACAAATTAAATAGATAAATAAATAAAAATCTGCACAAGCATAATCATGTATGAGATATCTTGTTTGCCCATATATTATTTCAGACGGGAGAAAATTCTTAGCACAATGTAAACCATGCAAGTCTTGCGCGTAAGTCGAACTTTTGGGGGACCACTTTGGTTCCACGTACATTGCTCCAACGCTTCAAGGAACAAACTCGCACCCTGTCCCAATGTTCAAAAATGCGCGAGACTTACACAATCTATTTAAAATTTTAAAAGGAAGATTAATTGCAATGTATGTTGCAATCCATTGTACACTGCTCATGCTGAGGAAACACATTTGGAGTAGCACTATATGATTTATAATGCCATGTGAATAAGGCTTAGGCTATTAGAACAGAAATATCGCTCTACTAGAACGCGATCAATTAGCAGCAGCTGCACTTGATCTCCAGCAGTAGCAAAAAGAGCATCAGTAGTTTTACAGGACATCCAGCAGCAGCATGAGTAGCTAGAAGCTTCCGGCAGCACAATGAGCAGCAGCAGCTTTGCACATTCAGCAGCAACATGAGCAGCTAAAAGCAGCCTCATACATTTGCAGCAGCACAATTAGCATTCAGCAGCAACTTTACAGGGTGTTCATCAGCAACGTGAGCAGCTAGCAGCCTCACACCACATGCAGCAGCTGAAGGAACACTAGCAGCACAATGAGCAGCTATAGATAGTTCCCAGTAGACGCCATCTTTACGGGCAAATTGCATTTTGGCTTGCAGGCGCGTCGAGCGCTCAAATTATTAACGCAGCCGCGTCATTCACTAACCAATCATGCAATGAGTTTGGTGAACTGTGCGCGTGCTGCACGCCGTTCTCATGCGTAACGCATGACTGTGTGTTCCAAATTGCCCGTAAAGATGGCCGACTTACGTCATACTGCAACCTATCTATACAGCAGCTTCACTTTGAAAATCCAATGTAGGCTACATCGCTCATGTGAAGATAGTTTGAAGGAGGACTCCGCTGAGACTTGTACAGTCTCTTCATGACATTTGTTTTTCTGAAAACTATAAGAGAGGAATGTTTTACTTTACCTCTATCTTTTGAAATTTTCCCATGCCAGACTTTATCTAGATAATACTGAGTTTTCCCCGTCCAATTTCAATAATAATTTTCAGTTTTATACACGGCTCATGCAATTTTGTTTGAAAATGAATGATCCGTTGCATCATCATTCAACGGTCAAAATGGAGTACCTAATTCAATTTTCAACAGCTTGATATTCACTGGTGGTCAAATAAGATGATTCACATTCATTAGGTCGCAAAGATAATTCAATTTCGCAAAAGCAACAGTAAGAGCTGGTCAACCATTCAATTTCAGCAATCGTAAATAGGTAAAAATTCAACTGAAAATTGTGAGAACGTAGTCTTGGATGTAGTCTTAATGGTCTATCAAATGAAATAGAATGACTGAAACCAACGCGAATATGAAAACGAAATCATATGTACGAAACCGAAATGGATTGCAACAGTAGCTAAAAAGAAACTCCGATTAATTTAGGGGAAAGAGGAGTGAAATTGAATGCCTGCTCATGAAACTAAATTAATTGTTAAATAAATTGACCGGGATATCATATTTTTACTTTTGAACTAATTTCTAGAGAGCCGATTACACGGGTCCTTTTAATTTATAAAAACTATAATATTAACAGAAGATCAATATCATATTCTTAACAATTGCGAGGTCCTGGATTTTGTCTATCATTAGGTTCTGCGTAGACGGGTCAGAACCGACTTAAGACTATCCGAAGGTTCTGGTATCTCCGAATAGCGGCACTTGATTATCTTCCGCATTACCACCTTGAACTGGGGGTGGTTGATGGCGTAGATGATAGGATTTACGCAGCTGTTAAAAATAGTTATGGTTGCTCCGTATAGAGCAAACTTACGGCTGGATGGTATAGCGAGAGAGATAAAGTAAGGAGACAGCAACAAGGTGAAGATGCAGAAGACCAGGAACAAGTTCTTGGTGATAGCTAATTGCTGACGGCTGATTGCTCGACGGTGTCTCGCGCTGGAGTCTTGTACGGTGTTCACTGAGTTGACAGAACTAACTGTACTAACGCAGTTGGCGACAACAGAATGGCAACTTGTAGTTTCATTGTCACTGACAATCCGCGGCTCCTTAGAATCTCCTTGTCTCAAACTTCCGTTATCGGGATTTTTAGCATGAGTGTCATCAAGAAATGTAATTCCGGAAAAATCTTCAGAAACTGCTTCGAATCTGCTGCATGTTTTCCCGGCCGATGGTTCAACAGTCGATGGGATATGTGTGCTGCGATCTCCACTGGCGTAAGTTTCTTCAGAAGAAGCCGCTATGGCAACCGAAAAGCTGACAGAACTTTCTGCAATGGTTGTTCTCGACCTTATACCCTGCATGTTGTCTTTCTTCTTCAGCATCCTGAAGTGTCGTTTGAGATGGATGTAGAGTGCCGTGTAGCAACAGATGATGATGAGCATTGGGACTGGGTATAGACCCACAGATTGGGCCAGGTTGTATTCGGGGCCTCGTGGATGACCATCTTGGTCTGAACATGTATTGTCTTGTGGGTCATACCCAATGGAGCCTATGCCCAGAATCGGCGGCAGGAAAAACACAATACACGGGATAACCCAAGTCACTGCGATCATGACGGCTACTTTACGCGGGGAATACCACCAGCGATAGGTATCCATGGACTGGGTGATGAGGACCATGCGATTCAAAGCTATGGAGGCCAAAGAGTAGATACTTGCACCGAGACCGGTGTAAAACTGCACCGCGGCGATGATACACGGAACCTCTGTCTCCAAGGGCCAGCTACCGTGGCTTAGCAAAGCTACAGATATCCACGGGTAGGAGAGACTGGTCCAGAAATCAGCCACGCTGAGGTTGACCACGAAGGCGTTGGTCACGGTGCGGAGTTTCTTCGACAGGATGACTGACCAGATGACGAGACTGTTTCCTACGAGACCCAGGATGGAGACCAAGATCCACACGCAAACTAAACCAATGCGAGCCTCGAATGGGTACAGCGAGGGATCATCGGCAGCTTCCGGCTCGACAGCTGAACCATTCATGATTAAAAAATTAGTAACAAGTTCCTCTGAAAAGTTTCGTCAAGTAATGTTACTGATTCAAAGCAACACTTATTTGGTTATATCAAGATTACTCAATCCGACGTTTACGAGGAAAACATGCATAAACGGATCTAGGAAGAACCAAGTTGACTGACGACGCTCATGTATATTTGCTCCATCATCAGCAAACTGCGTATAAACGGGTCTTATTTAATAACTCGGCCAAATTGAACGTTGTCGTGACAATGTATCCATTGCTCGTAGGTGAATATGATAATGAAATGCTAAAAGGTAGCTCTTGCGTCAAAGCCTCCCCTAGATAAAGATGAGACTCAATGGGCTGTGTACAGTTGATGACTTAGTAAAATGTGCACAATATTATAATGACTATTTCGTCGCCTTTTCGATCCTTTGTTATTGATACAATTGTAATGCGTTGAATACAACGATTCAATGCATTGCAATGATGATTGATATACCAAAACTTTATAATGGTTTCAGTTGATTCATTCTGCTCCTATAGAAACAAGGTTGTGCAATGATTTTTTGTTGACATTATCTGAAGTAACGTGAAGTGTTAATGCATTAATAATAACAATGTCATACATAGTAAAACTCCTTGCAACGATATGCAATGAGGCGAAGCAGCCATTATACATCACCATAAAGTGGACTTTGTATAAATGAGGTGGTCCATATTGCTACAAGACTATCAGGGGCGGATCCAGGATTTTCCAAACGGGGGTGAAAATGTACCAAGCAGCAAATTAATGGTGAATGCAATTTGTGGCGCGTAGGAGCGCGTAACGCGAAGCCCTAACGGCATGGGCCGGTTCCGGGCCCGCTTAAAATGTTAAATGCTCCGAAACAGTTAGGATTGATTCTAGATGCTCTGTTGTGCGATCTCATGCATAATCTGACCACTTTAACCAATTTTGTTTTAGATCATTATTTAAACATTGTTTTCGAATTGGAAGTGATTGATTTGAATCAGCCATCCTGAGTTATAAAATCAAAATGCAGGCTACAATTAGTACTTATTCAGGGACAAACAAATTATGTTGGGTGATACAAACGGTAGTGCAATTTTTCATATAATTAACCAAATAGGGTCTCTTTGTCTACTGGTTTTCACATAGTTGTGGATTAGAATGTAACACAAAATATGTTACTACCGATAAGAACAAGTTGTGCTTGTGTTCAGTGACAGCGCGATCGAGCAACAATAACATTAAAGGGGTACGTTGCCTTGGATCGGGCGAGTTGGTCTATGAAAAGCGTTTGTAACCGTTTGTTATAAAATGCATATGGTTAGAAAGATGTTTAAAAAGTAGAATACAATGATCCACACAAATATGCTTCGAAATTGCGTGGTTTTCCTTTAGACTTTGCGAACTAACACGGTCTGCCATTTCGTTGAGTCAAAAATGTTGCTCTACAAAATGGAGGGCCGTGTTAGTTCGCAAAGTAAAGGGAAAACCACGCAAAATACGTGTGGCGCATCTCATGCCCGTCTCCGCAAAGCGATATTGCGTTATGTAAATCAGTCTGGTCCCCATTAGATCGTATAAATGTTGTGAAATTGTTTAGGGAACCTGACTAGTATGGTTTTCGCGCAAGTTGTTAATACGTGATCAAGTTTTTTAAAAAAAGTTTAGCATTAGGGCTTTCTACACCAACAAAAAAAGGGCACAAAAATAGGATTGCAATGGTGCTAGGGCCATGGATTGGCCCTATTTATGGGGCTATGTCTTCACTTTCTTATTTAGTTTACGAAGTTCGTACTGTAAAGGTCACATTGTATTTAGCGCGCGCGCGTGCTGACCTTCCAGCCAGAAACTTCTTTGCACAATGTACACACACAGGTGGCATGGTCGACTCACGCTGCGGATGAATGATCTTCACCCCCGGTGTCACGTCCTCGACGTTTCGGCGTACAGAGCGTTCCAGGTGACGTACGCACGCGCGGCCGTACTGTTCGTTCCAGCCGTGTTGGTGACGTGGTCTCCTTCTCGTGCTCTTTAACTCATTGTCATTGTGTAGTTACTGGCCTCGTCGTAAGAATATTTCTTAGATTGGGCACGTACAGCCCTCTTTTCCCCCTCTGTCAAGCCTTCCACATACTTCCCGCTGGTAAGGTAATGAATTATTATTGATGTCTTCACACATAGAGTTACGAAACGACTTGACATGCTCAGTGCGTTCATCACTACTAGTAGTAGTATACAGCTCATGGGCGACGCCATGACAGCTAGAGACTAGAGGAATACTCAGTGCGGCACAAAATTGATTACTTTCGCTTGCTGCACGCAGGCATGACATGACGTAATGTATTATATTTAGTCATCTGGAACGTTTAGTACGCCGGAATGCTCAGTGCGAGACACCGGATGCGACATTTTTTTTCTTACGAACTTTTTGACATCCGCGCATGCGCATACGCTGTGTACGCGTGTAGTGTATTATCCTGTATATTTGAACCGAGAAAAAGAGACCTTCAAAATCCTAACCCTAACCCTAACCCTAACCCTAACCCTAACCCTAACCTTAACCCTAACCCTCATTAATATTCAGGAGTAAGTCCGCATGCGCGGTGTCAAAAAGTATGTAGGGAAAAAAAAATCTGGCCCCCGGACACCGCGCCAGGCATGTGCAGGTGTTTCGAGCTTATGTTCAGTGTGTGAAAAACACACTGTCTACACACAAATATTCACGTGTAATTCCTCATGAGACAATGTCATGAGACAGTGAAATATCAGTGGTCCACAAATGAAACAAAGTGTACGATGAGGAACGGATTAGTAGTATTTTTTTTGTAAAAGAAATACCAGGAATAGGCTCTGTTATTAATTTTGTCTCTCCCTCATTTTTCCTCTTGATGGTGTCTCTCTTTTTTTTCCTCACGCAAGGGGTGGGGGGGGGGGGGGGCGTGCGCCCCCAACGCCCACCCGGCTGATGTTGCATTCGAAGTCAAAGCAAATATTATGGTTCTCAGTGGGGAAGTGTACTTAGCTGTCTCAGCGAAACCACTAACTAGCCCATAATTCTCTCAAAAATTACAAATTTACGCAATTCTTCGAGATAGTCTTATGCCATTGCACTTCAATTCAGTTAAGGATCAACTTAGAAAATACTATACTCCCATTTTGTTAAGCAATATGTTATCTATTGAACTACGTGTAACAGCCAAACGCCAAAAAATGTGTTTATTCTGCCAACATAATTAAATTACAATATTTATATACTAGAATATTGGAATACTCCACAAGGACATTTTTGATTGAATGTTGTCAAACAGAAGTCAATTTCACACAGTTTTGAATTAATTTATTAAAGCCACTCTTACTGCAGCTCAATTACCAGTTTCCTCCGTAGGATTCTGATTAAACCTGTTCCCGGAGAGTGAAAAGGGGGCTAGCCCTCTTGAAAACTGAGTGCACCAAAGACTAAATTTGACATTATTAAACAAGCGTTGTTGCATCTTCAGATACGGCCCTTTGTTGAAGTCAACAATGGGATTCTCAAATGTACGGAGCCCCTAAAGGAGCAGGTAAAAAAGATTGAAAAGTAAACAAAATACTGAAACTATTTCGTTCCCTCGAAATATTATTTCATTCCCCGAAATATTATTTCGTTCCCTCGAAATAACGTGTCGTTCCCTCGAAATAAAATTTAAAGGGAACGAAACAATATTTCGTGGTATTGACACCATTGAAACGCTCTAATGGCATTTCAATAAGTATTGTCAGTGGTCGTGACGCTTGTGTCCCTTGGTCGTAAGTGGGTATGGAAATGACATGCTAAAAGAGGGTTTCACATCGAGTCCTGCCTTTGAACAAAGGGAGAGTCATATTCAGTACAAAATGATGAAGCAGTTTCGTTTTCCTTTTAGGTCGTTTTTTGCTCTTTAAATATATTGGAATTAAATTAATGATTAATACAGCTTTGGATTGATATACCGAATTTTGAAAGTGTCAGTTAATTCAAGCAACCGTGCATGCTACTGTGATGTTCGGAGTCAAAAACCGACTGCACATCAATAATTCTAACTGAGGGAATTCGAAATGCGCCCTCAGTGTTCTTTGGACTAAATGAGCAAGTTCGGGTAGACTGTTCCCCTGTCTTTATCCGCAAGGATGAACACTGGCACTGGTCTTAAAGCCCAATTTGATACCAATGGATAAACTTTCAGTGACATAAGCTTTTACTTTCTGTGTTATGATTGCTCTGCTTCGAAGTGACGTAGTTTGTCACCTACATACTCGTGCAGTTAACTGTACTATCATCTCCTGTGCTGATTTGTAATCCTTCTAAAGAAGCAAAGAAGCAAAGAAGCAAAGAAGCAAAGAAGCAAACAAGCAAACAAGCAAACGAGATAACAAGCAAACAAGCAAACAACCAGACAAATTAACAAACAAAAAACAATCAACAAACAACAAAAACCAAACAAACAGACAACTTAAGTCCTTTTGTAATTGTGCTGTAAAATTCCTTTACAATTAAATGAAATTGACCTTCAGTATTTCAACATCGTACAATGTATTTGGATTATTTATAACATTTGTTTCCTCATTGTCAGTGTCACTGTAGAGGTTCTCACATTCCATGATCGGATCTGGTCTTCTCCAATACTAAAGCACACAATACAAAATAGCATGGCCACAGTCACTAAGGGCAAAAGGTCAACACGACACCAGGCTGGCTACATACACACATAAGTGTACAATTACCCAATTCAAGTAGCCCTAAAAGGACAGTGTAATAAAACGATGATTTAATACAAAGCAATACTTAAAGAGGGCTCTAGGATATATTCACTACCATGGTATTTGAAGCATGGCCAGAGCCGTGCTTCCTAAAAAACAGAGAGAAATACCTCTAGCAGACAATAATGTGCTCTCTCTCTTGCTCACAGCTGAAATGGAAAAGAGAGTGAGCCTAAAGGTCGCGACCCCGAAGTTTAACTTTTTCTGGTAAATATGCTAATCACAACAGACGCTTGGAACACTGAGGGCGCACTTGGGTTCCCTATATTTGTGTACACGTGTGAATTGGATGTGAGATCAAAGGTACATCTGGCAGGATCCCGCCAGGTGCTTCAAGGCTGGTATCTGGTTTTATTCACGAGCGTCGAAGTGTGAATTAGTCAGATGTTCAGGCTAAAGTTCGGGTGACTGACTAGAGTCGACTAGACTTAACCATAGTCAATCTAGATGACACTCGAACGCTGCATGGTTGAACTAGCTAGTCCAACTTGATCAACCTAGCTCCGGAGCGCTGTTTCTCTTGTCAGCCGCTTCCTCTGATAACACTCAAGAAGCGAGCCATTAGAATTTGCACACTTTCACATCCTCGGAATCATACCGCACCATTCTTAGTAGTGTAACCTACGGATGTGTATAAAGGACATGGTATATAAAAAAAACTATTTCGCCCGGGCAGATTACTATTTCGCCCGGGCGGATTACTATTTCGCCCGGGCGGATTACCATTTCGCCCGGGCGGATTACTATTCACCGTCGTAGTCATGATTTTGTCGGGGGGGGGGGGGGGGGGGGGGTCCTCAGTCTACATGGTCCTGAACTAACGTGTTCAATAATGGTTGAGCTTCTTGGAACGATGACCTGCATTAATTTGTCTGAAATATGGAAACAATCTCAACTTGTTATGTGATTATCGTAAATTTCCCATTTTCTAGACAATCCTACCTGTATTTAATTGTTTCTTTTTAACGAATCAAATAAACTGAAACTGTCCCCCATAAATTAAGAAACAGCGGAGAATTTTCATTATGTGGTTGAGCAAGAATTGTTTTATATCTAGTAATTTAGGTCAATTTTGTTACCTTTACAAAAAAGTCTAAAATTCGCTGTGTCCTATCATATAATGTAATCCATAGTAAGACGTGATGATATTGTGCAAAAGAAGTGACGTTGACTCACAATTTGTCAGTTCTTGTAAATTCACAACTTTCTTTGATTGAGGTTAAAAGGAGGTTTGGACTCAAAATGTGATACACTTTTATAAAAACATTTGTGTAAATAGTAAAATGTATATAGGACGGACAGCCGTGTAAATTAGATCATGAACAGTTGCTCATTTGATTTAGAGTACTTTGCGAGGATGAAAACTTAAACGGTAATATACAGGAAGCATCTTCTTCAACGTAAGCTTAGTGAGTCTTTTGTTCATTGTTTCCCCTTATACGAATAGATCATAGACAAATCAACTTTTTAACATATTAAGCTGTCTCATCAATATTTGGCTTTCAATCTCTTTGTTATGGTGTTCCATATGTGCCACTCCTTCCGTCGCCTTTTCAATTTTGTCCGTCGCCTTTTCAATTTTGTCCGTCGCCTTTTCAATTTTGTCCGTCGCCTTTTCAATTTTGTCCGTCGCCTTTTCAATTTTGTCCGTCGCCTTTTCAATTTTCTTCCGTCGCCTTTTCAATTTTGTCCGTCGCCTTTTCAATTTTCTTCCGTAGCCTTTTCAATTTTCTTCCGTCGCCTTTTCAATTTTGTCCGTCGCCTTTTCAATTTTGTCCGTCGCCTTTTCAATTTTGGCCGTCGCCTTTTCAATTTTGTCCGTCGCCTTTTCAATTTTGTCCGTCGCCTTTTCAATTTTGTCCGTCGCCTTTTCAATTTTGTCCGTCGCCTTTTCAATTTTCTTCCGTCGCCTTTTCAATTTTGTCCGTCGCCTTTTCAATTTTCTTCCGTCGCCTTTTCAATTTTGTCCGTCGCCTTTTCAATTTTCTTCCGTCGCCTTTTCAATTTGGTCCGTCGCCTTTTCAATTTGGTCCGTCGCCTTTTCAATTTTTTCCGTCGCCTTTTCAATTTTCTTCCGTCGCCTTTTCAATTTTCTTCCGTCGCCTTTTCAATTTTTCAGGCGCATTTTTTTTCTGAAACGGCCACGTGACTGTCACATGATGACCATGTGATGATTTGTTGGCAAAGAAAAATGATTGGATACCTCAACCATACTGTCTATGTACAGGCTTTGCTTAGTAAATCAAGAATGGAACTGAAAAAGGATATTATCGTAGTTATCTGGTCTCGCGACTGTGGATGAAGCAACGTATACATTTTGGCAACTGCGGTATGCCTCCCAAAGGTCGAATTTCCTTCGGAGTCATGTGGCAGCCACCTGGTAGTCACGTGGACCCACGATGGAAAAATTGAAAAGGCGACGGACAAAATTGAAAAGGCGACGGACAAAATTGAAAAGGCGACGGACAAAATTGAAAAGGCGACGGACAAAATTGAAAAGGCGACGGAAAGGAGTGGCACATATGGAACACCATACTTTGTGTTCCAACCAGGAAATTTGTGAAAAAGAAAAAAGATAAAAGAAATTCGTTTTAGAAATTCAAAAATAAAATAGTGTAAATGTATATTGCAACATGTTTGTCATAAATGACACTCCTTGCGCCGAATGTTTCTATAACCAGGTGGAGATTCTTAAGAATGATGTGTGAGAAGGAACCAGAATATACAAAACCTTGAAGGGATACAAGGTGAGCCACTTGTTAAATCTTTTGGTTATCAATGTTCCAATTAAAAAGTGATTTTTATTTTTTTATTTTTTAATAAAATAAATAAAGTTGCTTAAAATTAGAAATAAACGGTTAACGCAAAAGGCTAAATTATTCTTGTAAAGCAAGATGAGTAAAAGGTACATGAATTATAAAGAATGAAAAGGTTTCAGATCTGATTATTAGAACTTCGATCAAAAACCAAAGAGGGAAATTCGTGTGCTAAGCAAATATGTTATGGCATAACTGTTGGCGGAATAACAACTAAACACTGCAGCAACAATAGCGCGTACATCGGTAATAAAATAGGTCAGTCGGAAACATCAAATAGAGAAATTCGTAAACAAACTTACGTGCATACAGTTTGTAGTGAGGCGTTCTACTGTCTCTAAGTCATTTAAACACATACACAATTAAAGAGTCGACACAGGGTGCCTAGAACCAACCGTAACTCACCAGAACATTCCTTAAGTGGTCGACGGGCAATAATGGTTTCCAGTATTTTATTCATTTAACAAACAACGATAAAAGTGCAAATTTACTTATAAAAGAAATTTGAGCCAATATTGCTAATTATTTTGATTCACAAGAGAAGAACATCGATAAGCAACACATCGTACAAGTACACGTGTACGCTTTTCTGATAAAATAAAAAACAAAATACAAAACAAATATATATATATTTTTAAATAAACACTAATTGCTGACTGACTTGGATTAATTTATTTTAACAGAAAAAAAAAAATTCAAGGAAGGGTTATGTGTTAATTTCCTTTTAAAAGGAAAATTAAAATAACAATAATATTTTTAGAAATGTTAACAGTTAATAAACGCTTGATTTCCATAAAAGGTAGTAATAAATTTGACCAGAAATAACACATTGTTGATCGTAAGTAATAAAATAAAGCATTCGATTAAAGAGGTTCAAATACAATTCTATTTACATGTACAAAGTGTATGTCAAATGTTATCAAGAGGCTAAGAACTATTTTAAAAATCGAAGTGTTCGACTTGGACACGCTTTGTGTAAACCACTCGATAAAACTTCTTTTCTTCCACTTTTTGAGACCAATATTGTGGCCCATTCGAAACTTTCTATCAAAGTTCACGATTGACGTGTTCCCTTTCTTGTCAGGCTTTGCCAATTCGTAAGCAAATTGTTTAAGTCCACCCGACATAAATGACGAAATATGATTGTCTGAATCAATTTCGTTGGTAAGTTCGCCCAAATAATCTCAAATGTCTGGTTCCCACTCTCCCTACTTGGCTGACGAATATCACACTGTCAGTGTCACAATACAGTATTCTACGATCTAGACCCTCTAACAGTTCGTAAAGTTTTAGCCTAGCCTGTGCCGTTGTTTAGGCGGTGATGATCACGTTTGTGCGACCAGACGGCTCGACGACCTCTTCGGTATTCTGCCACTGAATTTCAACCATTTCCTCTGAGACAAACTTGGCGCTGTTAACCTCGATATTATTGCTGCTCATCATCTCAAAGTACTCGGAAGGATCTGTATTTTTTTATGGGTTGTCTTTGTCATGTTTGGCCTCTGACCAAACTTGCCCCAACAACTATTTAGCATAAGTTTGACCAGTGCCCGGAGACATAGGTTTTTCTGGATGCTACTCCACTCTAGCTGGATGCCTTCCCTTTCAAAGTAACTATTGATGTAATCATGCTTTTGATTGTCTGTCTTGCATCATGTTGGCCAGTCACTCGCTTCCTGTTTCATTTTCAAAAATGCGTTAACGTATGAAGCGAACAGCCTACCTTCTTTTATGTTGGAATCATACATGGAAAGTTCGTCAAAGTGCCATACCTCGTAGATTTTCAAAATCCGGTAAACCATCTGAATTGCCTTTTGAAGTTCTATAGTCACCCATGTACCAATGATAGCGCGCTCTTCGTCGGTGTGGAGGCAAGGCGACTGTTGCAATGATTCACTGCATCTTGCACATACTGGAAACCTCAGTCGTCCACATGACTTGTAGGGGATAACTAGATGGTATAGCTTTCTGGGAGGAAGCACTTAACACTTAACCAGTCCTTCATACTCGCTGATGTCACGGAAGTTCTTCGTGAATTCCCTATGGGATATTTACCGTATTTGTTGATGTATGGGTAGAGACTGGTAAAATCTAAATATCTGAGTTTTTGACCGGGTTCAGCCTTGTAGAAATTTCTAGTTGCGTTAGTACGCCTCCACAGAATGCATCACGTGGGACAAGAGGAGTAGGAATCTCCAACGCCTCAATGAAATCTCTCATATCGTCATCCTTCTTTTGTTGTGCGTCAATGCATCGGTAACCTTGACCGATGATAAGTTGCGTCTTTCAAGTGTATTCTGATATTGCTCCTCCATGGTCAGACCATTGAATGGATGCTTTGTTTCACGTGATAAGCAGCCGTGTCCGTGATGAGGAATCCATGAAACTCCAGAATGGTCTTCAGCCCATCTCCTTCGGTGGATCCAAGTATTTGGTCCGGTTAACCAAATTACGGGCCGAGGCGATAGTGATGCAATATTGAAAGGAGTCTATGCCTATGGGTTGTTATCGTCTTCCGTCATCTCCACGAACAGGGTTCTGAAGCGCAGACAGCAACGGCGGAGAATGTCCACATGGGACTGACAGTAGTTAATGATTTCCTGCTTGAAATCAATTGGGTCAGGTTTCCTGGTGTCGGGATTATAAAATTGCATATCGGGAAGGTGGGGCAAAACTTTCTCCTCATTGGCTCTTATGTTGAAGAAGTGAGGAAAGTAGCATTTACCGTTTACTTTCACCTTTATGCTCATGACCTTCAAAATAACTTCCGGTAGAACTGCATTATCATACAGGTATTGAATAATGAAAAAGGAATCATAGCCCATAAAATTATGGCAATAGAACTACGGCCTCAGCATTCTTCTCCCCAAAAAGCCATTCACAATTCCTTTTGAGTGTTTTGTCCCTGAAAGACGTTTTCTCGGTCCATGCAACGTTGACTTAATGATGTCTTCTCTCGTCACATACTTTGTGAGCAATGCATAAATTTGGCACATGGATTCCAGTTTTCTGCACACACTCGAAGTCAAAGAAGATGTAAGATGTCTTGTTTTTGAGATTGTCTTATTTTATTTTCATGCTGGCTGACTGTCCACCTCTTTTATTATTGTAGATTTATTTTCCATGGCAGGTTGCATTATAGTAGAGATGGTCTTGTAAGCGTACTCTTCGCAGGTGCTGCAATATTTTTCTCCTTTGCCTCTATGGGGCGACCGGCTTTTATAAACTGACCGCAATCCTTGCACCTGAAATGCGTCTTGCAAAGGGACGTGCCTCGACTATTTTTCTGCAAATGATTCTGAAAACAGGTCAAACTTTTGAAGTGTCGATTGCATTCGTGACAGTAAAACCCTCTCTTCCTCCACGCAGTTGGTTTTAAACGGAGCTTGCAGGAGTTTTGGCATCGATGGTCCTCGTAGAATGTACTTGGTTTTTACAACCTGCGGAAAATCCCTCTCGTGGCGAATAAAATACTTATATTTGATTGGTTAATAAGCTTACTCTCCCTCATCATTCTGCAATGTGATTTGCTAACAGGTTGCACCATCAGTATGCATGATGTCATGTTTACAAATTACAACCTTTCATGAAAGACTTGTCTGGACACGTTGACCAAACCTGTATGGCCAACTTTTTGTGACGTCAGAATAATAGACTATAACTGAAGTGTTGCGTAATGACAACATCAGTTGATGTTTCGATATGCCCCTATCACCCTATTAGGCCTACTCAGAGAAACACAGTGTAGCTTTCGATACCGAAACTTTGTTGTAGTGTGGAGGACGTCACGGACTGTGTAAATAATACTGATACAGTTTCTATAGTCAAATTAATAAAAACAAGTTTTACAACAATTTCTTCGCAATATTGTAAACAATTTCTGCAGCATAATTTTATAATAGTTAAGAAATGGTTTGAATCTACGTTTATGCCATAATTTATATTGTACACATTTTAGTTATGCGTTATTGTTGCTGCAGTTTGGCTGTTGTTATTCCGCCAGTCATACAATAGTTGCTTAGCACACGAAATTCCCACTTTGGTAATTGATTGGAGATCCAATCTTTAGACCTTTTCATTCTGTATAATTTATGTACCATTTTTTCTCATCTTGCTTTACAAGAATAATTTTGCCTTTTTCGTTAAATGTTTTTTCTATTTTCAAGCAACGTTATTTTATATACTAATATACAACTATAAATGTTCACTTTTCAATGGACAGGTTCATTTTTAACTGCATTTTTCAGTTTTAATTATTGTTCAATTTTACAGATTAAACTTATTATTATATAAATTGCTATCGAAACAGGATTTTAAGGCAACACTTTTTTCGTTTCCCGTTTTCTCCTTAAAATTGTGAAAAACATGCTCCAGATTTTACAAATCAATCTAAATTTTGTAGGCTAACAATTTTAAAACGAATACTTTTCAATTTTTATTTTGTTAGTAATATAGCGCACATTTTGTCACTGTATTCGGTCCATTGTCACCCTTTAGTTAAAACGACCCATCTGCTGGTTTTTATTTATACGTCATGTGAGTTCCACTCTATCAAAAATGCTGCTTCACTGGTCTAATATGATGGATATACATTTATTTTCCCCCCATGTACTTAATCATTTGATTTAGCTTAAGGACTATTTTGTTTGTTTGTTGGGTTGTTGGGTTGTTTGTTTGTTTGTTGGGTTGTTGGGTTGTTTGTTTCTGTGTTTCTTTGTTTCTTTGTTTCTTTGTTTCTTTGTTTCTTTGTTTCTTTGTTTGTCTGTTTGTTTGTTGTTTTCCCCCGTAGTGTTATATAAGTTGGTTTTGGTATTAGTTTGCAATGAATGTTTGAATCCACATTTTAAAAATCACTTCATAACGTTTTAAGTTGTTGATGACAGCACCGCGGATAGTAAACCTTAAACGTACATTATGCATTCACACTTCTTTTTCATTTAATAGAACGAACTGTAAAAAGTCTAGAAAGACCATTTTCAACTAAGCATAAATTATGCATAGATATCGCTGAAAATATACATGTATTGTAATTGTGGGAAATATGAGTTTGAGTAAATTTATGAATAACGCATTATCCGGCAGCATAGTTCCTTCTTCAATTTCAAACGTTCACACATACAGTATTCATAGAACTGTAAAGACAAAAACAAATTTGATTCCCTCCAAACGTCATTGTACCCCAAAAGTCTAGTTCAATCGTGAACCATGTGTTCCTGAAGTTCATGAGAATTTCAAACTATGGCACATCTATAACTGTATTCATTTAGTTATGGTTTTGTATTTTGTGTGCTTCCCTGTTAATATCAATTTGCAATGTTGTTGTGATCGTGAAATAGTTTTACTCTACTCTGTCAGAGAGTCCTTTTCAACGAGCCTTGTTTTTGTTTTTAATTATTAGAGTTTTAAATGAACTCCATGTTCTTAAACGACTTTAAAACGAAGGAAGACATAATACAGAACGATTTCCAATGAGCTTCGTCACGTCACAATGTCCTAACAGTTAATAACACACGGTCCAGAACAAGTCAGACCATGTTCTCTAGAGAACATGGTCGGACTTGTTTTGGTTTGTAGACTAATCAGCTATGGCGTCATCTTTTGACTATTGCCATGAATGGACCAGTAAGACCTTGCTTGATTACTCTGGTTTGTGAATTGTTCATGCACCGTCCTTACGGTGTTTACGTAATAAATTGGTGGTGGCTGCAAATTTGTTTTAATACGTGTGCCCAATGCTGAAAACTTCACAACGCACACTAATACTTTGACATTAATATTCGTATCAAAAAGGACCAGTGGAAATCAAATTTATTTATCGATGTGACGTAATTTTGAAATTACCCCTATATTACGGAACACTCATTTGGGTCTTCTCTTGGCATATAAAAGTATAGTTCGGTAAATAAATATTCTAACTAGGTCAACCGAACTCCTAGACTCGTACAGTCTCGACCGAGGAAAGTTTGATTTACGCTAGTTGATTGGGGTGTCATGGCCGAGTGGTTTTAGAGCATCGGATTCAAGTTCTGGTGGTTTAGTCATCGGGATGTGGGTTCGAGTCCCGGTCATGACGCTTGTGTCCTCGAGCAAGACAATTTGCTATAATTGCTTCTCTTCACCCAGGGGTATAAATGGGTACCTGCAAGGGTAGACATTGATATTGTGTTTGAAAAGTTTTCGGAGCGCCACGGCAGCCCAGGGCTGTATACTCCCCAGGGAGCTGAGAAAGATTAAAGGAATGTTATTGGCCCAATGACCAGGGCACCAATGTAAAGTGCATTGATGCGTTATTGTGAAATGCGCTATATAAGAACTAGTTATTATTATTATTATTGAGCAGAGTATTTCACATTTCTCCCAGAAATTGGTTGCTAATATACAAAAGAAAAGAAATTTGATATGATTGCATTCGGAGAGTATTTAAATTTAATAAATAAAATTTGGTACACAATGATTACACTTCCTTTATCAACCATCCTTGTTAACCACAATAATAACACAGGCATGAATTCGTGCATGATCAGCAGCCAGCTAAGTGGACCATTTTCGAAAAGTCATTGCAAACAGCGGTTTGTTTTAACCGTCCCCTAAGATTGAACATACATTTTGTTTCCCTTATTGCAGACATGATTAACTTACTTAACTATTAAGGCTAAGTGACGGGACTAAAAATTCAATTGTCGGTATTTTAAGCGTATATTAAACAGACCGTCTGCATACAGTGTACGGGCTAGAAACCCCATTTGGGCATTTGACATGGAACGTAATGTTCACCAAAACCCTCACTGACTGTGCACTGGGTTATGGAATTGAGCTCTTATGTATTTAACAAACACAACACTATACGTAGAGAGGGTGAAGATTTAAGAGAATCATCTAAACTATTCCAGTATGACATGCCTCGATGGAAAACACTATTTTAAAACATTGATGTTCTATTTCGTTCCCTCGAAACATTATTTCGTGCCCTCGAAATAACATTTCGGGGGAACGAAATATTTATTGGTTCCCTCGAAATAATTTAGCGGCTAAAATCCAAGTATCATTACGAGGTCTCCGTACCACTTACAGCCCGTTATTGTGTTTTTTGTTTTGTTTTATTTTGTTTAGTTTGTTTTTGTTGATTTTGATGTTGTTGTTGTTGTTGTTATTGTTGTTGTTGCTGCTGCTGCTGCTGCTTTTATTTCTTGGTTTTTTTCGGGAGGCTAAATAATTTAATTGAAGATGCATTAAAGTCCCTAGTACTAGTAGAGTGAGAAGAGTTGGGTCGATAACGGAATTCTTTATAAGTCTTAAGTTTTCGGCTTACAAAGAAAGAACTGTATCACAATTTAATAGGGATAAAGATAAGATGCATTCTTTGCAACAAAAGGACTGTCAATCATTCTGCCGGGCGCTGTATTTCATTCTGATGGGCGCTGTATTTCTAACTTCGCTCAATTAAGAACGTCAGTGAAATATACGGAGCCCCTAAAGGGACAGGTAAAAAAAAATATGAAAAGGTAAAAAAAAATAATAATTCGTTCCCTCGAAATATTATTTCGTTCCCCCGAAATGTTATTTCGTTCCCCCGAAATCATTTCGTTCCCTCGAAATATTATTTCGTTCCCCCGAAATCATTTTGTTACCTCGAAATATTATTTCGTCCTCTCGAAATGTTATTTCGGGGGAACGAAATAGTATTTCGAGGGAACGAAATAATTTTGATATTTTTTTACCTTTTCACATTTTTTTTTCACCTGTCCCTTTAGGGGCTCCGTACATTACCCAACTGTGAAGTTAAATAATATCCATGTTGTCCTTCTTCAAAACTCCTTCATTGTTCTTATTACTACCTTCTTTTTAGTGTTATTGTAATCATTTTTTATTTTCATTCAACGTATTCCTCTTTGAGTTAAATTGTGAATTTGTGTTTGTTTGTTGCTTTGGTTTTGTTGTAATTTGTTTCGGTTCGTATTTGTCAGTGGGATTTTCAAAACAAGCCTCATTTTGGCTTCTGAAAATGCCCCCATTGGTTTGATCTGTATCCATTACATTGTATTATTTTCATTTCATTACTTGTTTTTATTTTCACTAGTTATTTTTCTCAGGCAGTTCTTGATTGTCTTTGATTTAAATCATTGTTCAAAAATTGTTTATTATTCTCCCTTTTTCACCAAAGTGGCAATAAATGTTGAATTTGAATTGAATTGAATTGAACTAACGAAGTTACGTCACTTTGTCAAGATGACAGTTAGGTTACACATGAAGGCCTCCATTGGTTACATGTTGTTTCAAAATTGTGATGAATCAATCGACTGAACGCGTTCAAGTGAAATATAGATCACGCATGCGTGAATTAAAGGGCAAATTTATTAAAGGATAGCACCCAAACTTGCTCTACAATGCAACCATCTTTTTCACATATAATTTTATTTAGCATAGAGTAGTAGTGTCCAGTCACTTTTTGACCTTTAACCTTTACATAGTAAAGGATAAATTAGTTGCAGGAGATCTTTATTCAAGATGTTGTGCATTTTATAGACTTTGATGAATACTCGTCATTTTTCAGTGAGGGACTGTTTATTTTTCATCCCCAAACGCGCAATAATGTGGATCTCTTAACAAAAGATATATATATATCCATTAAAATTTCAGTAAAAAACTTCAACTGATATCTCCACAGCAAACACAAACAACCCGTTTCCGTGTGTGCATCCTCATTCGACAATATTAACTCACACTGCCTGGTATCGGTTTTAGACGTATTGTGCTATCGATATAAGCAACATGAACGAAATCTCTCTGCCGCAAATCAATGATACAATGGGGACACCCGCCTACTCGTTGCCCTATTCCTACAAGGTTCGCATCACTTTAGTCAGTGTTTGTATCTTGGTCTCCATCCTGGGCCTCGTAGGAAACAGTCTCGTCATCTGGTCCGTCATCCTGTCGAAGAAACTCCGCACCGTCACCAACGCCTTCGTGGTCAACCTCAGCGTGGCTGATTTCTGGACCAGTCTCTCCTACCCTTGGATGTGTGTCGCCGCACTGAGCCAAGACGGCTGGCCGTTGGAGTCCGAAGTCCCTTGCCAGATTGCCGCCGTGCAGTTTTACACCGGTCTTGGTGCGAGTCTTTACGCATTGGCCTCCATAGCTATGAATCGCATGGTCCTCATTACTCAAACCAAGAACACCTACAGCTGGTTGTACACCCCGCGTAAAGTAGCCGTCATGATCGCAGTGACTTGGGTTATTCCATGTATTGTGATTTTCCTCCCGCCGATTCTGGGCATTGGTGCTTTTGGTTACGATCCACAAGACAATACGTGTACAGACAAAGATGGTCATCCACGAGGCCCCGAGTACAACCTGATTCAGTCTTTGGGTCTATACCCGATCCCAATGCTCATCATCATCTGTTGCTACACGACACTCTACATCCATCTCAAAAGACACTTCAGGAAGCAAAAGACGAGCAGAGATGTCAATAGTAGTCAGTCAATTACCACAGCGGCTGTTGTGGATGGTGAAACTTCCACCAGTTTTACTGTTGCCACCGCTATGAATCGTCTTCAATCAGTGAATAATACTGAACAAATCTCCAAGAAAGCCAGGCAGGCTATCTGTCGTCACCAATTGGCCATCACCAAGAATCTCTTCCTGGTCTTCTGCATCTTCACCTTGCTCCTGTCTCCTTACTTCATCTCTCTCGCTATACCATCCAGTCGTCAGTTTGCTGTCTACGGAGCAACCATAGCTATTTTTAACAGCTGCGTAAATCCTATCATCTACACCATCAATCACCCACAGTTCAAAGTGGTAATGTGGAAGATAGTTAAGTTTCGTTACTCTGAAATACAGGAACCTTCAGATTTCCTGAAATTCTTGCTGTCATTGCGAAATAATTAAAAAAAGGTCTGCTCCGGGACTGTGATAATTTTATTATAATCAACACCACCACCACCATCACCACCACCACCAACATCTTCATTATCATAGAAAAGACAGATGACCATCGACATAGCACCATCTTCATCATCATCATCGACACCTAGAGAACCACATTCTTAACCATCGAAACCACCACCGCCAAATTCGTCACCATCGACACCCTGGATGACCACCTTCATAACCATCGACATAACACCAACATTACAATCTATGTACTAGCATCTCCATCATCAACCTCTTCCACAGAATCCCTTATTATCACAAGCATCTCAGCATCCTCATCATCGACAGCATTACGAGTATCTTCATCATCGACAGCATTACGAGTATCTTCATCACAGACAGCATCACATTGTCTTCAGCATCATTACCGTCATGTACCATCTCCAACACAACAACTTTATCAGCCAGAATAGCATCAAAGCTTAACAATGCTATAGCTACTCGAAACAAAGCTCACGGTAAAAAGACATCCTCGAAGTATATACATTATTGGAATATTTTATTTATTGGTACCAATATTGCCGGTAGAATGTATTTGCATCGTATTTTATTACGCAGAAAAGATCGCTGCTGCCAATCATTTACTGTATTAATTTCAAAAAGCTTTAAATTGTTTCACTCGTGTTTGTTCTTCTTTATCACTGATGCAATCATTTCATTTTCTCATTAACTTTCAAACAATATAATTTTATGTCGATGCATATTAAAGAAAGTAGATTTAGCTTTAAATTATTTCACTCCATGTTTGTTCTTAAGACTTTATCACTGATACAATCATTTAATTTTCTCATTAACTTTCAAACAATATAATTTTATGTCGTTGCATATTAAAGAAAGTAGATTTAGCTTTAAATTATTTCACTCCATGTTTGTTCTTAAGACTTTATCACTGATACAATCATTTCATTTTCTCATTAACTTTCAAACAATATAATTTTATGTCGTTGCATATTAAAGAAAGTAGATTTAGCTTTAAATTATTTCACTCCATGTTTGTTCTTAAGACTTTATCACTGATACAATCATTTCATTTTCTCATTAACTTTCAAACAATATAATTTTATGTCGTTGCATATTAAAGAAAGTAGATTTAGCTTTAAATTATTTCACTCCATGTTTGTTCTTAAGACTTTATCACTGATACAATCATTTCATTTTCTCATTAACTTTCAAACAATATAATTTTATGTCGTTGCATATTAAAGAAAGTAGATTTAGCTTTAAATTATTTCACTCCATGTTTGTTCTTAAGACTTTATCACTGATACAATCATTTCATTTTCTCAATAACTTTCAAACAATATAATTTTATGTCGATGCATATTAAAGAAAGTAGATTTAGCTTTAAATTATTTCACTCCATGTTTGTTCTTAAGACTTTATCACTGATACAATCATTTCATTTTCTCAATAACTTTCAAGCAATATAATTTTATGTCGATGCATATTAAAGAAAGTAGATTTAGCTTTAAATTATTTCACTCCATGTTTGTTCTTAAGACTTTATCACTGATACAATCATTTCATTTTCTCAATAACTTTCAAGCAATATAATTTTATGTCGTGGCTTAAGGAAGTAGAATTAGTTGGACGTAGCTTTTGGTCATATCTTTGGTTTATAAATTCAATTGAATTAGGTTTCCCCAAAGTAGCTAGAAAACATAATTTTAAGGAAAACAACTAAAGGGACTTTGAACTGCACTTTAAAGGATCGTTATAAACTGAGACTGAACTGTTTGTGTGAGTTAGAATAACTGTCATGTGCATTTTGTTTGGCACAATGTGTTTTAATTTTCAATGAGCATTAGGCTCCTAAATGTGGTTGTGATGCATTTGCTGCATTCCCAATGTTAGTTTGTTTGGCCTTGTTTAATTTCCTTTTTATGATGGTTGCTGGATTTATTTGAACTTCCTGTTTGGAACAGAATGAAAGGTCAAAGTGGGGTTTTGTTTTTGAATAAAATGACAAATAAAATGTCAAAAGTTACAAGACAGCGCAACCATAATAACTTTTTGACGTGTG
Organism: Leptasterias polaris; assembly: GCA_037783415.1. Taxonomy (NCBI): domain Eukaryota; kingdom Metazoa; phylum Echinodermata; class Asteroidea; order Forcipulatida; family Asteriidae; genus Leptasterias; species Leptasterias polaris. The sequence continues at coordinate 400,014 of JAZGTN010000181.1, read as the reverse complement.
GTTCTGGATATATGATTTTTTTCTTTTCTTTTAGAGCTTCCTGTTTGGACCGTACCTTAAGGTCAAAATGGGGTTCTTTATTTAGATGAAATATCACAAGTGTATTAAGCTACAAGACGGCACAAACATTACGATTCTACCTCGTTCTCGATATTCACCTCGAGACCACGTGAGATGGAGCGGCGTAACCGTGACTTCAGTGTGCTGCTGAACCTTGTGACGTTCAGACGTGTTAAATTTCGCGGCACTGTTTACACGTACATTATCATGGCGGGGAATCCTGAACTGCAGTATGAACTAACCCTGAGCACCGGAGAGGAGGATTTTGATGAAATGTTTTCACCTAATGTCCCGGGTAAGTCTAGTCCCAGGGACTCGGGGTGTTCAGAGGCAGTTTTGGATGTTCCTGAACCTGTCAATGACAGGGGATATCGTACCAAAAATGGTAGTACGATCAGTAAGAGGGGGAAATTTCCCATGAAGAGAAAACAAGGCCATACTAGCCTTGAGTATAGACGATGTGACCTCTGTTTACATTCAAACCGCCCTCTGTTGACAAGTCTGTTGTCCAAGTCATGTTCCGCCGGGCAAAAAGACGCGTAGTCATGGTAATATTGCGTGTACTTTCTAGCTGGCTGTCAAGTACACAAAGGTTTTGCCCGGCGACATGCGCGCGCATCATGTTATGATTTTCAAATGACGTCAGAGGTCACATCGTCTATAACCTTTCGGATATGATTGGCTTTCACACGGATAATTCCGAGCCCATACCCTGTACTAATTCTTCGGAATTGCTGGCTGTTGGCCAGATGATGAAAGGGGCCATGGAATCTGTCCAGGCCAGTATTACAAAGTCTTTTCAAGACATGACACATTTAATAATGGCAGTCAAAGAAAACTCTACTGAAGAGAATGTTTCAGATCGCATAACGAAAAACAAGCGACAAAAAGTAGATGGAGGGGATGGATCAAATTCTGCCGTTCCGGTCTATGACCATGAGTCAAGTCTTGCAAAATTGCTGGAGGAGACTGACATACCGAGCACTAGTGCTGAGCAACCGAACAAACTGACTTCCTAGCAAATATTGCACAGAATTTTCAGTTGGAAGAACAGACTTCTGATGACATTCATCCCCAATTAGCTTCCATTGCTAACTCTGTTTTTCGTGACAAATTGTCAGATCAAAAACTGAAGGATATTTTCAAGTCCTACAGCAGACCAAAAAATTGTGAGAAAGTTGTGCCCACAAAAGTTAATAAATTAATCTGGGACAACATAAGAGATAACACTAGGTCACAGGACGTAAAATTTCAAAAAATTCAAACGTCCCTTATTAAGTCAATTGTTGCTGTGCTTCAATTTTCAAATCAGTTAATAACAGCTAACAAAAATAAGGAGCTCGATAAACTAGATGTAAAATCCATGTTGCGTACTGCAACGGATTCAGTTGGGCTAATGGCTAATGCCAATTACCAGCTAAACATGCGAAGAAGGGAGATGATAAAACATGATATAAACCCAAATTTCCGGCATTTATGTGATACAGCCGTACAATTTACAGCTCAGCTGTTTGGAGACGATTTGCCAAAGCAAGTAAAAGATAATTATGTCGGAGGTAAATAAAGTGGGGCTCAAGTTGGCAGGCCCAAGGGGCGGTTATCGAGGCCGCCAAGGTCACCGATTCTACCAACGAGGTGGTCATGGAACTCAGTACCGAGGTACTAGAGCTAGTGGACGGTTTTTTTTTATACCAACGCCACAATCGACACCCGTACTATCAATCCGGCAAGTCAGAAACGAGCAAAAGCAAGTAGAAGAACCCTCTTTTTTTGAGGTAAGTTTATCTCCGTGTGAATCGGACCAAAGACCAATAGAAACCAATATTGCAGCTCGTTTGAAATATTATATTTCGTCGTGGAGGAAAATTACTTCAGACCGAAAAATTCTAGACATAGTGTCTAATTGTCATATTGAATTTGAGGAAGAAAGTTATCCTCAACAATTCATTGCACCCACTGAAATTAACTTCCCTGATAAGGAGAAGATTGTTTTGGACTCTGAAATAAAAGTCCTCCTTAAAAAGGGTGTAATAGAATATTCTGCTCATGAAAAGGGCGAGTTTATTTCTACAGTTTTTACCAGGCCAAAAAAGGATGGTTCTTATAGAATGATTTTGAATTTAAAGAGATTCAACAAATCCGTAGCATATCACCATTTTAAAATGGATACTTTAGTCTCTGTAGTGAGGCTTATGAAACGTGGCTGTTATATGGCATCTGTTGACCTTAAGGATGCATACTATTCTGTTCCAATTGCTTTGGAACATAGAAAATTTCTTAAATTTTCTTGGCGAAGTAATTTATATCAATTTACGTGTCTGCCAAACGGTTTAGCGTCAGCCCCACGACTGTTTACAAAGTTGCTAAAACCTGTTTTTTCTACTTTGAGAAAGCAGGGTTTGATATCTGTGGGTTACATTGATGACTCTTATTTACAAGGAGACACAAAAGAAGAATGTGCAGACAATGTTTCTCGCACAACTCAATTGTTCACTAATCTCGGTTTTCGGATTCACAAAGTGAAGTCCGTATTTCAGCCAGCCCAGCAATTAACATTTTTGGGCTTTATTCTTAATTCGAACAATATGACAGTTAAGCCAACAATGAGCAAGATTGAAAAGGTCCGCTCTCAGGTTAAAGCCATATTACAAAACAAAGTCACGATTCAAGAGGTGGCATCTGTCATCGGTATTCTAGTTGCGTGCTTCCAAGGGGTTGAACATGGTCAGTTGTTCTATAGAAGCATCGAACGTGATAAAATAACTGCCTTAGAAAAGAGCAGAGGAGATTACACTGCTAGAATGATTTTAACAATAGAGTCAAAAGAGGACCTAAACTGGTGGTACAATAACATTGAAGCCAGTTATAAAAGGATTTCACATGGAGATACAGATGTCAATATGCAATCAGATGCATCCAATAAAGGGTGGGGTGCAGTTCATGGCACATTGTCTGCTGGAGGCAAATGGACAGCCGCTGAATCGTTGCACCATATTAATTATCTTGAATTGTTAGCGGCATTCATGGCTTTGCAAACATTTTGTTCACAACGAAAACATGTTCACATTGGCATCCAAGTTGATAACACCACCGCTGTAGCGTATATCAATGCCATGGGAGGTATAAAATCCAAATTATGCAACGAAATTGCTCGAAAAATTTGGTGCTGGTGTTTACACCGAAACATTTGGCTTTCTGCCTCTTTCCTCCCTGGAGCAAAAAACGTTGCTGCTGATAGAATGTCTAGACTGTTTAATGACAGGACAGAGTGGATGCTGAGGCATGATATTTTTCATCGCATACAATCCCTTTGGTGCGAAAAAATGACAATTGACGTATTTGCGTCTCGATTAAATAAACAAATAGAGCCCTATGTCTCATGGAGGCCAGATCCAGGTGCTACTTTTGTAGATGCCTTTTCGTTTTCATGGAAAACTTATAAATTTTATGCTTTTCCTCCATTTAGCATGATTGCCAAATGCCTGCAGAAAATCGAGCAGGAAGAAGCAGAGGGAGTCTTAGTAATTCCCATTTGGACAACACAGTCATGGTTTCCAAAGATAATGCACATGCTTGTAGACACACCACTTATGTTGCCAAGACATCGAGACCTGCTGGTTCTACCAAGCAGCCATACACTCCACCCGCTACGGAACAAAATCCGACTAATGGCATGTCGATTATCCGGCATTCCTTCCAAATGCAACATATTTCTGAACAAGCAACCGATATCCTCATGGCATCATGGCGTTCAGGGACTCACAAGCAGTACTCCTCGTACCTCAAGAGATGGCTTCAGTTCTGTAGTAAAAGACAAATTGATCCAATTTGCCCGTCTATAGTTAAAGTCTTAGATTTTTTAACAGAACTGTTTAACTCTGGGTTAAGTTATAGTGCTATTAATACAGCACGCTCAGCTTTATCTGCCACAGTTATTACAAAACATGGTGTTAACTTGGGTAGTCATCCTTTAATTTGTAGATTTCTACGAGGTGTTTTTCAGTTAAGACCTACTATGACCAAATATTCAGAGATTTGGGATGTAGATATCGTTCTGGAATATTGTAAGACGCTTTATCCCATTGAGGAATTAGACTTAAAAAGTCTAACTTTTAAGCTAATTGGGCTTATTGTGTTAGTTTCAGCACAGAGGTGTCAAACTATTTATTTAATGGACTTAAGAAACATGAAAGTAACTGATTCAGTGTATACGTTTTTCTTTCATAAGTTGAAACAAAGTCGTCCAGGATTGCCGACTTGTACGGTTGTATTAAAACCTTAATTGCCAGATGCAAGTCTATGTGTTGTTAAAACATTAGAAGAGTATTTAAGACGAACCAAACCTCTGAGAAGAGAGGAAACTCAGTTATTTATTTCTTATGTTAAGCCTCATAACAAGATAACAAAAGAAACCATAAGTAAATGGATCAAGCAGGTTATGTTAAATGCAGGTATAGACATTACATTATTTAAGCCTCACAGTACAAGATCAGCAGCAGTGTCTGCTGCAAAGAGAGCTTCGGTTAGTGTAACCGATATATTGAAGACAGCAGGTTGGAGCTCAAGTAGCACGTTTGCCAGGTTCTACGATAAACCGATTGCCGAATCAAGTAATGATTTCGTCCAAAGTATTCTCAGACGACAGAGTACGATCTAAGAAAAATGTTGGCAATAAAAGATGTTCTTATTATATTGACGTTTCATCTGAATAATTATTAACGTCATTTATGTTATAACTTTTGGGCTCATACATCATCACCTGCTTTGAAATCTCACGTGGTCTCGAGGTGAATATCGAGAACGAGGTAGAATCCTAAAATTAAACGAAATGAATTGAAGTTTGATTGGGATTCTATCGAGTAATCGATAGAACCGAGGGATCACGTGCCCTCCACTTACATTGTTTTCACCCACCCAATAAAATTAATGTGATAATGTACTCGCCGTTGAATACTGAAGTCACGGTTACGCCGCTCCATCTCACGTGATCCCTCGGTTCTATCGATCACTCGATAGAATCCCAATCAAACTTCAATTCATTTCGTTTAATTTTAGGAATTTATGACATGTGGTTCAGGAGATATGATTTTTTTTATTTTTTTTTTCTCACTTTTAGAGCTTCCTGTGTGGCCCATAATTTAAGGTCAAAGTGGGATTATTCTTTTGAATGAAATGTAAGCTACGAGACAGCAGTAACATTACGAATTGATGACATCTGGTTCAGGACATATGTTTTTTGATTTTAGAGCTTCCTGATTGAAACATAAGTAAAGGTTCAAGTGGGATCATCTTGTAAAGTATAATAACATGAAGGCAATTCAAGCTAACCTAATACGGAAGCTTGAATTTCCCCAGTGTGCAGTATTAGTTTTAGTGTGTACTTTTTGAACGCTTACTGTTTCTATTGTAACCTTTATTCTGAACTTAACTAGTAAAATTTTGTTTTCGGACTGTACTGCAGTAAGTTGTAATTTGTGTTTGTACAACTATTATAAATCTCTGTTTCCATTCCAATCGTGTATATATTTGTCCTCCTCTGATTTTGTGATGCTTATCATTTTCTCACTGCATTGGCTCCATGGAAAAAACAAAGAATGAAAAAGGAGAAGAAATACAAATTTTGCCGTGAGACGTTATTTTACTCCATTTATAAACAATGTTTGTCATTGTATCTTTTTGGAGTAGTTCTATACAAGGCTTTCGTGCTATGTGAATGTGCCTCGTTCACATTGGAGCTTCTCGAATAACCTATGTGACCTTGATTATGTGGGACAATTGGGGGTTTTGTGAGGTTATTTTTTTGTTACCATTATTCATGTGAAATATGACAATCTGCCCACAGCGTTAGCACCTTTTTAAAGATTCTATATGAACCACTTTTAGATTCAATTAGTAAACTCGCATTACTGTATCTTTATATTTCTACAACAATACTCAAGATTCTCTGGATTGGTCAAAATCATACTTCAAGGAACACTTCAAGGGGGAAGATAAGAAGAAAAAGTGGAAAGACAACATCAAGTAATCAATGGCCGGGCTTGAATATTGCAAAAAATTACTTTGGGCTATGGATGCTAGGAGTTTGATAGCGGAATGAGCTGGTGCAACGTCAGTATAGTGGTAAGGTAACCCGATGACCACGTTACGGGATACGTGAGATACCAGACTGTCAGAACAAACCTAGTCCTCTTCTAGTGTGCCTCACTACACTGAATAAAACTCAGAGAGATTTTCTGACTTTAGACTATTAATTTATTCTTTAAAACTATACAGCAATGTACATCAATGACTCCCAAAATTAATGAGGTCCCAAGCTTGAGGTAAGTATGAATAAAACAACTGATCAAAATCCGATTATGGTTCCCAACTAGGTTGACAGAATAATGAGATTATTTTGAAGTTTTTAACTATTTGTTAGAACTCCACTCTGTACAATTCAATACAAAATAGTGATTCAGTTATATTTTTAAAACCTAATCACTATTTGAGGAAAAGCGGGAAAGCGAGAAAAATGGGTTTTATATTTCTTTGTCCTTCCGTTTGACTTGGCAATTTCGAACTTTCGTTCACAAACAAAATTCACTTCTACTATTATTACTAATTCTCCATAACTGACACTGTAATACTATACTTCAACACGAAGTTTAACTTTACTGTTCAACTCCAGAGGAGTCGCCTCATATTAGAGTAACCAATGTGAGAGTGTTTTTATTACTCCTATAGACCCCTTGCATAACGCGAAACGCTACACGGACGCCGAGGTCGCACGCACGATTTTACGCACAAAGAACACCTATCGTCCAATCATCTGCCTCCTTTGACCTCAGTGAGGGCGCTTTTTGGCCTCAGTGAGGGCGCTTTTTAAGAGTTTGACGTCATATGCAAGGGGTCTATAGCTTTCACTACACGAAAGGGTTTTCCTGCCTTGAGTAAACACGTCTTTGTCCTGTGACGATTTCCACACGCTTCAAAACTGCAGGCCACCGCTGAACCAATGGTTACCAGTAGGATCTTGCTTGCCCTCTAGCGTCACTACTTCACTCTTCTGTACGGGCCATCTGAAAATTTCATTAGCTAAACTTATGTCATAAATTAAGGCCACAAAACATATGATACACTTCAACATTTAAATAATCAAATACCTTTTTATTACATTAAACTTCACAAGGAGATAACTTTTCGCTTTTGATCGATGCAAAAAATCCAACAATACCACCAAGTATAAACTTCAAATTGACTTTCTTAATTCGCACAAGTTGTCCAAGATTTGTAATTCAAGCTACAAGGGTTTTTACTATGAGAGAAGCTTACAGCAGCTAATAAAATGTTAGAGCTTGCAAAGCTGGTGCAGCAATTTCCAGGTTGGATTTGCAATACCTTTATCAGGCAATTGTTCGATTTATAAAAAACAAGTAGCAGCAAGCACAGCAAAACAGGGTGTGTCCATCCACCACAAGCTCTAAGAAGGAATGTGTTCTTATCCCACCAAAACTCAATTGCTCTCACCCACATTTTCCATCTCTTTTATACACTCAGTTCCCTCACACAACACACAAAATTTAATCTTGTTCTTATTCAAACTTACCCTAAGAATGTACAAATTAAGCTACTGGACCGTGAGCCTACGACCATGTAAACCTGGGCGAGTGTGCTATTGAATTTAGTACAAAAGTCATTAACTATTCAATCATGGCCACTGGTTTCTGGCACAAAGCCAGGCTGTAGTTGAGGTTTGTCGTTGGCAACATCGGTTATGCCGTTGACCTGCAGAGCCACACAGTCAATTTGGCTCTCGGACGTGGCCTTCACTGATCTGGATGTATCTTGGATAAGTGTCCGGATTTGACGTGGGCTAATTAGGAATACCCTTAGCTCGGAACCATCTAAATTATTAAAACAAACAAGGTGTTACGGCCAAACTCAGTGAGCTTTGTTATGTCTAACGAGGGCGCTGTTGAAGTAAAGCGGTTACTACCCAGATATCATCACTACATAGGACCAACGTTGGGCCAACGAAAAACTTTCATTTGACCAACATTGGCTGTCAACATTGGCCCAGCGTACTTTTGCTCATCGGCCCTATGTTGGGACAATGTTAAAGTTGGCCCAACATTGTCCCAACGTAAACATTGGCTCAATATTGGGCCAATGTCTTGCCCATGTATGTTAAAACATTGAACCAATATTGGGCCAACAGAATCGAACATAGGGCCAACGTTGAGCCTAACGTTTTAGCCAGCGTATGCCGACGTATAAAAATTTCTCTAAAACGCTGGCATACGCTGAACTATCGATGATTTTTTCAATTTTGAGCGTAAACAAAGCGTATTCATAACGAGTTGGACGAATACATATCGTAGTAGTAACTTACATAGAACGTTTCCATAACGTTTTGATATCTTATACCAACGAATACCGACGAATGCTTAGCGTGTTGCCGGCGTTCATAACTTATGCCCAACGATCACAAAGATCACTTGTCGTACCCTATAAAATAGGCCAAGAGCATTATCTTTAACCCGGATATAGCTCATAACAAGCTGATTTTTTCAGGATAGGTCCGGGAATGTGTCTAGAATGACATACTAAAAGTCCCCTAAAATCCCCCTGGAACTCTTTCCGAAATCCAAGATGGCGTCCAAAATGGCCGCCATTTTCAAATCTCATCATACCTATGCAACCAGATATGCTGTAAAAACAAATAAAGTGTCTAAATATAGGTTTTGATGCACAAGGAATCCAATAAAACCATTATTTTGAATGTAATCAAGTGTAATGTGTCTGTAGAGACACGGAAAGGAGGCCGGTCCTCTATTTGAAAAGGACGAATATTCACCAAAATACACAAAAAGCAACAAATTCCATACGAAGACGTCTAAAATATGAAATAATCTCCTGTGCTGATTTCAAATCCTTCTAAACAAACAAACAAACAAACAAACAAACAAACAGACAATCCAATCAAACAAACAAAATAAACAGAAAAGTTAAGTATTTTTGTAATACTGCTGCAAATTTCCTTTACAATTAATTGAAATTGACCTTCAGTATTTCAACATCGTATTTGTTTCCTCATTGTGAGTGTCACTGTATAGGTTCTCACCTTCCGTGATCAGATCCGGTCTTCTAGAATAACTTTGACAAACTTTCTTAATAATAGACATACATGGTGATGAAAATAAACCAAATTGATGTTTATGTCCTGCTTGTTTCTACTGTTATACTTCATGTTTTATACCATCTTGCAGAGCTAATAGTAATACCAGAGAATCTTCTACTGTCTTTGGATTTCATGTTCTGTGAATCAATTTGGAATCATTTATGGAAACATTAGTCAACTTTAAAGTCTTAATTGTGTGTTGTAGCCTTTCTACTGACTATGATGACTCACTCTGCAACCTTCAAGGCCGAACTGCTTAAACAATAGTTTGACTGTGTGTAACTTGTGTGGCTAATACAATGGAGGTCCTCATCAAGTCAATCTTCCTGTGTGTTCTTGTTCTGCAAGTCTGCAGTACTTCAACTCCTTCCAAAAAGGATCTTCTATCTAACTGTGTATCTTTTTCACATTGTTGTTTGTCTGGAAAGAAAATTTTCACCAAAGGATTCCTGAAATCACCAATTTCATATTATCATAACTCAACTGCTAGCTTCAATGTTGTACTGCTATGTTGTGGAGACATAGAACCTAATCCAGGTCCCCAATCTGAGGAAATAACTAGGACCACCCGCAGCATTAAACTTACCTATCAGTATGATAGGTCTCAACTTTTGGAAATAGGCTCCCAATGTGCAAAGCTGCCTGTTACCCCTGCTACATGGTCCACCCTGAGAGAACTGAAAATTTCGTCTAAAGCTCCTACACGTCGAGGGCGATTGGTGAAACACACGACTAATCCAAACTTAAGCATTGCTACTCCTGTTACTGCTAATCACGTCACTCATACAGTTGATTGTACGGATGTCTCTTCACCCCTATCACCTACTAACAGGCCTGGTAAACAGATGAACTTATCCAATATCTGCATTCTAAATGCACAATCCGTGTGCAATAAAACCAACCTTCTCACTGACTATATTACGGATCACGATTTTGATTTCATTGCGCTTACCGAAACCTGGCTAACTAACACAGACAAACACAAGCAAGTCATTGGGGATTTGTGTTTGCCGGGATATGATTTATGTCATGTGCCGCGTGTTAACAGATCTGGTGGAGGCATAGCTCTCATACACAAGGAAAATATAATCAGGGGGCCTGTTACATCATATAATGGTTCGACGTTTGAAAGTTTATGCTGTGATCTGACTACCAAAGGTTCTTTTTCCCCCCTCAAGCTTGTCATCATTTATAGACCACCGTATAGTTCAAAAAATCGTTTTACCCCTAGAATGTTTCTTGATGAGTTTTCTGAATATGTTGCAATACTTTCCGCGTCTCTCAATAAATTGTTGATTGTTGGAGACTTCAACTTTCACTGGATGTTTGCTAATGCTGATGCTGATGCTACTCGTTTAAAAGACATGCTCGAATCCACCAATATGTCACAGTTTGTTTGTACACCGACTCATATAAGCGGTCATATTCTAGACCTTGTTATTGCACGCCCATCCGATAACCTTGTAAACTCGATAAATGTTGGAGGTTTTCTAACAGATCACGCGGCCATACACTGTTCGCTAAACTTGAATAAGCCCCTACCAACTAGAAAACAAATCTCATATCGCAAATATGCTTGCCTTGACCATGATGCTTTTGCAGATGATATTTGCAAGTCTGATCTGATAATCAATCCTTCAGATAACTTGGATAACCTCATTGATCAGTATGACTGTATACTTAAATCTCTTCTTGACCATCATGCTCCGTTAAAAACTCGCTCTGTTACCATCAGACCATCAAACCCATGGTACTCTACTGAGATTGCTGAAGCAAAGAAAATGCGTAAACGACTTGAAAGACGCTGGAGGAGAACAAAATAATGTTGTGGCTTTTCGAGACCTGTTTAAAGCTCAACGTCAACGCGTTCTCCACATGATCAATGATGCTAAATCAAAATATTACCAAGATAAACTATCTTGCTGTGAGAATCAACGAGAAATATTTAGGATTGTTGAATCTTTATTGCATAATAAAAGTAAAACCAAGCTACCAACTCACAGTGACACTATGGAATTGGCTGAGAAATTCAGTGATTACTTCATCACCAAGATAAGAAATATTCGGACTGATCTTGACACATCCGTCTCTACTCAGTCTATCAGTGCAGGTACATACGAGTCTAACCCCAATATCCCTACACTCGACAGGTTTGAACCGGCCTCTGAAGTTGAAATCCGGAAACTGATAAATTCATCACCTTCAAAATCTTGTGACATTGATCCCATCCCAACTTGGCTGTTGAAAAGGCACTTGTCTGTCCTGTCTACCCCTATCACCAAAATTGTCAATTTGTCGCTTCATAATGCAGCTTTTCCTCAGCGTTTCAAAAGTGCTATCGTCACTCCACTCCTTAAAAAGCCATCGCTTGACTCAGAAAATCTCAAAAATTTCCGCCCAGTTTCCAACCTCTCATTTATGTCGAAAATAATTGAGAAAGTAGTTGCCGCCCGTCTGACTGATCATCTGTCTGAACACAATCTGTATGAGACCTCTCAATCTGCATACAGAAAATATCATGGGACAGTGCATTATTGCGCGTACATAATGATATTCTTCGCGCTGTGGATGATAAACGTGGTGTGTTCTTAGTCCTCTTAGACCTTTCCGCAGCCTTTGACACCATAGATCATACTATCCTTCTGGGACGCCTGAAATCTTTGGGTGTCAAAGGACCAGTTCTCCAATGGATTAAATCTTACATCAGCAACCGAACTCAAGCCATCAACATTAATGGAGTTTTATCATCACTTGCCACGCTCTTGTTTGGTGTTCCCCAGGGATCTGTCCTTGGGCCACTCTTTTTCACCATTTACTCTAAACCAATAGCTGCAATTGCAAGAAACCACGGACTCCATGTACATTTGTATGCAGATGATACTCAACTGTATCTTTTATTTGATTTAAATTGTTCTGATGAGCAATCTGAACGCAAACGTGTTGAGCAATGTGTTTTTGATATAAAGTCATGGATGACCAATAATAAATTAAAACTCAATGATGATAAAACGGAACTGCTCATAATAACGTCTAAACATAACCAAGACAAAATAATCAATCACCAGATGCAAATTGGCACTGCTACTGTTACATCATCTGCAAATGCTCGCAATCTTGGGATCATGTTTGATAACACTATGTGCATGGAATCCCATGTGAAGAAAATTTGTCAATCTGCTTTTTTACCATATTAGAAACATTAGCAGCATTCGTAAAGTCCTCAATAAAAAGTCTGCCTCTATCCTTATACATGCTTTCATTACATCCAGGCTTGATAATGGAAACTCATTGCTTTATGGTATTAACAAGCATCTTATCAAAAAACTGCAAAATGTCCAGAACGCTGCTGCTCGGGTATTATCTAAAACACGTAAATATGATCACATCACACCTGTGTTGAAACAGCTTCACTGGCTCCCAGTCTGTCAAAGAATTAAATTCAAAATCATTTTGCTTGCCTGGAAAGCTATGAATGATAGGGCTCCTCCCTATCTCAAAGAAATTCTCTCACCATATACGCCAACTCGCAATCTTCGCTCTACAAACCAACTTCTTTTAACTGTCCCTAAAACAACCACTTCCAACGGCGTTCGCGCATTTTCTGTATCTGCACCCACTCTCTGGAACTCTCTTCCTTTACATATCCGAGCTACAAAGTCTCTGGACATTTTCAAAACATTGCTAAAAACTCACCTGTTCAATATTTCTTATGATTGACTATCTGTTTGTTATTTTTTCCACTTGTTTTTGCCGACACATTTATGTAAATCTGTTTTATTCAATGTGCTCTTATTTCTTTCTAAGCTACGTAATTTGTAATCTTTTTGGTTACTCTCTCTTTTTTTTGTTTTTTTTGGTTTTTATGCGCCTCGGAATAAGTTTAGTCTTAGATAGATGGCGCTTTACAAGTTTTAATTATTATTATTATTATTATTAAGTAAAACATTTCTTGGGAGTACATTTTCAGCTACTTCCTGTTCCCCCTATGAATATAAAAACTAATTGACTTCCATATTTGAACCGGTTATTTTTTATTGAAAAGTACATTTCTGTATGTAAACATTAACAATTATTCTGTATTATCTGTGAATAAAATGAGGGCGCAGTCGCAGTAAAGTCTTTTCAGTGACACACTAACTTGTTTTATTTCTGATAAAAAGAATTAAGTAGCGAACTCCCAATTTTGCTTATTGAAAGAATTTGTGAGAAAATTTACCACAGGGAAATGTCCTCAATTCTGTCCACTTTTTGTGCATAATCTAGTAAGAACATTAAGATTTATGCTAGACATGGCATCACATTTTTGCCCATGAATATGGAAATTTGCATTAGAATACAAAAAGGCACAAAAGTACCCTTTAAAATGGCAAACGAAAATTGAAAATAAGGTGAAATGGGACACAAAGGTGAATATCCAATGATTTCATAAAAAAAAATACATTTAAAGGACCCTTTAAGTTCTTTTATAACTCAAACGGACAAATCTTTGAAAACTTTGTTGTGCAGTTTAATTCCCCTCGTGTAGGTCTGTATGAGTTTTTTTTTAGTTTTTTTTTTACATCGCACCTTTTATTTTAATCAACACGTTGGCTTAATAGTGCGGTCAGGTTGGTGTAGTGGTATCTTGCCTCGCCTTCCACCTATGGGACCCCGGTTCGAATCCCACCTGGGGCACTATGTGGATTGGGTTTTCAGTCCCTGCCTGATCGCGTGGGTTTTCCCTGGAATAATTCTCTGGGGTTTTCCTCCCACATCTAAAACTGAAACTTCCTTCATTGTCTTCTCTTCACTCTATACCATCCTGTTATTGGCGACTTGATCGCTGTTGGATTTGGTTAATAAATAAATAAAAAAAATAAATATTAACACAGCATTTAGTCGTACATATTCGTCTATTCTTAAATAACTCAAAAGTTACAATGACCTGCTTTTTGCGTACATCCATGTAGAATTTTTGATTTTTTATAAACAAACCGCAACAGAAGTTGCTACCAAATTTGTTATATAGGCCTATGCAAAATTTCAATAGTATAACAAAATAATTATATGCAACATTTAAAAATTAATAAAATACAATAAAATGAAGCACATAGTTAGTAAATGGTGACATTATAATCAATAGTATAACAACAATATATACAACATTTTAAAATTAATAAAATAAAATAAAATAAAGCCGGTAGTTGGTAAATGGTGACATAATAAACAATGTATTGTTCCAAAGGGGAAGTGATTTTTGTCCGGACATGAAATATCAAAGACCGGGACTGACTCGTTGATGTGCGAGAGCGAAAGTCCGAGGGAAAACCCTTTTGTACAATAATACCAAAGTAAAATACGGAATGACTGAACAGATTCGATGACTAAATTAAATTCCTAGAAAAATTCAGCTAATTTTATAGGCGTACCATACTTTGTCTTTTGTAGTAAACCTTTATATAATGCATATTACATCGACTTTTTCGCCACTGTATAATCAGCGTTGCCAGGTTATGCGTGTAAAAAACAATTAAGCAGGAGTTAAATCAAACTTGTATAATATACCAGTGTGTTTGTATTTTCTTGTCATCTCCTTTCATTTTATGTTTTTTTTTTTTAAGAGATTCATTATTTGACATCCCTTGGTTATCAGCAAACACATCATACCACCAAAATGAGGAAAATCTGTTGTAGTATACGTCACGTTTTCGAGGGGAACCGGATTTGGGTTTATTTATTAATTCGTTCATTTTTTTCTTCTATTATCATAAAAAAAGTTAATAGAAATAAAATAATAATGAACACAAAATTAATACAATTTGTTGTAATGTTTTCTCAATTAAATGATAAAGAGCAAGTAAAAAACAACATTATAACAGTCTACATCTGCAGCAGCACGATTAGTAGCAGCAGCTTTACAGGATATCCAGCAGCAACATGAGCAGCTAAAGCAGCCTCCAGCAGCTTAATGAGCAGCAGCAGCCTTACAAATCCAGCAGCAATATGAGCAGCTAGCAGCCTCCAGCAACATAATGAGCAGCATCAGCCTTACAAATCCAGCAGCAATATGAGCAGCTAGCAGCCTCCAGCAGCTTAATGAGCAGCAGCAGCCTTACAAATCCAGCAGCAACATGAGCAGCTATAGGGGAGCAGCATCACGCATCTGCATCAGCACAATTAGCAGCAGCAGCTTTACATGATATCCAGCAACACCATGAGCAGCTAGCAGCATCAAACTACATGCAGCAGCTGAATGAGCAGCAGCAGCACAGTGAGCAGCTAGCAGCTTTACGTTGAAAATCAAGTGTAGACTAATCGCTCAAGTTAGAGACCTCCGCTGAGACTTGTACGGGCCCTTCATGACCTTTGTTTTTCTGAAAACTCTAAGAGAGGAATGTTTTACTTTACCTCTAACCTTTGAAATTTCCCATGCCAGATTTTATCTTGATAATACTGAGATTTCCCCGTCCAATTTCAACAATTCTTCCCATTTAATATCTGGCTCATGCAGTTTTGTTTGAAAAAAATAATCCGTTGCATCAGCATTCAACGGTCAAATGGAGTACCTAATTCATTATTCAACAGCTTGGTATTCACTGGTGGTCATCTAAGATTATTCACATTCACTAGGTCGCAAAGATAATTCAATTTCGCAAAAGCAACAGTAACAGCTGGTCAACCGTTCAATTTCATCAATCGTAAATAGGTAGAAATCCAACTGAAAATTGTGAGAATTATAGTCTTGAATGTAGTCTTAATTGTCTATCAAACGAAATAGATGACTGAAACGAACCTGAATAAGAAGGACGAAATCAAGTATGTATGAAACCCAAATGGATTGCAACAGTAGCTAAAAAGAAACCCTGGTGAAATTAGGGGAAACATGAGTGAAGTTGAATGCCTGCTCATGAAACTGATTTAATTGTTAAAGAAATTGACCGGGATGTCATACATTTATTAAACTAATTTCTCGATAGCCGATTACACAGGTAATTTTAATTAATAAAGACTAAAAGATATTAACAGAAGATCAATATCATATTCTAAGCATTTGATAGGTCCTGGATTTTGTCTATCATTAGGTTCTGCGTAGACGGGTCAGAACCGACTTCAGACTATCCGAAGGTTCTGGTATCTCCGAATAGCGGCACTTGATTATCTTCCACATTACAACCTTGAACTGGGGGTGGTTGATGGCGTAGATGATAGGATTTACGCAGCTGTTAAAAATAGTAATAGTTGCTCCGTAGAGAGCAAACTTACGGCTAGATGGTATAGCAAGAGAGATAAAGTAAGGAGACAGCAACAAGGTGAAGATGCAGAAGACCAGGAACAAGTTCTTGGTGATGGATAGCTGCTGACAGCTGATTGCTCGACGGTGTCTCACGCTGGGGTCTTGTAAGGTGCTCACTGAGTTGACCGACCTAACTGTACTAACGCGGTTGGCGACAATAGAATGGCACCTTGTAGTTTCATCGTCCCTGACAATCCGTGGCTCCTTAGAATCTCCTTGTCTCAAACTGCCGTTATCGGGATTTTTAGCATGAGTATCATCGAGAAATGTTATTCCAGACAAATCTTCAGAAACTGCTTGGTATCTGCTGCAGGTTTCCCCGGCCGATGGTTTAACAGTCGATGGGATATCTCCAGTTTCTTCAGAAGAAGCTGCTATGGCAACCGAAAAGCTGACAGAACTTTCTGCGATGGTTGGTCTTGACCTTATACCCTGCATGATTTCTTTATTCTTCAGCATCCTGAAGTGTCGTTTGAGATGGATGTAGAGTGCCGTGTAGCAACAGATGATGATGAGCATTGGGATTGGGTATAGACCCACAGATTGTGCCAGGTTGTATTCGGGGCCTCGTGGATGACCATCTTGGTCTGAACATGTATTGTCTTGTGGGTCATACCCAATGGAACCTATGCCCAGAATCGGCGGCAGGAAAAACACAATACACGGGATAACCCAAGTCAGTGCGATCATGACGGCTACTTTACGCGGGGAATACCACCAGCGATAGGTATCCATGGACTGGGTGATGAGGACCATGCGATTCAAAGCTATGGAGGCCAAAGAGTAGATACTTGCACCAAGACCGGTGTAAAACTGCACCGCGGCGATGATACACGGGACCTCGGTCTCCAATGGCCAGCTACCGTGGCTTAGCAAAGCTACAGATATCCAAGGGTAGGAGAGACTGGTCCAGAAATCAGCCACGCTGAGGTTGACCACGAAGGCGTTGGTGACGGTGCGGAGTTTCTTCGACAGGATGACGGACCAGATGACGAGACTGTTTCCTACGAGACCCAGGATGGAGACCAAGATCCACACGCAAACTAAACCAATGCGAGCCTCGAATGGGTACAGCGAGGGATCATCGGCAGCTTCCGGCTCGACAGCTGAACCATTCATGATTGAAATTTTAATAACAAGTTCCTCTGAAAAGTTTCGTCAAGTAATGTTTACTGATTCAAAGCCACAATTATTTGGTTAAATCAAGATTACTCATTCTGACGTTGACGAGGAAAATATGCATAAACGGATCTAGGAAGAACCAATTTGACTGACGACCCTCCATGTACATTTGCTCCATCATCAGCAAACTGCGTAAACGGGTCTTAAGAACTCAGCCAAATAGAACGTTGTCGTGACAATGTCTCCTCTGGTTGTGGTGAATATGACAATAAAATGCTAAATGGTAGCTCTTGCGTCAAAGCCTCCCCTAGATAAAGATCGATGAGACTCAATGGGCTGTGTACAGTTGATGACTTTGTTGTGGAGTTCATTGATATGTAAATGTTGTAACACCCCTCTTAGTAAATGTTGGTATCGCCTACATCTTTATAAGTGGTCACGGCCAGTTGGTTCGACTCAGTTGGCATCGGGGGCGTTGGACCGGACGAGTGTAACCATAGAACTTCAATAAAATGGTGTTAGTTTGTCGTTGCTAATTAATTGCTGAGTTTGCGGTTACTTATTTCCTATACGTGTTTCCGGTTTAAGTTGACGTTATAACAAATGGTGGAAAATCCGGGTACATATATTGTGTCCAGCGCCCCTGCCGGCTGACCTTGCCGATTTCGGTAAGTAACTATTTCTTAAATGGCATCAATTTGATTTTAAATGGTTTGTGTGATATTGTATTGTTATTTTGGAATTTAGGTATATTGTCTAGGTAGAAAATTTAACGTATTTCTTAAGTGTTATTTATGGAAGACAAACCAGACATGACAAACAAATATGATATGTCCTCCACCGGAGTTAAATATTCTGGCAGTCCTAATGACGATATCGATGAATTTATGGCAAAATTCGAAACCATAGCAGCTTTGAGAGATTTTACCGATGTTAAAAAGGTGTTGGCCGTGATTTCTCGGATTGATGGTCATGCCCGTATCTTTTTGGATACTGTTCCTAAAGAATTAAAAACTTCTGTTGAAGATATACAGAAAATTTTGAAAGATCATTTTCAGGGCGATTCATGGGTGTGGCAGGTTGAAACAAAATTGCTTGAACGAAAACAGATACTTTCTGAATCATTGGATGATTATGCCACAGATGTTATGCGCATGTGCCGACAGATCAAGAAATCAAGTGACGAATGCCTTTCTATATTTGTTCGTGGTTTGCTGCCGGAATTGCGAGCCTTTGTGTTTTCAAAGCAGCCCAAATCTTTTCACGATGCTTTAGACTACGCTAGGCTTGGTGTTTCCGTACAGCAAACCGCACAAGAGAGTACATGTAAGTCTAAACAATCTATGCCTGAACGGAATGATCAAAATACCGGTGTCTTTGTAAACGCTATTCATGCATCATTAGATTCATTGAAAGACACGGTTAACTCTATGGCAGGTAGACTAGAGAGATTGGAACAGTGTGTAGAACTGGGACAACAAAAACAGTACCGTTCCAGTCAGTTGGGTGCTCGTGGGGATACTCGCTCTAATTATTCAACTTGCCATAGGTGTAGTCGTAAAGGCCACAAATGGAGGAACTGTAGAGCAATAACTGATGTTCAAGGTAACCCTTTAAACTAATTAGCCCCCCTGCTAAAGAAAACTTGTCTAAATATACGGCAAAGCAGGTAGGTGGGGCAAAGCAAAACGGTGATTCCATTAACGACATAAAACAAGGTGATAGTGTGGAGGTGGACTTGGGTTTGTCGAACAGTATTACCATTTCGATTCACGACGCCAAGGTCGAAACACTTGTTGACACTGGTGCCTCCATTTGTTTAATCAATAATGAGTGGTTAGAACAAGAATTGCCATCTGTAAAAAGATTAATGGAGAAACCACGTGTAATAACGGCCAAAGCTGCAAATAATTCTATATTGGATATTGTTGGTTTTGTTGTTTTGCCAGTTGTGATTAACAACCATTGTTTCTCTATTGACTTTCATGTTGTTCGTAGTCTCACCTCAAATGTTATACTAGGGTCAAAATTTTTGAACCAACAGGGCGCTAACATCAATTTTGGAACACATAAATTGAGTCTTAAAAAGAAAAATCGGTTACGAATTACCAACAGTTGTGTGCTTCCTCCACGATCACAGACAATTATTTGTGCGAAGGTTTCTAACCCACTTTCAGTGAATACTATTGGATTATGTCAGGCAGGGAGGAACGCTACGGCACTGGGCGTGATGGTCGCACACACTGTGAGTACAGTATTTAATAAAAACTTAGTTAATGTGTTGGCTATGAATGTTTCGTCGGATCCTGTAACATTATATCCCCGTACTAAGTTAGGCACATTTACTTTTGTAAATTATTCTGACTTAAAGCCATTTACGACTCTAGATATTGCCGAAAATTGTGACCATGTGTATACAGTAAACTGTAGTAGGGAGAAACCCGAAAGTGACAATACTTGTGATATTAAAACTAAGCAAACTCAAGACATATTATCTAAGGTTACGTTGAACACCGCACAATTGTCCAATTCCGAAACATCTGAAATAACGCAACTCATTTCCGATTACTCCGACATATTTCAAGTCGAAGGTGGATCTAGAGGGCGGTATTCAAGTGTCAAGCATGTTATAAACACTGGTGACCATCCCCCGATACGATCTAAACCTTATAGGCAACCGCCACATGTTCAACATGAAATAAGGAAACATGTTCAGTCTATGCTGCACGATGGTATTATTAGAGAGTCTACTAGTCCTTGGAGTTTTCCTGTTTGCATGGTTCCAAAAAAAGAAGCTAATACTTACCGTTTTTGTGTAGATTTCAGAAGACTAAACCAAATCAGTAGCATGGATAATTTTCCGTTACCTAATATTTCTGATGCACTAGATGGTCTGGGCATGTCCAAACCTAAGTATTTTTCCACTATTGACCTTGCAGCAGGATATTGGCAAATAGAACTGGAGGAGTCATCTAAGTCCAAAGCTTGTTTTATCACGCAAGATTCTTTGTATGAATTTCAAGTTCTTCCGTTTGGTTTACATTCGGCACCAGCTACTTTTCAACGAGCCATGCAAGAGGTTCTTAGGGGCTTAAATTGGAAATCGGTACTTTGTTATTTAGACGACATCATAATATTTTCGGACTCGTTTACCCAACATGTGTGTCATTTGCAACAGGTTTTTGATCGTTTTCGAGAATCAGGTCTTAAGCTACAACCCAAAAAGTGTGTTTTTGCCCAAACCAAAATAAAATATTTGGGTATGGTGCTAAGTCAAGATGGGCTCGAAACAGACCCTGATAAAATAAAGGTTATCAAAAATTACCCTAGACCCTGTAAGGTTTTTGAGGTGAGATCTTTTCTTGGATTTGTGGGTTATTACCGCAAATTCATTAAAGATTACTGCAAAATCGTTGAACCATTAACGAACTTGACAAGAAAGAATGTGCCTTTTGTTTGGAATATGGATTGTGAGGGTGCATTTATAACATTGAAAGAATTTCTCACCCAACCACCAATATTGGCTTTTCCTAATTTTTATGGTGAGAAATTCTTGCTGCGCACTGACGCTTCTGCTAAAGGGCTTGGTTATGTGTTGGCCCAAGTACAGGATGACAAAGAAAGGGTCATAGCTTACGGTGGAAGAGCTTTGCATAAGGCAGAACGTAATTACTCTACCACTGAATTGGAAGCTCTAGCTATTGTAGACGGTATTAAAAAATACTCCCAATATTTGCAGTTAGGAATCAAGTTTATGGTTTTCACAGACCATTGTGCATTAAAGTGGTTATTTAATAACGATCACACTTCGAGTAATAGCCGTTTAGCACGCTGGGTACTTAAGTTGCAACCTTACAACTTTGAGGTGAAACACATAAAAGGAAAGAACTGCCATGTTGATGCCCTTAGTAGGATTAATTATGACCAGTCTGAGTCCTGTACTGCATGTAGTAAGTGTCTTGAAACAAACAATACAGTTCAACATCCAATAACCACGACTTGGGTAGAAACAAAAACCCATGAACCAGATATTTCACGAGCCTTACTTGAACAGTCGGGAACTGAAATTAATGTTATAAAAAACGTACGGTTTCAGTATGGAAAACGGATAAAAGATGAACGAAATGTCGAGAATATTCCTTTGTTCCCAGCTGAAATTAGTATGGATAGGTTCAAAAAGGCTCTACTTTCAGATACATTTGCTGGTAATATGATTACATTTTTAGAAACGGATTGTTTACCTGTTAACGATAAAGCTGCAAGGAAAGTAATCTTAGAGGCTGACCAGTATTTTGTCAGAAATGGGTCATTGTATCATATTTGGATTATTCCATCTAGTCGTGGTGCCCCCGAAAGACCCGTGTACCAATTGTATGTTCCTCTGTCATTTGTAGACATTGTATTGGGTAATTGTCATGACAATGTTCTTGCAGCTCATTTTGGCTTTCACAGAACTTACGCAAGGGTACGTCAGCGTTTCTTCTGGAAGGGAATGTACCGAGATATCGACAATTGGGTTCGAAGTTGCATCTCTTGTGCCCAGAGAAAGACGAACAGACATAAGGTACTGGCACCGTTAATGATCATGAAAATTCCAGAACCATTCGAACGTGTAAGTGTTGATATCTTAGGTCCATTACCTATAACGACTAAAGGTAATCGCTATGTTTTGTGTTTTTCAGACCATTGCACTAGGTGGCCCATTCTTACTGCACTTTCTAATATGGAGGCATCGACTGTTGCCCGTATGTTTTTCGATAAGGTAATATGTGAACATGGTTGTCCGAAAACTCTGCTCAGTGACAGAGGAACGAACTTTCTTAGCAAAATTGTTATGGAAGTTTGTCGTATAATGCAAACTCAAAAACTGAACACTAGTGCCTATCACCCTGCATGTAACGCTATTCAGGAGAGATTCAATTCGGTCATTTTAGACACTATCTCCCATTATGTGAATGAGTTTCACAATAATTGGGATGAGTATCTTGGAGTAGTTCAATTTGCTTACAGAACTACTCCTGCTGAAAACTCAGTGGGATATAGCCCGTTTTTTCTGTTGTACGGGAGAGAGGCTAGGTTGCCTTTGGAGGTAACACTATCCCAGTATAATCACCCTGACAAATCTGTCAGAGATCACCTTCATCAGCTAATTTCACAACTAGAGATTTTTCGTGGTGTATCTAAAAAATGTGCTGAAATGAATCAAATCAAAATGAAGACCTATTTTGACAAAGCAACTCAAGACGTAGAGTATCAAGTTGGTGATACTGTTTGGATTTATATCCCGGTGGTACAAAAGGGACTTTCTCGCAAATTGGCAAAGTTTTGGGCTGGACCTTATCTCTTAGTAGAGCAGACGGGCCCTGTAAATTTTCGAGTTAGAAATCTGGAAAATAATAAGCTACTTTCGACACCGGTTCACGTTAATCGTATGAAATTTGCTTACAATAGATTTGTACGTCCAGGTAATGATATCACACCAAGTGACCTAGAACAGAATATTTCTTTGCCAATATTGTCTGACGAAGACTGTCCAGAAGATATTTTTGTTCCACTTAAGTCCAAACAGGAGTTGAGTCAGCAAGCTTCCCCAGCTTCTATTGTACCTGGAATACCTACCATTCCAGTAGAACAAACTAAGGAATATGAAATAGCGTGTATACTGCGGGGTAGATACAAGAATAAACGTCTTGAATACTTGATTAAATGGAAAGGATTTTCTGATAACGAAGATACATGGGAACCAGAAACAAACCTAAACGAGGCGGCTTTAGAGTATTTGAAAAACAATTCAGTAAGAATCACAGGAAAATTATAATTTGTAAAAGGTGATGTATTTTTGAAAGTTTATTGTGTATTTATGTATACCTATTCTGATTGTACGCTGTAGATGCCATTTAAAAATAGTGTAATCTTGTTTGTATATAATTTGGGGATAATGTAATTAATGGGTATTTCCTCAAATGTTGTCATATTGCCGGCAATAACCATCGGAGTTCGGACGATGAGGGATTGGGATCTCGTGGCCTGGCCAGCCCGCGGACAGCAAGATCTTCCACAAGGATCACCATCTCTTCTTCGTGTGGACAAGATTGACGATGGTAGACAGCGAATTTAACAAGAGGAATCAACTGCAAGTTTTGTTAAATTGTAATTAAATTGCCAGGAGCCAGTTTTATTTTGGGGTGGCGTATGTTGTGGAGTTCATTGATATGTAAATGTTGTAACACCCCTCTTAGTAAATGTTGGTATCGCCTACATCTTTATAAGTGGTCACGGCCAGTTGGTTCGACTCAGTTGGCATCGGGGGCGTTGGACCGGACGAGTGTAACCATAGAACTTCAATAAAATGGTGTTAGTTTGTCGTTGCTAATTAATTGCTGAGTTTGCGGTTACTTATTTCCTATACGTGTTTCCGGTTTAAGTTGACGTTATAACAACTTAGTAAAATGTGCACAATATTATAAATACTACGGTTCGTCTACCTTTTCGATCCTTTGTTATTGATACAATTGTAATGCGTTGAATACAACGATTCAATGCATTGCAATGATGATTGATATACCAAAACTCGATGGTTTCAGTTGATTTATTCTGCTCCTATAGAAACAAGGCTTGGTTATGATTTGTTTGTTGACATTATCTGAAGTAACGTGAACAGTTAATAAATTAATAATAACAATGTCATAGTAACACTCCTTGCACCGATAGAGTTATGCAATGAGGCGAAGCAATCATAATACATCACAATAAAGTGGACTTTTTATAAATGATGAGGTGGCACATAATGCTACAAGACCATGCCAGAAACAAGCCCTTCTCTCTACACAAAGTGAACCGTGCTCTGTGTACGGCTGATGTCGCGTTCGAAGTCAAAGCAAATATTATGGTTCTCAGTGGGGAAAGGTACTTCAGCTGTCTCAGCAAAACCACTAACTAGCAGTACTGCTAACTAGCTCATAATTCTCTCAAAAATTACAAATTTACGCATTCTTCCAGATAGTCTTATACCATATTGCATTTCAATTCAGTTCAAAGGATCAACTTAGAAAATACAATACTCCCATTTTGTTAAGCCTTGTTATCTATTGAACTACGTGTAATAGCCAAACGCAGTATTTACTCCGCCAACATAATTAAATTAAAATATTTATACATCGGAATATTCGAATACTCCACAAGCACATTTTTTTGAATGTTTTCAAACAATTGCAAGTCTAAATGACGTAAGTTTCACACGTTTCTGAATTAATTTTTAAGACACTCCTACTGCAGCTAAATTACCACCCAGTAACCTTCGTAGGATTCCGATTGAGCCTGTCGCCGGAAGCAATATTTTTTGTTTCAGCTCAACAGGGGGCGCTGTTTGTGCGGATTTCGTCATGAAAAAAGATATGAATAATGCATTAGCTGTTGTGTGCTGTCAGTGGAGCTAGCTCTGTGATCACAAGGCGCTGATGACAGGCACTTTTCTTGTTGCGTGTAACGGTGGCTGGAGGCGTATGAGCATGGTCTAAGAGAATAATAGACATGTGTTATGACACATCCAAATGTTTGTTTATTTGTTTGTTTTGTTTGTTTGTTTGTTTATTTGTTTGTTTGTTTTGTGCATACAAGCTGTGTATTTTTGCATAAGTGCCCAAAGCTATTTATTTATCTAAAAAGTGTTCCGATTGGCCCTTGTAAAAGCTCACAGGATCTAAGATGATTGCCGACTAGGCCTACCTTGTGAGCATTCACAACATGCTCATTATGATGTTATAAATCCCCCTCCGACCGTACTCCGACAGTGAGTTAGTCCAGCGGATAAGTGCAATAATTTAGAAAAATCGTGCACTTTGTGGTAAAAGCATGAAACTTGGCACACATGTACATGTACTTTATACGGAAGCGTATTATGACCATCATGTTACTGCGTTACCGAGATAATTTATCATTGAAACACAGAATCATACACTAGTTATTACGGTTTTCAGAGTTACATTTTGTCAGAAACACAGAATTCAAAGATAACATATCTAAGAAATACATAAATCAATGTTAACATATCTTGGAAATATGGAAATCGAAGACAACGTATCTTGGAAATATTGAAATCAATGATAACTTTCTTGAAAATACGGAAATCGAAGATAGGTATCTTGGAAATATTGAAACCAACGATAACATATCTTGGAAATACAGAATTCAATGTTAGCATATCTTGGAAATACGGAATTCAATGATAACAATTCTGGGAAATACGGATGGCGCACTTCGAATCCCAAGGGTGCACCACACTAAATGGGAAAAAATTCATGCACCAAGCTCATTGTAATATTTTGTAAACACACAGTTACTTTTGAATTTAGGCTTTAAAGTTGGTCCTATTTGGCATGGGAAGTGGGAAAAGTGCTTCACGAAAACTGGCAGCAAATCGGTTTGGGAAAAAGCACATTTTCGGGGGTGTTTTTTCTGGGGTATAAAATTAGCAAAAATTCCAAACTGCTGACCTGCCAAAAATTGAAAAAGAAATCTGAAGTTTAGTTGTCCGAAAATATGTTTGGTTGGTTTTCAAGAGGCTTAGAGACTTTAAATATTTTTTGAGTATTTTTGAATATTTAGCATTTAGCGTTGGTTGCTATGGGAGTTTATTTAGTGTGTTGTACCACCCATAGTTAGAATTATTGATGTGCAGTCGGTTTATGACTCCGAACACCACGTAGTAGCATGCACGGTTGCTTGAATTAACTGACACTTTCAAAATTTGGTATATCAATCCAAGGCTGTATTGATCATTAATTTCATTGCACCGTAATAAAGAGCATAAATCGATCTTTAAAAAAACCGAAACATTCATCATTGTGCACTCAATATGACTTCCCTTTGTCCAAAGCTAGGACTCGATGCGAAACCCACTTTTAGCACGTCATTTTTATACCCACATACGACCAAGAGAAACAAGCGTCACGACCATGGACGATACTTATTAAAATACCGTAAGACTTCAAGAGCGTCTAAATGGCGTATTATTGTTAACTCTACTCTTGCAAACAACAATCTTTAGGCAATCTAAACGTCTCAAAAATTAGTCTGAATTAGTATTATCAGATAATATTTGTTATGAAAAAAGTCAAAAGTTAGAGGTGCACACATTCCTTTGTGTAGTTATGAATTTATTATAGACTCAGTGCAAGTTTTGCTCTTGTCGATCTTTGGAACCCGTTAAAAATGAGCGATACCATTTCCGCCCGCAATCATGGTAAAGCAACAAACTTCATGATGCCAAACATTTTGTATTCATAGCGACAGTGCCAAATGGGAATTATTTTGATCTATATGCAAGAGAGAAAAAAACAACTTATTGTGTTTATGTGGAGATTAATGTAAGGAGCCCAAGTGCGCCCTCAGTGTTTATACAGTAAAAAGTTAACATTGAGATCGCGACCTGGAGATTCACTCTCTTTTCCTTTTGTAGCTTTGATGAGGGGGAGAGAGCAGAGCACATTATTTTCGGTTTGTGTTTCTCTCCATTTTGTGGGGAGCATAGCTCTGGCCATGCTCCACATACTATTCATTTGGGAGGGATAGTTTCTAAGAACTCTCTGTGAGTATCATTTTGTCTTGAATTGTCTTTTAATTTGAGAAATATTGTGATTAAGTTGTAAGGCTATTTGAATCGGTATATATTGTTGTAAACTTGTATGTGTGTAGCCAGCCTCGTGTTGTGCTGACCTTTTGCCCTTTAGTCTTTACATAAGTGACTGTGTTACTGTTATTGTGTCTGTGCTATTTTGTATTCAATGTGCT
Source organism: Leptasterias polaris (assembly GCA_037783415.1). Classification (NCBI taxonomy): domain Eukaryota; kingdom Metazoa; phylum Echinodermata; class Asteroidea; order Forcipulatida; family Asteriidae; genus Leptasterias; species Leptasterias polaris. The sequence goes on along the minus strand of JAZGTN010000181.1, from coordinate 372,610 downwards.
GTTGCATTGAAGTATTAAATCAGTACAGGAGATTATTTTATATTTTACACGTCATCTATAGAATTTGTTACTTTTATTGTATACTCTTGGCTTGGTGAATCCTCATCCTTTTTAAATAGAGGACCGGCCTCCTTCCCGTGTCTCTACAAATGGCGTCGTAGACAGGATTGGGTGTTCGCCATTGCATTTTATAACATTTTTCTGCATTTGTTCTGTCTACGCCGTATCTCTACAAATGGCGTCGTAGACAGGATAGAGTTTTCGCTATTTTGATGAAGCGTTTATTTGCCGTGGATACAAACCCCGGACTTTAGATTTTTCTCCTGAGAACTGATGTAATCGTTTTCGCGTAATAGTCGCGAACTATGGATGTGATGGTCGCCATGCCTTTTGCCTTCCCTGCATCGACTGAGGACTTCATCAACGGATATACATGTATTTTTTTATTTACATTGTATGTTGTGCAAGTTGAATTGTATTGTAATATTCTATCCAAGTAGAATTGTATGTGATATTTAACATTTATCCAAGCTAATTTGCAGATCTGGTTTTTTTGTTTTTGTTTTTTAAGGCAGTTGTGTCTCGTGGATCTTTTAAAGGTTCATTATTTTTAGAAACAGATAATTTTAGAGCCAGTTGTAGGCCTGTGCTTTGGATCAAGTGTTTTTAATCAAATAATTGTTTTTGTTGCACACATATCAATGTATAATAACTTGAGGTTTTCAGCTAACCACATTTTACTAATACATTTTACACCAGTATGACTTCCTGTGTATTTCAATCATCTTGGCATATTATTGACGTGTAACTTTTAAGTCTTTGCAAGACTGTATGTCACCTGGAATTTTTCGAGTTGCAATTGTACTTTTTTGTCTACAGTGTGGTTAGAAAAATGTTGGACTTTTAATTGTCTGTTTGTGTGCAGACTGTTTTGTGGGTCAATCAAGAGGATGAAGATGCATGTCCTAACAATGCAAAATGTGGTCGATAGCATCAAAGCTGCATTAGATGTTAGAATTTCTACTATTTTCAAGTGTTTTGAAAATCTGAATGCAGACAGGGTTAATAAGTTGCAATCACCTTACCCTATTACTTTTTCTGATTCAGTTGAGGTGGTAGATACTATTTTCGAAGAGGCTGATATGAGCCACTAGTTTTTGATCAAGTTTCAGTTGGAACTGCTGTTTTTTATAATGTAGAGGTGGCAGGGGGAGTTTTTTGTTTCTCCTTCTGTGAGTGTTTTTTGTAATAGCCACCATGCAGTTTCTGGGGGCCTCAGTATTTTAGTAGCCACTCATTTGGTATGCCAAATGGCAAAGCCAAAGAAAAAGTAGGGAAGTCTCCCTTGTATTTAGGGGCTGCAATTTATTTTCATGTATGTGTACCTGTCTTGGCAGTAGCGGTGACCATCGGTATACCCACAGTATATTATCTTGGGTCTGTGGCGTAATGCCATTACTTAAGTTTAAAATATATTAACAGATGAGTCCCGCATATATACTTGTGGTGCCAGCTCAAGCTGCCTCTAATCCACATAAATATATAACATGGTGTCGCCCTTCGTAAAAGAGACGGGATGTTTTCCACACACTCATTATGTAGTCCTTTGCATTGTATAAATTTCAAGTGTCCTTTTTGTATTTTCCAAAATTTCTGATACTTTGAAACTTGCTTTCTTCATAATTTATGGAGGAGATTTGCCTGTTGTATTTTATTATACAACTATTGTAATAACATGCCATTGACAATTTGGTATAATGGTTACGTGCATTTTCGTGTTTCGTCTTTTGGATCTATATAATTTCATAATTGTGCTCTTAGGGTGTTCTTGGAGAAATTTAAGTGCTATTTTTTATTATTGTTATAGTTCTGCGCAATCTCGATATTGTGCAAATCCATATGCACTCGACATAAACAAAGCTTCACACAGCTGATCGTCATGTTGACAACATGACAGAAACTAGAAGAAGACAGCGAGAAGCACTCTAATTTACGGTGTTATGCCCATTTGTGTGGTGTTTATGAATCATTAACACATAAACTGAAACACTGTGGACAAAATTCAGACAGTGTGTGCAGATTTGGAAGGAACTTGATGGAAAATCAGCTGAAATAGCGAGGTGTTTCTTGCAAGAAGCTGACGGGTGATGCATCCAATAATACCTAAACGAACGATGGTGGTTTTTCATCGGAAGTGCTACCAATATTTTACGGATGCTACCAAACAAAGACGGGCTGTACTTGCGAAGCAGAAGCGAGATAAGGAACCTTCTTCTTCTTCCATTAGAGTACAGTCCACCATCTGGTGTATTACGTACCTGAGCCTGCTGCTGAAGGTTAGAGAATTGTTTCAAGTTATATATTGAACATTCATTTGTGATTGTAACTACTAAGTACTACTACCACTACTACTACTACTACTACTACTACTAGTGTATGGGTTGAGTAAAAGGACTCAAATAAAAAGTCCGTCTCTTGCTCTTTTTATACTTTTTTAACAGTTTTATAAAACTATAGAGTTGGTCCTTGAGTCGCAATAAATGGGTCCATATGTTCAACAATCAACATGTTGTTCCAACTGTTTATAAACATGATTGGGTAGAATAAATTTGGTCCAGGCTTTATCTTAATGTAAATTTCACAAACATGTTTAAAAAAAGAAAGACCCCAAAAATAAAGAACGTGTTGGGCATTCAGACCCATATTTGTACACAGTACTGTTCGTAGCTCTGATGTCTAATGGACGCGACCAAGAGCTATACGTTTTTGCAAGAAGGGTAATGGCTCGTATTGTGTTCATTTTCTGTACTACTACTAAGTATACGGACAGGCGATATGACTGATGAACCATTTCTGTTGGGGTAGTGGACATATTGTTTAAATTTTTAGAAAAATCATTGTTGCCAAAAGTATTATTAATTGAAGAGGGACTAAATTTTGTTATAATTGTATTTGTTTATTTTAATTTTTTTCCCAACCAGATCTCAGTGAATCTTCTTGGAACATCAGCCTAATATCCCACCTCCCAATGGACATGGATGTAAGTTGATAGATTACACCATACGCATAGACTGGATGGATAAGGAATCTGCACAACATAGAATACCGGAACTTGCAAACCGTTCATGCAGTAAATCGTAGTGTAAACTCGGCAAATCAGACAGTAAATGTTGTGTATCGTTGGGCCTTTCTTGCACAGAACTATGTACATGTAGGAAGATAACTTTTAGACCACTCGGAACAATTAGGCAGTTGTTTTGAAAGCATCACCTTACCTCATCTGAACAAACATTCATTGTTCATCAGGAGGCACATGTCGATGCAGCACATGATATACATTGTAGTTAGTCCCATGGAATCTATTTCAGCCGATCAAGCACATATCAGTTATGATCAAGATGTCTTTTTTGCGTGCATATTACTTTCCACTCATGCTATACGTTATGTCACGTTGGAAACTTAAATGGACAAGTTGCCTTGGATTGGGCGATTTGAAAGCATTTGTTTTTAAATTAATATGGTTGAAATTATGTTTTTAAAAGGAAAAATAAGTACATGTATCCACAGAAATATGCCTTTCAATTGTGTGGTTTTCCTTTTACTTTGTGAACTAACACGGCCCACCAGTTTGCGGGGTTAAAAATTTGGCTCTACAAAATGGCGGACAGTCTTAGCTCTGAATCCAAAAAGTATAAGGAAAACCACCCAACTGAAAGGAATATTTGTGTGGATTATTATATTCTACTTGTGAAACATCTTTCCAACCTTTTTCATTAACGAACGCTTTCAAATGCCTTTTTAAATAATTATTTTAACTTTTTCATTTTTTTGTTCACAACCACTATAGAGCATCTATATATGGTTTTTTTAAATGGAAAATATTGTAAAGAACAGTAACGTTGCATTTACATTTTAAATCTTTATCGTATCACACTTCATTAATAATCGATATCAAAAACACATAATTTATGACTCTGTGTTTATATTTTTGATTATGCAAGTTGAATTGACATTCAATAAACTCAAAGAAGGAAATATCTGAGGTTTGTCAATTTTTCTAATGGCTGTTTTGGCATACTTTGTTGGTTAAAAATGTATTATAAACTCCAGCCCCCCCCCCCCTCCCCCAGTCAGGTTATTTACACATTTATGATGTACCCCATTCCTTTCATGTGTTATAAATACCTGAATTGTTAATTGCCTAGAAATAGTGTAGAGATTCAACATTTCACAATGGACCAACTAGCCTATAGCCTATTCCCTACCACAAATATAAATGTAGAGACACGGGAAGGAGGCCAGTCCTCTAATTATAAAGGACGAGGATTCACCAAGAGAACACAACTAACAACAAACAAATTCTATATGATGACGTGTTAAATATAATAATGATCTCCTGTACTGATTTTAATTATCCAATGCAATACAGCACATAGACTACAAAATAGCATACATGTACATTACAAATGCAAACCGTTACTCATGTACAGCTAAAGGGCAAAAGGTCAGCACAACACGAGGCTGGCTACACACACACACACACACAAGTTTACAATATGCCGAATTAAATGGCCTTCTAAATGACAATATTTCTCAAATCAAGAGGTAATTTAAGATAATATAATACTCACAGAGAGTTCTATGACCCTATCCCTCCCAAATGAATAGCATGTGGAGCATGGCCAGAGCCATGCTCCCCACAAAATGGAGAGAAATACCGACAACAAATAATGTGCTCTCTCGTGCAAAAGCTACCAAATGAAAAAGAGAGTGGGTCTCAAGGTCGCGACCCCAAAGTAAACTTTTTACAATATAAACACTGAGGGCGCACTTGGGCTCCCTACAAGTTCCCTACTTTATGACCACGCGACCCGAGTGGTCCAAAAACAAACAAATAAAGGTGCGACCTTGAAAGGATTTATAAAAGAAATACATTTTAAATGATTTACAACTTTAACCTCAAGGCATCTCGATGTCACAAATTGACTTACTTGAGATTCAATAACCTCACAAGATACAAAACATTTCCTGACACATAAGGAAAATACATTGCATACAATTGTATCCACTGAAAGTATATGACCAAACATTTAATCAGGTTTTCTAAAAATAAACTTACATTGGCCTTACGTACATGTACAGTACATGGATAAAACAATGCCCATGAAAAACCTATACCAAGTCTGCTCAAAAATCATGTAAGATCTACATCCCAATACAAAACCTGTCTGGACAATTTCACATGTAAACACAAAGTATCAGTATCTTTGACCCAAAATCTCAAAATACCAAAGTTGTTACAATGTAATACATTGAGGTCAACCAGAGTTCAATACACTGATACATGGTGGGAAATTGCTTGTCTCTAAAAAGATACTGCAACCACACACTATGAGAATACGACATAAATAAATGGTGGGTTAAGACTATGTCAAAACTGTTATACACTACACTTGGTACACAATTAGTCTTAAAACTGCATGAACAAGTCATGAATTATATATAGTCACATTCATCATTAACCTTACTTCAGGCAATCTCTACTCTAATATGAACAGTTGGATTTAAAAATGCAGGCAAAATAGTTTAATTTCACAATGAAGATAGGAATTGATGTGGGTGGCAATCATGACTTCTCTTACTTTGAAAGCAATAAGACAAACATTTTCAATTACTAAATACATCCCAAACAATTGGTAGAAAGCACGGTAGAAATAATTAAAAAGTCTCATCCACACTGTGAGAACAAAACTGAGTTGGATAACAACCAACTTCAACACCCTTAAACCATATCTGGCTAGGAAACAACTCTACCAACAAATAGCATCTACACTTGAAATAATGAAACCCGCCTGTCACTAACAGTACTTAGGGCAGCAACATGTGAGTAGGGAATTTTACACAAAACAGTAATTTCCTGAAAATGGTCCTATAATTGGCAGTGTGCATGGTGGAAGTGTCAGACACACAAATCTCACTCTAGTCTAAAAGGTTATACAGAAATATCCCACAAAACGGTGCGCACAAATAGTTGGAATACACCAACTACACAAATGCTGACAAAAATATGCCACTTAGCAACTACACTAAAATTAGGAAACTTAAAGTCCCGTCACAACAAATTCTTAGGAAATTCATTTGGAAATGCACAAAAATTGTGAAAGATAAGTACATAGTATGCCACAAATAACCCCACGAGCCAATCTTTGATTAATCAGAATATCCACCTGGATAAAAGTATCTGCCTTAATATCATAAGCCATAATCATCCAAAAGTCAGTATCTATACAGAGAACTACATGTACATAATCATGGGAACATCTTGTCCCTAAAAATATAACAACATGGCAAAATCTACTATACCATGAAAAGTACATCACAAATCTGTGAATACAAAACAATATAAAAAGTTCAAAAACAATGCATGTACAGTGATCTCTATGATGAGAGTTCACACACACAAAATAATTGTATCAGTAGCAGTAGGATCATACAAAGCTCTAATTCAGGTCAAAAATCAGAGGAGCTGGAAAATAAACTGGGATGGTTGACAATATAGCGCTAAAAGTATCAATCAATTACATTACATTCCTCATTAAACTGTATATAGGGCACACAATTGTCAAGCAAACTGTCTCAATACACTGATAACACGGAGCTGGATACACTACAAACTTCAGAATCATCCTTATACAGGAATAAAATGCTGACTGAACAAATATGCCGGTGCCTATCAAATTGTATTAGAGCAACGCCCATCACTTAAAGTACGTAGGGCCACAAAAATAGGAATTGGAAGTCAATAAAAATACACACAATCACATCTTGATAATTTGTCAGACAGTAAATGCTGAACACAACCCGTCACTATACGTACTTAGGGTAAACCAAAATTGAAGTGTACACAAAACGACTCCAAACCCATAAATATAGTGATTGATACATAATAAAAATAGCACTTAAATTTCTCCAAGAACACTCTAATAAGAGCAATAAAGATGAACCTGTGTTAGAAACTCACATAAAGATCCCAATTTCAAAGTACAAGATACAATTAACTGTATGCACACAACATAATGTAGCATGGTGAAAAAGCTTCACTTTAAATACAAAATTACAAAATAGGCCTAAATAACACTGGCTCGGAGAGGTGGCAATACGCCTTGTCCCGCCACCTAAAGTGATCAGGCAGCCTCCGCTCTTTACACAAAAGCAAAGAATGGGAAAGCAAATTTTGCAAGGTTTTGTTTTCATCACCATTTTAGACAATTTAAGTTATTGCACTTGGCCACTGGCCCAAGATGAAAAACACTGTGGGCACACCGATGGTCACCGCAACTGCCAAGACAGGTACAGATACATGACAATAAATTGCAACCCCTAAATACAAGGGAGACTTCCCTACTTTTTCCTTCGCTTTGCCATCTGGCAAACCAAATGAGTGGCTATTGAAGCTGACATGGTGGCTATCACTAAAAACATTCACAGTAGGAGAGACAAAAACTTCTCCTGCCACCTCTACATTACAAAAACTAGCAGCTTCTGTAACAACTGGCTTAATAATAAGCGGCTCAGCCTCAAAAAATACATCATTCATATGTGAAATCGTAGGAGAAAAAGTAACAGGGTCAGGTGACTGCAATTTATCAGTCCTGTCTTCACCAGGCTTTTCAAAAAGCTTACAAATGGCAGTGAATCTATTATTTAGTATAGTTTCAATGCTATCCACTACATGTATACGTACACCATGATTTACAACTTCATCATCCTCACATACAAAATCTGCGAGGGCACTTACTAAAGTTCTAGCTAACAAACTGTTTGACTTCAAAATTGAATCTGGCAAAGACATGGTTGGAATAACAATTAGCAATGTACATTCAAATATATGACTTGTCAAAATACAATATGAGGCCTAAATCATTGACCTACAAAACAGTCTGCCCACAGACAGACAATAAAAACACAAGTCCAAAATTGTCTAACAACACTGTATAGACCAAAAATACAATTGCTACTCAAAAATTTCCAACTGACATACAGTCTCACAAAGACTTAAAAGTTACACAATAATATGCCAAGATAATTGAAATACACAGGAAGTCATAAAATGTACACCCTTCATACAGGTGCAAAGAGAAAAATGCAGTTAGCTAAAGACTTACAAAGTTACAATAATATGAGTGCAAAAATAAAACCATTTGACTCAAAACCACTTTATCCAAAGCACATGCCTACAACTGGCTATATAATTATCTGTTTCTAAAAGAATCTTTAAAAGATCCACCTGAGACACAACTGCCTTTTAAATGTAAAACAGATCTGCAAATAAGCTTGGATGAAAATGTCAAATATATAACATACAATTCTACTTGGATAGAATTTTATAATACAAGTTGCACAACATACAGTGTAAATTAACAAATATAAATCCGTTGATGAAGTCCTCACGTCGATAGAGAAAGCAAAAAGTTAAATGGTGACCATCACATCCATAGATCGCGAAGATTGTACGCGAAAAGGATTACATCGATCCTCAAAAGGAAATTTAAAATCCGGGTTTAACGAATCCCCGGCAAAGCGTCACCGAAAAGTTCTACTCAAAGTTAAAAAGGCGTAGACAAATCCATTGATGAAAACATTTTATCAAATGGCGAACACTCAATCCTGTCTACGACGCCATTTGTAGAGACACGGGAAGGAGGCCAGTCCTCTAATTATAAAGGACGAGGATTCACCAAGAGAACACAACTAACAACAAACAAATTCTATATGATGACGTGTTAAATATAATAATGATCTCCTGTACTGTTTTTAATTATCCAATGCAATACAGCACATAGACTACAAAATAGCATACATGTACATTACAAATGCAAACCGTTACTCATGTACAGCTAAAGGGCAAAAGGTCAGCACAACACGAGGCTGGCTACACACACACACACAAGTTTACAATATGCCGAATTAAATGGCCTTCTAAATGACAATATTTCTCAAATCAAGAGGTAATTTAAGATAATATAATACTCACAGAGAGTTCTATGACCCTATCCCTCCCAAATGAATAGCATGTGGAGCATGGCCAGAGCCATGCTCCCCACAAAATGGAGAGAAATACCGACAACAAATAATGTGCTCTCTCGTGCAAAAGCTACCAAATGAAAAAGAGAGTGGGTCTCAAGGTCGCGACCCCAAAGTAAACTTTTTACAATATAAACACTGAGGGCGCACTTGGGCTCCCTACATAAACACTAAGTATACAGTTGAAAAATGGTGCTCCAACATCTATTTAAGCAGACAAACTTTTAAAAATGTTGTTAGCATACATGATGTTAAAATTATAAAGGTTTCCACATCATAATTTGGATTTTTTGGTGAGGTAAACTGTGCCTAGCTGGAGAAAGCCTCTCTTTTTGGGGTCAATTGAGGGCGCTGTTTTTCTTACGTTTTTCTTTACGTTGACAAATGTGAAATTTTATCCGTAAATTACTCATTAATGTGCAACATTTGAGCGTGGGAACAATTCGATTCTTGATTAGACTCATATTATCTACAACTTGGGTTATATTTCATGCAAACCCCCTCCGGAGAGAACAAGAATCGTTTTCTGGACGGATTTCAGAGCCATGGCCCATAGTCTATGAGTGGTCTATAAAGTGCACCGGGCCTATGTTCTTGTGATCAGTCTTAATTTATCAGAGAGTGCACATGTATATAGCCCTTGTGTCCTTGAGCAAGACCATTAAAGAGTCGCTCGAAGGTCCAATTCAGTTTTGTGATCCGCTCATTTTCCAATACATAGAGTCTTTATGAAAAATGGGTGGCAAGGGGAGCTTACAAGTCTCCAACCTCACGTTAAAATGGTGTTAAATGCCACTGTGTTTCATACACAAGCGCAATTTTGTCAAAATCCGAAAACGTTCGGTGACGTCACATTTCATATATACGGTCTGTACATTTTTGTACGGAGAATTTTTGTTAATTTCCAAAATTTTGACCAAAACGGTACTGACTTTGACCTTTTGACTGGCACGAAACAAATCCTCTTTTTATTGGACAGACCCATTTGTCTTTGATTCTCCATAACGTCACGTTTCATTGTTTTATTTATGAAAGAGACACATAAAATGACACTTTTACACCTTTTTATTGTGAGGTTATGACCCTTGTAGTTTTGTTGCCGACTTTCATGAGGACTCTTGAAAACTGAGTGCACAAAAATCTGAATTTGACATTGAAGCCCCTTTTTGACTCTCCGGGGAGCGATTTTTTTTCCAGCCCAGTTGCAGCAGAACCAACAGGGGGAGGCATTTGAGGGGGATTTCGTCATAGAAAAATAGATGAATAATGCATGTTTTAGCTTCTTGTCGGAAGCAAACGTTAGTGTGGCTGATAGCGCTTATGTGCGTTGTGTGATTGTAACAAAATTTAAAATATTTCACTCACTGTCTGTGTTTACTGTGAGCACGCTCGGAGGGGGATTTACAGCATCATAATGAGCATGTTGTGAATACTCACAAGGTAGGCCTAGTCGGCAATCATTTTAGATCCTATGAGCTTTTACAAGCTCCAATCGGAACACTTTTTAGATAAACAGTTAAACCAGAACCTTCCATGAATGACAACACTAAGAAGGCCACACGGTTTGTATTTATGATGAGCTGAACAGATTCGGCACAACAAATTACACCAAGTGGCAGTTTTGATTGGTAATTCCCATAGCAAAAAATAAATGACTTTGTGGTGCCACGCTTGAAAAGGAGTGCAACCAAATTGATAATAAGGAAAAAGAAAACAATCGATTGACCTGAAACCAACGTCATGAACGCTTTGTATTGTGGCACTTATGCAAAAATACACGGCTTGTATGCACAAAACAAACAAACAAACAAACAAACAAACAAATAAAAAACATTTGGGTGTGTCATAACACATGTCTATTATTCTCTTAGACCATGCTTTTACGCCTCCAGCCACCGTTACACGCAACAAGAAAAGTGCCTGTCATCAGCGCCTTATGATCACAGAGCTAGCTCCACTGACAACACACAACAGCTAATGCATTATTCATATCTTTTTTCATGACGAAATCCCCCTGTTGAGCTGAAACAAAAAATATCGCCTCCGGCGGCGACAGACTCAATCGAAATCCTACGAAGGAAACTGGTAATTTAGCTGCAGTAGGAGTGACTTAAAAGAGAAAAAAATCAGAAACGTGTGAAACTTACGTCATTTAGGCTTGCCAAAAAAATGTGCTTGTGGAGTATTCGAATATTCCGATGTATAAATATTTTAATTTAATTATGTTGGCGGATAAATACTGCGTTTGGCTTTTACACGTAGTTCAATAGATAACATGGCTTAACAAAATGGGAGTATTGTATTTTCTAAGTTGATCCTTTGAGCAGAATTGAAATGCAATGGTATAAGACTATCTGGAAGAATGCGTAAATTTGTAATTTTTGAGAGAATTATGAGCTAGTTAGTGGTTTTGCTGAGACAGCTGAAGTACCTTTCCCCACTGAGAACCATAATATTTGCTTTGACTTCGAATGCGCCACCAGCCGTACACAGAGCACGGTTCACTTTTTGTAGAGAGGATGGCTTGTTTTTGGCATAGTCTCGTAGCAATATGGGCCACCTCATTTATACAAAGTCCACTTAATGGTGATGTATTATGGTTGCTTCGCCTCATCATTGCATAACTCTATCGGTGCAAGGAGGAGTTTTACTATGACATTGATATTATTAATGCATTAACTGTTCACGTTACTTTAGATAATATCAACAAACAAATTATAACCAAGCCTTGTTTCTATAGGAGCAGAATGAATCAACTGAAACCATCGAGTTTTGGTATATCAATCATCATTGCAATGCATTGAATCATTGTATTCAATGCATTACATTGTATCAATAACAAAGGCTAACAAAGGTAGACGAACCGTATAGTCACTATAATATTGTGCACATTTTACTAAGTCATCAACTGTACACAGCCCATTGAGTCTCATCTTTATCTAGGGGAGGCTTTGACGCAAGAGCTACCTTTAAGCATGGAGGAATAAGAACACAAGGAGTTTGAACGGCCCGCCAACCCCCCATAGATTTACGTGCGCGATAATATCTCTTTGTGCACAGGGTCTGGTACCGCTTCGGACCGCACAGTGGAGAAATGACTCGTTCGTGCTTTTTAATAGTACATAATTTCGAACAAACAAACGAAACAGTATTTGCATGCGCATTAGCTCTATGCCGCACGTATAGGTCAGCCTAATTGTCTGTTCGATGCGCTTTGAAATTCTGATTCTGCCGACGTTTCCTTCATTAAAATCCGACTTTCAGAAGGTAAGTTACGTTGATATTCCGGTTATACAATAATTGATATATGAATGGAAATATACTTGAATATTTCTGAGATTTTGATAACTTTTGGCCGAGTTTGGCTGGTTAAAAATTACGGTGTTTGCTCAGTGAACCCTTTGTCTACGCATTCGTGCAGACATTTACGTGGAGCGTTGTGGAGCATTTTTAGGGGGAACGAATGAAAAATCTCACTTTTTCAAAAACATCGTACTATTTTGATATGAATGATCGTGCCACCCTTCCAAGTCTTTTAATCTTGGCACCATACTGTGCAAGCGCACACAGAGAGGCGGCGTGTCGCGTGCGGTTAGGAAGTGCGTTACAATTGCGCTTTTATCTGTGGCGGTACCAGACCTTGGACGTTTGATCCCTTTGATCCCTTTGATCGTTGTAACTCCTTGTGTTCTTATTCCTCCATGCTTTAAGCATTTCATTGTCATATTCACCTACGAGCAATGGAGACATTGTCACGACAACGTTCAATTTGGCTGAGTTATTAAATAAGACCCGTTTATGCGCAGTTTGCTGATGATGGAGCAAATATACATGAGCGTCGTCAGTCAACTTGGTTCTTCCTAGATCCGTTTATGCATGAGTATCAAGAACTGCTGACAAGTAGAATGAACAAGTTTATTAATGTACCTATACATGAATATATCGATGTGAAGTTTGTTAATTTCGGTAAGAGGTGATGTGTTCAGCGTAGAAAAGAGTGGTGCGGTATGGTCCTCGACGTTGGCCCGATGGAAAAAACAACGTTACCGCAACGTCACTTGCCAACGGTTGCCCAACCAAAAATGTGTACGTTTGCCAACGTTGGGCCGACGTATACCTGTTAGCTGGGATATTTCCGGTAATAAAAACAATTGATATCAAAAGAGCAAACACACAAAAAACCGTGTCCGTATGTGACGTCCTCATTCGACAATATTAACTCACACTGCCTGGTTTCGGTTTCAGACGTATTATGCTATCGGTATAAGAAACATGGACGAAATCTCTCTGCCGCAAATCAATGATACAATGGGGACACCAGCCTACTCGTCGCCCTATTCCTACAAGATTCGCATCGGCTTAGCCTGCGTTTGGATCTTGGTCTCCATCCTGGGTCTCGTAGGAAACAGTCTCGTCATGTGGTCCGTCATCTTGTCGAAGAAACTCCGCACCGTGACCAACGCCTTCGTGGTCAACCTCAGCGTGGCTGATTTCTGGACCAGTCTCTCCTACCCTTGGCTTTGTGTCGCCGCACTGAGCCAAGACGGCTGGCCGTTGGAGTCCGAAGTCCCTTGCCAGATTGCCGCCGTGCAGTTTTACACTGGTCTTGGTGCAAGTCTTTACACATTGGCCTCCATAGCTATGAATCGCATGGTCCTCATTACTCAAACCAAGAATACCTACAGCTGGTGGTATACCCCGCGTAAAGTAGCCGTCATGATCGCAGTGACTTGGGTTATCCCGTGTATTGTTATTTTCATCCCGCCGATTCTGGGCATTGGTGCTTTCGGTTACGATCCACAAGACAATACGTGTACAGACAAAGATGGTCATCCACGAGGCTCTGAGTACAACCTAATTCAGTCGTTGGGTCTATACCCAGTCCCAATGCTCATCATCATCTGTTGCTACACGGCACTCTACATCCATCTCAAACGACACTTTAGGAAACAGAAAAGGAGCAGATATGTGAAGAGTAGTCAATCATTCTCCACAGCGGCTGGTGTGGATGGTGAAACTTCCGCCAGTTTCACTGTTGCCACCGGGAAGTCTTCAGTGACTAATGTTGAACAAATCTCCAAGAAAGCCAGACAGGCGATCAGCCGTCAGCAATTGGCCATCACCAAGAATCTCTTCCTTGTGTTTTGCATCTTTACGCTGTTACTGTCTCCTTACTTCATCTCTCTCGCTATACCATCCAGTCGTAAGTTTGCTGTCTACGCAGGTACCATAGCCATTTTTAACAGCTGCGTAAATCCCATCATCTATGCAGTCAATCACCCACAGTTCAAAGTGGTAATGCGGAAGATAGTTAAGTGTCGTTACTCTGAAATACAAACACCTTCAAATTTACTGAAATTCTTGCTGTCATTGCGAAGGAATTAAAATGGTCTGCTTCGGGATTGTGATAATTTTAGCATAATCGACACCACCACCAACAACAACAACAACAACAACAACAACTCCATTATCGTGGACACAGATTACCACATTCGAAACAATCGACATAGCACCAACAACACCATCTTCTTCACCATCGACACCACTGGAACACCACATTCGTAACCATCAAAACCACCACCGCCAACTTCGTCATCATCGACACTGCAGATGACCACCTTCATAACCATCGACATTTATTACATCCACAATTATTGGTCGACAATTGCCCAACGAAAGCAATAATTGGTGTTGTTGGGCAAACATTTTGTTTGCCCATTTTTTGTATAAGAAGCGGAACAAAAGTTGGGCAAGTGTTGGGCAAATATTTCGTAATCTGAATTCATCATAATTGTTGGTTACACTTTTGCTTATGTATTGGGCAACTTTTTGGTAATTTTAATTAATCTCGATTGTTGGTTAAAATTATGCACATTAGTTGGGCAAAATCGTCCGATCATGCGCACTACGATCAAAGAGTTGTCCAAGAACTGGGTACATTTTACCCCAAAGTTGGGCATTGTTCCCGCCAAACGCCATACGACGTGTGTGCATAAAAAGCATAAAAACGATATTTTCCAACATGGCGAGTGGAGGAGGAGTGGCTGTGACTGTGTCGTCTCTCTTAAACGAGCGGGGTTGCCCAGTGGTTATAGATCCACATTGAAGGTTAGTTTTTAACTAAAAATGAAGTTGTGTTTCCTATTCAGTCGTACATAGTCGTCGTGACAGTTGCAGAGCAAGCAACACAGTGACACTACCGTTGAATTATTTTCAGTTTTATCATGCCATTATGTGCAACGCCGCGGCCCGTGGCATGTATGCGTGTAATTGTGTTGTATGTGTGTGTAGTACATGTGCATGTATGACGATACATGCATGGAACTATCACTGCATTGCTTGCGCTGCAACTGTCACGACTGTGTACAACAACTGAACTGGAAACAAACTTTGATTAGTTAAAAACTAACCTTCCAAGACATCTACAAACCACTGGGCACCCTCACGTTTTTCAGAGAGACGCCAAGGTCACAGCTCGCCACCGTTTGCCATTGTGGAAAAGATCGTTTCTATGCCTGGTTTTACGACGTATCACAGGAGGAACTGTGAATCAAAGGGTTAAATAATATTTGGTTTAATTTTAACCAACGGTTGGCAAAAAGTGTGCCCAATGTGAATGGGTAATATTTTGCCCAAAAGTTGGATGAGTTGACTATTCGCCCTTAATTGGGTAAAAAGTTGGGCATTATTTTACCCATTTATTTTATAATTGATAATTTATTAAATACCCAGAAAATGGGTAAACAAAAAATTACCCAACTGTTGGCTACCAAAATATACCCAACTATTGATGAGGAAATATTACCCAATTATTTGGCAATCAGAGTGCCCAACTGAGATGGGGGAAAAAGTACTTAAAAGATGGGCATGTTGATAGTTTAAGCAACGTTGGGTAAAAAATTGGGTAAATTTTTGCCCATTATTTTTACAGTGTACATTATTGAAAATGTTTATATTGGTACTAATATTGCTGGTAGAATGTATTTGCATCGCGTTTTATTACGCAGAAAACATCACTGTTGAAAATGTTTTACTGTATTAATTTCAAAAAGCTTTAAATTGTCACTGATACACTCAAACAATAGCATTTTATGTCGAGGCATAAGGAAGTAGCTTTAGTTGGACGTTGACACTGTGTTTATTATGGTGTTCCATGTGCCACCTTTATAAGAATGTTTTTTACCGTCGCATTTTTTTTTCCCGTCGCATTTTCTTTTTCCGTCGCATTTTTTTTCCATCGCCTTTTTTTTCCGTCGCATTTTTTTTCGGCCGCAATTTTTCCACTTGACTCCCACGTGATGAGGAGGTTAAACTTTGACCTTAACTACACTGCAGCTTTCAAGAAAATGTACACGTTGCTTCATCCACAATCTACAGTCATTTAGGTATCAATATGCTTTTTTAGTACTGCTGATCGTGAACATCATCATGGTCGGTCTTTTAGTTCGTGGCTCCCTTACCACCGTATAATAGCCTTAAGTTATTTTAGGGAAGGGAAATGAGCTTGGAATGTTTTAAAAACAGAATAAAAGACCGGCAAAACTCCTAGTTCTGATGGTTAGTTTAGAAAATTACAAACATTTTTCACCGGTTTTTCGTACAATTTACTACGTTCGCTCAATTAGTGTACCTTTTTTCTGGCAAGCTTTCATGAGTGACTCCAAAATACGGGATTGTTACCCTCCTGCAAAATTAAAAGGGGATAAACCCCGTTTAGTAAAAACAGTTATGTCAATTTTCGCTTCATAAAATTGCATATGCTTGTACTAATGGGCGACTGAAGATTTGCTTATTGGCCTACCACATTATTCATGACAGATAATGGGTTATGGTGGTCGCTTTGTATGGGAACATTAGCTGTGAATGATATTCTGCTGTTTTCGTTTCCATCGATTAACAAAAAAAAACAAAAAAAAAAAAACTTATATACTTTTCTCGTGATTTTTGTATTATTCTTTTTTACACTTTAGTCCATCCCTTCATAAATATGTTTTATTACTAGGCCTTCTCGGTTCTTGCATTAGTGGTTTTCTTTCAGAAGCAATTTGGGAGGGTTTGTGGCAAGGGGATGGCCTAAGCCATTCTTTTATGTGTAAAGAATAGAATCATAGTATGATGTTATGTAATAACATGTGCATTAAAGGCCTGTACACGTTTGGTAATTACTCAAAATATATATTAGCATACAAACTTACTTGGTAACGAGCAACGGAGAGCTGTTGAAAGTATAAAACATTGTGAGAAACCACTCCCTCTGAAGTAACGTAGTTTTTGAGAAAGAGGTAATTTCTCACTAAAATAATAAAAGACTTCTGGCCAGAAGCCTTTTATTCCTATCTGAAAGCACACTAATTTGTACAACAAGGGTGTTTTTTCTTTCATCATTTTCTTGCAACTTCAATGACCAATTGAGCCCAAATTTTCACAGGCTTGTTATTTTATGCATATGTTTTGGGATACACCAAGTGAGAATACTGGTCTTTGACAATTACAAAACGTGTCCAGTGCCTTTAAGGGAATTTGAATTGACGGCAAAGAATTCCAGCCGACGACACTGTTTCGTTTATGAATGTTCTGAAAACGAATTTTCTGAAAACAGTTATGAATGTTCTTCATTGGGTAGGTAGGCTATATACCCATGCTTTTCAGGTGCTTGGTATTGAGTGTTCTACCAACCCAGATTTTATGATTTTGCTTTAAATTTAGATAAGATTACATTATCTTCACGTAATCAGATTTTTTATGAATATAAGTGTACGTATTCACAGAGACTGTAAACCTTTTAGCCACTGGACCGCCCAGCCGCCCAAAGTGATACACCATAACATGCGATAGGAGGAAACACTCACAAGCTTGTGTATAACAATAAAAAGTGACATCAAAATAAAATTATAGTCTGTGGTACGCATTAATAGTCAAATCAATGGCAATCGTTGATATAAATACATTTTAATTTTCCCCTTCACACATGACTTGTAACAGTTGTAATGCTAATGATGATGAAATGTTGTAGCTTTCACCAAAACCACGCTAATTTGTAACCAAAGAAACGAGTAATTTTCTTTCATTATGATAATACTATCAAAAACTATTGGCTGAACAATTAATCAGTATGAGTTCATTTTAACCCTATGAAAAATAATCGCCAAAACAATTACCGGCAGCCGTTAACGAGAGGCACTTATTGTTCCCTAGGGACTTAGTTATTCAATGACAATATTCACGAAAAAGACGAAAACTGCACAAAGGGCCTAAATAATTAGCCTTGGGTGTCTTTTGAAAATTTGAAGCACGATTCAAGTAATTTACTGCTTGTGTCTTGAAATCTAAACATCGTTTCAGCAAACTCGGGCGGTGCAGAGACAAGGGGGTTAAATCGTGTTCCTTACTAAACTATAGGCCTAACTTATCTCATTTGAACTATTCCTAACCCTCCTGTAACTGTATTTTACTTAAATGCTTTGTTCTTTACATAACAAATCAAACGATGCACGGTCTACGTTCACACCGTTACATTCTCCACTCAATAATGGCGATGTTCTGGGGGGCATTTTACATGTATATTGTACAATTGGTAATATTCAAGTTGGTAAAGAAGTGCATGATACACATTGGGAGTGTGCAGGGTGCCAATGTCGTTTTGGTCTTTTATACAATGATGGCCATTTTCTTTCAACGAGAAATTACCGAAAAAAACAAAAGCGGTCAAGGGTCACCGTATACGCTTTACCAGCCGTTGCAAGTGTCAAATTTACGAGATACATGCTATGCAATGTTGCAAGTAGACTGGTGCTCTGTTTATGTAAGTGTTTTACTACGACAAGGCATGAGGATCCAGTCCACGTTATCCATCTGAAAGTGTGTATAAACAACGGACACGGTAACCAGTCAACTCGCCCCCAGCAAACTCGCCAATTACAAAGTCCCCCAACTACAAAGTCGCCCCGTCACATACAAACTCGCCCCCTCTCAAAGTCGCCCCTCACAAAGGAATGTAACAAATTGGTGTGATTGGACTTCAGGGGAACGAAAGCTAACTTAAGGAAACAAAAGTTATCTTGAGGGAACGAAAGAGGAATTCTGGGGAACAAAATCTCATTGCGAGAGAACGAAAGCGTATTTTTAGGGAGCGATAGTATAATTATTTCGGGCAAAAAATTCAAAGTCGTTTTTCGAGGAATCGAAAGCTTTTTTTTAGTGAACGAAATCTCCTTTCGAGGGAAAGAAAGCGTATTTTAAAGAAGGAAAGCATATTTCGAGAGAACGAAAGTATATTACTTGCGAACAAAATCATATTTCGAGGAAACGAATGTGTATCTTCAGGGAACGAAAGTGTATTTCTGGGGAACTTAATCGTAGTTCGGGGGAAAGAAACCGACGTGTTCAAGGGAACGAGAACATATTTTCTAGAAATAATTTCATTTTGTTACCGAGAAAAACACACTGCGTTCTCAAAATGAAAAAAAAATAAAATTGTGAGACAAAATTATATTTTCATCGAATTAAATAATATTTTGAGGAAACGAAATGATTTTGTTGGAATTTTGTGTGTTGAGGGATGCAATAGAAATTTCGAGTGAGGTTGTTTTTTTCAACCTTTTAATTTTTCTTTTCTTTTTCACTTGTCCCTTCAAGGGCTCCGTTTTTGGTGTTTTGGGGGGGAGGCTCGTTTTGGGGGAATTGTTTGTCACAAATTTTGTTTAATGTACCGTCAATATAAAAGTGGTATTCCTATGTATTGACATAAATCTTATTTAATTACCAAGAAATTCGGTACAAATCGGGTCAAGGAACGTACACAGAGCATTGAAAAGTTGCGATTTTGAAACAGCGGATTCGATCAGCGAGGTGTACCGACTAGCAAACTCGCAATAACAACAACGTAGTTGATGGTCTGGCTCCCTACCCCTCCCACATGTTCATGAGCTTCCAGGTACAGCTATCTCTTGGCTATAGTGGGTTTCCGTCGTGCTAGCACTGCCGAGATACTCTGCTCGCAAGCGACACGACTGCCCCTCTGTTACGTGTACCTTGTCCCCACGCTGTGCACTGTAAGACACGCTTCCGTTGCTCGGACGCTCTGAAATAAAATCTTACGTTCGACTTTTTTGTATTATTTACAACTTGTATCCATAATTTGAATACTAATTTTTTGTGTCAAATACTCATGAATTCTTGTTAGAAAACAGAGTTGAATTCGGTGCAGTAATTAATTTTTATACGGCTGGAAGTAAAACTAACTCCGAAGATCACGAGGGTTATCCGAACCAAAAAAGTGGTTCGGATAACCAGGCCCGCCGGAAGGTATTTAAAAGTGGGGGCACCAACAATTTCCAACATTGGGTTGTTTGGATCAGCAGATCCGGGGAGGGAGAGTCCAAATCCCTTTGTTTTTTGTGTGAAAACGTGAGAAAAGCTGCTTTCAAGACGCATGTGATACTGACTTAAAGGGCAATTCTAAGATTTTTCTTGTTGGAGGGGGTGAAAGTGTCTGATGAAAAAAATAATTCCTTATAAAAATTCCCCTTATTGAAAAAATTGGGAAATACTAATACATGCATTTGTAAACACGGGGACCCAGTTACGGGGAGGATCATGCATACTATTAGAAAAGGGGTCGGAAATATTTTAGCAATGGACCTATTCCAAAGGCCTAGCTATGCCCAGGCCCGCCAGGCAGATCTGTGGGAGGTACATGAATGTGGAGACCCCAAAAAGTTTTGTAAATGTGGGTATTTTTATGTGATCAATTAATAAATGTAGAACAAATTTGGGTAGAAACAGTTTTGTTGTGGACCGGCCGAAAAGGACATCTGTGTGTACATGTGTATGGGACCTTTTGGATGTTTTCTTTCTTTCTGGATGCAGCTGGGGAAAACAAATTTCCACTCAAATGTATTGCAATCTTTGTTCTAAGTGGTGAATAACACAAGGTAGTGGTCAAGGCTGTAAACTGAAAAGTTTTGATGTTTCGCAACTGTAAAACTAAAATATTGCACGAGCTTTATAGAGAATCATTTTTACAAATGTTATGGCAAATTTTATTTTCTGAAGAACTGAGATGTTATCATTGTTGAGTTTCTCGTCTAGCTATCAAAATGTAGTGTATAAATGATAATGAATAAAGGATAGTGAATAATTACATACATGTATATGAATAAATTTGATAATAATGTTTATTCTAGAAGTAAAATATCAGACACAACAGTCAATACTTACCATGTTGAACTTGGCTTGAAAATGGATGCAACGTGCAAACGACTAAACTGGTAACCCAACGTCAACGACCTACAAACGATTGTAAAGCGATTGTAAACGATTGTAAAGCACCATAAAAGCACCATGTACAATGATTAGTCTGGTTCCCAGACCCCCAAAATCTCCGACTGGCACCTGTCGTCCGGGAATCATTGGTCATGCAACCAGACTATACAATGCAATCGACCGGGTACGTAGCCTATAGTCAAGGCGCTCGCGGCAAACCCGGATGGTATACATCACGCACGAAAAACGACCAGCGCGAGCGGCAATGTCACAAGTTTCGCCGTTTGACCTAGTCTGTTTTCGAGCGCCTTGACTAAAGCCTACCGGGTACGTCGCATCGATGCGTTGTAGTCGTTTGCATCGTGGCATCGAGGGGAGAAAATGTCATCCGATCCGCACCTACCAAAAGATTCAACGGGGTTCACAAACTCCCCCCCCTCCCCCCCCCCCCCCCCCCCCCCCCAACCTCCGTCCCGGCTAAGATTTCCGGGGTAATAAAAATAATTTAAAAAAATAAAAAATAAAATAAAAAATAATAATCCCCTCCCGACGTTAAAAAAGAAAAAGAAAAAAAAAATGGGGGGGCCCGGCCCCCCGGCTCCGGCGGCCATGAATCCCCATGTGACCTTCGTTTTTTGAAAAATGCTCAAAAGCGACCAAAATTGATGGTTTCTTTTAGGAATCGTTCTTCTCCATTCCTGGATGACCTTTGGAGTCATGTTTTAGTCTATTTTGTAGCCAAAATAGCCCAACGAAGCCGGTGTGTCCCTTTAAGGTCAAAGTGGGGTTATTCTTTTGAATGAAATGTAAGCTACAAGACAGCACTAACATTACGAATTGATGAAATCTGGTTCAGTAGATATGATTTTTATTTTGAGAGCTTCCTGATTGGAATATAAGGTCATCTTGTAAAATATAATAACATCACGGCAATTCGATCTAACTTAATACGGAAGCTTGAATTGCCCCAGTGTGCAATATTAGTTAATCTGTACTCGTTGAAAGCTTACTGTTTCTAGTGTAACCTTTATTCTTAACTTTACTAATTACATTTTGTTTCCGGACTGTACTGCAGTTGTAATTTGTGATTGTACAAATTATCCAAGTTGAACTATTTTAAATCTCCGTTTGGCGTTTTCATTCCACTCAGGTATATATATTTTCTCCTCTGATTATGCGATGCTTATCAATTTCCCCCTGCCTGGGCCCCGATGGAAAAAACGAGAAGAAATAAAAACATAAAAAAGACGAGAAGAAGAAAAACAATTGTGCCGTGAGACGTTATTTTACTCCATTTACGAACAATGTCTGTCATTGTACCTTTTTGGAGTAGTTCTTTACAAGGTTTTCGTGCTATGTGAATGTGCCTTTGAATTATTGGTCACGTGGGAGTTTCTTGAATAACCTATCTGACCTTTATTGTGTGGGATATTTTGTTTTTTTTTTAGGGGATTTTGTTTACATTTTACCATTATTCATGTGAAGTATGACAATCTACCCTCAACAGCGTCAGCACCTTTTGAAGGATTTTGAATGAACCACTTTTAGGTTCAATTTATAAACTGTATTACTGTATCTTTATATATTCTAAAACAATACTCGAGATCCTCTGGATTGGCCAAAGGGTCATTCCATGTCAATTCAACACGCTTTTGGACCTGACCGTCACGGATTGAAATGAAATTCGGTGTGCTGATTGACTCCTTGAGAAACCCCCAGAACTGAAATTTTATGTAATTTGGTTAATTATTTTTTGAGATATGGGTTAACGAACTTTTGACTAATTAGCATGACCTGCTATGTTTGGGCGTTCATATCTCCAAAAGTAAAGAACCTACAGAAATAAAATTTACACCATTTTAAAGCTCTTGAAATGTCCCTCATTTGAGAAAAACAATAAAAAAATTATACCTCATGCGCAAAAAATACGCAAAAATATGACCTTTGACCTTGATTTGCGAAAATGGGTATTTTTCAAAATGCGTAATTTTTCCCCCATTGTTAGTTTAAGATGTAAGCAACGTTTTCAGAAAGATTTGGGATGGGCACTCTTAAAGTTTTTTAGTTATGATTATTTTGAACATTGCTAGTAAGGACAAAAACTCTTAAATATGATGCATTGTACATGTTCAAATGTACATGTACAGTGTAATGTATAGTTATTGCGTTGTGTACACTCAATGGATGTTAATTTTGCATTGGGGGTAAAGAATATAACCTGTTTTTTCCCTAATGTGAGGAGTCTCTGTTTTAGTTGATGTTAGTTAATTGTTATACGTTATCTAAAGTTGTTCTCTCTCCGCTGAGGATGCGGGGTGGCGCCCTTTAAATTCTAGTGAACCCCCCCCCCCCCCCCCCCCTCCCCACGCTCCTCACCGCCTGCACAATCTTCAACAGGTGAGGATGCTAAACTTTCTCCGTAGTTTTAAACATTTTATTTGATCTTTATATTGCAATATTATCAACTCATGCTTATGTTCTTTATAACCGCAAATATTTATAGATTCATATTGTGTTGTAGATTTTGGGAATTCCGTTGCCTAAAATGTGTAATTTTACGATTGGAAAACTTGGGTAGGTCACAAAAATGAGGTGACGCTTAAGAAATACAATACACGTGTGTTGGTTAGCGTTTTAGGCTATGTAGTGTTGCTGTACACGGTAAACGGTACACGCGTTGGCGTGTGAGTTAATGTTAACGTTGCTATGGACGGACGGATGTATGTATGGCAATGGCTCTGTTGGACATTGGGGGAATGAGTGTGTATTTCTCAGTGTGTGAAAGTTGTGTAAGTGAAGTTGGGCGCTCAACGATGTATGTTTGTGTCTCATATCCCCATTGCCCAGTACTGCTATGCCATTAATATATCCAAGTGTAGTGTCTATTTGAGATTTTATATTGATATTGATAGATGAGGCCTTTAGTATATTGTCGTATTACTAGTGAGCAGAAGTTTAATAATGCTATATTATAATAGATGCACCAATGAGATAATAGTATTTGAAAGGCATGTAACTTGGATTTTATACGACACACTTGAGGATTATATTTTGGTTTTAATGTATTTTTGTGTATTCTTTACCGCCTGCACAATCTTCAACAGATCCATTGTGCAGGTTAGGTCACTTCAGTTGTAAAAATTAAAGATCAACCCATAGCGGAGAGAGAAAGCAGAACCTGTGTGCCACACTTTTTAAACTATAAATCTTACTGCTGCTTTGGACCCCCCATCACACTTCACTAGACCTCGGAACACGACCCCCACCCCCCCTTCTTACACTAACACTGTTGTTGATTAAGCACTCCCTGAGTTGTATAAACAAAAAACAGGCAAATTACATGGGTGGGATTCGAACCCACGACCTTTGCATTGCTAGAGCAGATGTCGAGTTAGCCCGGCAGCTAGAGGCAGTTCGAATCAAATGTTTCAGCAGCGGGTAAACATTCTCACTCTCTAGTAGACATGCATTTGCTTGTTGTCTCCTCCTAAATTGTACCCTGCTGGAATCACTGGGACCGCTCCCACCACAGCCTGTCTTTCCAGTGCTGCTGCTTTGAGGTCAGTGGTATCACAACCTGCTCAGATTTTGTCTATGTGCATCTTTGGTCAGCCCACTGAACAATAGCATCCCAGCCCTCTGGCATCCCGTCCACAACGGCTGCTGCCAATCCATCTTGACGAGCCACATGGCCCAACCAAGCTGCCTTTCTTTCAATTACAGCACTGCTGCTGAAGTACCATGGGTTGCCGATCATCTCTGTAAGTCTTTCATTTGTCACAGGGTAAATATTAACATACATAAAATCGTTGCGGTACACACTTTTAAATATAGAATTCTGTAAAAACATAGAATTCGAACTGCCTCTAGCCACCAGGCTTGTTCGGTGGTCTAGTGGCAAGACATCTGCTCTACATTTGATAGCAAACCATGTGCAAAAGTCGTGGGTTCGAATCCCACCCGAGTGACTTGCCTGTGTTTTTATTCCCACAGCTCAGGAAAGTACTAAGTATACAGTGAATAATACATATCGGTGTAAGGGTAAAAATAAATTTCTTTGTCCCCAATGCAAAATTAACATCCCTTGAGTGTACACAACGCAATAACTATACATTACACTGTACATGTACATTTGAACATGTACAATGCATTCATTTTAATAGTTTTTGTCCTTACTAGCAATGTTCAAATAATCAATGATTATGCAAAGGTACTTACCTGCAGTATAATCAAGATTATACGAGTCCTCCGGAGGTGAGAATCAACTCGCGTCTGCTGCTTGTTAGGGCGCCATCACCAGTCTTGAAAGTAAGCTCCACTTCCCGCTCAACTCTCTGACCTTCGACCTTTTTGAAAGTACCCTTAGAAAACCGGGTAGGGTCTCGTCATGACGATACAGTGTTATGAAAACACTATCAATATAACGGGTGGGATAAACTCAGAACAGTAAAAAACATAACTGGTGTATAACCTGTAATAACAATGGCTCTGGACAAGAGCAACATGAATACGAGTCATAAAAATGAAACAAGATGTGACTGCCAAACATAAGATAAAAAGAACTGGGCAGTGCAAGAACAGTAAGAACATGAACTTAATTAGAATATACTGTACTAATATAGGAATCGGAGGAAACTCATCTCCGCTCCACCACAAACACGACTTTAAGTGTTCTTCTTAAAAGTATTGCTATATAAGCAATTACAAGAAAAACCCCTTCAAGGGTTAAAATGAGAATCACGGGCCAGGGTTGTCTGGCATGAGAACATGACTTGGGTGGGAGTTGATTCTCGCCTCCGGAGGACTCGTATAATCTTGATTATACTGCAGGTAAGTACGTAAAGGATAATGCCCGAGGTGCGCGCCATTCGTGGGTGCGAGTCTTTACACATTGGCCTCCATAGCTATGAATCGCATGGTCCTCATTACTCAAACCAAGAACACCTACAGCTGGTGGTACACCCCGCGTAAAGTAGCCGTCATGATCGCAGTGACTTGGGTTATTCCATGTATTGTGATTTTCCTCCCGCCGATTCTGGGCATTGGTGCTTTTGGTTACGATCCACAAGACAATACGTGTACAGACAAAGATGGTCATCGACGAGGCCCCGAGTACAACCTGATTCAGTCTTTGGGTCTATACCCAGTCCCAATGCTCATCATCATCTGTTGCTACACGACACTCTACATCCATCTCAAAAGACACTTCAGGAAGCAAAAGACGAGCAGAGATGTCAATAGTAGTCAGTCAATTACCACAGCGGCTGTTGTGGATGGTGAAACTTCCACCAGTTTTACTGTTGCCACCGCTATGAATCGTCTTCAATCAGTGAATAATACTGAACAAATCTCCAAGAAAGCCAGGCAGGCTATCTGTCGTCACCAATTGGCCATCACCAAGAATCTCTTCCTGGTCTTCTGCATCTTCACCTTGCTCCTGTCTCCTTACTTTATCTCTCTCGCTATACCATCCAGCCTTACGTTTGCTCTCTACGGAGCAACCATAGCTATTTTTAACAGTTGCGTAAATCCTATCATCTACGCCATCAATCACCCACAGTTCAAAGAGGTAATGTGGAAGATAGTTAAGTTTCGTTACTCTGAAATACAGGAACCTTCAGATTTCCTGAAATTCTTGCTGTCATTGCGAAATAATTAAAAAAAGGTCTGCTCCGGGACTGTGATAATTTTATTATAATCAACACCAACACCACCATCTTCATTATCATAGAAAAGACAGATGACCATCGACATAGCACCATCTTCATCATCATCATCGACACCTAGAGAACCACATTCTTAACCATCGAAACCACCACCGCCAAATTCGTCACCATCGACACCCTGGATGACCACCTTCATAACCATCGACATAACACCAACATTACAATCTATGTACTAGCATCTCCATCATCAACCTCTTCCACAGAATCCCTTATTATCACAAGCATCTCAGCATCTTCATCATCGACAGCATTACGAGTATCTTCATCATCGACAGCATTACGAGTATCTTCATCACAGACAGCATCACATTGTCTTCAGCATCATTACCATCATGTACCATCTCCAACACAACAACTTTATCAGCCAGAATAGCATCAAAGCTTAACAATGCTATAGCTACTCGAAACAAAGCTCACGGTAAAAAGACATCCTCGAAGTATATACATTATTGGAATATTTTATTTATTGGTACCAATATTGCCGGTAGAATGTATTTGCATCGTGTTTTATTACGCAGAAAAGATCGCTGCTGCCAATCATTTACTGTATTAATTTCAAAAAGCTTTAAATTGTTTCACTCGTGTTTGTTCTTCTTTATCACTGATGCAATCATTTCATTTTCTCAATAACTTTCAAACAATATAATTTTATGTCGATGCATATTAAAGAAAGTAGATTTAGCTTTAAATTATTTCACTCCATGTTTGTTCTTAAGACTTTATCACTGATACAATCATTTCATTTTCTCAATAACTTTCAAACAATATAATTTTATGTCGTGGCTTAAGGAAGTAGAATTAGTTGGACGTAGCTTTTGGTCGTATCTTTGGTTTATAAATTCAATTGAATTAGGTTTCCCCAAAGTAGCTAGAAAACATAATTTTAAGGAAAACAACTAAAGGGACTTTGAACTGCACTTTAAAGGATCGTTATAAACTTAGACTGAACTGTTTGTGTGAGTTAGAATAACTGTCATGTGCATTTTGTTTGGCACAATGTGTTTTAATTTTCAATGAGCATTAGGCTCCTAAATGTGGTTGTGATGCATTTGCTGCATTCCCAATGTTAGTTTGTTTGGCCTTGTTTAATTTCCTTTTTATGTTGGTTGCTGGATTTATTTGAACTTCCTGTTTGGAACAGAATGAAAGGTCAAAGTGGGGTTTTGTTTTTGAATAAAATGACAAATAAAATGTCAACAGTTACAAGACAGCGCAACCATAATGACTTTTTGACGTGTGGTTCTGGATATATGATTTTTTTTTTACTTTTAGAGCTTCCTGTTTGGGCCGTACCTTAAGGTCAAAATGGGGTTCTTTATTTAAATGAAATATCACAAGTGTATTAAGCTACAAGACGGCACAAACATTACGAATTTATGACATGTGGTTCAGGAGATATGATTTTTATTTTTTTTGATTTTTTTTTTTTACTTTTAGAGCTTCCTGTGTGGCCCATAATTTAAGGTCAAAGTGGGATTATTCTTTTGAATGAAATGTAAGCTACGAGACAGCAGTAACATTACGAATTGATGACATCTGGTTCAGGACATATGTTTTTTGATTTTAGAGCTTCCTGATTGAAACATAAGTAAAGGTTCAAGTGGGATCATCTTGTAAAGTATAATAACATGAAGGCAATTCAAGCTAACCTAATACGGAAGCTTGAATTTCCCCAGTGTGCAGTATTAGTTTTAGTGTGTACGTTTTGAACGCTTACTGTTTCTATTGTAACCTTTATTCTGAACTTAACTAGTAAAATTTAGTTTTCGGACTGTACTGCAGTAAGTTGTAATTTGTGTTTGTACAACTATTATAAATCTCTGTTTCCATTCCAATCGTGTATATATTTGTCCTCCTCTGATTTTGTGATGCTTATCATTTTCTCACTGCATTGGCTCCATGGAAAAAACAAAGAATGAAAAAGGAGAAGAAATACAAATTTTGCCGTGAGACGTTATTTTACTCCATTTATAAACAATGTTTGTCATTGTACCTTTTTGGAGTAGTTCTATACAAGGCTTTCGTGCTATGTGAATGTGCCTCGTTCACATTGGAGCTTCTCGAATAACCTATGTGACCTTGATTATGTGGGACAATTGGGGGTTTTGTGAGGTTATTTTTTTGTTACCATTATTCATGTGAAATATGACAATCTGCCCACAGCGTTAGCACCTTTTTAAAGATTCTATATGAACCACTTTTAGGTTCAATTAGTAAACTCGCATTACTGTATCTTTATATTTCTACAACAATACTCAAGATTCTCTGGATTGGTCAAAATCATACTTCAAGGAACACTTTAAGGAGGAAGATAAGAAGAAAAAGTGGAAAGACAACATCAAGTAATCAATGGCCGGGCTTGAATATTGAAAAAAATTACTTTGGGCTATGGATGCTAGGAGTTTGATAGCGGAATGAGCTGATGCAACGTCAGTATAGTGGTAACCCGATGACCACGTTACGGGATACGTGAGATACCAGACTGTCAGAACAAACCTAGTCCTCTTCTAGTGTGCCTCACTACACTGAATAAAACTCAGAGAGATTTTCTGACTTTAGACTATTAATTTATTCTTTAAAACTATACAGCAATGTACATCAATGACTCCCAAAATTAATGAGGTCCCAAGCTTGAGGTAAGTATGAATAAAACAACTGATCAAAATCCGATTATGGTTCCCAACTAGGTGACAGAATAATGAGATTATTTTGAAGTTTTTAACTATTTGTTAGAACTCCACTCTGTACAATTCAATACAAAATAGTGATTCAGTTATATTTTTAAAACCTAATCACTATTTGAGGAAAAGCGGGAAAGCGAGAAAAATGGGTTTTATATTTCTTTGTCCTTCCGTTTGACTTGGCAATTTCGAACTTTCGTTCACAAACAAAATTCACTTCTACTATTATTACTAATTCTCCATAACTGACACTGTAATACTATACTTCAACACGAAGTTTAACTTTACTGTTCAACTCCAGAGGAGTCACCTCATATTAGAGTAACCAATGTGAGAGTGTTTTTATTACTCCTATAGACCCCTTGCATAACGCGAAACGCTACACGGACGCTGAGGTCGCACGCACGATTTTACGCACAAAGAACACCTATCGTCCAATCATCTGCCTCCTTTGACCTCAGTGAGGGCGCTTTTTGGCCTCAGTGAGGGCGCTTTTTAAGAGTTTGACGTCATATGCAAGGGGGTCTATAGCTTTCACTACACGAAAGGGTTTTCCTGCTTTGAGCAAACACGTCTTTGTCCTGTGACGATTTCCACACGCTTCAAAACTGCAGGCCACCGCTGAACCAATGGTTACCAGTAGGATCTTGCTTGCCCTCTAGCGTCACTACTTCACTCTTCTGTACGGGCCATCTGAAAATTTCATAAGCTAAACTTATGTCATAAATTAAGGCCACAAAACATATGATACACTTCAACATTTAAATAATCAAATACCTTTTTATTACATTAAACTTCACAAGGAGATAACTTTTGATCGATGCAAAAAATCCAACAATACCACCAAGTATAAACTTCAAATTGACTTTCTTAATTCGCACAAGTTGTCCAAGATTTGTAATTCAAGCTACAAGGGTTTTTACTATGAGAGACTTCTTGAAATAATGAATTTATTTGAAAGAATTTACTTACGATTGAATATCCGTCGTCCAACCTGTCTCCTTCAAAGCTGGTAAAACGAGGCTCGAAGCCTACAGCAGCTAATAAAATGTTAGAGCTTGCAAAGCTGGTGCAGCAATTTCCAGGTTGGATTTGCAATACCTTTATCAGGCAATTGTTCGATTTATAAAAAAACAAGTAGCAGCAAGCACAGCAAAACAGGGTGTGTCCATCCACCACAAGCTCTAAGAAGGATTGTGTTCTTATCCCACCAAAACTCAATTGCTCTCACCCCCTTTTTCCATCTCTTTTATACACTCAGTTCCCTCACACAACACACAAAATTAAATCTTTTTCTTATTCAAACTTACCCTAAGAATGTACAAATTAAGCTACTGGACCGTGAGCCTACGACCATGTAAACCTGGGCGAGTGTGCTATTGAATTTAGTACAAAAGTCATTAACTATTCAATCATGGCCACTGGTTTCTGGCACAAAGCCAGGCTGTAGTTGAGGTTTGTCGTTGGCAACATCGGTTATGCCGTTGACCTGCAGAGCCACACAGTCAATTTGGCTCTCGGACGTGGCCTTCACTTATCTGGATGTATCTTGGATAAGTGTCCGGATTTGACGTGGGCTAATTAGGAATACCCTTAGCTCGGAACTATCTAAATTATTAAAACAAACAAGGTGTTACGGCCAAACTCAGTGAGCTTTGTTATGTCTAACGAGGGCGCTGTTGAAGTAAAGCGGTTACTACCCAGATATCATCACTACATAGGACCAACGTTGGGCCAACGAAAAACTTTCATTTGACCAACATTGGCTGTCAACATTGGCCCAGCGTACTTTTGCTCATCGGCCCTATGTTGGGACAATGTTAAAGTTGGGCCAACATTGTCCCAACGTAAACATTGGCTCAACATTGGGCCAATGTCTTGCCCATGTATGTTAAAACATTGAACCAATATTGGGCCAACAGAATCGAACATAGGGCCAACGTTGAGCCTAACGTTTTAGCCAGCGTATGCCGACGTATAAAAATTTCTCTAAAACGCTGGCATACGCTGAACTATCGATGATTTTTTCAATTTTGAGCGTAAACAAAGCGTATTCATAACGAGTTGGACGAATACATATCGTAGTAGTAACTTATATAGAACGTTTCCATAACGTTTTGATATCTTACACAAACGAATACCGACGAATGCTTAGCGTGTTGCCGGCGTTCATAACTTATGCCCCACGACCACAACGATCACTTGTCGTACCCTATAAAATAGGCCAAGAGCATTAGCTTTAACCCGGATATAGCTCATAACAAGCTGATTTTTTCAGGATAGGTCCGGGAATGTGTCTAGAATGACATACTAAAAGTCCCCTAAAATCCCCCTGGAGCTCTTTCCGAAATCCAAGATGGCGTTCAAAATGGCCGCCATTTTCAAATCTCATCATACCTATGCAACCAGATATGCTGTAAAAACAAATAAAGTGTCTAAATATAGGTTTTGATGCACAAGGAATCCAATAAAACCATTATTTTGAATGTAATCAAGTGTAATGTGTCTGTAGAGACACGGAAAGGAGGCCGGTCCTCTATTTGAAAAGGACGAATATTCACCAAAATACACAAAAAGCAACAAATTCCATACGAAGACGTCTAAAATATGAAATAATCTCCTGTGCTGATTTCAAATCCTTCTAAACAAACAAACAAACAAACAAACAAACAACCCAACAGACAATCCAATCAAACAAACAAAATAAACAGAAAAGTTAAGTACTTTTGTAATACTGGTGCAAATTTCCTTTACAATTAATTGAAATTGACCTTCAGTATTTCAACATCGTATTTGTTTCCTCATTGTGAGTGTCACTGTATAGGTTCTCACCTTCCGTGATCAGATCCGGTCTTCTAGAATAACTTTGACAAACTTTGTTAATAATAGACATACATGGTGATGAAAATTAACCAAATTGAACCCTGTTTTCCATTAAGTCATGTTCAAAATGCGCAAAAACATTGGAGATAAAATCGCACATCAAAGAACCTCTGAAGTAAAACATTTCTTTGCAGTACATTTTCAGCTACTTCCTGTTCCCCCTATGAATATAAAAACTAATTGACTTCCATATTTGAACCGGTTATTTTTTATTGAAAAGTACATTTCTGTATGTAAACATTAACAATTATTCTGTATTATCTGTGGATAAAATGAGGGCGCAGTCGCAGTGATGTCCTTTCAGTGACACACAACTTGTTTTATTTCTGTTGAAAAGAATTAAGTAGCGAACTCCCAATTTTGCTTATTGAAAGAATTTGTGAGAAAATTTACCACAGGGAAATGTCCTCAATTCTGTCCACTTTTTGTGCATAAACTAGTAAGAACATTAAGATTTATGCTAGACATGGCATCACATTTTTGCCCATGAATATGGAAATTTGCATTAGAATACAAAAAGGCACAAAAGTACCCTTTAAAATGGCAAACGAAAATTGAAAATAAGGTGAAATGGGACACAAAGGTGCATATCCAATGATTTCATAAAAAAATACATTTAAAGGACCCTTTAAGTTCTTTTATAACTCAAACGGACAAATCTTTGAAAACTTTGTTGTGCAGTTTAATTCCCCTCGTGTAGGTCTGTATGAGTAACGTCGCACCTTTTATTTTAATCAACACGTTGGCTTAATATTAATACAGCATTTAGTCGTACATATTCGTCTATTCTTAAATAACTCAAAAGTTACAATGACCTGCTTTTGCGTACATCCATGTAGAATTTGTTATTTTTTATAAACAAACCGGAACAGAAGTTGCTACCAAATTTGTTATATAGGCCTATGCAAAATTTCAATAGTATAACAAAATAATTATATGCAACATTTAAAAATTAATAAAATACAATAAAATGAAGCACATAGTTAGTAAATGGTGACATTATAATCAATAGTATAACAACAATATATACAACATTTTAAAATTAATAACAATAAAATAAAATAAAGCCGGTAGTTGGTAAATGGTGACATAATAAACAATGTATTGTTCCAAAGGGGAAGTGATTTTTGTCCGGACATGAAATATCAAAGACCGGGACTGACTCGTTGATGTGCGAGAGCGAAAGTCCGAGGGAAAACCCTTTTGTACAATAATACCAAAGTAAAATACGGAATGACTGAACAGATTCGATGAGTGAATTAAATTCCTAGAAAAATTCAGCTAATTTTATAGGCGTACCATACTTTGTCTTTTGTAGTAAACCTTTATATAATGCATATTACATCGACTTTTTCGCCACTGTATAATCAGCGTTGCCAGGTTATGCGTGTAAAAAACAATTAAGCAGGAGTTAAATCAAACTTGTATAATATACCAGTGTGTTTGTATTTTCTTGTCATCTCCTTTCATTTTATGTTTTTTTTTTTTAAGAGATTCATTATTTGACATCCCTTGGTTATCAGCAAACACATCATACCACCAAAATGAGGAAAATCTGTTGTAGTATACGTCACGTTTTCGAGGGGAACCGGATTTGGGTTTATTTTTTAATTCGTTCATTTTTTTCTTCTATTATCATAAAAAAAGTTAATACAAATAAAATAATAATGAACACAAAATTAATACAATTTGTTGTAATGTTTTCTCAATTAAATGATAAAGAGCAAGTAAAAAACAACATTATAACAGCCTACATCTGCAGCAGCACGATTAGTAGCAGCAGCTTTACAGGATATCCAGCAGCAACATGAGCAGCTAAAGCAGCCTCCAGCAGCTTAATGAGCAGCAGCAGCCTTACAAATCCAGCAGCAATATGAGCAGCTAGCAGCCCCCAGCAGCATAATGAGCAGCATCAGCCTTACAAATCCAGCAGAAACATGAGCAGCTATAGGGGAGCAGCATCACGCATCTGCATCAGCACAATTAGCAGCAGCAGCTTTACATGATATCCAGCAACACCATGAGCAGCTAGCAGCATCAAACTACATGCAGCAGCTGAATGAGCAGCAGCAGCACAGTGAGCAGCTAGCAGCATCAAACTACATGCAGCAGCTGAATGAGCAGCAGCAGCACAGTGAGCAGCTAGCAGCATCAAACTACATGCAGCAGCTGAATGAGCAGCAGCAGCACAGTGAGCAGCTAGCAGCATCAAACTACATGCAGCAGCTGAATGAGCAGCAGCAGCACAGTGAGCAGCTAGCAGCATCAAACTACATGCAGCAGCTGAATGAGCAGCAGCAGCACAGTGAGCAGCTAGCAGCATCAAACTACATGCAGCAGCTGAATGAGCAGCAGCAGCACAGTGAGCAGCTAGCAGCTTTACGTTGAAAATCAAGTGTAGACTAATCGCTCAAGTTAGAGACCTCCGCTGAGACTTGTACGGGCCCTTCATGACCTTTGTTTTTCTGAAAACTCTAAGAGAGGAATGTTTTACTTTAACCTCTAACTTTTGAAATTTCCCATGCCAGATTTTATCTAGATAATACTGAGATTTCCCCGTCCAATTTCAACAATTCTTCCCATTTAATATCTGGCTCATGCAGTTTTGTTTGAAAAAGAATGATCCGTTGCATCAGCATTCAACGGTCAAATGGAGTACCTAATTCATTATTCAACAGCTTGGTATTCACTGGTGGTCAACTAAGATTATTCACATTCACTAGGTCGCAAAGATAATTCAATTTCGCAAAAGCAACAGTAACAGCTGGATCAACCGTTCAATTTCATCAATCGTAAATAGGTAGAAATCCAACTGAAAATTGTGAGAATTATAGTCTTGAATGTAGTCTTAATTGTCTATCAAACGAAATAGATGACTGAAACGAACCTGAATAAGAAGGACGAAATCAAGTATGTATGAAACCGAAATGGATTGCAACAGTAGCTAAAAAGAAACCCTGGTGAAATTAGGGGAAACATGAGTGAAGTTGAATGCCTGCTCATGAAACTGATTTAATTGTTAAAGAAATTGACCGGGATGTCATACATTTATTAAACTAATTTCTCGATAGCCGATTACACAGGTCATTTTAATTAATAAAGACTAAAACTAAAAGATATTAACAGAAGATCAATATCATATTCTAAGCATTTGATAGGTCCTGGATTTTGTCTATCATTAGGTTCTGCGTAGACGGGTCAGAACCGACTTAAGACTATCCGAAGGTTCTGGTATCTCCGAATAGCGGCACTTGATTATCTTCCACATTACAACCTTGAACTGGGGGTGGTTGATGGCGTAGATGATAGGATTTACGCAGCTGTTAAAAATAGTAATAGTTGCTCCGTAGAGAGCAAACTTACGGCTAGATGGTATAGCAAGAGAGATAAAGTAAGGAGACAGCAACAAGGTGAAGACGCAGAAGACCAGGAACAAGTTCTTGGTGATGGATAGCTGCTGACAGCTGATTGCTCGACGGTGTCTCACGCTGGGGTCTTGTAAGGTGCTCACTGAGTTGACCGACCTAACTGTACTAACGCGGTTGGCGACAATAGAATGGCACCTTGTAGTTTCATCGTCCCTGACAATCCGTGGCTCCTTAGAATCTCCTTGTCTCAAACTGCCGTTATCGGGATTTTTAGCATGAGTATCATCGAGAAATGTTATTCCAGACAAATCTTCAGAAACTGCTTGGTATCTGCTGCAGGTTTCCCCGGCCGATGGTTTAACAGTCGATGGGATATCTCCAGTTTCTTCAGAAGAAGCTGCTATGGCAACCGAAAAGCTGACAGAACTTTCTGCGATGGTTGGTCTTGACCTTATACCCTGCATGATTTCTTTATTCTTCAGCATCCTGAAGTGTCGTTTGAGATGGATGTAGAGTGCCGTGTAGCAACAGATGATGATGAGCATTGGGATTGGGTATAGACCCACAAATTGTGCCAGGTTGTATTCGGGGCCTCGTGGATGACCATCTTGGTCTGAACATGTATTGTCTTGTGGGTCATACCCAATGGAACCTATGCCCAGAATCGGCGGCAGGAAAAACACAATACACGGGATAACCCAAGTCAGTGCGATCATGACGGCTACTTTACGTGGGGTGTACCACCAGCGATAGGTATCCATGGACTGGGTGATGAGGACCATGCGATTCAAAGCTATTGAGGCCAATGAGTAGATACTTGCACCGAGACCGGTGTAAAACTGCACCGCGGCGATGATACACGGGACCTCGGTCTCCAATGGCCAGCTACCGTGGCTTAGCAAAGCTACAGATATCCAAGGGTAGGAGAGACTGGTCCAGAAATCAGCCACGCTGAGGTTGACCACGAAGGCGTTGGTCACGGTGCGGAGTTTCTTCGACAGGATGACGGACCAGATGACGAGACTGTTTCCTACGAGACCCAGGATGGAGACCAAGATCCACACGCAAACTAAACCAATGCGAGCCTCGAATGGGTACAGCGAGGGATCATCAGCAGCTTCCGGCTCGACAGCTGAAGCATTCATGATTGAAATTTTAGTAACAAGTTCCTCTGAAAAGTTTCGTCAAGTAATGTTTACTGATTCAAAGCCACAATTATTTGGTTAAATCAAGATTACTCATTCTGACGTTGACGAGGAAAATATGCATAAACGGATCTAGGAAGAACCAATTTGACTGACGACCCTCCATGTACATTTGCTCCATCATCGGCAAACTCCCAAACTGCGTATAAACGGGTCTTAAGAACTCAGCCAAATAGAACGTTGTCGTGACAATGTCTCCTCTGGTCGTGGTGAATATGACAATAAAATGCTAAATGGTAGCTCTTGCGTCAAAGCCTCCCCTAGATAAAGATCGATGAGACTCAATGGTCTGTGTACAGTTGATGACTTAGTAAAATGTGCACAATATTATAAATACTACGGTTCGTCTACCTTTTCGATCCTTTGTTATTGATACAATTGTAATGCGTTGAATACAACGATTCAATGCATTGCAATGATGATTGATATACCAAAACTCGATGGTTTCAGTTGATTCATTCTGCCCCTATAGAAACAAGGCTTGGTTATGATTTGTTTGTTGACATTATCTGAAGTAACGTGAACTGTTAATAAATTAATAATAACAATGTCATAGTAACACTCCTTGCACCGATAGAGTTATGCAATGAGGCGAAGCAATCATAATACATCACAATAAAGTGGACTTTTTATAAATGATGAGGTGGCACATAATGCTACAAGACCATGCCAGAAACAAGCCCTTCTCTCTACACAAAGTGAACCGTGCTCTGTGTACGGCAGATGTCGCGTTCGAAGTCAAAGCAAATATTATGGTTCTCAGTGGGGAAAGGTACTTCAGCTGTCTCAGCAAAACCACTAACTAGCAGTGCTGCTAACTAGCTCATAATTCTCTCAAAAATTACAAACTCATGCAATTCTTCCAGATAGTCTTATACCATTGCATGTCAATTCAGTTCAAAGGATCAACTTGGAAAATACAATACTCCCATTTTGTTAAGCCATGTTATATATTGAACTACGTGTAAAAGCCAAACGCAGTATTTACTCCGCCAACATAATTAAATTAAAATATTTAAACATCGGAATATTCGAATACTCCACAAGCACATTTTTTTGAATGTTTTCAAACAATTGCAAGCCTAAATGACGTAAGTTTCACACGTTTCTGAATTAATTTTTAAGACACTCCTACTGCAGCTAAATTACCACCCAGTATCCTTCGTAGGATTCCGATTGAGCCTGTCGCCGGAGGCAATATTTTTTGTTTCAGCTCAACAGGGGGCGCTGTTTGTGCGGATTTCGTCATGAAAAAAGATATGAATAATGCATTAGCTGTTGTGTGTTGTCAGTGGAGCTAGCTCTGTGATCATAAGGCGCTGATGACAGGCACTTTTCTTGTTGCGTGTAACGGTGGCTGGAGGCGTAAAAGCATGGTCTAAGAGAATAATAGACATGTGTTATGACATACCCAAATGTTTGTTTATTTGTTTGTTTGTTTGTTTGTTTATTTGTTTGTTTGTTTTGTGCATACAAGCTGTGTATTTTTGCATAAGTGCCCAAAGCTATTTATTTATCTAAAAAGTGTTCCGATTGGACCTAAGATGATTGCCGACTAGGCCTACCTTGTGAGCATTCACAACATGCTCATTATGATGTTATAAATCCCCCTCCGACCGTACCCACAGTAAACACAGACAGTGAGTTAGTCCAGCGGATAAGTGCAATAATTTAGAAAAATCGTGCACTTTGTGGTAAAAGCATGAAACTTCAAGTGGCACACATGTACATGTACTTTATACGGAAGCGTATAATGACCATCATGTTACTGCGTTACCGAGATAATTTATCATTGAAACACAGAATCATACACTAGTTATTACGGTTTTCAGAGTTACATTTTGTCAGAAACACAGAATTCAAAGATAACATATCTAAGAAATACATAATCACCAAATATGATTTGCAAGATCATTTTCAATCAGCATACAGGGCTAATCATAGCTGTGAGACAGCCCTGTTGCGTGTTCACAATGACATATTACGTGCAATGGATAGTGGCAAAATAACTGCGCTAATTTTACTCGATCTCAGTGCTGCATTTGATACTGTGGACCATAACATCTTGTTACACAGGCTTGAGAATAACATCGGTATTACAGGTGCGGCCCTGAGATGGTGTAAATCCTACTTACAAAACCGACCACAATGTGTGCGTGTTGGTCAATCTTCTTCAGAGGCTGTTGCACTTGACTACTCTGTACCTCAAGGGTCAGTGCTAGGACCGCAATGGTTTGTCATTTACACATCACCAGTTCGTTTCATCATTCAGAAGCATAAACTTCAATACCACCTTTACGCAGATGACACACAGATCTATTTGTCATTTGATGCAACACAACAAGACGCCAATTATTGTATTAAACGTATTGAAGCATGTGTTGAAGAAATCCGTCAGTGGATGAAAAATAATTACCTCAAACTTAATGATAACAAGACTGAGTTCATCCTCATTGGCTCTAAACAGAAACTCAATAAGATCACTACCTCACATATTACAATTGGGAACTCAACCATTGCTTCTGTTCAATCTGTGCGCAATCTTGGTGTCGTCATGGATAACACCATGACTCTGGACTCACATATCTCTTCAATTGTAAAATCATCTTCTTACCAGATCAGAAACTTGGGTAGAATTCGTAAATATCTCACTCCACAATCTGCTGAACAATTAGTACACGCCTATGTCACTTCTCGTCTAGACATAGGAAATTCCCTTCTTTTCGGACTTTCAAAATCACAGGTTCATCGTCTTCAGTTGAGACAAAACATGGCTGCTCGTCTTGTCACGTGCACCAAGCTGTCCATGCACATAACTCCTGTCCTTTGTGAGTTACACTGGCTACCCGTTCATCTTAGGATCCAGTTTAAGCTGTTGCTTCTCACTTACCGTGCTGTCAATGATCAAGCACCACCATACATCTCTGATCTACTTGAATTATATAATCCACCCCGGTCTGGTTTGCGATCAGCTGCTAAATTACTCTTGGTTGTGCCTAAATCATCTAGGTCCTGGGGCGACAGAGCATTCTCTGTCGCAGCTCCCCGGTTAGGGAACGCAATTCCCTACAATATTCGTACTTCTCCATCACTTGAGACATTCAAAAACAGGTTAAAAACACATCTCATGCAAAGCACTTATGGTCGGGATCATGTGTAAATGCTTATTTCAGTTTTTCCATTTGTAAATCATGATTGCATCCTGTTTACTATTATGTACTTGTGTACGTTGCTTTTGTTTTTATGACCATGTTGCTCTGTTTGCGCAATGAGCGTTTTTTGCGGATTTGTGCGCGTTATAAATGTTCTATATTATATTATTATTATTATTATAAATCAATGTTAACATATCTTGGAAATATGGAAATCGAAGACAACGTATCTTGGAAATATTGAAATCAATGATAACTTTTTTGGAAATACGGAAATCGAAGATAGGTATCTTGGAAATATTGAAACCAACGATAACATATCTTGGAAATACAGAATTCAATATTAACATATCTTGGAAATACGGAATTCAATGATAACAATTCTGGGAAATACGTATATATATTGAACTTGTACTGATTCAAGGCCTTCTTGTAAATTTTGAAGCCCCTCCCCCCCCCCTCCTTGAGCCAAAATGGAATGTCAGTTTGCCTGTATAATGATATAGGTAATGTCTAGGTACAGATCTCTAAGTCACACTTCGACGCTCGTGAATAACGCTAGATACCAGCCTTGAAGCACCTGGCGGGATCCTGCCAGATGTACCTTTCACAAGTTAGTGTACACATGTAGGAAATCACAAGTGCGCCCTCAGTGTTCAAGTGTCTGTTGTGATTAGCATATTTACCAGAAAAAATTAAACTTCGGGGACTCGACCTTTAGGCTCACTCTCTTTTCCATTTCAGATGTGAGCAAGAGAGAGAGCACATTATTGTCTGCTAGAGGTATTTCTCTCTATTTTTTAGGAAGCACGGCTCTGGCCATGCTTCAAATACCATTTATCTATGGAGTGAAATTATCCTAGAGCTCTCTTTGAGTTTTGCTTTGTATTAAATCATCTTTTGATTACGTTGTCATTTTAGGACTACTTGAATCGGGTATTGTAAACTTATGTGTGTAAGTAGCCAGCCTCGTATCGTGTTGACCTTTTGCCCTTAGTGACTGTGTGAATGCTATTTTGTATTGTGTGCTATTGTATTGGAGGATTAAAAAATCAGCACAGAATTGAGATTATTTCATATTTTAGTTCAAAAAACACTGAGGGCGCACTTCGAATCCCAAGGGTGCACCACACTAAATGGGAAAAAATTCATGCGCCAAGCTCATTGTAATATTTTGTAAACACACAGTTACTTTTGAATTTAGGCTTTAAAGTTGGTCCTATTTGGCATGGAAAGTGGAAAAGTGCTTCACGAAAACTGGCAGCAAATCGGTTTGGGAAAAAGCACATTTTCGGGGGTGTTTTTTCTGGGGTATAAAATTAGCAAAAATTCCAAACTGCTGACCTGCCAAAAATTGAAAAAAAATCTGAAGTTTAGTTGTCCGAAAATATGTTTGGTTGGTTTTCAAGAGGCTTAGAGACTTTAAATATTTTTTGAGTATTTTTGAATATTTAGCATTTAGCGTTGGTTGCTATGGGAGTTTATTTAGTGTGTTGTACCACCCATTGATGTGCAGTCGGTTTATGACTCCGAACACCACGTAGTAGCATGCACGGTTGCTTGAATTAACTGACCCTTTCAAAATTTGGTATATCAATCCAAGGCTGTATTGATCATTAATTTCATTGCACCGTAATAAAGAGCATAAATCGATCTTTAAAAAAACCGAAACATTCATCATTGTGCACTCAATATGACTTCCCTTTGTCCAAAGCTAGGACTCGATGCGAAACCCACTTTTAGCACGTCATTTTTATACCCACATACGACCAAGAGAAACAAGCGTCACGACCATGGACGATACTTATTAAAATACCGTAAGACTTCAAGAGCGTCTAAATGGCGTATTATTGTTAACTCTACTCTTGCAAACAACAATCTTTAGGCAATCTAAACGTCTCAAAAATTAGTCTGAATTAGTATTATCAGATAATATTTGTTATGAAAAAAGTCAAAAGTTAGAGGTGCACACATTCCTTTGTGTAGTTATGAATTTATTATAGACTCAGTGCAAGTTTTGCTCTTGTCGATCTTTGGAACCCGTTAAAAATGAGCGATACCATTTCCGCCCGCAATCATGATAAAGCAACAAACTTCATGATGCCAAACATTTTGTATTCATAGCGACAGTGCCAAATGGGAATTATTTTGATCTATATGCAAGAGAGAAAAAAAAAACTTATTGTGTTTATGTGGAGATTAATGTAAGGAGCCCAAGTGCGCCCTCAGTGTTTATACAGTAAAAAGTTAACATTGAGATCGCGACCTGGAGATTCACTCTCTTTTCCTTTTGTAGCTTTGATGAGGGGGAGAGAGCAGAGCACATTATTTTCGGTTTGTGTTTCTCTCCATTTTGTGGGGAGCATAGCTCTGGCCATGCTCCACATACTATTCATTTGGGAGGGATAGTTTCTAAGAACTCTCTGTGAGTATCATTTTGTCTTGAATTGTCTTTTAATTTGAGAAATATTGTGATTAAGTTGTAAGGCTATTTGAATCGGTATATATTGTTGTAAACTTGTATGTGTGTAGCCAGCCTCGTGTTGTGCTGACCTTTTGCCCTTTAGTCTTTACATAAGTGACTGTGTTACTGTTATTGTGTCTGTGCTATTTTGTATTCAATGTGCTGTTGCATTGAAGTATTAAATCAGTACAGGAGATTATTTTATATTTTACACGTCATCTATAGAATTTGTTACTTTTATTGTATACTCTTGGCTTGGTGAATCCTCATCCTTTTTAAATAGAGGACCGGCCTCCTTCCCGTGTCTCTACAAATGGCGTCGTAGACAGGATTGGGTGTTCGCCATTGCATTTTATAACATTTTTCTGCATTTGTTCTGTCTACGCCGTATCTCTACAAATGGCGTCGTAGACAGGATAGAGTTTTCGCTATTTTGATGAAGCGTTTATTTGCCGTGGATACAAACCCCGGACTTTAGATTTTTCTCCTGAGAACTGATGTAATCGTTTTCGCGTAATAGTCGCGAACTATGGATGTGATGGTCGCCATGCCTTTTGCCTTCCCTGCATCGACTGAGGACTTCATCAACGGATATACATGTATTTTTTTATTTACATTGTATGTTGTGCAAGTTGAATTGTATTGTAATATTCTATCCAAGTAGAATTGTATGTGATATTTAACATTTATCCAAGCTAATTTGCAGATCTGGTTTTTTTGTTTTTGTTTTTTAAGGCAGTTGTGTCTCGTGGATCTTTTAAAGGTTCATTATTTTTAGAAACAGATAATTTTAGAGCCAGTTGTAGGCCTGTGCTTTGGATCAAGTGTTTTTAGTCAAATAATTGTTTTTGTTGCACACATATCAATGTATAATTACTTGAGGTTTTCAGCTAACCACATTTTACTAATACATTTTACACCAGTATGACTTCCTGTGTATTTCAATCATCTTGGCATATTATTGACGTGTAACTTTTAAGTCTTTGCAAGACTGTATGTCACCTGGAATTTTTCGAGTTGCAATTGTACTTTTTTGTCTACAGTGTGGTTAGAAAAATGTTGGACTTTTAATTGTCTGTTTGTGTGCAGACTGTTTTGTGGGTCAATCAAGAGGATGAAGATGCATGTCCTAACAATGCAAAATGTGGTCGATAGCATCAAAGCTGCATTAGATGTTAGAATTTCTACTATTTTCAAGTGTTTTGAAAATCTGAATGCAGACAGGGTTAATAAGTTGCAATCACCTTACCCTATTACTTTTTCTGATTCAGTTGAGGTGGTAGATACTATTTTCGAAGAGGCTGATATGAGCCACTAGTTTTTGATCAAGTTTCAGTTGGAACTGCTGTTTTTTAT
This sequence comes from Leptasterias polaris, assembly GCA_037783415.1. Lineage (NCBI taxonomy): Eukaryota > Metazoa > Echinodermata > Asteroidea > Forcipulatida > Asteriidae > Leptasterias > Leptasterias polaris. Next base: position 328,427 of record JAZGTN010000181.1, on the reverse strand, counting down.
AATGTAGAGGTGGCAGGGGGAGTTTTTTGTTTCTCCTTCTGTGAGTGTTTTTTGTAATAGCCACCATGCAGTTTCTGGGGGCCTCAGTATTTTAGTAGCCACTCATTTGGTATGCCAAATGGCAAAGCCAAAGAAAAAGTAGGGAAGTCTCCCTTGTATTTAGGGGCTGCAATTTATTTTCATGTATGTGTACCTGTCTTGGCAGTAGCGGTGACCATCGGTAGACCCACAGTATATTATCTTGGGTCTGTGGCGTAATGCCATTACTTAAGTTTAAAATATATTAACAGATGAGTCCCGCATATATACTTGTGGTGCCAGCTCAAGCTGCCTCTAATCTACATAAATATATAACATGGTGTCGCTCTTCGTAAAAGAGACGGGATGTTTTCCACACACTCATTATGTAGTCCTTTGCATTGTATAAATTTCAAGTGTCCTTTTTGTATTTTCCAAAATTTCTGATACTTTGAAACTTGCTTTCTTCATAATTTATGGAGGAGATTTGCCTGTTGTATTTTATTATACAACTATTGTAATAACATGCCATTGACAATTTGGTATAATGGTTACGTGCATTTTCGTGTTTCGTCTTTTGGATCTATATAATTTCATAATTGTGCTCTTAGGGTGTTCTTGGAGAAATTTAAGTGCTATTTTTTATTATTGTTATAGTTCTGCGCAATCTCGATATTGTGCAAATCCATATGCACTCGACATAAACAAAGCTTCACACAGCTGATCGTCATGTTGACAACATGACAGAAACTAGAAGAAGACAGCGAGAAGCACTCTAATTTACGGTGTTATGCCCATTTGTGTGGTGTTTATGAATCATTAACACATAAACTGAAACACTGTGGACAAAATTCAGACAGTGTGTGCAGATTTGGAAGGAACTTGATGGAAAATCAGCTGAAATAGCGAGGTGTTTCTTGCAAGAAGCTGACGGGTGATGCAGCCAATAATACCTAAACGAACGATGGTGGTTTTTCATCGGAAGTGCTACCAATATTTTACGGATGCTACCAAACAAAGACGGGCTGTACTTGCGAAGCAGAAGCGAGATAAGGAACCTTCTTCTTCTTCCATTAGAGTACAGTCCACCATCTGGTGTATTACGTACCTGAGCCTGCTGCTGAAGGTTAGAGAATTGTTTCAAGTTATATATTGAACATTCATTTGTGATTGTAACTACTAAGTACTACTACCACTACTACTACTACTACTACTACTACTAGTGTATGGGTTGAGTAAAAGGACTCAAATAAAAAGTCCGTCTCTTGCTCTTTTTATACTTTTTTAACAGTTTTATAAAACTATAGAGTTGGTCCTTGAGTCGCAATAAATGGGTCCATATGTTCAACAATCAACATGTTGTTCCAACTGTTTATAAACATGATTGGGTAGAATAAATTTGGTCCAGGCTTTATCTTAATGTAAATTTCACAAACATGTTTAAAAAAAGAAAGACCCCAAAAATAAAGAACGTGTTGGGCATTCAGACCCATATTTGTACACAGTACTGTTCGTAGCTCTGATGTCTAATGGACGCGACCAAGAGCTATACGTTTTTGCAAGAAGGGTAATGGCTCGTATTGTGTTCATTTTCTGTACTACTACTAAGTATACGGACAGGCGATATGACTGATGAACCATTTCTGTTGGGGTAGTGGACATATTGTTTAAATTTTTAGAAAAATCATTGTTGCCAAAAGTATTATTAATTGAAGAGGGACTAAATTTTGTTATAATTGTATTTGTTATTTTAATTTTTTTCCCAACCAGATCTCAGTGAATCTTCTTGGAACATCAGCCTAATATCCCACCTCCCAATGGACATGGATGTAAGTTGATAGATTACACCATACGCATAGACTGGATGGATAAGGAATCTGCACAACATAGAATACCGGAACTTGCAAACCGTTCATGCAGTAAATCGTAGTGTAAACTCGGCAAATCAGACAGTAAATGTTGTGTATCGTTGGGCCTTTCTTGCACAGAACTATGTACATGTAGGAAGAGAACTTTTAGACCACTCGGAACAATTAGGCAGTTGTTTTGAAAACATCACCTTACCTCATCTGAACAAACATTCATTGTTCATCAGGAGGCACATGTCGATGCAGCACATGATATACATTGTAGTTAGTCCCATGGAATCTATTTCAGCCGATCAAGCACATATCAGTTATGATCAAGATGTCTTTTTTGCGTGCATATTACTTTCCACTCATGCTATACGTTATGTCACGTTGGAAACTTAAATGGACAAGTTGCCTTGGATTGGGCGATTTGAAAGCATTTGTTTTTAAATTAATATGGTTGAAATTATGTTTTTAAAAGGAAAAATAAGTACATGTATCCACAGAAATATGCCTTTCAATTGTGTGGTTTTCCTTTTACTTTGTGAACTAACACGGCCCACCAGTTTGCGGGGTTAAAAATTTGGCTCTACAAAATGGCGGACAGTCTTAGCTCTGAATCCAAAAAGTATAAGGAAAACCACCCAACTGAAAGGAATATTTGTGTGGATTATTATATTCTACTTGTGAAACATCTTTCCAACCTTTTTCATTAACGAACGCTTTCAAATGCCTTTTTAAATAATTATTTTAACTTTTTTCATTTTTTTGTTCACAACCACTATAGAGCATCTATAGGGCCTATATGGTTTTTTTAAATGGAAAATATTGTAAAGAACAGTAACGTTGCATTTACATTTTAAATCTTTATCGTATCACACTTCATTAATAATCGATATCAAAAACACATAATTTATGACTCTGTGTTTATATTTTTGATTATGCAAGTTGAATTGACATTCAATAAACTCAAAGAAGGAAATATCTGAGGTTTGTCAATTTTTCTAATGGCTGTTTTGGCATACTTTGTTGGTTAAAAAATGTATTATAAACTCCAGCCCCCCCCCCCCTCCCCCAGTCAGGTTATTTACACATTTATGATGTACCCCATTCCTTTCATGTGTTATAAATACCTGAATTGTTAATTGCCTAGAAATAGTGTAGAGATTCAACATTTCACAATGGACCAACTAGCCTATAGCCTATTCCCTACCACAAATATAAATGTAGAGACACGGGAAGGAGGCCAGTCCTCTAATTATAAAGGACGAGGATTCACCAAGAGAACACAACTAACAACAAACAAATTCTATATGATGACGTGTTAAATATAATAATGATCTCCTGTACTGATTTTAATTATCCAATGCAATACAGCACATAGACTACAAAATAGCATACATGTACATTACAAATGCAAACCGTTACTCATGTACAGCTAAAGGGCAAAAGGTCAGCACAACACGAGGCTGGCTACACACACACACACAAGTTTACAATATGCCGAATTAAATGGCCTTCTAAATGACAATATTTCTCAAATCAAGAGGTAATTTAAGATAATATAATACTCACAGAGAGTTCTATGACCCTATCCCTCCCAAATGAATAGCATGTGGAGCATGGCCAGAGCCATGCTCCCCACAAAATGGAGAGAAATACCGACAACAAATAATGTGCTCTCTCGTGCAAAAGCTACCAAATGAAAAAGAGAGTGGGTCTCAAGGTCGCGACCCCAAAGTAAACTTTTTACAATATAAACACTGAGGGCGCACTTGGGCTCCCTACAAGTTCCCTACTTTATGACCACGCGACCCGAGTGGTCCAAAAACAAACAAATAAAGGTGCGACCTTGAAAGGATTTATAAAAGAAATACATTTTAAATGATTTACAACTTTAACCTCAAGGCATCTCGATGTCACAAATTGACTTACTTGAGATTCAATAACCTCACAAGATACAAAACATTTCCTGACACATAAGGAAAATACATTGCATACAATTGTATCCACTGAAAGTATATGACCAAACATTTAATCAGGTTTTCTAAAAATAAACTTACATTGGCCTTACGTACATGTACAGTACATGGATAAAACAATGCCCATGAAAAACCTATACCAAGTCTGCTCAAAAATCATGTAAGATCTACATCCCAATACAAAACCTGTCTGGACAATTTCACATGTAAACACAAAGTATCAGTACAATCTTTGACCCAAAATCTCAAAATACCAAAGTTGTTACAATGTAATACATTGAGGTCAACCAGAGTTCAATACACTGATACATGGTGGGAAATTGCTTGTCTCTAAAAAGATACTGCAACCCAGCGTTTCCACTTCTAAGGAAATTTCCTTATTTTAAGGAATTTTTTACGTCCTAAGGAAATTTCTAAGGAAACAAAAAAACTAAGGAAATTTTAAGGAAATTTCAAAAATCTAAGGAAATTTTAAGGAAATTTCAAAATTTTAAGAAAAATTTAAAGAAATTTGAGAATAAAAGCAAATCATACAAAAAAAATACAATAAAACATGAAAACTGGCCATTTTAGGGTTCACATCAGCGAAAAATGGCGCAGTGAGATCGATCACGACTGGGAACGAGGTTGGTTGCTTATTATAGTGCGTACCATAGAATTAGAACCCGGTGCGTACTAAAAGCATCACTCCACTGCTGCGTCTGGCGCCCCCAAGTATTTAGTCTGGTTTCGATTGCATCGTAGGCTCAGCCCAGGCCTGATATGCGCCGGGGTCGCGCATCCACACTACTACCGACCACATGATGACTGTGTGTGTGGTTTGCACGTCGTAGATTTTGCACTGTACATTGTACATGTTGTGTTGTTTGTTCATTGCTGTTTGACTAAAATTGGGACTGGTATACTATGACAATTTTCATCAATTACCATCAATTACCATGGTTAGTTTAAGTTATTTTATCTAAGGAAATGTTAAGGAAATCCTCCCAAAACTAAGGAAATTTCTTTTAATCTAAGGAAAAAATTATGTCAATCTAAGGAAATTCAATTTTGGGGAGTGGAAGCACTGCTGCAACCACACACTATGAGAATACGACATAAATAAATGGTGGGTTAAGACTATGTCAAAACTGTTATACACTACACTTGGTACACAATTAGTCTTAAAACTGCATGAACAAGTCATGAATTATATATAGTCACATTCATCATTAACCTTACTTCAGGCAATCTCTACTCTAATATGAACAGTTGGATTTAAAAATGCAGGCAAAATAGTTTAATTTCACAATGAAGATAGGAATTGATGTGGGTGGCAATCATGACTTCTCTTACTTTGAAAGCAATAAGACAAACATTTTCAATTACTAAATACATCCCAAACAATTGGTAGAAAGCACGGTAGAAATAATTAAAAAGTCTCATCCACACTGTGAGAACAAAACTGAGTTGGATAACAACCAACTTCAACACCCTTAAACCATATCTGGCTAGGAAACAACTCTACCAACAAATAGCATCTACACTTGAAATAATGAAACCCGCCTGTCACTAACAGTACTTAGGGCAGCAACATGTGAGTAGGGAATTTTACACAAAACAGTAATTTCCTGAAAATGGTCCTATAATTGGCAGTGTGCATGGTGGAAGTGTCAGACACACAAATCTCACTCTAGTCTAAAAGGTTATACAGAAATATCCCACAAAACGGTGAGCACAAATAGTTGGAATACACCAACTACACAAATGCTGACAAAAATATGCCACTTAGCAACTACACTAAAATTAGGAAACTTAAAGTCCCGTCACAACAAATTCTTAGGAAATTCATTTGGAAATGCACAAAAATTGTGAAAGATAAGTACATAGTATGCCACAAATAACCCCACGAGCCAATCTTTGATTAATCAGAATATCCACCTGGATAAAAGTATCTGCCTTAATATCATAAGCCATAATCATCCAAAAGTCAGTATCTATACAGAGAACTACATGTACATAATCATGGGAACATCTTGTCCCTAAAAATATAACAACATGGCAAAATCTACTATACCATGAAAAGTACATCACAAATCTGTGAATACAAAACAATATAAAAAGTTCAAAAACAATGCATGTACAGTGATCTCTATGATGAGAGTTCACACACACAAAATAATTGTATCAGTAGCAGTAGGATCATACAAAGCTCTAATTCAGGTCAAAAATCAGAGGAGCTGGAAAATAAACTGGGATGGTTGACAATATAGCGCTAAAAGTATCAATCAATTACATTACATTCCTCATTAAACTGTATATAGGGCACACAATTGTCAAGCAAACTGTCTCAATACACTGATAACACGGAGCTGGATACACTACAAACTTCAGAATCATCCTTATACAGGAATAAAATGCTGACTGAACAAATATGCCGGTGCCTATCAAATTGTATTAGAGCAACGCCCATCACTTAAAGTACGTAGGGCCACAAAAATAGGAATTGGAAGTCAATAAAAATACACACAATCACATCTTGATAATTTGTCAGACAGTAAATGCTGAACACAACCCGTCACTATACGTACTTAGGGTAAACCAAAATTGAAGTGTACACAAAACGACTCCAAACCCATAAATATAGTGATTGATACATAATAAAAATAGCACTTAAATTTCTCCAAGAACACTCTAATAAGAGCAATAAAGATGAACCTGTGTTAGAAACTCACATAAAGATCCCAATTTCAAAGTACAAGATACAATTAACTGTATGCACACAACATAATGTAGCATGGTGAAAAAGCTTCACTTTAAATACAAAATTACAAAATAGGCCTAAATAACACTGGCTCGGAGAGGTGGCAATACGCCTTGTCCCGCCACCTAAAGTGATCAGGCAGCCTCCGCTCTTTACACAAAAGCAAAGAATGGGAAAGCAAATTTTGCAAGGTTTTGTTTTCATCACCATTTTAGACAATTTAAGTTATTGCACTTGGCCACTGGCCCAAGATGAAAAACACTGTGGGCACACCGATGGTCACCGCAACTGCCAAGACAGGTACAGATACATGACAATAAATTGCAACCCCTAAATACAAGGGAGACTTCCCTACTTTTTCCTTCGCTTTGCCATCTGGCAAACCAAATGAGTGGCTATTGAAGCTGACATGGTGGCTATCACTAAAAACATTCACAGTAGGAGAGACAAAAACTTCTCCTGCCACCTCTACATTACAAAAACTAGCAGCTTCTGTAACAACTGGCTTAATAATAAGCGGCTCAGCCTCAAAAAATACATCATTCATATGTGAAATCGTAGGAGAAAAAGTAACAGGGTCAGGTGACTGCAATTTATCAGTCCTGTCTTCACCAGGCTTTTCAAAAAGCTTACAAATGGCAGTGAATCTATTATTTAGTATAGTTTCAATGCTATCCACTACATGTATACGTACACCATGATTTACAACTTCATCATCCTCACATACAAAATCTGCGAGGGCACTTACTAAAGTTCTAGCTAACAAACTGTTTGACTTCAAAATTGAATCTGGCAAAGACATGGTTGGAATAACAATTAGCAATGTACATTCAAATATATGACTTGTCAAAATACAATATGAGGCCTAAATCATTGACCTACAAAACAGTCTGCCCACAGACGGACAATAAAAACACAAGTCCAAAATTGTCTAACAACACTGTATAGACCAAAAATACAATTGCTACTCAAAAATTTCCAACTGACATACAGTCTCACAAAGACTTAAAAGTTACACAATAATATGCCAAGATAATTGAAATACACAGGAAGTCATAAAATGTACACCCTTCATACAGGTGCAAAGAGAAAAATGCAGTTAGCTAAAGACTTACAAAGTTACAATAATATGAGTGCAAAAATAAAACCATTTGACTCAAAACCACTTTATCCAAAGCACATGCCTACAACTGGCTATATAATTATCTGTTTCTAAAAGAATCTTTAAAAGATCCACCTGAGACACAACTGCCTTTTAAATGTAAAACAGATCTGCAAATAAGCTTGGATGAAAATGTCAAATATATAACATACAATTCTACTTGGATAGAATTTTATAATACAAGTTGCACAACATACAGTGTAAATTAACAAATATAAATCCGTTGATGAAGTCCTCACGTCGATAGAGAAAGCAAAAAGTTAAATGGTGACCATCACATCCATAGATCGCGAAGATTGTACGCGAAAAGGATTACATCGATCCTCAAAAGGAAATTTAAAATCCGGGTTTAACGAATCCCCGGCAAAGCGTCACCGAAAAGTTCTACTCAAAGTTAAAAAGGCGTAGACAAATCCATTGATGAAAACATTTTATCAAATGGCGAACACTCAATCCTGTCTACGACGCCATTTGTAGAGACACGGGAAGGAGGCCAGTCCTCTAATTATAAAGGACGAGGATTCACCAAGAGAACACAACTAACAACAAACAAATTCTATATGATGACGTGTTAAATATAATAATGATCTCCTGTACTGTTTTTAATTATCCAATGCAATACAGCACATAGACTACAAAATAGCATACATGTACATTACAAATGCAAACCGTTACTCATGTACAGCTAAAGGGCAAAAGGTCAGCACAACACGAGGCTGGCTACACACACACACACAAGTTTACAATATGCCGAATTAAATGGCCTTCTAAATGACAATATTTCTCAAATCAAGAGGTAATTTAAGATAATATAATACTCACAGAGAGTTCTATGACCCTATCCCTCCCAAATGAATAGCATGTGGAGCATGGCCAGAGCCATGCTCCCCACAAAATGGAGAGAAATACCGACAACAAATAATGTGCTCTCTCGTGCAAAAGCTACCAAATGAAAAAGAGAGTGGGTCTCAAGGTCGCGACCCCAAAGTAAACTTTTTACAATATAAACACTGAGGGCGCACTTGGGCTCCCTACATAAACACTAAGTATACAGTTGAAAAATGGTGCTCCAACATCTATTTAAGCAGACAAACTTTTAAAAATGTTGTTAGCATACATGATGTTAAAATTATAAAGGTTTCCACATCATAATTTGGATTTTTTGGTGAGGTAAACTGTGCCTAGCTGGAGAAAGCCTCTCTTTTTGGGGTCAATTGAGGGCGCTGTTTTTCTTACGTTTTTCTTTACGTTGACAAATGTGAAATTTTATCCGTAAATTACTCATTAATGTGCAACATTTGAGCGTGGGAACAATTCGATTCTTGATTAGACTCATATTATCTACAACTTGGGCTATATTTCATGCAAACCCCCTCCGGAGAGAACAAGAATCGTTTTCTGGACGGATTTCAGAGCCATGGCCCATAGTCTATGAGTGGTCTATAAAGTGCACCGGGCCTATGTTCTTGTGATCAGTCTTAATTTATCAGAGAGTGCACATGTATATAGCCCTTGTGTCCTTGAGCAAGACCATTAAAGAGTCGCTCGAAGGTCCAATTCAGTTTTGTGATCCGCTCATTTTCCAATACATAGAGTCTTTATGAAAAATGGGTGGCAAGGGGAGCTTACAAGTCTCCAACCTCACGTTAAAATGGTGTTAAATGCCACTGTGTTTCATACACAAGCGCAATTTTGTCAAAATCCGAAAACGTTCGGTGACGTCACATTTCATATATACGGTCTGTACATTTTTGTACGGAGAATTTTTGTTAATTTCCAAAATTTTGACCAAAACGGTACTGACTTTGACCTTTTGACTGGCACGAAACAAATCCTCTTTTTATTGGACAGACCCATTTGTCTTTGATACTCCATAACGTCACGTTTCATTGTTTTATTTATGAAAGAGACACATAAAATGACACTTTTACACCTTTTTATTGTGAGGTTATGACCCTTGTAGTTTTGTTGCCGACTTTCATGAGGACTCTTGAAAACTGAGTGCACAAAAATCTGAATTTGACATTGAAGCCCCTTTTTGACTCTCCGGGGAGCGATTTTTTTTCCAGCCCAGTTGCAGCAGAACCAACAGGGGGAGGCATTTGAGGGGGATTTCGTCATAGAAAAATAGATGAATAATGCATGTTTTAGCTTCTTGTCGGAAGCAAACGTTAGTGTGGCTGATAGCGCTTATGTGCGTTGTGTGATTGTAACAAAATTTAAAATATTTCACTCACTGTCTGTGTTTACTGTGAGCACGCTCGGAGGGGGATTTACAGCATCATAATGAGCATGTTGTGAATACTCACAAGGTAGGCCTAGTCGGCAATCATTTTAGATCCTATGAGCTTTTACAAGCTCCAATCGGAACACTTTTTAGATAAACAGTTAAACCAGAACCTTCCATGAATGACAACACTAAGAAGGCCACACGGTTTGTATTTATGATGAGCTGAACAGATTCGGCACAACAAATTACACCAAGTGGCAGTTTTGATTGGTAATTCCCATAGCAAAAAATAAATGACTTTGTGGTGCCACGCTTGAAAAGGAGTGCAACCAAATTGATAATAAGGAAAAAGAAAACAATCGATTGACCTGAAACCAACGTCATGAACGCTTTGTATTGTGGCACTTATGCAAAAATACACGGCTTGTATGCACAAAACAAACAAACAAACAAACAAACAAACAAATAAAAAACATTTGGGTGTGTCATAACACATGTCTATTATTCTCTTAGACCATGCTTTTACGCCTCCAGCCACCGTTACACGCAACAAGAAAAGTGCCTGTCATCAGCGCCTTATGATCACAGAGCTAGCTCCACTGACAACACACAACAGCTAATGCATTATTCATATCTTTTTTCATGACGAAATCCCCCTGTTGAGCTGAAACAAAAAATATCGCCTCCGGCGGCGACAGACTCAATCGAAATCCTACGAAGGAAACTGGTAATTTAGCTGCAGTAGGAGTGACTTAAAAGAGAAAAAAATCAGAAACGTGTGAAACTTACGTCATTTAGGCTTGCCAAAAAAATGTGCTTGTGGAGTATTCGAATATTCCGATGTATAAATATTTTAATTTAATTATGTTGGCGGATAAATACTGCGTTTGGCTTTTACACGTAGTTCAATAGATAACATGGCTTAACAAAATGGGAGTATTGTATTTTCTAAGTTGATCCTTTGAGCAGAATTGAAATGCAATGGTATAAGACTATCTGGAAGAATGCGTAAATTTGTAATTTTTGAGAGAATTATGAGCTAGTTAGTGGTTTTGCTGAGACAGCTGAAGTACCTTTCCCCACTGAGAACCATAATATTTGCTTTGACTTCGAATGCGCCACCAGCCGTACACAGAGCACGGTTCACTTTTTGTAGAGAGGATGGCTTGTTTTTGGCATAGTCTCGTAGCAATATGGGCCACCTCATTTATACAAAGTCCACTTAATGGTGATGTATTATGGTTGCTTCGCCTCATCATTGCATAACTCTATCGGTGCAAGGAGGAGTTTTACTATGACATTGATATTATTAATGCATTAACTGTTCACGTTACTTTAGATAATATCAACAAACAAATTATAACCAAGCCTTGTTTCTATAGGAGCAGAATGAATCAACTGAAACCATCGAGTTTTGGTATATCAATCATCATTGCAATGCATTGAATCATTGTATTCAATGCATTACATTGTATCAATAACAAAGGCTAACAAAGGTAGACGAACCGTATAGTCACTATAATATTGTGCACATTTTACTAAGTCATCAACTGTACACAGCCCATTGAGTCTCATCTTTATCTAGGGGAGGCTTTGACGCAAGAGCTACCTTTAAGCATGGAGGAATAAGAACACAAGGAGTTTGAACGGCCCGCCAACCCCCCATAGATTTACGTGCGCGATAATATCTCTTTGTGCACAGGGTCTGGTACCGCTTCGGACCGCACAGTGGAGAAATGACTCGTTCGTGCTTTTTAATAGTACATAATTTCGAACAAACAAACGAAACAGTATTTGCATGCGCATTAGCTCTATGCCGCACGTATAGGTCAGCCTAATTGTCTGTTCGATGCGCTTTGAAATTCTGATTCTGCCGACGTTTCCTTCATTAAAATCCGACTTTCAGAAGGTAAGTTACGTTGATATTCCGGTTATACAATAATTGATATATGAATGGAAATATACTTGAATATTTCTGAGATTTTGATAACTTTTGGCCGAGTTTGGCTGGTTAAAAATTACGGTGTTTGCTCAGTGAACCCTTTGTCTACGCATTCGTGCAGACATTTACGTGGAGCGTTGTGGAGCATTTTTAGGGGGAACGAATGAAAAATCTCACTTTTTCAAAAACATCGTACTATTTTGATATGAATGATCGTGCCACCCTTCCAAGTCTTTTAATCTTGGCACCATACTGTGCAAGCGCACACAGAGAGGCGGCGTGTCGCGTGCGGTTAGGAAGTGCGTTACAATTGCGCTTTTATCTGTGGCGGTACCAGACCTTGGACGTTTGATCCCTTTGATCCCTTTGATCGTTGTAACTCCTTGTGTTCTTATTCCTCCATGCTTTAAGCATTTCATTGTCATATTCACCTACGAGCAATGGAGACATTGTCACGACAACGTTCAATTTGGCTGAGTTATTAAATAAGACCCGTTTATGCGCAGTTTGCTGATGATGGAGCAAATATACATGAGCGTCGTCAGTCAACTTGGTTCTTCCTAGATCCGTTTATGCATGAGTATCAAGAACTGCTGACAAGTAGAATGAACAAGTTTATTAATGTACCTATACATGAATATATCGATGTGAAGTTTGTTAATTTCGGTAAGAGGTGATGTGTTCAGCGTAGAAAAGAGTGGTGCGGTATGGTCCTCGACGTTGGCCCGATGGAAAAAACAACGTTACCGCAACGTCACTTGCCAACGGTTGCCCAACCAAAAATGTGTACGTTTGCCAACGTTGGGCCGACGTATACCTGTTAGCTGGGATATTTCCGGTAATAAAAACAATTGATATCAAAAGAGCAAACACACAAAAAACCGTGTCCGTATGTGACGTCCTCATTCGACAATATTAACTCACACTGCCTGGTTTCGGTTTCAGACGTATTATGCTATCGGTATAAGAAACATGGACGAAATCTCTCTGCCGCAAATCAATGATACAATGGGGACACCAGCCTACTCGTCGCCCTATTCCTACAAGATTCGCATCGGCTTAGCCTGCGTTTGGATCTTGGTCTCCATCCTGGGTCTCGTAGGAAACAGTCTCGTCATGTGGTCCGTCATCTTGTCGAAGAAACTCCGCACCGTGACCAACGCCTTCGTGGTCAACCTCAGCGTGGCTGATTTCTGGACCAGTCTCTCCTACCCTTGGCTTTGTGTCGCCGCACTGAGCCAAGACGGCTGGCCGTTGGAGTCCGAAGTCCCTTGCCAGATTGCCGCCGTGCAGTTTTACACTGGTCTTGGTGCAAGTCTTTACACATTGGCCTCCATAGCTATGAATCGCATGGTCCTCATTACTCAAACCAAGAATACCTACAGCTGGTGGTATACCCCGCGTAAAGTAGCCGTCATGATCGCAGTGACTTGGGTTATCCCGTGTATTGTTATTTTCATCCCGCCGATTCTGGGCATTGGTGCTTTCGGTTACGATCCACAAGACAATACGTGTACAGACAAAGATGGTCATCCACGAGGCTCTGAGTACAACCTAATTCAGTCGTTGGGTCTATACCCAGTCCCAATGCTCATCATCATCTGTTGCTACACGGCACTCTACATCCATCTCAAACGACACTTTAGGAAACAGAAAAGGAGCAGATATGTGAAGAGTAGTCAATCATTCTCCACAGCGGCTGGTGTGGATGGTGAAACTTCCGCCAGTTTCACTGTTGCCACCGGGAAGTCTTCAGTGACTAATGTTGAACAAATCTCCAAGAAAGCCAGACAGGCGATCAGCCGTCAGCAATTGGCCATCACCAAGAATCTCTTCCTTGTGTTTTGCATCTTTACGCTGTTACTGTCTCCTTACTTCATCTCTCTCGCTATACCATCCAGTCGTAAGTTTGCTGTCTACGCAGGTACCATAGCCATTTTTAACAGCTGCGTAAATCCCATCATCTATGCAGTCAATCACCCACAGTTCAAAGTGGTAATGCGGAAGATAGTTAAGTGTCGTTACTCTGAAATACAAACACCTTCAAATTTACTGAAATTCTTGCTGTCATTGCGAAGGAATTAAAATGGTCTGCTTCGGGATTGTGATAATTTTAGCATAATCGACACCACCACCAACAACAACAACAACAACAACAACAACAACTCCATTATCGTGGACACAGATTACCACATTCGAAACAATCGACATAGCACCAACAACACCATCTTCTTCACCATCGACACCACTGGAACACCACATTCGTAACCATCAAAACCACCACCGCCAACTTCGTCATCATCGACACTGCAGATGACCACCTTCATAACCATCGACATTTATTACATCCACAATTATTGGTCGACAATTGCCCAACGAAAGCAATAATTGGTGTTGTTGGGCAAACATTTTGTTTGCCCATTTTTTGTATAAGAAGCGGAACAAAAGTTGGGCAAGTGTTGGGCAAATATTTCGTAATCTGAATTCATCATAATTGTTGGTTACACTTTTGCTTATGTATTGGGCAACTTTTTGGTAATTTTAATTAATCTCGATTGTTGGTTAAAATTATGCACATTAGTTGGGCAAAATCGTCCGATCATGCGCACTACGATCAAAGAGTTGTCCAAGAACTGGGTACATTTTACCCCAAAGTTGGGCATTGTTCCCGCCAAACGCCATACGACGTGTGTGCATAAAAAGCATAAAAACGATATTTTCCAACATGGCGAGTGGAGGAGGAGTGGCTGTGACTGTGTCGTCTCTCTTAAACGAGCGGGGTTGCCCAGTGGTTATAGATCCACATTGAAGGTTAGTTTTTAACTAAAAATGAAGTTGTGTTTCCTATTCAGTCGTACATAGTCGTCGTGACAGTTGCAGAGCAAGCAACACAGTGACACTACCGTTGAATTATTTTCAGTTTTATCATGCCATTATGTGCAACGCCGCGGCCCGTGGCATGTATGCGTGTAATTGTGTTGTATGTGTGTGTAGTACATGTGCATGTATGACGATACATGCATGGAACTATCACTGCATTGCTTGCGCTGCAACTGTCACGACTGTGTACAACAACTGAACTGGAAACAAACTTTGATTAGTTAAAAACTAACCTTCCAAGACATCTACAAACCACTGGGCACCCTCACGTTTTTCAGAGAGACGCCAAGGTCACAGCTCGCCACCGTTTGCCATTGTGGAAAAGATCGTTTCTATGCCTGGTTTTACGACGTATCACAGGAGGAACTGTGAATCAAAGGGTTAAATAATATTTGGTTTAATTTTAACCAACGGTTGGCAAAAAGTGTGCCCAATGTGAATGGGTAATATTTTGCCCAAAAGTTGGATGAGTTGACTATTCGCCCTTAATTGGGTAAAAAGTTGGGCATTATTTTACCCATTTATTTTATAATTGATAATTTATTAAATACCCAGAAAATGGGTAAACAAAAAATTACCCAACTGTTGGCTACCAAAATATACCCAACTATTGATGAGGAAATATTACCCAATTATTTGGCAATCAGAGTGCCCAACTGAGATGGGGGAAAAAGTACTTAAAAGATGGGCATGTTGATAGTTTAAGCAACGTTGGGTAAAAAATTTGGTAAATTTTTGCCCATTATTTTTACAGTGTACATTATTGAAAATGTTTATATTGGTACTAATATTGCTGGTAGAATGTATTTGCATCGCGTTTTATTACGCAGAAAACATCACTGTTGAAAATGTTTTACTGTATTAATTTCAAAAAGCTTTAAATTGTCACTGATACACTCAAACAATAGCATTTTATGTCGAGGCATAAGGAAGTAGCTTTAGTTGGACGTTGACACTGTGTTTATTATGGTGTTCCATGTGCCACCTTTATAAGAATGTTTTTTACCGTCGCATTTTTTTTTCCCGTCGCATTTTCTTTTTCCGTCGCATTTTTTTTCCATCGCCTTTTTTTTCCGTCGCATTTTTTTTCGGCCGCAATTTTTCCACTTGACTCCCACGTGATGAGGAGGTTAAACTTTGACCTTAACTACACTGCAGCTTTCAAGAAAATGTACACGTTGCTTCATCCACAATCTACAGTCATTTAGGTATCAATATGCTTTTTTAGTACTGCTGATCGTGAACATCATCATGGTCGGTCTTTTAGTTCGTGGCTCCCTTACCACCGTATAATAGCCTTAAGTTATTTTAGGGAAGGGAAATGAGCTTGGAATGTTTTAAAAACAGAATAAAAGACCGGCAAAACTCCTAGTTCTGATGGTTAGTTTAGAAAATTACAAACATTTTTCACCGGTTTTTCGTACAATTTACTACGTTCGCTCAATTAGTGTACCTTTTTTCTGGCAAGCTTTCATGAGTGACTCCAAAATACGGGATTGTTACCCTCCTGCAAAATTAAAAGGGGATAAACCCCGTTTAGTAAAAACAGTTATGTCAATTTTCGCTTCATAAAATTGCATATGCTTGTACTAATGGGCGACTGAAGATTTGCTTATTGGCCTACCACATTATTCATGACAGATAATGGGTTATGGTGGTCGCTTTGTATGGGAACATTAGCTGTGAATGATATTCTGCTGTTTTCGTTTCCATCGATTAACAAAAAAAAACAAAAAACAAAAAACTTATATACTTTTCTCGTGATTTTTGTATTATTCTTTTTTACACTTTAGTCCATCCCTTCATAAATATGTTTTATTACTAGGCCTTCTCGGTTCTTGCATTAGTGGTTTTCTTTCAGAAGCAATTTGGGAGGGTTTGTGGCAAGGGGATGGCCTAAGCCATTCTTTTATGTGTAAAGAATAGAATCATAGTATGATGTTATGTAATAACATGTGCATTAAAGGCCTGTACACGTTTGGTAATTACTCAAAATATATATTAGCATACAAACTTACTTGGTAACGAGCAACGGAGAGCTGTTGAAAGTATAAAACATTGTGAGAAACCACTCCCTCTGAAGTAACGTAGTTTTTGAGAAAGAGGTAATTTCTCACTAAAATAATAAAAGACTTCTGGCCAGAAGCCTTTTATTCCTATCTGAAAGCACACTAATTTGTACAACAAGGGTGTTTTTTCTTTCATCATTTTCTTGCAACTTCAATGACCAATTGAGCCCAAATTTTCACAGGCTTGTTATTTTATGCATATGTTTTGGGATACACCAAGTGAGAATACTGGTCTTTGACAATTACAAAACGTGTCCAGTGCCTTTAAGGGAATTTGAATTGACGGCAAAGAATTCCAGCCGACGACACTGTTTCGTTTATGAATGTTCTGAAAACGAATTTTCTGAAAACAGTTATGAATGTTCTTCATTGGGTAGGTAGGCTATATACCCATGCTTTTCAGGTGCTTGGTATTGAGTGTTCTACCAACCCAGATTTTATGATTTTGCTTTAAATTTAGATAAGATTACATTATCTTCACGTAATCAGATTTTTTATGAATATAAGTGTACGTATTCACAGAGACTGTAAACCTTTTAGCCACTGGACCGCCCAGCCGCCCAAAGTGATACACCATAACATGCGATAGGAGGAAACACTCACAAGCTTGTGTATAACAATAAAAAGTGACATCAAAATAAAATTATAGTCTGTGGTACGCATTAATAGTCAAATCAATGGCAATCGTTGATATAAATACATTTTAATTTTCCCCTTCACACATGACTTGTAACAGTTGTAATGCTAATGATGATGAAATGTTGTAGCTTTCACCAAAACCACGCTAATTTGTAACCAAAGAAACGAGTAATTTTCTTTCATTATGATAATACTATCAAAAACTATTGGCTGAACAATTAATCAGTATGAGTTCATTTTAACCCTATGAAAAATAATCGCCAAAACAATTACCGGCAGCCGTTAACGAGAGGCACTTATTGTTCCCTAGGGACTTAGTTATTCAATGACAATATTCACGAAAAAGACGAAAACTGCACAAAGGGCCTAAATAATTAGCCTTGGGTGTCTTTTGAAAATTTGAAGCACGATTCAAGTAATTTACTGCTTGTGTCTTGAAATCTAAACATCGTTTCAGCAAACTCGGGCGGTGCAGAGACAAGGGGGTTAAATCGTGTTCCTTACTAAACTATAGGCCTAACTTATCTCATTTGAACTATTCCTAACCCTCCTGTAACTGTATTTTACTTAAATGCTTTGTTCTTTACATAACAAATCAAACGATGCACGGTCTACGTTCACACCGTTACATTCTCCACTCAATAATGGCGATGTTCTGGGGGGCATTTTACATGTATATTGTACAATTGGTAATATTCAAGTTGGTAAAGAAGTGCATGATACACATTGGGAGTGTGCAGGGTGCCAATGTCGTTTTGGTCTTTTATACAATGATGGCCATTTTCTTTCAACGAGAAATTACCGAAAAAAACAAAAGCGGTCAAGGGTCACCGTATACGCTTTACCAGCCGTTGCAAGTGTCAAATTTACGAGATACATGCTATGCAATGTTGCAAGTAGACTGGTGCTCTGTTTATGTAAGTGTTTTACTACGACAAGGCATGAGGATCCAGTCCACGTTATCCATCTGAAAGTGTGTATAAACAACGGACACGGTAACCAGTCAACTCGCCCCCAGCAAACTCGCCAATTACAAAGTCCCCCAACTACAAAGTCGCCCCGTCACATACAAACTCGCCCCCTCTCAAAGTCGCCCCTCACAAAGGAATGTAACAAATTGGTGTGATTGGACTTCAGGGGAACGAAAGCTAACTTAAGGAAACAAAAGTTATCTTGAGGGAACGAAAGAGGAATTCTGGGGAACAAAATCTCATTGCGAGAGAACGAAAGCGTATTTTTAGGGAGCGATAGTATAATTATTTCGGGCAAAAAATTCAAAGTCGTTTTTCGAGGAATCGAAAGCTTTTTTTTAGTGAACGAAATCTCCTTTCGAGGGAAAGAAAGCGTATTTTAAAGAAGGAAAGCATATTTCGAGAGAACGAAAGTATATTACTTGCGAACAAAATCATATTTCGAGGAAACGAATGTGTATCTTCAGGGAACGAAAGTGTATTTCTGGGGAACTTAATCGTAGTTCGGGGGAAAGAAACCGACGTGTTCAAGGGAACGAGAACATATTTTCTAGAAATAATTTCATTTTGTTACCGAGAAAAACACACTGCGTTCTCAAAATGAAAAAAAAATAAAATTGTGAGACAAAATTATATTTTCATCGAATTAAATAATATTTTGAGGAAACGAAATGATTTTGTTGGAATTTTGTGTGTTGAGGGATGCAATAGAAATTTCGAGTGAGGTTGTTTTTTTCAACCTTTTAATTTTTCTTTTCTTTTTCACTTGTCCCTTCAAGGGCTCCGTTTTTGGTGTTTTGGGGGGGAGGCTCGTTTTGGGGGAATTGTTTGTCACAAATTTTGTTTAATGTACCGTCAATATAAAAGTGGTATTCCTATGTATTGACATAAATCTTATTTAATTACCAAGAAATTCGGTACAAATCGGGTCAAGGAACGTACACAGAGCATTGAAAAGTTGCGATTTTGAAACAGCGGATTCGATCAGCGAGGTGTACCGACTAGCAAACTCGCAATAACAACAACGTAGTTGATGGTCTGGCTCCCTACCCCTCCCACATGTTCATGAGCTTCCAGGTACAGCTATCTCTTGGCTATAGTGGGTTTCCGTCGTGCTAGCACTGCCGAGATACTCTGCTCGCAAGCGACACGACTGCCCCTCTGTTACGTGTACCTTGTCCCCACGCTGTGCACTGTAAGACACGCTTCCGTTGCTCGGACGCTCTGAAATAAAATCTTACGTTCGACTTTTTTGTATTATTTACAACTTGTATCCATAATTTGAATACTAATTTTTTGTGTCAAATACTCATGAATTCTTGTTAGAAAACAGAGTTGAATTCGGTGCAGTAATTAATTTTTATACGGCTGGAAGTAAAACTAACTCCGAAGATCACGAGGGTTATCCGAACCAAAAAAGTGGTTCGGATAACCAGGCCCGCCGGAAGGTATTTAAAAGTGGGGGCACCAACAATTTCCAACATTGGGTTGTTTGGATCAGCAGATCCGGGGAGGGAGAGTCCAAATCCCTTTGTTTTTTGTGTGAAAACGTGAGAAAAGCTGCTTTCAAGACGCATGTGATACTGACTTAAAGGGCAATTCTAAGATTTTTCTTGTTGGAGGGGGTGAAAGTGTCTGATGAAAAAAATAATTCCTTATAAAAATTCCCCTTATTGAAAATATTGGGAAATACTAATACATGCATTTGTAAACACGGGGACCCAGTTACGGGGAGGATCATGCATACTATTAGAAAAGGGGTCGGAACCATTTTAGCAATGGACCTATTCCAAAGGCCTAGCTATGCCCAGGCCCGCCAGGCAGATCTGTGGGAGGTACATGAATGTGGAGACCCCAAAAAGTTTTGTAAATGTGGGTATTTTTATGTGATCAATTAATAAATGTAGAACAAATTTGGGTAGAAACAGTTTTGTTGTGGACCGGCCGAAAAGGACATCTGTGTGTACATGTGTATGGGACCTTTTGGATGTTTTCTTTCTTTCTGGATGCAGCTGGGGAAAACAAATTTCCACTCAAATGTATTGCAATCTTTGTTCTAAGTGGTGAATAACACAAGGTAGTGGTCAAGGCTGTAAACTGAAAAGTTTTGATGTTTCGCAACTGTAAAACTAAAATATTGCACGAGCTTTATAGAGAATCATTTTTACAAATGTTATGGCAAATTTTATTTTCTGAAGAACTGAGATGTTATCATTGTTGAGTTTCTTGTCTAGCTATCAAAATGTAGTGTATAAATGATAATGAATAAAGGATAGTGAATAATTACATACATGTATATGAATAAATTTGATAATAATGTTTATTCTAGAAGTAAAATATCAGACACAACAGTCAATACTTACCATGTTGAACTTGGCTTGAAAATGGATGCAACGTGCAAACGACTAAACTGGTAACCCAACGTCAACGACCTACAAACGATTGTAAAGCGATTGTAAACGATTGTAAAGCACCATAAAAGCACCATGTACAATGATTAGTCTGGTTCCCAGACCCCCAAAATCTCCGACTGGCACCTGTCGTCCGGGAATCATTGGTCATGCAACCAGACTATACAATGCAATCGACCGGGTACGTAGCCTATAGTCAAGGCGCTCGCGGCAAACCCGGATGGTATACATCACGCACGAAAAACGACCAGCGCGAGCGGCAATGTCACAAGTTTCGCCGTTTGACCTAGTCTGTTTTCGAGCGCCTTGACTAAAGCCTACCGGGTACGTCGCATCGATGCGTTGTAGTCGTTTGCATCGTGGCATCGAGGGGAGAAAATGTCATCCGATCCGCACCTACCAAAAGATTCAACGGGGTTCACAAACTCCCCCCCCCCCCCCCTCCCCCCCCCCCCCCCCCCCCCCCCCCCCCCCCCCCCCCCCCCCCCCCCCCCCCCCCCCCCCAACCTCCGTCCCGGCTAAGATTTCCGGGGTAATAAAAATAATTTAAAAAAATAAAAAATAAAATAAAAAATAATAATCCCCTCCCGACGTTAAAAAAGAAAAAGAAAAAAAAAATGGGGGGGCCCGGCCCCCCGGCTCCGGCGGCCATGAATCCCCATGTGACCTTCGTTTTTTGAAAAATGCTCAAAAGCGACCAAAATTGATGGTTTCTTTTAGGAATCGTTCTTCTCCATTCCTGGATGACCTTTGGAGTCATGTTTTAGTCTATTTTGTAGCCAAAATAGCCCAACGAAGCCGGTGTGTCCCTTTAAGGTCAAAGTGGGGTTATTCTTTTGAATGAAATGTAAGCTACAAGACAGCACTAACATTACGAATTGATGAAATCTGGTTCAGTAGATATGATTTTTATTTTGAGAGCTTCCTGATTGGAATATAAGGTCATCTTGTAAAATATAATAACATCACGGCAATTCGATCTAACTTAATACGGAAGCTTGAATTGCCCCAGTGTGCAATATTAGTTAATCTGTACTCGTTGAAAGCTTACTGTTTCTAGTGTAACCTTTATTCTTAACTTTACTAATTACATTTTGTTTCCGGACTGTACTGCAGTTGTAATTTGTGATTGTACAAATTATCCAAGTTGAACTATTTTAAATCTCCGTTTGGCGTTTTCATTCCACTCAGGTATATATATTTTCTCCTCTGATTATGCGATGCTTATCAATTTCCCCCTGCCTGGGCCCCGATGGAAAAAACGAGAAGAAATAAAAACATAAAAAAGACGAGAAGAAGAAAAACAATTGTGCCGTGAGACGTTATTTTACTCCATTTACGAACAATGTCTGTCATTGTACCTTTTTGGAGTAGTTCTTTACAAGGTTTTCGTGCTATGTGAATGTGCCTTTGAATTATTGGTCACGTGGGAGTTTCTTGAATAACCTATCTGACCTTTATTGTGTGGGATATTTTGGTTTTTTTTTAGGGGATTTTGTTTACATTTTACCATTATTCATGTGAAGTATGACAATCTACCCTCAACAGCGTCAGCACCTTTTGAAGGATTTTGAATGAACCACTTTTAGGTTCAATTTATAAACTGTATTACTGTATCTTTATATATTCTAAAACAATACTCGAGATCCTCTGGATTGGCCAAAGGGTCATTCCATGTCAATTCAACACGCTTTTGGACCTGACCGTCACGGATTGAAATGAAATTCGGTGTGCTGATTGACTCCTTGAGAAACCCCCAGAACTGAAATTTTATGTAATTTGGTTAATTATTTTTTGAGATATGGGTTAACGAACTTTTGACTAATTAGCATGACCTGCTATGTTTGGGCGTTCATATCTCCAAAAGTAAAGAACCTACAGAAATAAAATTTACACCATTTTAAAGCTCTTGAAATGTCCCTCATTTGAGAAAAACAATAAAAAAATTATACCTCATGCGCAAAAAATACGCAAAAATATGACCTTTGACCTTGATTTGCGAAAATGGGTATTTTTCAAAATGCGTAATTTTTCCCCCATTGTTAGTTTAAGATGTAAGCAACGTTTTCAGAAAGATTTGGGATGGGCACTCTTAAAGTTTTTTAGTTATGATTATTTTGAACATTGCTAGTAAGGACAAAAACTCTTAAATATGATGCATTGTACATGTTCAAATGTACATGTACAGTGTAATGTATAGTTATTGCGTTGTGTACACTCAATGGATGTTAATTTTGCATTGGGGGTAAAGAATATAACCTGTTTTTTCCCTAATGTGAGGAGTCTCTGTTTTAGTTGATGTTAGTTAATTGTTATACGTTATCTAAAGTTGTTCTCTCTCCGCTGAGGATGCGGGGTGGCGCCCTTTAAATTCTAGTGAACCCCCCCCCCCCCCCCCCCCCCCCACGCTCCTCACCGCCTGCACAATCTTCAACAGGTGAGGATGCCAAACTTTCTCCGTAGTTTTAAACATTTTATTTGATCTTTATATTGCAATATTATCAACTCATGCTTATGTTCTTTATAACCGCAAATATTTATAGATTCATATTGTGTTGTAGATTTTGGGAATTCCGTTGCCTAAAATGTGTAATTTTACGATTGGAAAACTTGGGTAGGTCACAAAAATGAGGTGACGCTTAAGAAATACAATACACGTGTGTTGGTTAGCGTTTTAGGCTATGTAGTGTTGCTGTACACGGTAAACGGTACACGCGTTGGCGTGTGAGTTAATGTTAACGTTGCTATGGACGGACGGATGTATGTATGGCAATGGCTCTGTTGGACATTGGGGGAATGAGTGTGTATTTCTCAGTGTGTGAAAGTTGTGTAAGTGAAGTTGGGCGCTCAACGATGTATGTTTGTGTCTCATATCCCCATTGCCCAGTACTGCTATGCCATTAATATATCCAAGTGTAGTGTCTATTTGAGATTTTATATTGATATTGATAGATGAGGCCTTTAGTATATTGTCGTATTACTAGTGAGCAGAAGTTTAATAATGCTATATTATAATAGATGCACCAATGAGATAATAGTATTTGAAAGGCATGTAACTTGGATTTTATACGACACACTTGAGGATTATATTTTGGTTTTAATGTATTTTTGTGTATTCTTTACCGCCTGCACAATCTTCAACAGATCCATTGTGCAGGTTAGGTCACTTCAGTTGTAAAAATTAAAGATCAACCCATAGCGGAGAGAGAAAGCAGAACCTGTGTGCCACACTTTTTAAACTATAAATCTTACTGCTGCTTTGGACCCCCCATCACACTTCACTAGACCTCGGAACACGACCCCCACCCCCCCCTTCTTACACTAACACTGTTGTTGATTAAGCACTCCCTGAGTTGTATAAACAAAAAACAGGCAAATTACATGGGTGGGATTCGAACCCACGACCTTTGCATTGCTAGAGCAGATGTCGAGTTAGCCCGGCAGCTAGAGGCAGTTCGAATCAAATGTTTCAGCAGCGGGTAAACATTCTCACTCTCTAGTAGACATGCATTTGCTTGTTGTCTCCTCCTAAATTGTACCCTGCTGGAATCACTGGGACCGCTCCCACCACAGCCTGTCTTTCCAGTGCTGCTGCTTTGAGGTCAGTGGTATCACAACCTGCTCAGATTTTGTCTATGTGCATCTTTGGTCAGCCCACTGAACAATAGCATCCCAGCCCTCTGGCATCCCGTCCACAACGGCTGCTGCCAATCCATCTTGACGAGCCACATGGCCCAACCAAGCTGCCTTTCTTTCAATTACAGCACTGCTGCTGAAGTACCATGGGTTGCCGATCATCTCTGTAAGTCTTTCATTTGTCACAGGGTAAATATTAACATACATAAAATCGTTGCGGTACACACTTTTAAATATAGAATTCTGTAAAAACATAGAATTCGAACTGCCTCTAGCCACCAGGCTTGTTCGGTGGTCTAGTGGCAAGACATCTGCTCTACATTTGATAGCAAACCATGTGCAAAAGTCGTGGGTTCGAATCCCACCCGAGTGACTTGCCTGTGTTTTTATTCCCACAGCTCAGGAAAGTACTAAGTATACAGTGAATAATACATATCGGTGTAAGGGTAAAAATAAATTTCTTTGTCCCCAATGCAAAATTAACATCCCTTGAGTGTACACAACGCAATAACTATACATTACACTGTACATGTACATTTGAACATGTACAATGCATTCATTTTAATAGTTTTTGTCCTTACTAGCAATGTTCAAATAATCAATGATTATGCAAAGGTACTTACCTGCAGTATAATCAAGATTATACGAGTCCTCCGGAGGTGAGAATCAACTCGCGTCTGCTGCTTGTTAGGGCGCCATCACCAGTCTTGAAAGTAAGCTCCACTTCCCGCTCAACTCTCTGACCTTCGACCTTTTTGAAAGTACCCTTAGAAAACCGGGTAGGGTCTCGTCATGACGATACAGTGTTATGAAAACACTATCAATATAACGGGTGGGATAAACTCAGAACAGTAAAAAACATAACTGGTGTATAACCTGTAATAACAATGGCTCTGGACAAGAGCAACATGAATACGAGTCATAAAAATGAAACAAGATGTGACTGCCAAACATAAGATAAAAAGAACTGGGCAGTGCAAGAACAGTAAGAACATGAACTTAATTAGAATATACTGTACTAATATAGGAATCGGAGGAAACTCATCTCCGCTCCACCACAAACACGACTTTAAGTGTTCTTCTTAAAAGTATTGCTATATAAGCAATTACAAGAAAAACCCCTTCAAGGGTTAAAATGAGAATCACGGGCCAGGGTTGTCTGGCATGAGAACATGACTTGGGTGGGAGTTGATTCTCGCCTCCGGAGGACTCGTATAATCTTGATTATACTGCAGGTAAGTACCTTTGCATAATCATTGATTATACTTCGCCTCCTTCGGTTTCGAATCAACTCGCGATTTTGAAGCTGTCTGGAGAATAACCTTTGCCATTACATAATTTGCTGATGGCTTGTTACAAAACCTGCTAAACATAGAATCAGATGCCCAGTCAGCTGACTCCAGAATATCCTTCATGGACACTCCCAATCTGAATGAAGCAGATGTGGCTGCCCCACGATCAGTGGAGTGGGCTTTAAACTTTTGCGTGTCAACGCCAGCCCTCTGTAACAGTGTGACAATCCATCGACTCACAGTAGAAGAAACAACCTTCCCATGTGGCTTCAGATAACTTATAAGGAGCTGTGTCTCAGTACCCCGCACAGCTGCTGTTCGATCCCTGTAACACGAGACAGCTTGAACCGGACAAATGGATTTGTCTTCAAAGGCCTTAATCTCCACCACTCATTGTATGACCTGGTCGACTCTGTTTCAGTAACTGACAGGGAACAAATTTCAGTGAGTGAGGTGTCACCACCAAGTGGTTAATATTTAAATGAACCAGTGAAGACACCCTCCCTGCTGTGACCAAGGCTAGCAGAAGGACCATTTTCAGTGTCAACATTTTCAAGGAGAGTGAAGACCAGGATCCTAGTTGTGAGAGAAAAACAAGAACTGACTCCACATCCCAAGTAACCATATACCTTGGCTTGGGTGGATAACGGTTAAAAAAAACTTTCATTAGCTGTACCACTGCCTCACAGCGTCCCACTGGAATTCCACCAATTGGATCATGGTACCTTGAGATTGCTGACCTGTAAACACCGAGAGTTCTGTAACTCAACCCTTTCCTCTCGCATGTGACTAAGAAATCAAGTATATCCTTCAAAGGTGCTGAAAGTGGATTAAGTGATCGTTCACGACACCAGCTATCCCAAGCTTTCCAGGATGATTGGTATTGTCTGTGAGTTGAAACTCTACAGCTTGCAAGCATAACTTGGGCAACATTGCTTGAAAATCCCTCTGCTTGGTAACGATTCCGGAGACACTCCATGCCGCTAGATGCAGGGATTGAGCCAAAGGGTGCCCCTGACCCGAGTGGGGCTGTGTCAATACCTGATCCCCTTGTGGAAGTAAAATTGGTGGAGCTATTGCCAGTCGCAATAGCACCGGGTACCAGATCTGAGTCGTCCAAGTTGGGGCAACTACTAGCAAATCTATCTTCTCCAGTTCTACCTTCCGCAAAACCTGAACCAAGAGACAGAAGGGCGGAAACGCATACCCTAGTTCGCTCTTCCAAGTTATCGAGAATGCATCGATTGCTATTGCTCCCGGGTCGGGTTTCCATGCCATGTACCGAGGCAGTTGATGGTTTATCCGGGAGGCAAATAAGTCCACTGCCAAATCTTCTGCACACCTGTGCAAGGAGAATGGGGTCTAACATCCATTCTAGTCTGTCCATGAAAACTCGAGAGTAATGATCCGCTAGGACATTGTCTACTCCTGGTACATGACAAGCTGTTATTGTGATGTTCCTCATCATGCACCATTTCCACATGGACACCGCCAACTTTGACAGGCTGTCGGTATGCGTGCCCCCTTTGTGTTTTATGTAGGACAGGGCTGTAGTATTGTCCAACTTCAACATTATGTGACAGTTCTTTCTGCCCCTGGCAAATGTCTGTAGGGCCAGAAAGGAAGCCAGAAGTTCCAGGTAGTTGATATGTTGGGTTTGCTCTGACCGAGACCAACGACCCCCTGTCTGACCGAGCGGACAATGAGCCCCCCAGCCTTGCATTGATGCATCTGACGTTATCGTTAATTGCGGGTGTGGTAAAATTAATGGTTTGCCATTCCACTGTTTGAGGCAATTATTATTATTGTTCAATGATTTATTAAAAAACAACTTTACCAGGTAGTGCGACGTTGATGCTCCTTTATGGTTACCGTATTGGTTCGAATCGATCTTACTCTGAATATCGTCCAGTAACCAGGTAGCAACAAAGCCTTCCGCAACCTTAGCGAAATGGTCGGTCAATGATATGGGTCTTAATTTGTCCCAGGTGGCTGGTTTGGTTTTGGGTACTGGTACTACGATAGCCTTCTTCCATTGCTGTGGGACAACTCCATCCTTGTAAGACTGATTAAATATGTCTGTTAGGGGGTCGCTTAGTTCACAGGCAAACTCTCGTACTATTCTGGCAGAGATACCATCTGGGCCACTAGATTTCCCCAACTTTATCTTCTTGAGTGCTGCATAGACCTGGTAGTTGTGCACGTATGGAACTGGGAGAGGGTCAGGGTAACACACAGCTAATTCAGAGGTAGAGAGTGGCTTGAGGTGACTAGATACGGAGCAAAACTGGTCGTTGATACAATTTGCCACATCTTTGGGGTTACACGCATTAACACCAGGAGGGGTGTTAATGGTCATATTTGTTTTGTCCATGTTTGTCATAATTCGGATGTGTTTGTACCATTCAGCTGGGTTTGATTTCTTGTGCTGCTGTACACGTTTCTTGTAGTAGTTTTCCTTGTTTTGTTTAATTGTTCGGCGTACCTTATTACGAAGCTGTTTCCATCTTGAGGAACAATGTTCGGTGTGGAATAGATGCTGTCTTTTGAGGATGAGGCTTTTTGTATATGCAGTAATCCATGGTCTTTCCCTTGAGTGGACCTTGATTGTCTTTGTTGGGAAGTGAGTGTTGATGGCCCCCTGTAGGGTAACATGGAATGCTGTGCATTTATCTATGGCACTTGATTTGCTGTAAACCTCCTCCCAGTCATGGTTAACAATCCATGAACCGAAGTCACGGATTGACGAGTCTTTCATGGGTCGGACGACTCGAGAGCATGTTGTATTACCGGGAGGTCTTGGCTTTGGAGTCCAGAGAGCAGCAGAGTGATCACTTGCTCCAAGTGGAGAGCAGGCAGCCGGGATATGATAATGCTTAAAAACATTTGTAATTATCTTATCGAGAACAACTCCGTTGCGAGTCGGGTCCTTGACCACTTGGGTGAATTCAGTTCCTGAGCACAGTTCCCTTAAATCAAGTCGGTTAGTATCACCCAAGATAGTGACACCTGCGTGGGGATGGTGTAAATGGATCATAGTCAATGGCATCCAATAAATGATCTATGAGGTCTCGCTCGAATGGATTGTCAGGTGGTGAGTATACTGCAGCGTAGAAGAGCACAGGAGTTTCACGGGGTAGACGTTTGGGCCTCACTTTCATCCATACCACTTCAAGATGGTTAGGAACCTTGATGTCAACAGACTGAGGGTAGAGGTTCTCACGTACATATAATGCCACTCCTCCACCACGTTGCTGAGTCCTCGATTTGGATGCAAGGGTAAATCCATCTATTTCAAAACATTCATTTGGTATGCTAGAGCTGAACCAAGTTTCTGATATGGCAGCTATGTCTATGTTGCGTTGGAGAAGTGTTGTTCTGAATTCATCGAACTTGTTTACCAGTGATCGAGGGTTGCACAGATAAACAACTGGCATCACAACTGATGAGTGGTTAGTGATGTTTGCTCTGGGTATTTTTGTCAGGTTTGTAAGACAAGCACCATGTCCTTGGTGATACGAGGGAGGGCGTAGTCGAGTTGATATGCGATTTCTAATAGTTCTTTGTTTGTTTTTGCCTGCTCTGCAGCCTCGCTTTGATAATTTTGCAATATGTGTCTCTTTGATGATTGCCCATACTGCTTGATCAAGTTTAACTGTCTTGTGCAGCATTTGGTTTCCAATTGTCAGGAGGGATTCTCTAGAGTAGCAGCACATTATCAGTGTACACTAGTATTCTATCATCACTCATGTACTAACAAAAGCACTGGGCAAGGTACCAGACGGGCTAGAGCAATTGTTCAGTACGGTAGAAAGTCTGGTGCCTCTGTCGTTCAAGATTGTGAAAAATTAGTCGATGTGTGGTTCAAAAGACGTTGAAAATGTCTCTTTTCGATTTCAGTACACAAAAACAATGAAGGTGTAAAGCATCACCATGTACTTACACAGTTCACAGCTCAATGTTTCCACCAGCTCAATGTTTCCACCACTGAAGTTCTTTGATGCTGTCTTGGGAGAGGGACACCAGGCTTTGATAAGATGGATCCTTGTGAATTGATTGGATCAGATCCGATTGCAATGCCCTGAGAAAAACTGGGGCAGGAACCACATCTTCTGATGTTGCTGTCATTTTCCCAATGACACTCGCCAATTTCTCTGCGGGTAGGTACGGAGTCGTGGCCACTTGACTGCAAAGTTTCTCCAAATTGCTGACTTTTTCGTCTGGGAGACTCAAAGTCATTTGCTGGGAATCGATAATGTGACCTAGATATCTGATTCGAGTAGTCGGTTTGAGTTTGGACTTTTCCCTGTTTACTAATAACCCAAGGTTGTGGAACATGTTGAGAATGTAGTTCATCTGCCTGTAGCATTCTGCTTTGGAATGTGCTACTAGAAGTAAATCGTCCAGATAAATGACCACCTTCATTGATCTGTGCCTCAGGTGGGACATCACTGGTTTCATTAGCTTTGTGAATACCCGTGGTGCTGTGGACAATCCGAAGGGGAGTACTTGGAACTCGAATAGGTCCTTCTCCCACTGAAAACACAGGAACCTCCTGCTGTCCTGCTGGATAGGAATCATGAAATATGCATCTTTTAAATCTATCGAAATCATAGAGTTCCCTTTCTGAACAATATTCTTTGCGTGTTGTATTGACTCCATTTTGAAATGCTCTGTCTTTATGAACCAATTGAGTTTCTTGGGATTGAACACTGGTCTGAAGCCCCCTGAGGCTTTTGGAACAACAACAATTGTTGAGATGAATTGACCCGGTGAGTTGTGAACTTTGATGATAGCTCCTTTGTTGAGCATCTTTCGTATTCGTCGGAACATGTCCGATGTTTTTGCTTGTCCATATGTATCTGGTTTGGAATTTTTAGTTGAACTGGCTGTCTGAAGAATGGGATTCTGTACCCGACAATAACCTGCAGTATCCAAGGGTCGCTTGTCAATCTTTTCCATGCCGGTAAATGCCATTGTATTTGTCCGGCATAACAAAGACCGTAATCTGGTACAAAATCCAATTCTTCCCTGAGATGACTTAGTTTTTTGAGAAACTTTTGGGGGTTTTCTTTTCATTACGAAAAGAATGCCTCTTATCTGTCCCCTGTGTACTCTGGTAGCGGTCTCGTCCACTATAGGAACGGTCATACGAGTTTGGTCGGTACTGGTAGGGCTGATACCGAGACCTGAATTTCTGACTCTTGTCCTTTCGGGACCATGATTGGGAGTATGACCCTTTGTCTTTCGGTTTGTTTTTCAGTGTTGACGAAGAATCTTTACCAGTGGACTTAACAACTTTCTGGGTGACTTTATTCATTTTATCATCCTCATCCACTTTCTGAGCCCATTCTTCGCCATATAGGCAAGTCATGGACGGCTTCACATCCTGAAGGTAGCCGTCTTTTATGAAGGGCTCAGCTCGGCGAAGTCGATGTACAGACAAGCGTTGAATGGCTGAACCAAGCAAACTACCAGCTGATGTGAGAAGAGGTTTCAGCTCTTGGTTTTTGATTGACTGATTCAATTCTATGGCCTTAATCAAGGGGAGTGCAGCTCGGAGGCAATCTTCTTGTATGGACCACATTGAATTGTCATTCTTCCATGCGTCCACCTTTGTCTTCTTCATTGAAGCACGGATAGGCTTGGGCATATGTCGGGAGCCTTAAAAAATTGGCCGACCGAGGCATCGGGAATTAAGTTCTCCAACAGTTCATCCCTTTTGGCCTGTTCGAGTGTGTGAGTTCTTTGCTCTTTCCACCAGTCTAACACTGACTGTTCAAACATGGCTCCCTTTGCCTCCTCATGAGGGTTCGTGAGCGATGATGCCACATCACCTGTTGTATCGCTACGGACTGTGGGACCATCTCTCAGGGCATTGAGGTCACCACTGTTAGATAGGTCGTGCACGCTACCCGCATGCATGGACACGGCATCATCATCAGCCTCGATTTGTCTTCGTTTCGGCGATGAAGGGGGGCCGCTCCGATCATCATCAGACCGTGACCCTGAGCTAAAATAACTGCGCCTACTGGAACTAGATCGAGATCTGTATCTCTGTCTGTGGCGATGAGATCTGTATCTCTGTCTGTGGCGATGAGCTCTCGTAAAGGAACGAGACCTGGAACGAGAATGTCTCTCACCAAAGCTATTTAAGGCTTCAGTCAGCATTCCCTTAAATGCCTCAGTCTGACGTTGTTGCATGTCAGCAATGGTGGCTAGTTGCAGACTTGAAAAAGTCTGATCACATGGTGGGCCTTCAGCACTAGCAGCACTAGCACTAGCAGTGGCGGATGGTTTGTTATGCCTGTGACTAGTAGTACTAGTAGTATTACTATTAGTAGAAGTATGAGTATCACCATCATAGTGAAAATCACGGCCCCTAAACGGGAGGCGTGGTTGTTCTGGCTCTGTTTCACGGTCCCGAACTAAGGGGAAGCGTGAATTAGACCTTGATGTCGAACTATCTGTCATGTCTGACACCAAGGCGACATGGGCAGACTCGCCAGTTGAAGCGTTCGACATGACGACTCAATCTACCACAGCTCAGCAGAGCAGAGAGAGTGACAGGTTACAAGAGAAAAAAAAAACCTGTAAAAACAAGTCAACAAACTACACAAAAGTAGATTCAGCCCTCAAAGGGACTACGAAATCGAGGTATAATCAATACAAAATTGAAACCTCGAAAAAGGAAGTATAATTATCAAATAAGGGAAAAACTATCCCTGTAAAAATACTCACGTTGTGACGCCCGTCGCAGTAAACAGAAGAGGTCGAAGGTCAGAGAGTTGAGCGGGAAGTGGAGCTTACTTTCAAGACTGGTGATGGCGCCCTAACAGGCAGCAGACGCGAGTTGATTCGAAACCGAAGGAGGCGAAGTATAATCATAACTAAAAAACTTTAAGAGTGCCCATCCCAAATCTTTCTGAAAACGTTGCTTACATCTTAAGCTAACAATGGGGGGAAAATTACGCATTTTTAAAAATACGCATTTTCGCAAATCAAGGTCAAAGGTCATATTTTTGCGTATTTTTTGCGCATGAGGTATAATTTTTTTATTTTTGTTTTCAAATGAGGGACATTTCAAGAGCTTTAAAATGGTGTAAATTTTATTTCTGTAGGTTCTTTACTTTTGGAGATATGAACGCCCAAACATAGCAGGTCATGCTAATTAGTCAAAAGTTCGTTAACCCATATCTCAAAAAATAATTAACCAAATTACATAAAATTTCAGTTCTGGGGGTTTCTCAAGAAGTCCAATCAGCACACCGAATTTCATTTCAATCCGTGACGGTCAGGTCCAAAAGCGTGTTGAATTGACACGGAATGACCCCAAAATCATACTTCAAGGAACACTTCAAGGGGGAAGATAAGAAGAAAAAGTGGGAAGACAACATCAAGGAAACAATGGCCGGGCTTGAATTTTGCCAAATCACTTTGGGCAATGGAGGGTAGGAGTTTAATAGTGGAATGAGCTGATGCAAAGTCAGCAGTGGTGACCCAACGACCACGTTACGGGATACTTGAGATACCAGACACGATCAGGATTTTTCTCAGATTTTACTGAAGAGCTTTGCCTAATACCCGGACGTTTTAGTGTATCTTAATATCCACTGCTCACTGTAACAACGTGGCGTGACACTTGTGTCCTTAAGCAAGGCACTTTTAACCATTGTTGCTTCGGATGGTATATAAAGCCGTAGGTCCGGTGTGTAGTGTTATGCACGTAAAAGAACCCAGCGCACTTATCCCCGGTGTTCCCGGTTTGAGCTGCATATTGCGCCACAGCACCTTGTAAACCATTACATGGTGCTATGTAAAGGAATAGGTATCTTACTTCAACACGTAGCTCCACATACCTTGCAGGAACAAATACTGAGCGCTTTGAGACGCCAATCAAGAGTAGATAACCCGCTACATAATTATTACTATTAAGGAAACAATACGGACAGTTAAATTGATTTCAAAGTATTCTTATTTACAAACTTCCTCAGTGCATAGTATAGTTATATTCAATTAATAAATACCTGGGAGAGTTTGTGCATTCTGATTGGTCGAGGACTGGTCACGTGGGGGTGTATTAACATGTGATATAAAGACCGGCTCTGTAAACTAGCAAATAAATGGCCCCCAAACAAGCACAATGTTGTGTAAAAGTTCGTTTTGCATCGTGCTTGCTGTGCGGAAACTATCAAATCTGTTTCTTTGCGCGTATAGATAGTTCCCAGTAGACGCCATCTTTACGGGCAAATCGCATTTTGGCTTGCAGGCGCGTCAAGCGCTCAAATTATTAACGCAGCCGCGTCGTTCACTAACCAATCATGCAATGAGTTTTGTGAAATGTGCGCGTGCTGCACGCCGTTCTCACGCGTAACGCATGATTGTGTGTTGCAAATTGCCCGTAAAGATGGCCGATTTACGTCATATTGCAAGCTATCTATTGTTTTTGGTTATTTTTACGAGGACAGAATGGTGCCGCGTGTACGCGCATACCACGCGTGTACGCGCATACCACGCGTATGCATAAACGCGCAGACAATGTATCATTTTGGTAGCTGGTACGTGCATGAAGCCAAGGTAATTCAAAGCATAAAGCCGTACAAGCTGTGCTTGGCGAATAAACAGCACGCGTAGGTACATCGAAAGCATTCATCACCATAATTAGGTCTACGTGTATTGTGAAGTTCCTTCGTATATATTTTTATTATTTCCCGCCTACATGCTTTTGCTCTGCTGTCAAGCGAATAGACATTCTGCTCTAAACTTGAGTTTAAAAACTTACTTACGACACTTTCAAATTACTCCTTGGCTTCTATTGTCTTCATGGCATTGTTTAAAAAAAGACTAATACAGTCATTTGACCGGGTCTGGATCATTGACCAGTTCGGGATCACTTCAACTTTGCAATATAATAATAGGCTGTCAGCTCGCTAACGAGAATGACGACATCATAGTGAAGTTAATTTATTCAGGTGGCCGGTGTAGGACGCCGGCCACAAGCCCTTTCGTGAGAAAAAAGTCCAATCCGTGACTTCACACATCTGCCACAGTGCCGACACTCCAAGGCCGGCAGTGTGCAGGCTGCAGATGCCAGAGGGGGTAGTAGCTCCCGTTCATGACGACGACGCCGTTTAGCATCTGCATCTGTTGCTCTTGCCACTTCAGCTGCAGCAGATCCAGCTTGCACTGCAGCTCGCCAGGCTGTCCTATTCTTAGCTGTACTTTCCCATTGCTGGACATCGTTACCAGCAGCCTTGAGGTGTCTTTTCATGCAGTCAGAGTAGCGGAGTCTTGGTCGCCCAACATTGCGTTTACCGTTAAATAGCTCGCTGTACATCACAGCTTTTGGCATTCTGTCATTCTCCATTCTGACCACATGACCGGTCCAAGAAAGCTGTCGCTTCAGGAGCATTGCCTCGATGCTGGGTAGTCCGGCCAGCTGTAGTACCCTGTTGTTTGTCACATGTTCAGACCACTTTACACCAAGGATGGTTCGCAGGTGCCGTAGGAAGACCCTGGACAGGCGGTGAATGTGTCTACGGTAGAGCGTGTAGGACTCTGAGCTGTACAGGAGGCAGGATAGTACAACGGCTCTGTAGACCTTGCACTTTGTCGCTCTGGTAATGCTGTGCCTACTCCACAGCCGGTCACGCAGGCGGCCGAAGGCAGCACAGGCTGAGCGGATTCGCATGGACAGCTCCTTCTCCAGACTGCAGTCATTGGAAATGGTGCTACCAAGGTACACGAAGGAGTCCACGATCTTGAGTGGCTCGCCATTTAGCACGATGTTTGGCTCAATGTATGGAGTTCCAGGAGCTGGTTGGTAGAGTACCTCAGTTTTTCTGATGTTGATAGTCAGCCCGAAGGAAGCAGATGCTGCAGCAAACTTGTCCAGAATCTTCTGCAGGTCCTGCGCAGAGTGTGAGACAAGGCCAGTGTCGTCAGCGTAGAACAGATCACGTGCGCACCACTGATGGACCTTTGTATTGGCTTTCAGACGTCTTGTGTTAAAGAGCTTGCCCTCAGTTCGAGTTGTTAGATAGACGCCCTCAGTGACATCCCGGTTTGCAACATCCAGTACAGCGGTCAGGAAGAGGGTGAACAAAGTAGGGGCCAGGACACAGCCCTGTCTCACGCCCTGTGCAACAGAGAAAGGAAGCCTCGAAGAATGCCAACAAATTTTTCTGGGCAGCCATATTTTGATAAAAGACGCCAGAGGCACATACGGCTGACTGAGTCGAATGCCTTTGAAAAATCAACAAAGACGATGTACAGAGGCATGTTCTGCTCAAAGGACTTTTCCTGAAGCTGACGCAGTGTAAAAATCATGTCAACTGTTCCTCGGCCTGCACGGAATCCGCACTGTGCTTCAGGAAGTATGTCGTCAGCTACAGATTGAAGTCGCTTGAGCATGATGTTCCCAAGAAGTTTGCCAGCGATTGCAAGGAGTGAAATACCACGGTAGTTGTCACAGTCTTGACGGTTACCCTTCTTCTTGTATATGTTGACAATCAAAGCATCTTTGAAATCTTGCGGAAGCTCCCCGCGCTCCCAAAAGAGCTGAAACATATTGAGTAGCGCTTTGAGGAGTGTCTCACCACCATGCTTATAGACTTCTGCAGGGATTCCATCTTGACCAGCAGCTTTGTTGTTTGCCATACCGGCCACAGCACGTCTAAGTTCAACCATTGTTGGGGCCACATTGAGCTCCAAGCGTACGGGCTGCTGGGAGATTGACTCAAGAACATCCTCATCTACAGTGGAGGGTCGGTTAAGCAGCAGAGAGTAGTGTTCTTTCCAGCGAGCTCTGATCTCCGGTTTGTCAGTCATTAATTTTCTGCCATCAGAGGAGAGAACTAGGCTTGCAGTTGAAAGGCGTGGGCCATAAATTCCCTTGAGCGACTGAAAGACGCCTCGAGAGTCGCCCATGTCTGTTAGAGCTTGGACCTCATTGGCTTTTTTGGCCCACCAATTATCTTCCATACGTCGTAGTTCCCTCTGCAAGTTTGACCTGGCTTGTGCATGCTGTTGGATTGCAGCAGGTGAGAAAGCAGTTCCTCTATCTCTGGGTCATTTTCCGCAAACCAGTCAGAGTTCTTTCGACGTTGATGACCAAGTGACTTGACTGAAGCAGAGTAGACAACTGAGCGGAATCTGGCCCACTGATCATTGGCTGAATCTCCAGCTGCCGGTGATGCAGTCTCCAGAGCATTTGCAATAACCAAATAATTATATTACTTCTCACATTACTAATTTCTGTTGATATACAGCAATCCTTCACCGATCTTGGTGGCAGCAGATACTGCCATTATTGCGGTGGTACCTGGGTGGTACTGCGCTGCCTAGCGACGGGTTTAAGCGATTTGCAAAGTGAAAGTCCAATAACCCGCGACTGATCAAATGATCGCCGTGTAGCCCAAACCTTATACCAGTCGCTAGGCAGCGCAGTACCACCCAGGTACACCGCAGTAATGGAGGCATATCTGCTGCCACCAAGAGTTCAAGATCGGTGAAGGATTGCTGTATATGTGAAGAATAGGCCTAACATCCATTATCCTGGACAAACAATGAAAGACTCATGACACAAAACATTTGATGCTCACTGTCTCGCATGGACAGGGTCAAAATTTATTTCCCTCAATTTTACTCTTTTGGCCAAAAGAAACAATTAAATAATCAAAGGAGTCAGCCAACTCTAAAAAAGGGGTTCAATCAAAAGTGGACGAAATGCCACTACACATAATTCTTTTCCTCCAGTGATAGACTTGAGGAACTTCCTGATGTCTATCAGGAATCCCAGAATTATTCAAATAAGTTCGCCGCGGACTTACACAACATAACAATCAAAATACACGGCTTTGGAAGTGTCTACTCCAAGGCACTAACTCCACTCGGTGATGAGACCGGTGAAGCCAAAGGGAGCAAGCAATAAAAGCAAGCGTATGAGATTTAATGGCCGACACCTTAATTCTTGTCTCTTGTTATAATTATATACATCATCACCTGCTCCGAGCGTCTGCCGAAGCATTTCTCGCAGGAGTCTATCTGAAAGAAACTATGAAATCAAGATAATTATTTATGTTTTATCATAATTTAATTCAATTTTACAAACCACTCATCAATGTGTCCTCTATGGGAGTGGTGGGTGGGAAAGAAAATCAATTTTGACCCTATCTCTCCAATGTCGTGACAGAGAATGAACTTCAATGCTTACCATGGCGGTGATTATATATCGACCTACGCCATTTGTGATTGCTCCGTTGAATTGACACAACTCTTGAAACACGCATCATGATTGGTCCAGACCGCGCGTCCCCAAATTAAGGATACATTGATACCTAGCGGACCGGAGCACTATTTGCCAAGGATAAATGAGTTTTTCTTCGATGTTCGAAATAAAACTTTATTAAACCAACAAACCCAAAATAAGGTGCCAAACATCATCGTCAAATAATTTATGGCCGTTTTCCTGAAGTTTGTCTGCGAAATTGATCATTATTTTGTTTTAAAATGTTGGTTGAAAAACGCTGTTAAATCTACTCATCTTTAGAATTGGAACGCCAGTGCAAAAAACATTTATGTAAAATGCTAAGAATGTGTAAGAAATATTTCCTGTAAAAATTGAGCAGTCGGTTTTTTTTTTGAGAAGACGAAATTACCAAAATCGTCTTTTGGGGGGCATCGTACCCTTGACCAGTTCGGGATCACTCAACATCTCATTGCGTCAAATGGTGCCGCACTAACTTACTAAGTGAGGTAAAATCATACTGCTGAAGTAGAAAGTTTATTTATTGCTTTTGAGATACATTACTTCAACAAATTTTTGTATGTTTTTTTTTTTGTGAGAAAACGAAACTTGGAGGGGTCAATAATGCTTTTAAGATGCGCTTCACTTTTTCATTTGCCTTTGCTGTTGTTTTGTGTTTTTGTCGCTGGGTTTTTGCGCTGCTGTTGAAGACACTTGCATGACATTCACTAAAGAAAGGAAGTCCAAGTCCATGCCAACACATTTCTGAAGTTTTATGTCCTTGAGAGACAGTTTTATGAATGGGAGTATGGATTTGCAATAAAGGGCACGCTACTGATTCAGAATAGATTCAACTGATCCTGAACTGGTCAAACAGGTGAAGATACTTTTCTCAAAGCCTCCTCAAAAGTACTAATCTTTTTTTGTCAGTGGATACTTGGTGAGTTTTATGACATGTTTAGGTAAACTGATAAACTTTTTTGTTTAAGATATCAAAGAGATTGCAACAAAAAACAACGTGAATTCAAAAAGTGATCCAGAACTGGTCAAACGACTGTATCATTCAGAGCCGGAGCCGTCATTGTGACCATCTGCCTGGTGTTAATAATATCTTAGCTCTCTGTTAGCCCGGAATAAACTGAGTCAGAACAACAATTTCCGCGGATTTTTCACCGGGGATTCCCCGTTGCACGCAATGTGTGTACGCGGCACATCCAGTTATCATGCACGAACAAGACCAGTCGATATCGATCGGCGTCGGTTTATGTATATATAAAAATGCTGATGCTCAGTCTAATATTATAATATTATAGCAAAATGCTTTTATAGAGTAAAAATTAAATAATCTAGTGGGACTATATGATTGTGTGCACAGGGCCATTTTA
The DNA here is from genome assembly GCA_037783415.1 of Leptasterias polaris. Classification (NCBI taxonomy): domain Eukaryota; kingdom Metazoa; phylum Echinodermata; class Asteroidea; order Forcipulatida; family Asteriidae; genus Leptasterias; species Leptasterias polaris. The sequence goes on along the minus strand of JAZGTN010000181.1, from coordinate 288,970 downwards.
CCACTTAAAACTCGGTGACGTTGTGTATGAGGGGCCCGGGACAATGAACAAAAGGAGGGTGCCTCTTCCTTTGACCTCATTCCCTATAAATTGAAGTTTGTGTTTAAAGGGACACGTTGCCTTCGAATCGCATGAAATTTTACTATTTGGAGGTGTTCCTTATCCTTATGAAGAGTTGTTCATGCAATAAAACACCTTTAATTTGTAATAATTAGTGAATGGTGATTTTAAAAAAAACATTGCCCTCTGACCCCTCGACATCTGTCCCGCGAAACGTATAGGCCTATGTATTTCCAGTCGTAAATATCATCGTCCATGTAAGTGGCTTGGTAAACCTATCAAATGAACACTCCTCTCGAGCCTCGCGACGAGCTGAAGCTAGCACAGTTTATTGGGCCCGAAATTGACTCCACAAAATGGCGGAGCGTTTTGTGTCACGAAAGTTAACAAAAGCCAAACATTTCTAAGGCATAGTTGTGTGGATAATTATATTCTACTTTTAAAACATCTTTCCAACCGTGTTAATTTCACATCAAACGTTTTTTATGGCCCAAAGCGCCTAATCCGAAGGCAACGTGTTCCTTTAAGCCGTGTCTGTATAACTAAGCAAGTAATACACACTGCACAGGCCCATCCATTTATTCCAATAACGACTTGAGTTGAGTCAAGGTTTACTGGATGCGACGCAATATCACAATCACGTGCGTGATTGCAAGAAAAAGTGGGGAATCCTGTTGCTAGGAAACGCACGCCACAGAAACCGAAGATCTATAAATCCACATGACGTCTATGAAACAACATTACCGAGTTAATCTACTGCATCTAATTTATTCTTCACATTACCAAGCAAATAGCAGTACACGGTATATAAAGCACAGCATACTTATAAATATAATAAAACTACAATGTGCGGTGGTCAAAGGTCAAAACGTGTCTGGCTGCTCTACCGCACATACAAACAATACCCAATTCAACTAGCCCCAAAAATGTTAATATTTCTCTGGATATAAACCAGATGGTCTAAACACAAACCAATACACACAAAGAGCTCTATAAGGCATAATGTTTCGCAAGTAAAGCAGGATTCGGAACACGGCCAGACCCATGCTCCCTACAATACAAAATAGAGAGAAATTCTTACATAAAATAATGTGCCTTATCCTGCTCAAAGCAAAAATGGAAAAGAGAGCGAGTCCAAATTTAGGTCGCGGACACAAACTTAACGTTTTATTGTATGTTAGTTAAAAGTTTCAGGACGCACGCACTTGGTCTTCCTATTAAACATCTATCAAATCTGTGCGTTGATGTGAAATTTCGAGGATAAGGTTTGCTGAATTTTTGATTTTTTGATTTTTGTTTTTTTTAAGTGACATTTGATTTCATTAATGTACAATCAATTTAATTCAGGTAAATATTTTATATTGCGCATTTGGCGTCACAATTATTTATAAAATTCGCTAATTTTCAGTAACAATAATAATGAGTTGTTGGTTCAATCAGAATCACACAGAGAAAACACGTGTAGCTGTTGTAAGAGTCATCCCTTTTTAAAATTAATTCAACAATTTTGTGAAGTTGACTTTTATTGGGCTTGCAACTGTTTGAAAATATTCATAAATGTCCCTGTGGAGTATTCCATTCCAGAATTAATTTCAAATTGTTTAATTCAATCAAATTGTCAGACTAATTACAATAACTGTCTGCGTTTGACTATTACACGTATTTCAGTAATTTACATTTGAAAAACCTTGTAGTATGTTGGCTAACAGAATTTGGGAGCAGTATTCTCTCAGTTGATCATTTGAACTTATGTGAAATGCAATGAAATAATTGTGACTATAGAAGGATGGGGTAAATTTATAATTGTTGGGAGAGTTATGCAACTTAAGTTGTTTTGCTTAGACAGCTATAGTAACCGATACACTTCCTAAAAGGGTTTTTATATAAGTATAGCTAGATCAAGGCGCTACAACATTATCCCTGTTCATCCTTTAACCAAGCTTCACAAACTTTCTCAACTTCTGAGGAGCACATGCCTCAAGCTGCTTATTATGTACGTTTATGGGTCATCCCAACATAATACCTTCTCAGCTCTCACATGTTCCCATTTCAATATACACCTGGGTTAAGAGAAGCAAATTATGGTTAAGTAACCGTCCAGGACACAAGTCCTCGTGTGCCCTGAAGAAGGTTTCTTTTGCAAAAAAAGTAGGGCATGAGTGTTGCATTTGTTTCTTACTCCTTCCTATCAGACATTTCCATTTCCATGCGGTGGAACTAAAATTCCTAATTGCAGAAAAACGGCAAAAACTGTTATGCTTAATGCTTAATTCTCTGAACCGCTCGGCCAAAACACCCTTTGAAAAGAGATTTATTACATGGTGTCTCCACAAACCTCACTTGATTATTTTCAATTGTAACGATAAAATCAAATGACTTGGTATTATTCATTAGTGTTAATTAAACAGAGATTGATTCGTATAAAGATGAAGGGTTAGACCATAGATGGTGCAAACGCGTGCGTATTCAAATGTTATGTCGCACCACCCTTTAAGCGCAATTTTGTTTCATTCACCTGAGTCAAAGCAGAGTACCTGGAACGCAAGGTAACCATAAATGTTTCGAATACGCACATGCCTTCACGGTCTGCGGCGTGTTAAGACACAAGACATAAGACAGAAGAAAACTGTTCTTATCTAAAAACAAAAATTACATTGCCTGCAAAAGTTTAAAACACACAAAGGTTCATTAAGTTAAAAAGGTAGACAAAATTTGATAAAACGTCGTAAACAAACAATGCACAAGGAGCCTGTCTAGCTAGCCATACAGACAATAATTACAAAAATACACAAAGATTACGGAACATTCGTCCAAGAATTTTTTTAAGAATTCTCATTCTTCTAAGAATTTGATATTTAAAAGCTTCATATATTCATCAATAGGTACGTTAAGTCACCATTTTAAGATAAAACCAAAAAATTGTTGGCCTAGTGGTATAGCACTTCACTGACTTTATTATATTTTTATAGAAGACTAATTGAATACAAAATCTGCAACAACTACTCACTCCATCAGAAGCATGTTGCAATGAAAGTTTACAGGTATTTGTATTTTTAGTCTTATATGCCGTGTCCAAATTGGCGGCTACGGCTACAATTGCTGGATCGCTGCGTCATCGGGCTTTAAAGTATAATGACGTCTTTATAGCAACAGTCGTAGCAGTAGCTAAATCCGTCATTAGCCCATAATGCTCATGCGCCAATTTATACAATATACCGCGTACAGTTGAAAAATAAATCAAGCTGCCAAGATGGACGCCATGTTGTAGTTTACATGTAAATTGTGTCACTTTTTATAGCGGTGTAATGCATTGCTTGAAAATCAGCGCGCCATGATGGTTGCCGATGTTGTATGGCCTCGGATTTGACCCAGAATCATGCGCATTGAGCATGCAAAAGAATATGTGCTATTCGGATACGGCTTAAACACAAGTGCTACCATTCTCTATCTTAAAAAAAAAAAAATTGAATTCAAAATTGTTACGGATAAGGAAACACTTATAGTTCTAACCCTTTTTTCTTACTCAGTGACTTCATCAATAAGGAGTAAAGCGGCAAGGTGATTTGCTTCGGGGTTCGGATCTAACTTTCATAGGCGTGGTCACTTCACCTGTGTCTTGCGGCTGGACGTCCCATTGGACGTCGCCTGTTGCCACAATGGGAGTTGTGATCATTGAAGAAATAGACTCCGCTTCGATTGTTGTGACAAGTGGATTTATGCTCGTTGTTGAAGGAAAAGGTTCCACTTGTGGTAGTGCGTTATCAACTTCAATGTGGATAGGCTCCACTTCCGGTAGTGCGTTATCAGCTTCAGTGTGGATAGGCTCCACTTCTGGTAGTGCGTTATCAACTTCAATGCGGATAGGCTCCACTTCTGGTAGTGCGTTATCAACTTCAATGTGGATAGGCTCCACTTCTGGTAGTGCGTTATCAGCTTCAGTGTGGATAGGATCCACTTCTGGTAGTGCGTTATCAACTTCAATGTGTATAGGCCCCACTTCTGGTGCGTTACAAACTTCAATGTGTATAGGCTCCACTTCTGGTGCGTTATCAACTTCAATGTGGATAGGCTCCACTTCTGGTGCGTTAATATCAACTTCAATGTGGATAGGCTCCACTTCTGGTAGCGCGTTATCAACTTCAATGTTGATAGGCTCCACTTCTGGTGCGTTACAAACTTCAATGTAGATAGGCTCAACTTCTGGTGCGTTATCAACTTCAATGTGGATAGGCTCCACTTCTGGTGCGTTAATATCAACTTCAATGTGGATAGGCTCCACTTCTGGTAGTGCGTTATCAACTTCAATGTGTATAGGCTCCACTTCTGGTAGTGCGTTATCAGCTTCAATGTGGATAGGCTCCACTTCTGGTAAGGCGTTATCAACTCCAGTCTGAATGACAGCGGGAGCTGTACACGTAGATAAAATGGAAAGTGTTGTATCGTAAGAAGGTTTTCTGAGGAGCATGACAGACACTTTGAAGAGATTGTGGGGATTTTTCCCAGTTATTATGTCAAAACTGTTCATTATATCCGAACGCTTCGCCTCGGGCATAGAGAACTGCCTTTGACTTTCGTGCAGCGTTTCTTTAACTCCTCCAACAGCAGCAATTTTCTTAAAATCTTCATCCCTGTTGCCATAACAGTTGTCAATGTAAAGCACCAGAGCACCTGGTTTCAGTTCCCGGAAGATTTCACGGAGTAAGTTGCCGCAGTCATTATTGCTGCAGATTGCATCAGCCACAGTCGAGAAAAACTTAACGAAGGAGACGATGTCAGCCGACCTAACTTTATCCAGCTCCTTTATGCTCAGACCGTTACAACTACGGGTCATGTCACCGGAGATATACGTCATCGGTGGAAACTCATCACTGGCATTGCTCCGTGTTATCTTTTGCCAAGTGTCCTTCCATTCTTGTCGGATATCAAATATCGAGCACTCTAAATGGCTTGTTGCAACCAGTCCGGTGTCCCGTAGGAACTTGGTCAGGCCGAGAGCGTCTGATCCAGGCCCTCCACCGATGCAACATACACGGAAAGACGGCTTGTATTTCCATATTTCTGTAAGATGCTCGTAACCAGCCAGTGCTAACTTCAGACTTTGATGCACCATGTAGCTATGCATAGCAAAGAAGCGATACACGTAGGCACATCGATAGCATTCATCACCCCAGTCCGGCCTCTCTGTGGTATGAAGTTTGTTCATGTATATTTGGGTTATTACCACCATGCATGATTTTAATCTGTCTTTTATAGATGCATTCTGCTCTGTACTTGAGCTTAAAAACTCACTTACGACACTTTCAAAATATTCACCGGCTTCAATAACTGTCGAGCTCTTGCCATTGTTCAAACAAAAAACATCACCATTTACAGACGTCATTTCAAGTTGAAACCACTACTTACATCGTTCGGAAAATGAGCCCTGCATAAACTGACTGATGTAGCCGAAAAATCGTAGAACGAAAAATCGGTGACACGTATGAACGGGAAATCCCCTAAATACTAACCGACCAAGGGCGCTGTTCAGATAATGCTACCCTTAGAGCCAATCACTAGCAATAGCCACAATGTTGCATATAATTTTCCACTTATTTACGGTTTCGTTATTTTCTTTGAATGCTATGTATAGCCCTCCAAAAAAACAAAAGAGATCTCCAGCACCAGACGTCATCAGCCGCCTGTAAACACTTTGTGCAGGTCGAATTTTATTGCGCCACCACTGCCACGATCCGATTATGACGTCCTAGTTTTGCGCGGTTTGTGTACCGTACCATACAACTATTCTAAATGCAGCTGCTTGCTCGAGTTTGCATGTGTGTACGTCAAGGATCACGACAATTGCCTTCTCTATTGTATGATCTTTATGATCAAAAGTGAAGCAGAATGTAAGGTCGTCAGCTTTTAAAAAGTATTGTTTTCCACGATTTACTTAATTGTTTACAATTTACAATTGATAAATATTTTTATTTTATTTTAACAATTCAATGGATGACATTTAGTAAAACATCACAATACAAGTTTTTTTTTTTACAATTGCCACAATACATGCTGTAGCTGCTATTCGAAGTGCCCGGAAGTCCAGGTTGCGAAAACTCGTACGCTCTCGAGGTCAACTCACACAGTCTATGCTCGTATGTCGAACCTTCAAAAGGAAAAAAAAACACACGAAAGAAACGACTTGAGCTGGAGTCAAGGTAACTGGATGCATTGTCACAATCACATGCGTGATTTCAAGAAAAGATGGGTAATTTCGTTGCTAGGAAACGCACGCCACATAAACCAACGATCTATACAATATTCGTCGGTTATTGTGAAGAACAAGAAATTATTTAATGAGTTGCTTGAAATTTGTGTTCTTAAAAATGATCTTTAAAAATTATGTATAGAAAAGGGGACACCAGTTAAACTGTGTGCAATATAATTCCATAAAATTAATCTTCAGCACTCAAATGAAAACTAGACTATGAGCCGTCATTTTATGTGTGATTGCGTGCGACGGGGAAACCCCGGTGAGAAAAACCCCGGTGAGAAATTTTCTATTCTAATTTATTTACTGATTAAAGAAGCACTTTTCCAAAATGGTGTGAACAGAAAATCTTCCATGAAAATGCAAACTCTAGCCCTGTCTTAAAAAATTCTCTAAGCATATTATTATTAATGTAGAGGCACGGGAAGGAGGCAAGCCCTCTGATTAATTCACTGAGATGGTCTACAGCAAAATCCATACCATGACGTCTATGAAACAATATTACCGAGTTAATCTAACTTAACTGCAACTAATTTATTCTTCACATTACCAAGCAAATAGCAGTACACAGTATATAAAGCACAGCATATAGTCACTTATAAGAACAACTACAATTTGGTGGTCAAAGGTCAATACGTGTCTGGCTACTCTACCGCACATACAAATTTACATTACCCAATTCAACTAGCCCAAAAATTTGTAATATTTCTCTGGATATAAAGATGGTCTAAACACAAAACAATACTATATAGAGCTCAAGGGCATTATACTTCGCATCTAAAGCAGTAATCGGAACATGGCTAGACCCATGCTCCCTACAATACAAAATAGAGAGAAATTCTTACATAAAATAAATGTGCTTTATCCTGCTCAAAGCTAAAATGGAAAAGAGAGCGAGTCCAAATTTAGGTCGTGGACACAAACTTAACGTTTTATTGTATGTTAGTTAAAAGTTTCAGAAATATTCAGGACGCACTTGGGTCATAATAAAAATCATAATAATAAGACTTATAAAGCGCATTTTCCAGAGATACAATGCGCTGCTAAAGAATGCTACAAAATTGTCAGTTTATGGGCCAGAAGAGAACAGATGCGTTTTTAATTTACACTTGAAAGTCTGGAGTGAGTTGATGTTGCGAATTTGATTTGGTAGTGAGTTCCAGCATCGGGGACCAGCAACTGAGAAGGATCGGTCCCCTGCCCTTTTGTACGTGCGAGGGATTGTTAGATTTTGGCTGGAGCGGAGGCCACTCCGGCCAGGTTTGTTGAGGTTTAGAGACTCTGTGATATACTGTGGAAGTACGTCATAGAGTGCTTTGTGCATGTTCACTGATGTTTTGAATGTGATGCGTTGTCTAACTGGTAACCAGTGTAATTGTTGGAGAAGATTAGAGGCGTGTGTGTAGTTGGGTTGTGAGAAAATGATACGTGCAGCATTGTTTTGGAGCCTTTGTAGTCGGTTAATGTCAGCTTGCTTAATACCATTGAGGAGAGAGTTACAATAATCCAGTCTAGACAACACAAGGGCTCTGGCAGCGGCGTGGCATGTGTTTGTGTCAATATATTTACGTATTTTGGAGATGTTTCTGATGTGATAGTTGATGGATTTGCATGTACTTGTGACATGTGCACTCATTGTCATGGAGCTGTCGAAAAAGACGCCTAAGGCGCCTAATTACAACTAGACATTAGGTGTTTGTGAACAAACACAAAGCTGTTCCGTGTATTATTGTTTTGCTTCGATTAAGTGCTTCAAAGCTTTAAACATCTAGCAATTCCGTGCGATGTATTATGGTTGATGTGAAATTTGAAATTTCGAGGATTAGGTTTGCAGAATTGTTTGAAGGTTTTTCCATCTTTTTTTTAAAAGTGACAATTGATTTCACTAATGTACAATCAATTTAATTTAGGTAATTATTTTATATTGCACATTTGGCGTCAAAAATTAATGACAGTCGCTCATTTTCAGTAAAAATAATAATGAGTTGTTATAATAGCATAATTTCCATCAGAATCCCACAGAGAAAACACGTGTAGCTGCTGTAAGAGTCACGCCTTTTTTAATTAATTCAACAATTTGTGAAGTTGACTTTTATTGGGCTTGCAACTGTTGGAAAATATTCATTAATGTCCCTGTACAGTATTCCATTCCAGAATTCATGTTAAATTTGATAATTCAATCAAATTGAGAGACTAATTACAACTAGACATTAGGTGTTTGTGAACAAACACAAAGCTGTTCCGTGTATTATTGTTTTGCTTCGATTAAGTGCTTCAAAGCTTTAAACATCTAGCAATTCCGTGCGATGTATTATGGTTGATGTGAAATTTGAAATTTCGAGGATTAGGTTTGCAGAATTGTTTGAAGGTTTTTCCATCTTTTTTTTAAAAGTGACAATTGATTTCACTAATGTACAATCAATTTAATTTAGGTAATTATTTTATATTGCACATTTGGCGTCAAAAATTAATGACAGTCGCTCATTTTCAGTAAAAATAATAATGAGTTGTTATAATAGCATAATTTCCATCAGAATCCCACAGAGAAAACACGTGTAGCTGCTGTAAGAGTCACGCCTTTTTTAATTAATTCAACAATTTGTGAAGTTGACTTTTATTGGGCTTGCAACTGTTGGAAAATATTCATTAATGTCCCTGTACAGTATTCCATTCCAGAATTCATGTTAAATTTGATAATTCAATCAAATTGAGAGACTAATTACAACTAGACATTAGGTGTTTGTGAACAAACACAAAGCTGTTCCGTGTATTATTGTTTTGCTTCGATTAAGTGCTTCAAAGCTTTAAAGTTGGTCTGATTTCAAGATAGAAGACTCTTGACCCTTGACAGGCCCCTTTTCACTTAAGTGTGCTTAAAAACCTAAACCTGGTCTTCATTCTGATACTGAATGGAAAGGAGCTTTTAAACCAGAAATAAAGGTCAACATGGGGACAGGGTTACCCAAGGCAAATCTCCAATGCCCAAGGAGTCTATAACTGAAAAAAAGATTCAAAATCGGCTGTGTAATTCTTGAGATATGGTCCCACTTCCGATTGACCTGGAAGTAAAGGTCAACATGGCGTCACGGTCACCCAAGGCTAATCTTCAATCCCCAAGGAGTCTATAACTGAAAAAGGTTTGAAAATCGGTTGTGTAGTTCTTGAGATATGGTCCCACTTCCGGTTGACCCGGAAGTAAGGGTCAACATGGGGTCATGGTTACCCAAGGCTAATCTCAAATGCCCAAGGAGTCTATAACCGAAAAAATGTGAAAATCTGCTGTGTAAGTCTTGAGATATGGTCCCACTTCCGGTTGACCCGGAAGTAAAGGTCAACATGGGGTCACGGTTACCCAAGGCTAATCTTCAATCCCCAAGGAGTCTATAACTGAAAAAAGTTTGAAAATCGGTTGTGTAGTTCTTGAGATATGGTCCCACTTCCGGTTGACCCATAGGTAAAGGTCAACATGGGGTCACGGTTACCCAAGGCTAATCTCCATTGCCAAAGGAGTCTATAACTGAAAAAAGTTTGAAAATCGGTTGTGTAGTTCTTGAGATATGGTCCCACTTCCGGTTGACCTGGAAATAAAGGTCAACATGGGGTCATGGTAACCCAAGGCCAATCTCCCATGCCCAAGGAGTCTATAACCGAAAAAAGTTTGAAAATCTGCTGTGTAAGTCTTGAGATATGGTCCCACTTCCGGTTGACCCGGAAGTAAAGGTCAACATGGGGTCACGGTTACCCAAGGCTAATCTCCATTGCCAAAAGAGTCTATAACCGAAAAAAGTTTGAAAATCGGTTGTGTAATTCTTTAGATATGGTGATTGTAAGGTTGGCTAATTAAATATTCACATCGCTGTTAATTGGCTAATTAATTAAGAATTTTAACATTTTTTACATTTAGGATTCAGTTTATGTTCTAAGCTTCAATTTGATATATGATTTAACTCTTTCGTAATTACGCTTTGGGATATTAGGCGTAAAAAAAAAACGTGTGCAATTTCTATGGGGATTTAGGAAGAAACAAAGAATAACTAGACATTAGGTGTTTGTGAACAAACACAGAGCTGTTCCGTGTTCTTTTTCGTTGATTAAGCACTCCAGACCTTCAAAGTTGGTCTGACTTCGAGATACAAGACCCTTCACCTTTGATATGCTCTTATTTTGACTTTAAATGTGCCCATTGTATGAATTGTAATGTTGGAGACAAGATGTACACAAAGCTGAACTCAAGATGGCCACCTTATTCAACAACTCAGTACATGTGACATTGTTCAAGTCTCAACACATGGTGGTGCTATAACATTTACATGAAGCATGATCATAGATTATTACACCTTTCTAAACCTTCATTCTGAAACTGACTCTAAACTGAACAGGTTTCACTAGTAGTTAAAGTGCAGTGAGCGAACTAACCTCCTTTTCAAGCTACAGAACTGAAAAGTTAGTACATAAAGTTAACGAACTACCCCTTATACCAAAGAACAGGTCTAAAGTAAGCATGAAAAGCAAACTTAACCATTCTATCGAGGAACAGGTCTCACAAGTTAGTAGTAAAGTAAGCGGGTGACAGTTACACGGTTACACGGTTAATCAACCGATCAACCGGTTAAAGGTTTATATGTTTACATGTTTACGGTTCGGTTAAAAATAAATTGATCGCAAAGTGCCGCGAAATGCTGACCATAATAATTGCGATCACGACTTACACAGCACACGATCCCATGTGACACACACACATATCGTTTCCAATTAACAGGCTTGTAATCTTTGTTATTTCATTACTCTGCGTACCGCAATAGTTGCAAAAACATTGATTAATTTGAACGCTATTATACATTATTGCAGTAACATACATTATTTTATCATGACAGTAGTGGTAAGGCATACACAGAGCTGTGGGTCGACTTGTACACAGTGTTGTATGACTCGAGTCCAGGACTCGGACTCGAGTCCATCTCGAGTCACAATTTCGGTGACTCGGACTTGACTCGAGTCACGTCTGCAAAAGACTCGGACTCGGACTCGACTATCATGACTCGTGACTTGCGAGTCACATATTTTCACAAACAATACTTTTTTTAAATATTAAAAACAATTTCGATGATCCGATCGTTATTCCCGGAGTGTTCGTAATTATTGTGTAGATGGCCATATGTACGTACAGCACGTGTATGTTCAATACCCATAATAACACTGGGATATAATTCTTTAAAAGCATTATTGTGCACGACACCAATATTAATGCTGGTATTCTGTCAACGTTAACACCATAGCCACTGCTTGATGCATATTGCCAGGGAAATGGCATGTCTGGTACACTGTAAAACACAGCCTGCATATTGCACTGTGATGGCTGTGTGTTGTTTGCACCAGTTTCCACACATGTCGACACACGACGTCAAGCTTGGTCACGTCACGTCAGTTTGCTAGTCGCTGTACAACATTTTATGATTGGATAAGGGGCAAGGAGTATTTGTAAAACCTAAAATAACATTTTATCTGCAGATATATGTACAGAACTTTGTATAAATTAAATGTGTTTTATTTTGTCATTTCCAATTCTTACTTTACAACATTTGGTTTGCAATCAATAGTGATCCAGTCATCTAAGTGAACTGGTTGATGTATTCTAAGTATTTAAATATTTAAACAAGTGACTCGGACTCGAACCTATTGACTTTTGACTCGGACTCGGACCAAGTGACTCGGGCCTCGAACTCGACCCAAGTGACTTGAGACTCGGACTCGGACTTGACACAGGTGACTCGACTACAACTCTGCTTGTACACAATGGAACACAGGTCCCCGCAACGTTTTTCTTTGCTAAACTGGGTCCCCACACCGTGATTCTTTACACACAATTTTAAAAGACTTAAACACCTGAAATTGTTGTGCTTGTCTTATTAGTATTACTGTGTTATAAGTAATTCCCTGTTTAACATTTTCTGAACTTAATTAATTCATTATGAAATGAACCGTGGTGCATTGTGATTAGGGTGATCATATCACTACCATTACACCCCTACTATGGGTATGAAACTTATTGAAATATAATTCCAGAGGAAGCCCAAAGAGCTAGTCATGCCAAAATGTTTACTATTCCGCATTTAATGAATATGGGAGATTCTATTAAAGTACACATTTAACACCTTTGGCGAACTTAATATTCAAGAGTGTTGCTTGTAAAAGTGTCGTGATCCACATTTAGTTTGTGAACTGTTTATTAGACCATCAACCCATGATAAATTGAAAGATTAAACAGAAACTTATATTGGGTAATAAAATATCTTTGTTTCATAATTAAATTACATATGATCCTTTAGCTTGTCTTTTTAGCCTTCTGTATAACACAATTTTCTAAACCCCATGAGTTAAGAAGCTGTTGTTGTTTTTAGATCCTTAAATAAAATCCTTAAAACTGATTCAGACTAAAAGAACAACTGTTTCATGTTTTGTGATAAACATACGTTTGTGCAGTTAATGTAGAGGGTTCAGCCACCGAGAGTCCAACACTTGATGGTCCAGCTGTTGATGGATTAATCCTTTATCCAGTCTTGAAGAGTTTCCTATAGAAATTAAGCAGTGACAAAGCAAGATCTTACAATCTATTAAAAACAAATAATAAGTTTTACCCCAAAATTCATAAATCCAATTATGTTTTTCCTTGGGGGGGGGGGGGGGGGTAGAAAGGAGAGACAATCCACTAACTACGTAGTGTTTTATAGACCATGTGACCTGTGATATCACATGTTTACAAAAGACTAAAAGAGCCACAGAGCCTGGACTTCCTGCAGGCACATTTGTATACAGCTCATGGAAGAATACAACATATCTTATGTTTTATGGAGATTGCACTGTCAGATTTTTCTCAAATTTTGATATGAAGAAAGGGGAGACATTTCAAAAGCTGTACAGCTGTTGCTTTTTTTAAATTTTGAATTCATGTGAAAATTATGACACAGAATGTATATTGTCCCATGTAGCCTGTCTAGTCATGGTAGTATCTGATGGCCCATCAGGAAATGCATTAGAATGTAAAAGGTCACTTCTCTGTAAACAACGATAACATGGTCTATAGCTGTATCTCGCAACTCGCGTTATCAAATCTTGCATTAGGTTTTCAATCTCGCCCTCATGTTATTGTTATCGAATCTCGCGGATTTCAAACCCATCCCTTTTTTTATTGACTAATTCCCATGTCTTGTAAGTTGTAACAAAGAAAGGACCAATGTCAATGACAGGGTGGAAGCAGCTCGCCACTCTATCTTAAACAGAGGGATTTATTTTGTCGTTGTTTAGTGACTTGACGGTGAACACTGGCACAGGCTCATTGTACTAAGCGCCCGACAAGCGACTAGGGGCGATCAAAAGTTTTTAACAAGCGTACACGCATAGAAGTCACTTTTGGTAAGCCAATCAGCGTTGATTTTCAGTGTTTCACTTCCACGGGTTACAGACGTACCTGGAGTTAGCATGCGTTATGGCGCACTGCCCATGGTAGCGAGGCTGGGATTGGCACACAGAGTTTTGTGTTAGCATATCAGAATGCGCGCTCAATCTGTAAATTTATTTTATTTTATATATAACCTGTGATTGTGCACATCAATGAAATGCGCTCAGCTTGTGACGTTGAGTCTGCAAGCGACGTTTGGTTTTACGCTGATTGGTCGTTATGTTACTACATGTTTGTATACACGTTGGTCAGTCTCCGGTAAGTTGTTATTTTTTTCTTCAAAATATTTTCTCAATGTTTTGAGTGTTATGAATTGATTTATTTTCAAATCTGTGTTCTTAGAATTTGTGTCATGATTTTTGAAAGTGGTAAAAATTTGGCAAATCTGGTGACTATTCTGTCAACATTGGTCGAAATTGCACTACGGTTGAATCTTGTGCTTGTGTCTGATAACACTCCGGTCTCCGACCGTCGGGAGGATCGAGTGTTACGATTATCGCAACTAACTTCCGTACGGTTTTGCCTAGTATCCGGACACGGATTTTCTGATCATAAATCACTTACCCATGCGATTTGCTTCTTCTTGTTTTCTCGATTTACTCACTACAGTAAAATTCAATAAATCCAAAGTACCATACGTTTGTGCAGTTAATGTAGAGGGTTCAGCCACCGAGAGTCCAACACTTGATGGTCCAGCTGTTGATGGATTAATCCTTTATCCAGTCTTGAAGAATTTCCTATAGAAATTAAGCATTGAAAAAAAACCAAACTGTAGTGTTACAATCTATTAAAAACAAATTAAACATTTACCCCAAAATTAATAAACTATATTGTTCTACAGACCATATGACCTGTGACATCACATGTTTACAAAAGAGCCACAGAGCCTGGACTTCCTGCAGGTACAAATTTGTAAACAGCTCAATGGGAGAATACAACAAATCTTTTGTTTTATGGTGATTGCTTTGTCTGATTTTATCTAAATTGATATGAACGGAGGAGACATTTCAAAAGCTGTACAGCTGTTGCTTTTGTAAATTTTGAATTTATTGTGAAAATTATGACACAAAATGTAAATTTTCCCATGTAGTCTGTACGTAGTCCGCAAGCCGCTATCGGTCCGTCGTCGGTCCATCAGCGGCGCCGACGGCGGGCCGATAGTGGCTGCCACCGGCGGACCTCCGGCACAAACGTCCGCCCGCTCGCTAGCGGTCCTCCGTCGGCAGCCGACAGAGGACAGATGATGGACCATCGGCGGACCTCTGTCGGCTGCCGACGGAGGACCGCTAGCGAGCGGGCGGACGTTTGTGCCGGAGGTCCGCCGGTGGCAGCCACTGTCGGCCCGCCGTTGGCCCATCATCGGCCCTCTGTCGGCTGCCGACGGTGGACCGCTGGCGAGCGGGCGGACGTTTGTGCCGGCGGTCCACTAGTGGCAGCCCTCTGATGGTCCGCCGATGGTCCATCATCGGCCCTCTCACTCGGCTGCCGACGGTGGACCACCAGTGAGCCGGCGGACGTTTGTGCCGGCGGTCCGCTAGTGGCAACCCTCTGATGGTCCGCCGTTGCAATGTTTATATGTTTGTTGGTAACATTTTACCACATGAAATAACTTTGGTACATGTAATTCCAGTGGAAAAATTTCCTAAACGTGATAATCGTCCTGTGGTAAATGTGTGTTAAAACAAATATGGACACTGTGATAATACTGCTGTGTTAATGTTACTGTGGTAAAACCTATTTATTTATAATTATTCAAATAATATCACTTTAATTGTTTCATCGTTTGTTTGCATGGTATGGAGAATTCAAAATAAATATTATTAAATGACACAAAATAAGGAGCACTTTCAATTCAAGAACAGGTATAGATTTATCTCTTTTGTACATGTGTGAAGATCTTTGTTGCTATCAATGTTGCTTGGGTCAGTCTCGGTGCAGTCCGTAGACTTGACAGCCACTGTAGTATGAGCTGTAGGTGTTCTGCTGTTCGCTCCATCCAATTGTCCACTTAATCTCCACAGAGCATGGTTTTCTTGTGTGTGAAATATTCAACCCTCGCAGAACTGATATGAATCTATAACATTAGAATAATAAAAAATAGATAACCTGTCGTATTTCTTAAGTAGGACCATGCAGACATACACATTTTGGTACAAATGAAGCGGGCAGAGCTAAAGGTTGATTGAAGTTACAGGCTGGCATGGTTATTTCATCAGCTGTGCATTATACGGTACATGTAAAATATTAATAGTATTCAATAATCAGCAAAATACTGAATGGTTACTATTCAGTCAGTATTTTGATGATTATTGAAATGAATATATTTACATTTACTACCTGAAAACTGATTAAATAATATAAGTAAATATTCAGTAGGCCAATGAATTAATCCTCTACAATGTCTTGGGGGAGTCAGTTCAACAAATATCACTGACTTTAAACAAAATGAGCAAATAAGTTGCTGGACAAAGGGTGTTGATAATTGAGCGGTTTGGGCGCAATTTTGCACAGGTCTTGTTGTTTACCTATAAAAATGTTGTTGAGTTAAGAAAGAAAATCTGAGCAAATACTTAGTAGATCAGGCCAGAATAGATGCTTTCATTAACTGCAGTTGCTAAAAAAATTCTGTTGGTATAGTGTCTGCTTAAATTTATACCAAAGGTGTTCTCCTTCAACTACATTTTCAGCCAACCAGTAGCTACTTGAGAATAATATGCATGTTAATAACAAAAGTAAGGTATTCTAAATAAAACGTACATTACAAAACAAATTGTTCAAAGCAGAAAAACAATGTTGCCAGGTCAGGCACGGAAAATTGTGACAAACCTTAATCAAGTGCCTCTGCATCATGGAGTGAACATTTTGAAGTCTAGGAGAATATTATATATAAGTAACAATCTTCAAACTAATATAAATAACGTACTTACACGTACCATGCATAAACCACCAGTGACCAGAGCTTCATCATCCAGCCAGCAATAATGCACTGATGATGCTTGCGTTGTTGTCGATGTTAACACGAGTAAACCGGTACAGGCCATGCCCTCTCATGTTAACTATGAGGAGGAGAAACATAGATCTACAGTTGTACATTATGTCCAGGGTTTAATGTTGTCCTTTGACAAACTTGGATTAGATCTATATGCTGCAGTACAACTGTTTGTAACTTTTCCCCGTTCTTCTTGCTGATAACAAAACACAACCATGGAGAAAAGGTCACAATCAACCCTTGCTCTACTCTGTACATCAACCAATCGTTTTTTCAAATGGCTTATTGTTGAGCAGCCAGCTGTAATTGGACCATACTGACCTGTGACCCTGAACCACTGCATACCGTTGTACACTGAGCAGCTGTTCCCTGGGATCGTGGGTGGGCTAAAAGGCCCCAGCTATGTGTGCAGTACAGGGTCACTATGCTAGTACACACTGTTCAGTGAGCAATCTGTACTATTAAAGTAAGTTGTATAACATTATTACATAAAACTGATGCCGATGAAGTAAACGGCTTCTGGCCGCTGCAATAGTAGGCCGCAGGCATGCAGCTGGTAGTCTGCTGTTCGTTTTGGAGCGGCATAAGCCTCTAGTAGTATGCCACTCGTTACCGATGTCGGTCCGCTGACGGTTTTTGAGTGGCAGAACACTGGTCGTGTGCCGTTGGCTACCGATGTCGGTCTGCTGTCGGTTCTTGAGCGGCGGGCCTCTTTGGGTATTCCATTGGTTACCGATGTCAGTCCGATGTCGGCTCTTGAGCGGCAAGCCTCTGGCTATGACCGATGTCGGTCCGCTGTTGGTTCTTGAGCTGGTAAGCCATTGGTGGTATGCCACTGGTTACTGCTGCGGTCCGCTGTCAGTTAGTGAGGGCGGCAGGCCTCTGGTGGAATGCCACTCTTTATCGCAGTCGTTCCGCTGTTGGTTCTTGAGCGGCAAGCCTCTGGTTGTATGCCACTGGTTACCGATGTTGGTCCGCTGTCGGTTTTTGAGCGGCAGGGCTCTGGTGGTATGCCAGTGGTAAAACCGATGTCGGTCCGCTGTCGGTGCTTGAGCGGCAGGCCTCTAGTGGTATGCCACTCATTACCGATGTCGGTCCGCTGTCGGTTCTTGAGCGGCAAGCCTCTGGTAGTATGTCACTGGTTACCGATGTCGGTCCGCTGTCGGTTCTTGAGCGGCAGGCCTCTGGTGGTATGGCACTGGTTACCGATGTCGGTCCGCTGTCGGTTCTTGAGCGGCAGGCCTCTGGTGGTATGGCACTGGTTACCGATGTCGGTCCGCTGTCGGTTCTTGAGCGGCGGGCCTCTGGTGGTATGCCACTGGTTACCGATGTCGGTCCGCTGTCGGTTCTTGAGCGGCAGGCCTCTGGTGGTATGCCACTCGTTACCGATATCGGTCCGCTGTCGGTTCTTGAGCGGCAGGCCTCTGGTGGTATGCCACTCGTTACCGATATCGGTCCGCTGTCGGTTTTTGAGCGGCAGGCCTCTGGTGATATGCCACTCGTTACCGATATCGGTCCGCTGTCGGTTCTTAAGCGGCAGGCCTCTGGTGGTATGCCACTCGTTACCGATATCGGTCCGCTGTCGGTTCTGTAGCGGCAGGCCTCTGGTGGTATGCCACTGGTTACCGCTGGCGGACCGCCGTTGGTTTTTGGTCGGCGTGCCGCCGATCGCAAGCCACCTGGCTACCACTGGCGGACCGCTGTCGGTTTTAAATCGGCGTGCCGATGCCGACGAGCTGCTGCTAAGCCACCACTTGCCACCGGCGGTCCGACGGCGGCTTGCGGACTGGATAGTATCTAATTGTAGGAAATGTATTAGAAATGTCACTTCTCTCAGTCTCTGTAAACAAAGATAACATGGTCTAATAGCTGTATCTCGCAACTCGCGTTAATATCGAATCTTGATTCTTGCGTAAGGTTTTCAATCTCGCACTCAGTCTCAGTCATGTTATTATTGGTATCGAATCTTGCGGATTTTTTTTATTGACTATTTCCAATGTCTTCTAATAAAGAAAGGGCAAATGTCAATGAAGGGATGGAAGAAGCTTGCCACACTTTCTTCAACAAAGGGATTTATTTTGTCGTTGTTTAGTGACATGACGGTGAACACCATTGACACAGGCTCAGTAGTCAGTGTCCGGTGTGTATACGGTACCGGTGGGTACATTGTAGATTTTATGTACTGTACATCCGTACTGCCCAATCGGTTTTACCTACAATGTATGTAGTATCTGATCATAAATCACTTACCCGTGCGATTTGCTTCTTCTTGTCGTCCATTTGGCCCTTTCACTCTCTGGTTTCTCAGCTTGATTCCCTGACCACGTTGTGGCAATCTTTGGGGCCTTCAGTGTGGACTAAACTTCACCCTTTTTTAGGACTTTCGCTAGTTCCTACCTCCTCTCTATGGCTAGACCTTCGTGCTGGCCGCTGCGCAGAGAGTTCGTTCGCAACAACAGCAGAAATCAGATTGTACGAAATACGCAACAACAGCGCTCGTATACAGGACTAGGACTGGGATCAAGTTTAGAATCTTAGAGCACTAGGTTTGTACACAGATACAAAAAGCGCAATAAATGACGTCATCGTGACGTCGTCCGGCATTTTAGGCCACCAAACAGTTGTACTGTATCCCACAA
Organism: Leptasterias polaris; assembly: GCA_037783415.1. Lineage (NCBI taxonomy): Eukaryota > Metazoa > Echinodermata > Asteroidea > Forcipulatida > Asteriidae > Leptasterias > Leptasterias polaris. The sequence continues at coordinate 269,579 of JAZGTN010000181.1, read as the reverse complement.
GTATATAATAACTGAAAAAATTCTGACGATCGGTCGCATACTTTTCGAGATATAGTGGTCTCAAGATTGGCTAATTAAATATTCATGTCATTATAACTAAGTAAATTAATTAATTAAGTTAAGCTAATTACATTTAACTATAACTTCATGACCTAAGCTTTAATATGATACAAGATTTGACTCTTTTATGCTAAGCCAAGTATGATTTTTGGACATAACAAAATACGTGTATTAAACCTATGGCGTTTTGAAGGAAGGAAACAATAATAAGAACAAATAAAAATCTTGACGAAAACAAAAGCTGTTCCGACCGCTATGTCGGAACAGCTAATAATAATAAAAATTTTGACGAAAACAATACCTGTTCCAACAGCAGGTCGGAACAGCTAATAAAAAGTTTGACGAAAACAATACCTGTTCCGACAGTAGGTCGGAACAGCTAAAAATGTTGACGAAAACAATAGCTGTTCCGACAGTATGTCGGAACAGCTAATAAAAATAATAATAATCTCGACGAAAACAATAGCTGTTCCGACCTATGTCGGAACAGCTAAAAATAATAATAATCTCGACGAAAACAATAGCTGTTCCGACAGGCCTATGTCGGAACAGCTAATAACAATTTTGACGAAAACAATAGCTGTTCCGACAGCTAGGTCGGAACAGCTAATAATAAAAATAATAATAATCTCGACGAAAACAATAGCTGTTCCGACTGCGTCAGGAACAGCTAATAATAATAATCTTGACGAAAACAATAGCTGTTCCGACCTATGTCGGAACAGCTAATAATACCAATTTCTAACGGGTTCCAAAGATCGACAAGAGCAAAACTTGCACCGAGTCTACAATCACTTCATAACTACACAAAGGAATGTGTGCACCTCTTGCAACTAAATCAGACTACTTTTTGAGACGTTTAGATTACAAGAAGACTGAAATGTTTTTGTTTGTTAAAATTCATGCAATTGAAACGTTCCTACGGTTTCTCAATAAGTATCTTCCGTGACGTGGTCGTGACGCTTTTCTCCATCGTCGTATAAGAGGGTATGAAAATGAAATGCTTAACTCGTGTAGGCGTGTCAGCTTCAGTCTTTATCCCACACCTGGGTGGTTCAAATGTTTACCTCCACACCATCCGAGATATATTTAAAATTACTTTTTGTGCATTTCCCGTTAATTTTACATTCTCTAAATGACTTCTTCAGATTTCGAGCTATTGTCACAACACTGTAAAAAAACACCAACATTAACAAACAACTCTTGGACCTGACCACCCCCCCCCCCCCTCTGAGATATGTGGAATGGTCCAGTTTAGGATATCAAGGAGTTTGGCTCCCCCTGGTCACTGCACTTTTGAGAAACTTGCAAAATAAAACACAATGTGTGATGATTAATGGCACGTGCAAATCTTGTTGGTCAAAATTTGCCCATTATTTTTGCCGAACTAAATTATTGGGCCATTGCTTAACCGATAGTGGTTGTGCAATAACTTTTGTCTATGCCTTAATTTTTCTGCCTGCATGCCTTTTGGCAAAAGGGGACTTAGGGTAGCTGAAGTAAACAATGACGAAAGTCCTTTTCCGATAATTTTGTGTTCCAATAAAATGCATTGAAAATACTTATTAATACAGAACTAGATCGATATACCGAAACTTGAAAGTGTCAGTTAAAAATCAAAACTATCAAGCATGCTATTCTGATCTTCGGACTCACGCAACGACTGCGCACCAATAATTAAAAATGTAGGGATTCAAAAGTGTGCCCTCGGTGTTGTTGTGACTAATGTAGCTTTCATTTCATTTTATTTATTCTGGCTGTGAAGTCAGGGATTCTCAAAAAAGCAACCATAATCACTGTACTAACCAAGAACCCAATGGAAAGAAGACAAGGAAGAAAGTTTCAGTTTTAGATTTTTGATTCCAAATAGTGCCCCGGCGTGATTCGACCCGCGGTCCTAGAGGTGGAAAGGTGAGGGAAAATACCTCAACTACACCAATCTGACTACTCAACTTTCTCCACTCACATGTTTTCTGTAAAAACTTAAAGTTGAACTTTTCCTTTCACTCCCGCCAAAGTTATGAATAATTATATTGATCTAGTGAGATCACTCTTTACTTAACTCACAATGCCTGGTGTCGGTGTTATAGATGTATAGTACTGTCGATATAAACAACATGGACGAAATCTCTCTGCCCCAAATCAATGATACAATGGGGACATCCGCCTACTCGTCGCCCTATTCCTACAAGGTTCGCATCGCTTTAGTCAGTGTTTGTATCTTGGTCTCCATCCTGGGCCTCGTAGGAAACAGTCTCGTCATCTGGTCCGTCATCCTGTCGAAGAAACTCCGCACCGTCACCAACGCCTTCGTGGTTAACCTCAGCGTGGCTGATTTCTGGACCAGTCTCTCCTACCCTTGGATTTGTGTCGCCGCACTGAGCCAAGACGGCTGGCCGTTGGAGTCCGAAGTCCCTTGCCAGATTGCCGCCGTGCAGTTTTACACCGGTCTTGGTGCGAGTCTTTACACATTGGCTTCCATAGCTATGAATCGCATGGTCCTCATTACTCAAACCAAGAACACCTACAGCTGGTGGTACACCCCGCGTAAAGTAGCCGTCATGATCGCAGTGACTTGGGTTATCCCATGTATTGTGATTTTCCTCCCGCCGATTTTGGGCATTGGTGCTTTTGGATATGATCAGCAAGACAATACGTGTACAGACAAAGATAGTCATCCACGAGGCTTTGAGTACAACCTGATTCAGTCTTTGGGTCTATACCCAGTCCCAATGCTCATAATCATCTGTTGCTACACGACACTCTACATCCATCTCAAAAGACACTTCAAGAAACAGAAAAGGAGCAGATATGTGAAGAGTAGTCAGTCAATCTCCACAGCGGCTGGTGTGGATGGTGAAACGTTCACCAGTTTCACTGTTGCTACTGGGGAGTCTTCAGTTACTAAAGCTGAGCACGTCTCCAAGAAAGCCAGGCGGGCCATCAAGCGTCAGCAGTTGGCCATCACCAAGAATCTCTTCCTTGTGTTTTGCATCTTCGCAATGTTACTGTCTCCTTACTTCATCTCTCTCGCTATACCATCCAGTCGTCAGTTTGCTGTCTATGGAGGTGCCATAGCCATTTTCAACAGCTGTGTAAACCCCGTCATCTACGCAGTCAATCACCCACAGTTCAAAGTGGTAATGCAGAAGATAGTTCAATGCCGTTACTCTAAAATACAAGAACCATCAGGTTTATTGAAATTCTTGCTGTCATTGCGAAAGAACTGACGAAGTCTGCTCCACCGGGATTGTGTTGAACACCACCACCAACAACAACTTCATCACCATCGACTACAACCTTCTTAGCACCAACACCATCAACATCAATACCAGCATCTCCACCATCGACATCGACAGCTAGAAAATATCAATGTGTGTTCCATTAGTATTGAACAGGCACATTTTTAACTTTTTATATTAGATTGGTTTGTAAGATCTGGAGCATGTTTTCACAATTTGGATGAAAAATGGTAACAGAAAAATTGGTTGCTTTAAAATCCTGTTTCGATTGCAATTTTTTGACTGAAATGAAAAAAATTTAAGCTGTAAATTTGAAAAATTAACCTGATATGAAAAAATGCAGTTAAGTATAAACCTGTTAGTGGTAGTTCTTTTATCCTTCCGGTACATGTAGAAATGTAGGAGTAATGTGTTTGATTCAACAATGACAATGTCTAAGATATTTTCAATATTAATTTTGTAAATCTGTCAGGTAGGCTACCATGCGGAATTTAGGTTTAATTCGTAAATTATTTTTTCTCGTTCTGTCTCTGAGAAACTTGTTCGTTCTCTGATTTCATCTCGTTTTGACTTTTGTAATTCTCTGTTATACAATGTACCTTGAAGTCAGTTACAACGTCTACCGAGACTTCAAAACAGTGCAGCACGCATAGTTTCATTAGCTCGGAAATGACACAACATTACCCCAATTCTAAACTCCCTTCACTGGCTCCCTGTTCGCTATAGTATTATTTTTAAGTTGCTATTACTTGTATTTCATTCATTACATGGTTCCGCCCCAATATATTATAATAGCTCTTTTCTAATGACTCATTATAAACCTACTAAGAGCCTTAGATCTTCATATTTGTCCTTGCTTGTTGTATCACCCACTATCAATACCTGGTGGGATCGATCAATCTCACATGCAGTTCCTCTTCTTTGGAATAAACTTCATCAAAATATTCGTAACATAGGCCTATTTTCCGTGAGTATATTTTAACGAAACTCTCAAAACACCGTTGTTCACTAAAGCTGAAGTATTGTTTCGTTTCTCTAACGTAGTTGCTATATGTTTGTTTTTTTCTGTTAATTGTTCCGGTTTCTGCGCCAAGAGCATCTTTTGTGATGGTTACCGGCGTAATATAATATTCATATTATTATCATATTATTATCTTTGCTTAACCATCACCAGTATATTAATTGTACTATAAGAATTATCACATGCATCTTCATCATCGCCATCATAAACTAAGCGAACGAATGTGTGCACCTCTAACTTTTGAACTTTTCACGCCAAATAATGATCTGACAAAACTAATTGAGACTAATTTTTTGAAATGTCGTTTAGAATTATAAATAGATTGATTTGTTTGCAAAAGTGTGTTTGACTATTTGTGTCATTGAAATGTTCTTACGATTTTTTAACCGTCCTAGGTCGTAAGTATGTATGAAAGATAGCTAAAGATAGGTTTCGCATCGACGCCTGCTTTGGGCCAAAGGGGACTCATGCGGAGTTCACATTGATAAAGGTTTCATTTTCATTTTCGATCGGTTTTTGTTCTTTAAATAATGATGCAGTGAAAATAATGACTATTTATACAGCACTGGATCGATTTTACTTTCTTTGACATTTCAAAAGCTATCAACAGTCTTTTCATCGATTCAAAGGAATAGTTCACGCATTAACACAACACTGACCAAAACGATACCCAAACACCTAGAGTTTGTTTTACAAACTCTAAATGACTAGTTTTTATTGTCATTAGTTATGAAGGGAGCCTAAGTGCGCCCTCAGTGTTCAAGTGTGGACTCCAACTTTTGTAATTAACATATTTACTGTAAAAAATTAACTTTAGGGACGCGACCCTTCAGTTCATTCTCTTTTCCTTTTCTAGCTTTTAGCGGGGGAGAGCGCATACATTTTCGATCAGTTGTTTCTCTCCATTTTGTGGGGAGCATGGCTCTGGCCATGCTCCAAGTGCCATTTGTCTGGGGGAATAGTGTCTTGGAACTCCCTGTGAGTGTCGTTTCGTCTTAAATTATATTTTTATTACAGAGGTACTGTCGTTTGTAAGGGTATTTGAGTCTGTAAACTGTAGGCTTGTGTGTATGAGGACGGCCTCGTGTTCTGATGACCTTTTGACCTTTAACTTTAGTCTTTGCATTTGGGTGATTGTGCTATTTTGTAATGTATTCTATTTTGTAGTCGGTGTGCTGTTGCATTGAAGTGTTAGATCGGTGCGGGAGATTGTTTTGTGTTTTGCACGTCATCTAGTGGAGTGTGTTGCTTTTGTTGTGTGTTGGTGAATGCTCGCCCTTTTTCGGTGGAGGACAAATGGCGATCGTAGATAAATGGCGATCGTAGACAGGATTGAGGATTTGCCATTATTTTGTTAAAATAGTCTGCCTTTGTTCTGTCTACGCCGTGCCTCTACAGTTATTTTTCTCAAGCAGTTCTTGATTGTCTTTGATTTAAATCACTGTTCTAAATGTGTTTAATATTCTCCCTCTTGGCAATAAGTGTTGAATTTGAATTGAATTGAATTGAATTGAACTAACGAAGTTACGTCACTTTGTCAAGATGACAGTTAGGTTACACATAAAGGCCTCCATTGGTTACGTGTTATTTCCAAATTTTGATGAATCAATCGACTAAACGCGTTCGAGTGAAACGCAGATCACGCATGCGTGCATTAAAGTGCAATTGATTGAAGGTATATAGCTCCCGAACTTGCTCTACAATGCAACTATCTTATTTAAATATATTTTTCATAGAGTAGTAGCCAGCCACTTTTTGACCTTTAACCTTCACATTGTATAGCTGTACCATTTACTCTGCTTTTATTAGTTGGTTTAATTACTACTTTCTTGTAAAGGAGATCTTTATTCCAGATATCATGTTTTGTATTTTGTATACTTCGGTGAACACTCGTCCATGTTCAGTGAGGGACCATTATATTTCCTCCCTAATCGTCGCGTGACTCTGGATCTCTTAAAGTAAAAAATATTTATTCACTGTATTTCCGGTAAAGAAAACTATTTCTACAGCAAACACAAAAAAACATTTCCGTGTTTGACCTCTTCATTTAACAATACTAAAGCTGACACTGCCTGGGTTCGGTTTCAAAAGTATTGTGCTATTGATATAAGCAACATGGACGAAATATCTCTGCCGCAAATCAATGATACAATGGGGACACCCGCCTACTCGTCGCCCTATTCCTACAAGATTCGCATCGGCTTAGCCTGCGTTTGGATCTTGGTCTCCATCCTCGGCCTCGTAGGAAACAGTCTCGTCATGTGGTCCGTCATCCTGTCGAAGAAACTCCGCACCGTGACCAACGCCTTCGTGGTCAACCTCAGCGTGGCTGATTTCTGGACCAGTCTCTCCTACCCATGGATTTGTGTCGCCGCACTGAGCCAAGACGGCTGGCCGTTGGAGTCCGAAGTCCCTTGCCAGATTGCCGCCGTGCAGTTTTACACTGGTCTTGGTGCGAGTCTTTACACATTGGCTTCCATAGCTATGAATCGCATGGTCCTCATTACTCAAACCAAGAACACCTACAGCTGGTTGTACACCCCGCGTAAAGTAGTCGTCATGATCGCAGTGACTTGGGTTATCCCGTGTATTGTTATTTTCCTCCCGCCGATTCTGGGCATTGGTGCTTTCGGTTACGATCCACAAGACAATACGTGTACAGACAAAGATGGTCATCCACGAGGCTCTGAGTACAACCTGATTCAGTCTTTGGGTCTATACCCAGTCCCAATGCTCACCATCATCTGTTGCTACACGGCACTCTACATCCATCTCAAACGACACTTTAGGAAACAGAAAAGGAGCAGATATGTGAAGAGTAGTCAATCATTCTCCACAGCGGCTGGTGTGGATGGTGAAACTTCCGTCAGTTTCACTGTTGCCACCGGGGAGTCTTCAGTGACTAATGTTGAACAAATCTCCAAGAAAGCCAGACAGGCGATCAGCCGTCAGCAATTGGCCATCACCAAGAATCTCTTCCTTGTGTTTTGCATCTTCACGCTGTTACTGTCTCCTTACTTCATCTCTCTCGCTATACCATCCAGTCGTAAGTTTGCTGTCTACGCAGGTACCATAGCCATTTTTAACAGCTGTGTAAATCCCATCATCTACGCCATCAATCACCCACAGTTCAAAGTGGTAATGCGGAAGATAGTTAAGTGTCGTTACTCTGAAATACAAACACCTTCAGATTTACTTAAATTCTTGCTGTCATTGCGAAAGAATTAAAAAGGTCTGCTTCGGGATTGTGAAAATTTTAGCATAATCGACACCACCACAACCACCACCACCACCACCAACTTCGTAGACAAGACAGATGATCATCAACATAGCACCAACAACACCATCTTCATCATCATCATCGACACCTAGAGCACCACATTCTTAACCATCGAAACCACCACCGCCAACTTCGTCATCATCGTCACTACATATGACAACCTTCATAAAACCATCGACATAGCACTAACATTACAATATATGTACTAGCATCTCCATCATCAACATCTTCTCCAGAATCCCTTATTATCACAAGCATCTCAGCATCCTCATCATCGACAGCAATACGAGTATCTTCATCACCGACAGCATCACATCGTCTTCAGCATCATTACCATCATGTATCACCTCCAACACAACAACTTTATCAGCCAGAATAGCATCAAAGCTTAACAATGCTATAGCTACTCGGAACAAAGCTCACGGTAAAAAGACATCCTCGAACTATATACATTATTGGAATATTTTATTTAATATAGGTTTTCCCGGCCAATTTCAGCAAAAATTCATTCAATTTCATTAACATGCATTCAAATTCACGCATTTTCCCCTAATCCTCTCAAACTAGGGTTTCTTTTTAGCTCTAAATGCATTCAATTTCGTTTTTGTGCACACATGATTTCGTTTTTCTCGTTCAGATTCGCTTCGGTCATTCTATTTCGTTTATAGGCAATCAGGACTACACTTTGACCATTCTTAAGTTAAATTTCTACTACGTATTCACAGTTGATGCATTCAAATTAAGACTCATTGAAGCGAACATGGTTTTGTTGCTAGTTTGCGTTTTCTTTTTCGTTTATGGGCAACGAATTTCAACTTCTTTGCATTCAAATTAAACATGAGTTATGGCTTTACGAGTAAGCTGGAAATTATAGCCCCTTTCTGGCACATAAGATGTCCTTTGTAAGAGGTGTTTCCATGCATTTTACTTCTTTTATTGTATCGTTTGTTTTTCGTTATTGAAACAGTCCGCTGTTCCTTTTGCTTTGTTATACACTTCGAAGTTAAAACCTGCACCCAATAACTTTAAAATGAAAACTAACTCTTTTGCGAAAGTCTTGATATTTTTTGCCCTGGTATTTATGTTCTTGTCTTTGTTTTCTGCTAATGCCCGGACCATGTCAAATTTGAACTTAACAAATGTTTTAAAGGAAACAAAAGCTTAAAATGATAAGGGGTCGTTATAAAATCTAAAGATAAATTAATCTTTTTGTTTTCTTGTGGATTTTGTTCACAAGTCCTTTTCTTCGTGTGTTTGATATACATTTCTTCTATTCGTTTATTTTTATCTGAAGTTGGTTTCTTTAACCTTCAATGATCTGACGGGCCAGACATCTCGGCATGTAAGTTTGGTTATGATTATGCCAAGAGTTATCATGGTAGTTGTAGGTGGGCCTAGTCATGCCTGGTTATTCTCGAATGCTTCAATCAGTGTCTCCCTGTTAACATTATTCACTACTCTGTACCGACCACGGGCAGCCACCTTTTCATTCAAAATCGCTTATGCCTATATTTGGAGATAACGTGAAACTAGTGTAGAAATGAGTTTTCCCTAAAAACATTTGCCTTTATTACAGGCAGCTACGAATCAGAAGGCATATAGTATAGAATTTGAATTTGAATGCAAAAATTTTGAAAAAGATTGCCCATTAATGAAATTGAATGGTTGACCACCTCTTGCCGCTGGCTTTTACGAAATTGAATGAGTCTTGCGGTCTGATGAAATTGAATGATCTTATTTGACCAGTGAATGCTAAACTGGTGAAATTGAATGACTCCTTTAAACTGTTGAATGCTGCTTCAACGGAGCATTCGTTTTCAAACGAAACTCAAACTGAATGAGCCAGGAGTTAAAATGAATGGATTTTTGTTGAAATTGGCCGGGAAAACCTATATTAGTACCAATATTGCCGGTAGAATGTATTTGCATCGCATTTTTATTACGCAAAAAAAAAAAAACACTGTTGAAAATTATTTACTGTTACTTAATTACAAAAAGTTTAAATTGTTTCACTCATGTTTGTTTTTCTTTATAACTGATACAATCATTTCATTTTCTCAAAAACTTTGAAACATATCATTTTATGTCGATGCATATAAGGAGGTGGATTTAGCTTTAAATTGTTTCACTCCTGTTTGTTCTTCGTTATCACTGATACAATCATTTCATTTTCTCAATAACTTTCAAACAATATAATTTCATGTCGATGCATAAGGAAGTAGATTTAGTTGGCATAGCCTCTGGTAATATCTTTGGTTTATAAATTCAATTGAGTTACGTTTTCCCCAAAGTAGCTAGAAAACATCATTTAAAGAAAACGAATAAAGGGACTTTGAACTGCACTATAATGGAATCGTTTTAAGCCCAGACTGAAGTGTTTGTGTGAGTTAGAGTAACTGGCATGTGCATTTTGTTTGGCACAATGTGTATTATTTTTCAATGAGCTTGAGGCCCCTAAATGTGGTTGTGATGCACTGGCTGCATTCCCAATATTGGTTTATTTGGCCTTGTTTAATTTCCTTTTTAATAGTTGCTAGATTTATTTGAACTTCCTGCTTGGAACAGAATGAAAGGTCAAAGTGATGGGGCTTTTGTTTTTGAATAAAACGTCTAATAAAATGTCCACTGTTACAAGACAGCACAAACATACTGAATGTTTGACACGTGGTCTAGGATAAGTGATTTTTATTTATTTTTTTTGCTTTTAGAGCTTCCTGTTTGGACCAGAACTATAGGTCAAAATGGGGTTATTCTTTTGAATGAAATATCACAAATGTATTGAAATACAAGACAGCACAAACATTACAAATTGATGACACGTGGTTCAGGAGTGTTTTTTGTTGTTGTGTTTTTTTACTTTTAGAGCTTCCTGTGTGGCCCGGAATTTAAGTTCAAAGTCGGGTTATTCTTTTGAATGAAATGTAGCGAGTGTATTAAGGTACAATACAGCACTAACATTACGAATTGATGACATCCGGTTTAGGAGATATGATTTTTGATTTTTAATGCTTCCTCTTTGGAAAAGAAGTAAAGTTCAAAGAGGGGTCATCTTGTAAAATAAAATAACATGAGGGCATCTCAAGCTGCCGCAATACGGAAGATTGAATTGCCCCCGTGTGCAATATTAGTTAATGTACACTTGTTTGAACGCTTACTGTTTCTATTGTAACCTTTATTCTGAACTTTACTAATTAAATTTTGTCTTTAGGACTGTACTGCAGTTTTAATTTTGTACTGTATAAATTAACCAAGTTGAACTATTCTAAATCTCATTTTCCATTCCACTCGGGTATATCGAATTCCTCCTCTGATTATGTGATGCTTATCAATTTCCCCCTGCCTGGGCCCCGATAGGGAAAAACATAAAAATAAAAAAATCAATTGTGCTGTGAGGCGTTTTACTCCATTTATGAAATGTTGTTGTCATTGTACCTTTTTGCAATAGTTCTACAGGGCTTTCGTGCCTTATGAATGTGCCTTTATTAACGTTCACATGGGAGTTTGTCGATTTATAACCTATGTGACCTTTGTTGTGTGGGATATTTTGGTGGTTTTGGGAGGGGATTTTTTTAACGTTTTACCATTATTCATGATTATGAAGTATGACAATCTGCCCACAACAGCGTCATTACCTTTTTAATGATTCTGAGTGAACCACTTTGGGGTTTAACTAGTAAACTCGTATTTATCTATTATATACTTTTACAATAATATTCAAGATCCTCTGGATTGGCCGAAACACGTTCCTTTCACCCGCACAGGATACACTATATTAGAACAATTAGATTTCGGGGCTACGGCTGTGGAATAGTATTGACAAGGGATAAAAACTCAGCCGTCTGTGGCTCGGTTTACGCCCAGACAGCAAGCTCACGTTTGGCTAATGTTGGTTTATGGGTAGCTGTGTTGGTACATTGGCGGTGTTGATTTATGATATCATCCCAACATTAGCACACTGTGGAGAACAAATTGTTTTATGGTCGGCTTGATCATAATTATTGGGTCCATTGTTAGTCCGTTTATTATCTTTCGTCAATGAGAGCGCGGGAGTTGGGCCAACGTTGGCCAAACATCATTGGCTCTTTGTTGGCTTTAAAGGGAATCATTCTCATAGTGGGCCAATACTGGTCTGTGTCGGAAAGCTTTGGCCACCTGTTGGCACAGTTGCGTCCCACATTAATTGAGTCTACGCCCCCCCCCCCCCCCACCCCACCCCCTTTTTGTATTATCCCAATGTTGGCATATTAATAGGACCTATACATAAAAACACCAAAGTTGTCTGTTGGTACAATGGGGCCGTACGATGATATGTGGGTAATAATAAATGGCCCAATGTTGGACTATGCATAAAAACACAAAGTCTGGGCAATGGTCCTTGTTGGCCCAATGTTGGCACATGTTTGCCATGCGTGTGGGCTGTCCATTGGTTCGGTGGGTCAGTCTGACGATTGGACCAATGTTGGTCCAATAGTACAGTTTGCCTTATGTTTGCTTAATTATGAAGTTAAACAAAATAAATAAATGAATAAAGTGTTGGTCCTGATTGGCCCAATGTTAGAATTAAAACCACAATGTGTGGGTTGTCTGTTGGTTCACAGTGCGTGGTATACGTGTGATGATTGGATCTGCGTTGGTCTTTCAGAGAGCCTGATTGGTCCAATGTACTGATTGGTCAATGGTCACTTTTACCCAGGTAACACGCTGACGTCGGGCCGACGTAAGTTTTGGTCGGCATTTAGTGGCAGTCGGTGTAAACTAGTCAATTGACCGTCTGACCAGTACCATTGTCTTAAAATTACCATTGGATTGTGGACGTCTGGATGTCGTATAGGTCGGTCTTTGAGCAACCGTCACTTTTAATGTGTTATGTTGGGCCGGTGTAAGGTTATTCCGACGCTGACGTTGGGCTGTGAATTTCTTGCCGACGGGGGCTGAGCAGATGATATCCGACAAGGCCTATACGAGACGGACAACTTACGTCGGTAATTTATTTCATACTTACGTATGCAACGGTCTTTATTTCACGAAACGACTTTTAAAAATGTATAATCATAGGTAGCCCATGGTTCACATGTTGCAAACATTGTGATCTGAATGTATTGTTGACGTGCTTTTGGGATACTATAATTGACATGGATATGGCCTAACAGAGAGGGGCGAACAATTTATGTCACACCAACGTATATTACTTGTTGGTTTCCCGCCAACGGTTCTTCGCTAAACAACTTGTAAATTTAATAGGGACGAGTTATAAGTTTCGTCTTGGCAATGTGGACTGTGGGTTTCTTGCCAACGTACGTTTTGACAATTGTATGTCACAACACTAATAATATATGCCGACGTTGGGCCGGCATTGGACCGATGTTGATCGTTATCCATTTTGAATGCAGGGTTTTCAAATTGTTCTATATATTTGCTGAGAGAGGTTTGGGGTAACACCATGTTAAAATCTCTTTTGAGTACTGTTGGTTCTGAAAAGAACCGGTGGTTAACGACTCAACGTTTCGATCAGTATGCTCTGATCGTCTTCAGGAGAATGCTGGACTCTGTTGCTGGATGCTGCTGATATACTGCCTTGTAGGGGATTAACTGGGAGTTGGGCTTAGCTCAGTGATGCACGAAGGCGGGAACAGGAACTGGACTTAGCTCAATGAAGCATGTATGCTGGAGCTGGGACTAAACGAAACCCATTGAGAGTGGGTAGGGAGTGTGTGCTCACTGAACTGAATCAGTTGTAGATAAGCACAGGGAGGGTGAGGGAACCTAGAGGAGACTGAGGGTAAAGAATACCCAAGTCTAAGTGTTTGGAGATGTGACTTTGGATATAGGAGATCCTTTAGTCGGGAAAAGTGGTAGCCAAATGTCACTGATGTGGAAGCCTATGTCTTGAGGAACTGTGTTGTGCTTGTAGATCTCGATGGCCTCTCTGACTCGTCTTGGGTGCCATCCCTGGATGGGAGCAATGAACTCTGCAGCACCCAGTCTACTTGGTGGTCGGTGATGTTGTAGTGCTTGACGATGGCTGACTTCTCATAATCTCCCCCTCCTTCCGTGTGCTCGGTGTTCCTTGAGTCTAGTGGGAAGGTTACGTCCGGTTTCCCCGACATAAACCTTCCCGCATTAACAGGGAATGCGGTAAACTCCTGCACGTGTGGAGGGATCCTGCTTGTCCTTGTGAGATTGAAGAGAGCTGTGAAGTTTCCTGGGAGCAGAGTTGTAGACCTTGATCCCTGCTTGTCGGAAGATACGTTGGAGACAGTGGGAGGGGGGACCTAGGTAGGGCAAACATACTGAGGGTGTGGGTGTTTGAACTAGGGTGCGGTTGACAGAAGACTTGATTCTAGGATGGTGGAAGGATCGCTGGTTGAGGTAACGGTCGGTGTGGGTGGGTTTCCTGTAGATGCTGTGGTGGAGCTTGCCGTCTGGTCTCCTGGTGATAAGGACATCAAGGATAGCGATCTTGCTGGACTGCTCTTTCTCCATGGTGAACTTGATACTTGGATGTTGCTGGTTGAGGTACTGCAGAAACTGGAGGAGTGAGTCCGGTCCGTGGGGCCACACGATGAAGGCGTCATCCACGTAGCGGAGCCACAGACTGGGTCGGAGATCGGCAGTGGGTAGAGATGACAGCTCAAACTCTTCCATGAAGATATCTGCTGGACCGTGGATATAGGAGATCCCATGGAGGTCCCAGCAGTCTGCTCGTAGAACTTGCCCTGGAATTGAAAGCAACTAGAGGAAACACACGTTTAAAAGGGAGGTCATGAATTTGATCAGGTGAAAGATCAGTCCGGTCAGAAAGGGAGGGGTCATGGGTAAATCTCTCCCATGTGAACTAGGCAATGCTAAGAGATAGGACTAGTCTTAAGTCAGTAACTTAAGACTAGTCCTATCTCTTAGCATTGCCAAGAACTAGTCCTATGTTAGGAAGAGTTTTGTGAAATCGACCCCTGTTATGGTCACTGCACTTTTGAGAAACTTGCGAAATAAAACACAATGTGTGATGATTAATGGCACGTGCAAATCTTGTTGGTCAAATTTTGCCCATTATTTTTGCCTAACTAAATTATTGGCCCATTGCTTAACCGATAGTGGTTGTGCAATAACTTTTGTCTATGCCTTAATTTTTCTGCCTGCATGCCTTTGGGCAAAAGGGGACTTAGGGCCAGCTGGAGTAAACAATGACGACGGTCTCAGTTCCCTTTCCGATCATTTTGTGTTCCAATAAAATGCATTGAAAATACTTATTAATACAGAACTAGATCGATATACCGAAACTTGAAAGTGTCAGTTAAAAATCAAAACTATCAAGCATGCTATTCTGATCTTCGGACTCACGCAACGACTGCGCACCAATAATTAAAAATGTAGGGGTTCGAAAGTGTGCCCTCAGTGTTCTTGTGACCAATGTAACTTTCATTTCATTTTATTTATTCTGGCTGTGAAGCCAGGGACCCCAGGGATTCTCAAAAAATCAAATATAATCACTGTACTAACCAAGAACCCAATGGAATGAAGACACGGAAGAAAGTTTCAATTTTAGATTTTTGATTCCAAATAGTGCCCCGGCGTGATTCGACCCGCGGTCCTAGAGGTGGAAAGGTGAGAGAAAATACCTCAACTACACCAATCTGACTACTCAACTTTCTCCACTCACATGTTTTCTGTAAGAACTTAAAGTTGAACTTTTCCTTTCACTCCCGCCAAAGTTATGAATACTTATATTGATCTAGTGAGATCACTCTTTATTAACTCACACTGCCTGGTGTCGGTGTTATAGATGTATTGTGCTGTCTAAAAACAAACAACATGGACGAAATCTCTCTGCCTCAAATCAATGATACAATGGGGACATCCGCCTACTCGTCGCCCTATTCCTACAAGGTTCGCATCACTTTAGTCAGTGTTTGTATCTTGGTCTCCATCCTGGGCCTCGTAGGAAACAGTCTCGTCATCTGGTCCGTCATCCTGTCGAAGAAGCTCCGCACCGTCACCAACGCCTTCGTGGTCAACCTCAGCGTGGCTGATTTCTGGACCAGTCTCTCCTACCCTTGGATTTGTGTCGCCGCACTGAGCCAAGACGGCTGGCCGTTGGAGTCCAAAGTCCCTTGCCAGATTGCCGCCGTGCAGTTTTTTACCGGTCTTGGTGCGAGTCTTTACACATTGGCCTCTATAGCTATGAATCGCATGGTCCTCATTACTCAAACCAAGAACACCTACAGCTGGTTGTACACCCCGCGTAAAGTAGCCGTCATGATCGCAGTGACTTGGGTTATCCCGTGTATTGTTATTTTCCTCCCGCCGATTCTGGGCATTGGTGCTCTTGGTTACGATTCACAAGACAAAACGTGTACAGACAAAGACGGTCATCCACGAGGCTATGAATACAACCTAATTCAGTCTTTGGGTCTATACCCAGTCCCAATGCTCATCATCATCTGTTGCTACACGGCACTCTACGTCCATCTCAAACGTCACTTTAGGAAACAGAAAAGGAGCAGATATGTGAAGAAAAGTCAGTCAATCACCACAGCGGCTGATGTGGATGGTGAAACGCCCGCCAGTTTACCTGTTGCTACCGGGGAGTCTTCAGTGAATAATGCTGAACAAATCTCCAAGAAAGCCAGGCAGGCTATCAGCCGTCAGCAATTGGCCATCACCAAGAATCTCTTCCTTGTGTTTTGCATCTTCGCAATGTTACTGTCTCCTTACTTTATCTCTATCGCTATACCATCCAGTCGTCAGTTTGCTGTCTTATACGGAGTAACCGTAGTTATTTTTAACAGCTGTGTAAACCCCGTCATCTACGCAGTCAATCACCAAAAGTTCAAAGTGGTAATGCGGAAGATAGTTCAATGCCGTTACTCTGAGATACAAGAACCCTCAGGTTTATTGAACTTCTTGCTGTCATTGCGAAAGAACTAACGAAGTCTGCTCCACCATGGATTATGTTGAACACCACCACCAACAACAACTTCATCACCATCGACTACAACCTTCTTAGCACCAACACCATCATCATCAATACCAGCATCTCCACCATCGACATCGACATCGACAGCTAAAAAATATCAATGTGTGTTCCATTAATATTGAACAGGTTTTCACAATTTGGATGAAAAATAATGGTAACAGAAAAATTGGTTGCTTTAAAATCCTGTTTCGATTGCGATTTTTTGACTAAAATGAAAATTTTAATCTGTAAATTTGAAAATTAACCTGATATGAAAAAATGCAGTTAAGTATAATTCTGTTAGTGGTAGTTCTGTTATCCTTCCGGTACATGTAGAAATGTAGGAGTAATGTTTGATTCAACAATGACAATGTCTAAGTATATTTTCAATATTTGTAAATCTGTCAGGTACCAATTACGGAATTTAGGTTTTATTTGTAAATGATCTTTTCTCGTTCTGCCTCTGAGGAACTTGTTCATTCTTTGATTTCATCTCGTTTTGATTTTTATAATTCTCTGTTATTTAATGTACCCCAAAGTCAGTTAGAACGTCTACTGAGACTTCAAAACAGTGCAGCACGCGTATTTTCATTAGGCCAGATAAGAGACAACACATATATTCCAATTATAAATTCCCTTAACCGGCTCCCTGTTCGCTAACACCGATACTCCACATTTCTGGGAGACGAGGTAGTAATCTGTGTTGGTAAGCGCTGTCACTCGTTGACCCTTTTTTGTCGTTAACTACTAACAGAAATGTAACCCAGGTTGGAAAGTATAGAAAGCCATAACTGCAAATCAAAAACAGATTGCCATAGTTTGAAGCAGTGTTACACAAATATTCATAAATAGTTAGGGTTAGGGTTAGGGTTAGGGTTAGGGTTAGGGTTAGGGTTAGGGTTAGGGTTTCCGTTCATGAATATTTACAGAAAATGTTGAATTCGGCCGACCATGCCATCCGGCGCACTTTGTACAAAAGAAAGGCCCCATATACAGATTACATTCCTTCCTGTTACCTGCCAACAGAGGTAGTAACCTGGGAGACGAGGTAGTAATCTGTGTTGGTAAGTGCTGTCACTCGTTGACCCTTTTTTGTCGTTAACTACTAACAGAAATGTGGAGTATCGGCTGTCGCTAATGTATTATTCTTAAGCTGCTCTTACTTGTATTTCATTCATTACATGGTTCCGCCTCAACATATAGCTCTTCTCTTAGGGGGCCTTAGATCTTCAGATTTGTCCTTGCTTGTTGTATCACTCACTTACAATACCTGGTGGAATCGATCATTCTCACAAGCAGGTCCTCTTCCTTGGAATAAACTTCCTCAAAATATTCGTAACATATCTTCTGTAAGTATAGTTTCAAGGAAAATTTCAAAAAATCGTTGTTCACTATGAAAGCTGAAGTATTGTTTCGTTTCTCTAACGTAGTTGCTACATATATATTATATGTTTTTTTGTTTCTGTTAATTTTTCCGGTTTCTGCGCCTAGAGCATCTTTTGTGATGGTTACCGGCGTGTTATAATATTCATATTATTATCATATTATTATCTTTGCTTAACTAGTACCAGTATATTAATACTATCAGAATTATCACATCAACTTCATCATCGCCATCATAAACTAAGCGAACGAAAGTGTGCACCTCTAACTTTTGAACTTTTCACGCCAAATAATGATCTGACAAAACT
Source organism: Leptasterias polaris (assembly GCA_037783415.1). Classification (NCBI taxonomy): domain Eukaryota; kingdom Metazoa; phylum Echinodermata; class Asteroidea; order Forcipulatida; family Asteriidae; genus Leptasterias; species Leptasterias polaris. The sequence goes on along the minus strand of JAZGTN010000181.1, from coordinate 251,332 downwards.
AATTGAGACTAATTTTTTGAAACGTCGTTTAGATTTATAAATAGATCGATTTGTTTGCAAAAGTGTGTTTGACTATTTGTGTCATTGAAATGTTCTTACGGTTTTAAAAAAAGTATCGTCCGTGGTCGCGACGCTGGTTTCCCTAGGTCGTAAGTGTGAATGAAAATGAAATGCTAATAGATAGGTTTCGCATCGATGCCTGCTTTGGGCCAAAGGGGACTCATGCGGAGTTCACAATGATGAAGGTTTCATTTTCCTTTCCGATCGGTTTTTGTTCTTTAAATAATGATGCAGTGAAAATAATGACTATTTATACAGCACTGGATCGATATACCAAAACTTTAAAGTGTCAATTAAAGGCAAAGTATACCTTTGGTTTTTGGAACTGTTAAGTTGTTTTAATCCTAATGATATAAAATAGATATGTACATTAAAACTAACTTGTGAAAATTTCGCGTTTTCGGTCGCGTTTTTGAGATCTCGCCGAAAATCCGGAGCGAATAATTATGTCCACACAGTAAGAATAATCTCTATAGGGATACACAATCTGAGACACGTTTCTCAGATTCAAATTCTGGGGCATAAAGCCTGATATCTTTTTTCATAACCACATTACTTCTACCGAAAGCTGCTGTACTTGTAACCAAGTAACTTTTTATTGTCATTAATTTTAAGAGTGATTACCAAACGTATACTTTGCCTTTAATAACAGCCGTGTATGCTACTGTTTTGTTTGGAATCATACATCGACTGTGCATGAATAAATCTAACTGTATGGAATCGAAGTGCGCCCTCGGCGTTCTTGTGACCTGTAAGACTTTCGTATTATCTTTAAAACTTAAAGTCTATGTCCGCGGCCTTTGGACTTTCCTCTTTTCCATTTGGCTTTCAGCGGGGAAAGACCACTATAGGTAATTCTCTCCATAGAAATATTGTATTTTAAAAGAGGACAGTTTTATCGTGTATGTTGTAGGTTTTGTATGTGTGGATCAAAAATTTGCGTCCTGCAACACGTTCTATCAGCGAGGCTGATTCGGGATGTGGAGATCATCTTGGTCATCGACTCTCAAGGTGGAGCTAAGCTAAATGACAACATGGCAAAACACAAAAACATTAAGGAGAGAGTACTTCAACATAACTGTGGCACCAACGACACTGCTACAAAGAAACCTCTTTAAAACCTTATCGACCAAGCAAAGAAGAAAGCAATCAGTGTTAACCTGTCGAGCATTTACACCAAGAACTGATGATGGTGGAGTCTACAAGAATAGACATGATCAATGAATTAACGTCTAACCAAGCCAAATAGAGTGACGTCACCTACTTTCATTTGTAATGACACAAACCTCAAGTTCAAAGATGGCAGTGTTGACACTGCATGTGGGTGGCCGTCATCTATCTGACACGGGTGCTGTAAGACTCCTTCATAACCATGTTTAATAGTAATATTTTACTTATTTGCATGTATAGACTACCGGATGTTCACTCTGTATGTACCCTGCAGCGAGTGACGTGGGAAGTCGCGACTTCCCCAAGTCAACAAAAACATAACAGCACCCACGTGATAAGTCCCAGCCATGCCATACTCCATGGTATCCTCACCAGTACTATTACCCATAGTCTGAAAGGGGTGTCAATCAACAGGGGTCGGTGACTTTGGTCAGAGGGGGTGAGGAAAAAAAACCTCTCCATTGCGCATGTACAAAAGTGATTTATTACTTGGGAAAGTCACGACTGACAAGGTCCCGAACATACGTTCGACCGAAACAGGTGCCTCGTTTGAGGGGGAGGGAAGAGTGAAATCATACATGTAGCCGCGTGCAAGCAAGTCATAGAAGAGACCATAGTGTGACCACGAAAACAATTTTGAAGGTAATTGATAGGAAACCTAAATGCACAATTTTTGAAGGCCAGGCAAAGTAAAACATAAACATAATTAGGAGGACCGGAACTCACTCAAGATGTTCCGAAAGATTTTTAAAATAATGTCAGTTACAAAGATTCTCACTATGTTGGTTGAGAAACAAGTATTAATTAACACTGATTAGAAAATGGGCGACGCGACGGCACAGGCGATGCTACGGCAAGACGCAACGCACTTTTGTCGTCTTTGGAAGCCCATGGTCACTACATCCTGCAAGCACATCAGCCAATCCCACCAGTCTTGGATGAGACAAATTTATTGTAAAGAGCGCCCTCGTGCGATTAATATTAAAGGCTCACCGCACAGCTAGACTGGTCCCCTGTCTTTATCCCAAAGGCAGGTATTGGTCTCACAGGCCAATCGATTTCAGTGGATAAACTTGCAGTGACATAAGCCTTCAATTTTTGTGTTATGATTGGTCAGCTCCAGGAAGTGGATTTACTCTTTGATGGGGCAGTGACTGATTTTCAAAGACTAAACTCCACCATCTGGAGAACAAGCGATGCACTGCTCAATGGGAAAACACGTTGGGCCTGTTGGTTTGAGGTACTCAATTTAATGTAATTCATTGCATTGGAGAGAAAGACTACTACTTTTGGTTTACCTTACACTAATGACGACAAGCACTTCATAGTCGGTGCTTTCCCGAGTCCCGGTGGAAAACCATCTAAAGCCAGATTACTTGGATGGGATTTGAAACCTTGCCCCCACCATTCTAGAGCAGATTTCTTACCATCGAGAAGGACCCATTTCGAATCGTGTCTTGTTTTGGCCTCACTTTTACGCTAGTATATAAAATAATGTATAATTACATTTGAAAAAACACAACAATAACAGGGAGCCTACACATGTAGTTTTATCAAGTTTTCTAAAATTGATAAATTGTTTTAAATTGTTCGTGTCGCTAATTACGATGCTTGGGGAGGGGGTAAAGCTGTGCTCTGAAATGTTTTACTATTCCTAATGTTCTCTCTGCTGTACTGCTCTGTGTTTTTAAAGGATTTTATATTTATTCTTCAAGGTTATCTTAACTCCTTTATTTATTTATTAATGTGGAGCTTAAATCAATTTCAGACACGTAGATTTTCCATTGCTATCATTTTAAAGAGCGGGCAATAAATAAATATAAACATGTTAAATAACTCTAGTTATTTAGTTTGTTTTTACGAAAGCTCGTTAGTGCAACTAAAAGTGTAAATTGCTTTCATGCAAGTACATAATTTGCAAACCAATAGTTTTTCGTAAGTATAACAACGGTTTTTCATGAAGTCTATATTCAGAAAACCTTGTATTATTGTAGAAAACCTTTGTGTTTTTTTTAGAGTATACGCCGTTGAAAACATGGATAAAATATGTTTAGCAAACTTTGCTAATTATTATTATTGTTATTGTATTTTATTTGTTTATTTTGTTGCTACCCTCCCAGCTGGTCAAACCGCACCTGGCTACATCATTTGCTTTTAAAAAAGGATGGGCTTACGTCATTTCTGCCCCACCCCCTTCATCCAGGTACTACAACTAAGTTTTCCCACGAATAAATTATTGCGCCTTTTTTTTGTAATTGATTGATTGAAACACTATTAATTACACTAAAAGAGAAAGAATAATACATCGACATGTAACACTAGTTGGTCGAAGCGATAGCCAAGCACGAACGTTCACCAAACCAATGATAAGTTTCACCGATTTCCGGACATTTGGAAAGCCAATGCCTATAACGAGGACAGGGAAGTAACATTCACCCCCCGCCCCCCCCCCCCCCCCCCCACATTAACATATAAGTCACCAACTTGCCAAAAGCCTCAGCGTGTAAAGTAAAACAAGGAAGTTCTTTATTATTTCGTGCCAACATTCACGGAAACCTACAAACGTAAAATACCGATGCAACGGTTTAAGCTTGTGCAAAAGCTGCATTGGTGTTAGAAACATTACCGAGGTGATACGAGCAACATGGAGAATTCGTCACTGTCGCAAGTCAACGATATGATGACGACACCCGTCTACTATTCACTCTACCCCTACGAGGCTCGTGCAGGCTTGGTTATCGTGTGGATCGTAGCCTCCATCCTCGGCCTCGTAGGAAACAGTCTCGTCATGTGGTCCGTCATCCTGTCGAAGAAACTCCGCACCGTCACCAACGCCTTCGTGGTCAACCTCAGCGTGGCTGATTTCTGGACCAGTCTCTCCTACCCTTGGATTTGCATAGCTTTGGTGAGCCACGAGACCTGGCCCATGGAGTCGGAGTTCCCGTGCATTCTTGCTGCCATTCAGCTCTACACCGGTCTGGGTACCAGTTTTTACACATTGGCGTCAATAGCTTTGAATCGCACTGTCCTAATCACTCAACCCATGGATACCTATCGCTGGTGGTATTCCCCGCGTAAAGTAGCCGTCATGATCGCACTGACTTGGGTTATCCCGTGTATTGTGTTTTTCCTGCCGCCGATTCTGGGCATAGGCTCCATTGGGTATGACCCACAAGACAATACATGTTCAGACAAAGATGGTCATCCACGAGGCCCCGAATACAACCTGGCACAATCTGTGGGTCTATACCCAATCCCAATGCTCATCATCATCTGTTGCTACACGGCACTCTACATCCATCTCAAACGACACTTTAGGAAACAGAAAAGGAGCAGATCAGTGAAGAGTAGTCAATCATTCTCCACAGCGGCAAGTATGGATGGGGAAGCGTCCACCAGTTTCACAGTCACCCTAGGCCCTGGGGAGTCGGCCACTTCTCAACGCGTCGCTAAGAAAACCAAGCGGGCCATCAGTCGTCAGCAGCTAGCTATCACCAAGAACCTGTTTCTGGTGTTCTGCATCTTCACGCTGTTGATTTCACCCTATTTTATCTCTCTGGCTATACCTGGTAGTCGCGTGTTTGCTCTTCCTGGAGTAACCATCACTGCTTTTAACAGCTGTGTAAACCCTATTATCTATGCAGTGAATCATCCACAGTTCAAAGTGGTAATGAGAAAGATAATTCAATGCCGTTACTCTGAGATACAGGAGCCCTCAGATTTACTGAAATTTTTGCTGTCATGGCAAAGGAATTAAACAAATCTTCGATGAGATTGTTTTAAATTTAAAATTGTGGTAGAGTGCTGCTGAACAGCCTGAAATCCTGCAGTAGTGGCACTGTGAACACCACCTTAACAGTTATTAGTAGTAGCGCATTATTATCAGCACCGTAAGCCGCAGCAGTATTACAGCTTCAACATCAGTATCAGCAGATTGTGCAAGTTCACAGCGTCATCGTCAACAGCAGCAGGACAATTGGCATCAGCTTGCTTTATATAAATCAGTAGCGCCATCATGAGCAGCAGCAGCTTCACATATCCACAGCAGCACGAGCAACTATGGCAGTTTCACAGCTTAACAGGCACCAGCAGCATATACAGCAGCAGTATGAACAACTGTCACGTCATCAGGTGTGAGCATCAGCAGCTTCGCATGATATCCAGCAGAAGCTTCACACCATCTCCATCAGTAGCATAACACTGATTACGTGTGAGCAAATATCAACTTTACATTTACACCATCTGCAGCACTTATGAGCAGCAGCAGTTTCACAGGACATCCACGCAGCAGCATGAACAACTAAAAGCTTCACACCATCTGCAGCACCTATGAGCAGCAGCAGTTTCGCATGACATCCAGCAGAAGGGTATCGATCAACTAGCAGCTTCACGGCTTCAGCAGCAATATAGTTTGCGCCAAAGTAGCTTTATCTAGCATCAGCAACATGTCGCAGCACCTTCATCATGGACAATAGCTCTATCAAAAGAAATCGTAACACTGAGACGTATTTTTTTATTTCAAGAAAAACATTCAGCAGGTGGAAACCGTACAACCGAATGTCAAGTTTTAATTTACTACTACCTATGATTTGATATAACGAATTAATAATCCGTTAAAAAGAATTAATGATTCGTTATAACGAATTAATAATTCGTTATAACGAATTAATAATTCGTTAAAACGAATTAGTAATCCGTTATAACGAATTAACAGTTGGCCCACCTCCATGCGTGCGACTGAACGGACGAGTACGAATTGACGATTTCGGATGCGGCTATAGCCGTAGACTACAACTATGTTGAGTTATATAACTTTTCGGCGTTCTTGCCATATACGAAATCATCAATTCGGACTCGGCCGCTCAGTCGCATCATGGAGGTGGGCCAATTGTTAATTCGTTATAACGAATTAGTTATCCGTTATCCGTTATCCGTTATCCGTTATAACGAATTAACAATTGGCCCATCTCCATGATGCGACGTACTGTACGGCTGTGTCCGAATTGATGACTTCGGCAGTGGCTATGTGGATATGGCCGGAACGACGGTCGGGCACGGCCGCACAGTCACACCATGGAGGTGGGCCAATTGTTATTCGTTAGAACGGATAATTAATTCGTTTTAACGGATTATTAATTCGATATAACGAATTAACAATTGGCCCGGGCCAACCTCCATGGTGCGACTGCACGGCCGAGTCCGAATTGATGATTTCGGCAGTGGTTTGGCAGGAATTACGTCGCACCATGGAGATGGGCCAATTGTTAATTCGTTATAACGGATTATTAATTCGTGTTAACGGATTACTAATTCGTTTTAACGAATTACTAATTCGTTTATTTCTAATTCGTAATAACGGATTATTTATTCGTTATAACGAATTGTAATTCGTTATAACGAATTAGTTCCCGCTGATAAAATATACTTCAGTGGCACGATTGGGCTTTCGTAGATAATCATTATTGTTGTTATAATTTTATTGCTCAGTTTACGAAGGAGGAGTTGGATCTTATTGACTTATTTTATGCTTTTCATTGACAATTATATTCATTAACAATGTTTCTTTAAAAATCAGACGAAAACGAAAGAACACTTAATATTCTTGAATTGAGTATTAGTGGAAATCAAAATGTCTACGTCCTGAAATTGTTTAGTTTGAATATTATTTACACAGTAATTCCGTAAAAGTTTAATTTCGAATTTAGAGGTTCCAACTGTTATTATTATTTATACTAATTGTATTGACGCATTATTTTCTAAGTTATGAACACTAGCACTGTAACATCTTATATCAGTTAAACTTCCAGGCTATTCAAGCTTTCAACGTTCTCATATTCTCCATGCCTCTGGATAACATTTAAAGCAAAGACCAACAATAACTCTTGAAAAATGAAAAAATAAATGTGTATGTATGACCATTCGGTCGTGACTAATTAAAACTATTAATGATGCACGTATGTTTCAACAGACTGTGCAAGTCTCGCGCTCATTCGAACATAGGGTTTCGGTCTTAGAGGACTTGGGGTTCAGGGGACTGTGTTTCAAAGGAGACTGAGTCCCGAAGGAACTGTGTCAAAGAGGACTGTAGGGTATCCGCGGCCGAGGGAACTGGAGTTGATGAGTGGACTGTGTTAAAGGAGACTGGTTCCCAGGGGACTGTGTCCTGGGGAACTTGGACACAGGATAACGTATCAAAGGAGAATCGGTTCAAGAGGACTGGGTCAAAGGGGACTGTGTCAAAGGGGACTGGATCCAAGGTAACTGGGTTCAAGGGGACTGTGTCAAAGGGGGCTTGGTCAGAGGGGAATGGGTCCAAGGGGACTGGGTCTAGGGGGGTTGTATCCAAGGGGATTGGATCCAAGGGGATTGGGTCTAAGGGGACTGGGTCCGAGGGGATTGGATCCAAGGGGACTGGGTTCAAGGGGATTGGGTCCAAGGGGACTAGATTCAAAGTTATTAGGTCCAAGGGGACTGGGTCGAAGGGGATTAGGTCCAAGGGACTGTGTCCAAGGGGATTGGGTCATAGGGGACTGGGTCCAAGGGGATTAGGTCCAAGGGACTAGGTCCAAGGGGATTAGGTCCAAGGACTGGGTCCAAGGGGATTAGATCCAATGGGATTGGGTCCAAGGGGATTGGATCCAAGGGGACTTGGTCCAAAGGGATTTGGTCAAAGGGAATTGGGTCTATTAGGGGACTGGGTCCGAGGGGGATTCAGGGGACTGGGTCCGAGGGGGGTTCAGGGGACTTGGTCCAAGGAGACTATGTCCAAGTAGACTTGGTCCCAGGGAACTATGTCCAAGGAGACTGGGTCTCCCCGTATTGTGTCCAAGGAGACTTAGTCTTAGGGAACCTTGTCCAAGGAGACTGGGTCTCAGGGTACTGTGTCCAAGGAGACTGGGTCTCAGGGTACTGTGTCCACAGTGAGACTGGGTATCAGGGTACTGTGTCCAAGGAGACTGGGTCTCAGGGTACTGTGTCCAAGGAGACTGGGTCTCAGGGTACACTGTGTCCAGGGAGACTGGGTCTTAGGGTACTGTGTCCACAGTGAGACTGGGTATCAGGGTACTGTGTCCAAGGAGACTGGGTCTCAGGGTACTGTGTCTTAGGAGACTGGGTCTCAGGGTACTGTGTCCAAGGAGACTGGGTCTCAGGGTACTGTGTCCAAGGAGACTGGGTCTCAGGGTACTGTGTCCAAGGAGACTGGGTCTCAGGGTACTGTGTCCACAGTGAGACTGGGTATCAGGGTACTGTGTCCAAGGAGACTGGGTCTCAGGGTACTGTGTCCAAGGAGACTGGGTCTCAGGGTACTGTGTCCAAGGAGACTGGGTCTCAGGGTACTGTGTCTAAGGAGACTGGGTCTCAGGGTACTGTGTCCAAGGAGACTGGGTCTCAGGGTACTGTGTCTAGGGAGACTGGGTCTCAGGGTACTGTGTCCAAGGGGGATGTACCCAAGGAGACTTTGTCCAAGTACAATGTGTCCAAGGGTTAAGGTACAAGGGGATTGTGTCTATTAGGGGAGTGTGTCCCAGGGGATTTTGTCAAAGGGCACAGGGAGAAATGGGAGACATATTATGCATTGTGTCCCGACGTAGAAGTGTATATCTTTCAAAACATAGCATTTCTTATATAGTCCAGAAACCGAAGACTTTACAGTCATGGTTAACCATTTTTTTATAAAATGTTTTTTTATGTTTTAATGGGCACGTTTTAAACGAAAGCGTCTCTTTGTAAAGTTTGTGTATGTATTTTTTTTGAAGACGAATTTACAAAAAGTACAATAACAGCTTTACAGAACTAATTTTGATTAGGTTATTGTTATGTTAAAAACACCCTACTTCAATTCCCTGTCTCACAATTTGCATATTTTCAATGTAGGCTTGCCAAGGTCTTACCCATATGGTACCCATAAAGGTCTTTGCATATTCTACCCCCAAAGCTTGCTTAGGTCGTTCCCATAATATGATAACCAAATGAACTTTTGCATATAATATTCAGATTCATATTCAGAAACACATTTATTTCATACTTCTATGAAAAAAACAATAACAATTCAAGTGCATGTGTTTATGGAGTAAAGCAACAATAATAATAAGTAGCAAAAAGTATGGGGCTGTTTTGATAAGCGGAAGCTTGTAGAAAAAAGCCAAACAAACAAACTAAAAAACAAAATAACAAACAGACAGACACGCAAACAACAGGACAAACAAACAATGGACATGAAATATAGCTTAACTGGCACAAGACGCATGAGATATTAAATCGAATAATACCTGCCGGCAAGGGATTGCTTAGGTATAAATCTATACTAGTTTGTGCCTTTGCATAATTGTTTCACCCACATGAGATTTTCAGAAAGGAAAGTACAAAACCCATGAGTAGATTCATAAACCCATTGGCCTGCTAAAAAAAGAAAACTAAATCTATAAAAGCTAAACTAAAATGTTTGCCCCATAATGGCTGAGGTCTTTCCCATACGACACCCATGTGGGTCTTTGCATATCCTGCCCACATTGGGCTTGCCCGGGTTTTTCCAATTGTTTAATGTACCCATGTCCTGAAATTACAAAATCCATGGGAAGGATCATGAACCCATAATAAGGGCCTGCTAAACTTAACTGAAATATTTACCCCATAATGACTCAGGTTATTTCGAATTTGATACCGATATGGGTCTTTGCATATCCTTGCCGAGTTCTTTCCAATACGACACCCAGATGAGCATTTGAATATCCTGCCCATTTGGGCTGGCCAAGGTCTTCCCCATACGATCCTTGCCTAGTTATTTCCCATATACGGCACCCATACATGATGAGCCTTTGTATATCCTGCTCATATGGGCTGGTCCATGTCTTCCCTAATAATGATACCCATAATATGTGTGTCTTTGGATATCATTGCCCAGTTCTTTCTCATACGACACCCATATGAGCCTTTGCATATCCTATATGGGCTGGCACACAGGCCCCGTTTTAAGACACCCATAATGGGCCTTTGCACCTTCTGCCACAGGGGCTTGCCCTGCAGCAGGTCTTTTCCACACCAAACCCATATCAGACTTTGCATATCTTGCCCATATGGGCTAGCCCAGGTCTTCACAAGTAATGATACACATGCGGGTCTTTTAATACATATCCTGCCCACATGGACTTGCCCAGGTTTTTCCCAAACAACACCCATACATATGGTTCTGTGTACATGCTGCCATCGTGAGCTTGCCCGTGTCTTTCCCATAATTATACCAAAATGGTTCAATGCATACCACATGTGCTTGCCAAGGTGTGTCATAATACTCATGATATAGGCTAGGCCTATGCATATTTGAGCCATTGAGCCAATGCATATTTTACCCATATGGGCTTGCCCAGGTCTATCCCATGTGATACATGGGCCATTGCAGATTATGCCAACATGGGCTTACCCTTGTGGAGCCCATTTATGGGAACAATCCTCATATTACCAAAACCCATATGGGCACAATAATGGGATCAATGGGTTGGCCCTTGCCCAAAACCCATTTCCCAGGTCTTGCCAGTATTTGGCCGGGTCCAAGGGGGCTGTGTCCAAGGAAATGTGGCCGAGGGGACTTTGTCAAAGGGGACTAGGTGTAAGCGGAAAGTGTCCCAGGGGATTGGGTCTCATGGGACTGGGTCCAAGGGGTCTGGGTCCATGGGGACTGGGCCCCGGGGGAAAGTGTCAAAGATGACAGGGCCCAATAAATCAGAGGCATTTTCCTGGTCAGCATTACCCATTTTTCCGGTCATTCTGACTCAGAATCTGTGTCGAAAACATATAACTGACCCGGATTCTAAAGGCAAAGTATACCTTTGTTTTTTTGAACCGTTTGATTGTTTTAATCCTTTATAAAAACTAACCCGTGAAAATTTCATTTCAAAACGTGGTCGCGTTTTTGAGATATCGCCGAAAATCCCGAGCAAATAATGTCCACTTAGAAAGAACAAACCCTAGGCATACACAATCTGAAAACGTTTCTAACAGCAACGTTTCTCAGATACAAATTTTAGGGCATACAAACTTATATCTTTTTACATAATCAAATTTCTTCGATGTTAAATGTTTCTCAAAATGCTTTATACTATTGAAAGTTGCTGTACTTCTAACCATTCAATAAGTTTTTTATTGTCATTCATTTTAAGAGTGATATTACCAAACGTATACTTTCCCTTTAATAATCAATGCCACACAGGGAAAAGTGTGTCACCCTCGGGGCGTTCTGAGAGGGACCATGAGGCAGTCCATGTCACAATCCCAGGTGATGGGAATGGTAGTCATGCCGCTGCTCGGTGGATAATCACGGTTTAGTCGAAGTCTTATGGTCTCCCTTTTTGGATTTTAGTATACGCTCGATAAATCTATATTTAAATTTACTGTTATCTAACATCAATCACAGAATAACGAATGAGGAAGTTATAGTGCAATTTTTCGGGAAATGCAATGTGGAAGTGTAATAAGGCGGATCGACCTTTGGTTAGATTCAATTCCTGAGGTTTATTCACAAAAAAGATATGAAAGGTTCCTCGTCAAAGAAAGGTCAACTGTATAAATATTGTGAACGAGTACTTGAACAAGAACGAAGAGGAAGTAAAATTTACCGAAATTCATTTACAAGTGCTCAATAGTTCACATCCCAGAAAAATGTTTTGTAAATAAAAAAAAGAAAATCATTTTGACCATCGCTCGACGTTGCTCTCCGTTGAGTTTCGCAAAAAGCCTTGTGACGTCATCCTTCTTGGATAATTAATTCGCGTGACGTCATGTGTGGGCGTGGTGTTTTATACCACTGCGCGGTATTTACACTGTTTAATGGAAATAACACTGTTCCTAGGCAGGCAAAGTTGAAAAGAAAAGCCTCTAAACTCCTAGATAGCAGCGGGTCTCGACGAAAAAGAGGTGTAAATTCTTCAAGCACTGATGGTAATGTAGCAAAGAGGAAAGCTTTCCTGAGGAGAAAAGAGAAGGGGAGTGATGACGCCGACGTAGGGAGTTCGTCTCGCAGAATTCCTGGTTTGAGCCACTTGCGTGTGGAAGCGGTAGCACCCGAAAACGAAGCTTTTGACAACGAGAGCGAAACCAAGATCGTCAGTTACTGAGTTACTAAGCAAATTTGTTTAACACGTTGACACACTGCCTGCAGAGGTTTAATGGATGTGTAACTACAGTATAGTTTCTCGAGTTTTAAGTGATGTAGATAGATTCATGCATTACGGTGGTCCGTTTCAACTCACAAGCCTTGTCTGCTGATTTTATTGTTGATACGTTATTGTGAATGCGCTATATAAGAACTAGTTATTATTATATATTATTATTATTATTATATATATGTGATTGATTTTAATAAGTGATATACTTTTCGATGCATTTCCAACAAGAAAGAGGTGCAAGAAACACACCGGTCGCAATCTAAGGCTTTACTGTCGACAGTCATGTCGAAAAAGCCTTGCTTCAAATAATTATAGGTTTGGCTTAAAGTAAACTCAAACAAAATATTTAAAATGGGCTTAAGTGAATACAGTTTACTTTTTACAGAATAGACAGCTGAGTTTTACCTGTCCTGAAACTGGACAGGTGGCCAAATGACACACTGATACCCAAATTATTGAAGCTAGCTGGGCTTGGACAAAATCATTCCTACTGTCATCTTTGAAATTGTGCTGCAAATCACTATTTTTGCTCAATATTGGATAGAGCGTTGTCAACGATCAAATCGACCCCCACCCCCGCATCAAACATCAGGGGAAATGTGCCTCTGCGGATTCTGATTTTGTTTTCCCCGAACATCCACAAACGTCACAGTGATAATAGCATATTATTCCAGCACCCAAGAAACTTTGTAAAAAATAATTTTGTTCACAAATTTCTTTCGAAAACTATCGAATCCCCATCCACAAACAACAGTGTCCTAATTTGTTCACGCGAAGCTACTCCCACGCATTCACATTATGCGCTGGTAAACGCGGGTAGCGTTGCTTTGTGTTGATTTTGTCGGAAACCATAGACGCCAGCGGCAGAAGTGTTTTTAGTTTTTTCAAAACCTCAAGGTTTGGGCCTAATCTTTTGATCGGTAATAACGGGGGAAAACAGAAGTGTAAAAACACCAAAACTACATTTAAATGACAAACAAACACAACATAAACAAAATTAAATAGCATTCCTGTAAAACAAACTTCGTTCAAGTAACTGTTTAAACAGGTTTGTAACAAAAAGTAATTCAGCGCAAAACTGAACTGTCATAAGACAATCTGAATGCTCCCTAGAGTCAAAATTGACCCTGATTCCAGGACCGGGGGCCTGACCCATTTCCGGGTCAGGCTAACCCGGAAACTGGTTGAAAGGGGGATTTTGACTCGCTTCTGCGTCAGTTTGACATAAATTAATACCGATAATTAGTTTATTTTAAAAAAATTATCAGAAAAGCATTCAGCAGGTGGAACCCTTCTTACAGTTTTCATCGCTCAACGCCCAGTTTCAATTTACTATACCCGGGGTTTACTTTTAAAAGTAAGATCATACTTTGATAACAACCCCGAAAAGAATTGTGATTTTTTTTTTTCACAAAATCTGTTCTTTATAAAGCTGGTAATGGCTCTGTGCATCCAGCCAAATTACTTCGTCTGAAGTGAAATAGAAACTTTAGAAAATATTTCGAAATATTTAAATCTCCCAATGTCACCTGCGGGCGACTTTTTGAAGTTCAAATTTCCGTGGTGTCCGTTTGTGAATGCTACGGCAGGAGATGCGGTTGGTACCCGCTGTCACCTCGATAAATGTGGATGGGTTCGACGTTCTTGATGAAAACATCGTGAAAGTTTTGGGTTCGTTTTTTTATTTACTTATTATTATTTTATTTTGTTGGGCTGTTTTCTCAACTAGGCACTTTATTCAACTGAAACTTTCACAGGCGAGTTGTATGTATTAATCATTTTGCCTATAGATCATACGTTGAAAAAACTAGTCTATACAGCAATCCTTCACCGATCTTGAACTCTTGGTGGCAGCAGATATGCCTCCATTACTGCGGTGTACCTGGGTGGTACTGCGCTGCCTAGCGACTGGTATAAGGTTTGGGCTACACGGCGATCATTTGATCAGTCGCGGGTTATTGGACTTTCACTTTGCAAATCGCTTAAACCCGTCGCTATAGGCAGCGCAGTACCACCCAGGTACCACCGCAATAATGGCGGTATCTGCTGCCACCAAGAGTTCAAGATCGGTGAAGGATTGCTGTACATGACCCTACGATTATGTGAAACATTGTATTGTTCCGATTCAGCGGCAGCGCTGGGGGGGGGGGTCAATGGGGGAGATGTACATGACGCCTCAAAAGTCTTTTTAAAGCTTGTTTTTTAATACTTGAGTCTCTCTCAACACAGAGAGAAGCTTTGTAACCGACAACATTTTTGAACATCTTAGGTTCTGTCCTTCTCTATGACGCAATTCAAATACCATCAAAATGGTTTTGGTGGTCACACTATGGTGTCATCTCATGACTTGCTTGCACAAGGCTATGATTTCACTTACATTAAAGTTAAGCTTTCCCCCTACTTGCCCCCTCCCCCTCCCAAATTTAAAGGCCTGTACCCCGGTAGCCTGTTCAGAATTTAAGATGTATTTACGTGTGATTTTGTATAACTTATTATTATAGTAAGATTATTACTCATAAATTAAAGCCGTTAGGACTTTCGTGAATTATTTTATGCTTTTCTGTATTCACTGTCAATGTTTCTTTTTTTCACCCGACTAATGTCATTATGGTAATGTTTAATAAAATATTGTTAAACCCTTGTATTAGATTTTGCCTTTAGGCATTGTGATTCCCCACCCTCTATATGTTTTTAAAAAACGGATCTGTTATCATCAAACAAAACCAGAGCACTGCTGAAATCGAAAGAATAATAACTCAATTGAGTCATTCGAAATAAAAAAATAGCTATAGGCCTACGTCCTGAAAATCCTCAGTGTCCATTTTGGCACATTTTATATTATGTACACATATCGAGATTGCCCATTATTAACCATAGGCGTGCAACCTGGGGGTGGGAGAGGGGGAAACTGCCCTCCAAAATTCGGGCATGCATGCAGTCAACAGCGAAAGCATTTCTATCCGGTGTAATAAGAAACTTGTATTTAATATGTTCAAAAGTTATGGCACTAAAAGAGAATACGCCCATAGTCAGACCCATCTATTAACAAACCTATCAATCGTATTTCCCAAACTAGGAACACCAGCATGGATTGATTTATTACCGAGCTAACTTCCAGGTATATTTAAAAGAATCAGTTAACGTTCTCGTGTTTTTCTCTTTGTCTCTAGCTTTCATTATTTCAAAATTTAAACATCGATCATTAATTCATGAAAAGATGAACTCTGTGTGACCTATCAGACGTGCTCATTTAAAGACTATAACCATTATTAATGATGCGCTACATCCAATCTGTTTCTAATAGTGTTGACATAGGATTGGGTCCCGGGGGACTGTGTCCAAAAGAACTGGGTTCGCTGGAAACGAGTGCATTTTCCTGATAGTCAGCACGACCTGCTCCATGTCACTTTCGATTTCAATACACCGATCCATTAAGCCCCGCCCATTTCTCATTGACCAATCACAGCCGCGAAATCTGATCACCATTTGAGCCGTTTGGTGATCTTTGCTCTAATGGTGATCAGGTTTCGTGGCTGTGATTGGTCAACTCGTAAGGAGGCAGGGCTTAATGAATTGGTCTATTGCACCAAAGACCAACCCTATCTCTTGAAAAGGGTGAAAAGGGAAGTTGTGCACGCAGAAGTGTTTAAAACTGACACTGCTGCGTGTCCTTAAACCAATCTGGTCCGGGACTGGGTTCCAGGGAACCATGATCCGAGGGACTGGGACCCAGGGGATCGGGAATGGTCACAGGGGGGAGGGGGGGGGGGGGGGTATAGAAACATTTTCCTGGTCCGCGTTATCGTTTCTATGGTTTATGCCACACCTTGAACAATGTGTCGAAAACACTATTTAGTGACCCGGATTCCGGATCAGTGCCAAACGGAAAGCGGATCACTCAGAACCGGAAAATGTGTATCACTTTCGAGCCGTTCACAGAAAGGGATACAGTATGACGAGCATGGAGCTATACAGCAATCCTTCACCGATCTTGAACTCTTGTTGGCAGCAGATACCACCATTATTGCGGTGGTACCTGGGTGGTACTGCGCTGCCTAACGACGGGTTTAAGCGATTTGCAAAGTGAAAGTCCAATAACCCGCGACTGATCAAATGATCGCCGTGTAGCCCAAACCTTATACCAGTCGCTAGGCAGCACAGTACCACCCAGGTACACCGCAGTAATGGAGGCATATCTGCTGCCACCAAGAGTTCAAGATCGGTGAAGGATTGCTGTATAGCTCCATGGTATGAGGCAGTCAACTCCTGTACGTTTCCAGGTGATGGGGACGCAGTTAGTTATGCCGTAGGCTTGGTTTTAGTCTACCTGATAGCCGTTACATTATTTCTCGAAATAGGGCCCTTTGGTAAAATGGTAAACCTTTAACCTCCGATCACAGATCACTTTGCTTTTAGATGTCAGTAAAGCTTTTGATAGGGTCAACTTTTGTAAATTGTTCCGAATTTTGTTGACTCGTGGCATTTGTCCAATGTATTGTAAATTGCTTTTAAATATGTATGTTAATCAAAAGCTGAGGGTCAAATGGAATGATGAGTATTCTGGGCTGTTTTCTGTTTCTAATGGTGTGAAGCAATTAGGTGGGGTAATTTCCCCAGTTTTATTCTGTGTGTATATATGGATGGTTTACTGGATGAATTGAAGAATTGTGATATTGGTTGTCATATGGGTAATGCTTATGCTGGGGCATTTGCATATGCAGATGACCTGACTTTACTTTCTCCCAGTGTTGTGGCTTTGCATAAAATGGTTGATATTTGTGAAGAGTATGCTATGCAATTCAATGTCAATTTTAACGTAAAGAAGAGTCAGATGATTGTTTTTAAACCTAACAATGACAGGCTGCCTGATCTCTGTGTTACTGTTAATGGCACCAAGGTGCAAATTGTTGAGAATATTCTTCATCTTGGACATAATTATGTTGTCCAATAATATTTTTGAGTTTGTTGGTACTAAGTGTACGTCAGTGATTTTAATCGTCAGTGTAATTTGTTCTTAGCTGATTTTAAGTATGCCAATTCGAACGTTAGAAATACTCTTTTTCATAAATATTGTACTAGTTTTTATGGTACTCAAATTTTACCACTGTTTGATGATAAAATTGACGCTATTTTTAAGGCATGGCGTGTGGCCATTCGTAGAGTTTGAAGAATTCCTTGGCGTACTCATTGCTGTTTATAGTTACCTCATATCGCTGGTTGTATGGATCTTGAATACTGGTTTGCTAAACGTTGTATTAAATTTATTGGTATGGCTTTGAATTCAAATAACCTTACTGTTAATACGATTTGTAAAATGGGTCAATATGGATCATACTCTATCATGGGGGCAACTTCAGGCTTTTGTCATCTCGATTTAACATGAGCAGCCCTCTCGCGGGATAATGCGAGAGAGCCGTTCCGCTATCACCGCGACAGACATTTAACGACTTGTCCACAAGTCTAACGAGTAGCTAACTTCACTGCTAACTTAGCTGCTAAAAATTCGCAGGGGATCCATCGAGAAACGGACTTAGCTAAAAAGTACATTGCGCACATTGCATTACGAGGCTTCGCCGTTAGCCAGCACAGCAGAGTGTGTCGGCTTCCGGTAGTTTTCTTACCACTCCATGCTGTCACTAGTGTCAGTAGTTTGTTGAATAAATTTACATGTTGGCTTGAAGAATATCTTATAAACATAATACTTATGTAAAGTTTCATTTTTCTGTAATAAGTTCACAGCGACTCTACTTTTTAAATTCGCAGCGATTCGGAATAAGAAACGAATTTGTTTTGGTCTGTTCTTGTCGCTAAACACACTGCGTCATCAGCTAAGTTGAGTGCTACAACTTCGTCCCCAATAGTGCGCGATGTCAACGTGCCACAGCACGTTGCTTGCTTGTCTGTGGGAAAGAGGTTGACCACTTCACGTGGCCAGCTAGCTGGCCGTAGAAACGTTTTTTGGATCGTTCGGATGTTTACAAAAATGATCCCAATAATCGCCGATTCTTTGGTCTTTTTATTCTTTTTCTGTGTTATGAGTATGACTATAAGGAATATAGATGATGTCAACTTAGTAGCTGTAGAACTTACAGAATTTCGGCGGAATCTGACGAGAAAAATTTATAGGCCTACGTGCAACTCCACCAGGAGAAAAAATACACGGCGTCGTACATCAAATTGAAATCATGTTAACTACGCAGCTAAGGTCAGTTACGTTCACACGAGAAAAACCACTGCTAAAATTCCGTTATCTGCGGTAAAAGTATCAAGTTTCACTGCTAAGTCGAGTTAGCAGCGGAAATTTTCACTGCTAACTTTTGGAATTAACAGCGAAGTTAGCAGCGAAGTTAGCTATT
Organism: Leptasterias polaris; assembly: GCA_037783415.1. Lineage (NCBI taxonomy): Eukaryota > Metazoa > Echinodermata > Asteroidea > Forcipulatida > Asteriidae > Leptasterias > Leptasterias polaris. Next base: position 232,587 of record JAZGTN010000181.1, on the reverse strand, counting down.
ATAACTGCGTTCACATGGTCTTAAGTTTTCGCTGTTAGCTAGCAGCGAAGTTAGCTACTCGTGTGAACGTACCCTGAGATTGCGAGTTAGAGCGTGTGATAGCCAATCTGCGGGGGAGTTTTGCGTGGCTGATGCAGAGAAATTACCGCGATCTCAGACTTGAAATCAAGTCTAGTCATGCCGCGGCAGAAAATCTCGGTTTAGCCGTAGATGTCGACTTCAACATTTCTGTCTGTCTCAGAGACTGAGACTCCCCCTTTCTATTTGAAATACTCACAATGTATCTATAATATTTAAGTTGACTTTAATTAATATCAATCAAACATGAATGAATGAGGAAGTTAGTGTAATTTTTTCAGGCAATGTGATATGGAAGTAGAATGAGGCCGATATATCTCTGGCATAGTTCATTTCCTGAGTTATCCACAAAGAGGAATTAATCTTGGTGCAAGACAATGTTGTTCGTTAGGCCAAGTAAAATAAGAAACGAGTTTCTCGTCCGGACTTTTAAAAAAAAGGAGGAGGCAGGGCGCTACTATTTACTATTTTTCAATTTTTTGCTATTTTTTCCAAGATGGCCGCCATGCTAAATATGGCTGGCCAAGGTATATTTATTCACAGATATTACAGCCTTACATGATTTGTAAGACCCTTCAATGCAGAATCGCAGGACCATCACCTTCGACAACAGTTGCTGTCCGCTCTGAAAAGAACGCCCAGCTGGGTTTGGTGCCGGAAGACACTGATGATATATTAAGTCAGGAGAATCACCCTTTTAGCCCTCAACTAGCTAGGGACTGCACACCTGAGATATTGTAATGAGAAATTTGGGAATTATTGAGGCAAAGCTGCTATTTTGGCCCATCTAATTGGATTCAGGAGATTCAAACTATCAGAGATGCAACTCAGTTTTATCCCAAAAATTTGATTTCAGCTTTAAATCTTTAAAAACAAAACTAATTTAAGATTTATTTATTTATTTGTATTCTTTTTTTTTCTGAAAATAGAAAATAGTTTTAAAAAAGGAGGCGGCGGCCAAAAAGGAGGCGGGCGGGGCGGGACGAGAAACTCGTTTCTTATTTTACTTGGCCTTATCACTCAACTATCGCGATTCCCCGCTCCGGCTGACGTGTTTATAGTGTTGAGATTATGGTTCTAGGAAGAGGCTCTTGTAAAAGCCTAGCATTGCAATGGGGAGAAAGAGGAAACCTTTTTTTTTTTAAGGAGATGAAAACTGACTTTGTTTATAATTTGTGGTAAGAACGCCAAGGTCTGTTCAAAGAGACCAGGATATTGTATCTTTGTGAGATTTATGTCCTAAGAAGATAGTATCTATGGGGCGCCGTTTGTCAATTAATTGTTTAGCGTTTTTTTGACATGTTTTTACCATGGTTTGTAACAATTGGATGTAAACCATAGAAATTGCTGTCAATTTATTTTGTGGTTTACATACCATGAATATACAATCAAAGCTTATCAATTATGGTTTATAAACCATAAAAAACTGAAGCCTCACAAAACAGTCATGGTTTATAAACCATGATTTGTAAACCATGAATTTTTAAGCACCTTAAAAATATGGTTTATAAACCATGAAATTTTAAGCACGTTCAAAACATGGTTTATAAACCAAGAAATTTTAAGCACCTTCAAAACGTGGTTTATAAACCATGATTTTCGATGTCTCAATTTTCATGGTTTATAAACCATGTTTTGAAGGTGTTAAAATTGTCATGGCTTATAAACCATGTTTTATGATGGCTCAGTTTTCATGGTTTATAGACCATGGTTTATAAACCATGTTTTGTGAGGCTTCAGTTTTTCATGGTTTATACCATGATTTGTAAACCACGATGCTAGAAAATTCATGGTTTATAAACAATGTTTTGAAGGTGCTTAAAATTTCTTGGTTTATAAACCATTTTTTGAACGTGCTTAAAATTTCATGGTTTATAAACCATGTTTTTAAGGTGCTTAAAATTTCATGGTTTACAAATCATGGTTTATAAACCCTGTTTTATGATGAATTCAATTTTCATGGTTTATAAACCATAATTGATAAGCTTTGATTGTATATTCATGGTATGTAAACCACAAAATAAATTTACAGCAATTTCTATGGTTTACATCTAATTGTTACAAACCATGGTAAAAACATGTCAAAAAAACGCTAAACAATTAATTGACAAACGGCACCCCATAAGTATCTACACTACTGGGTCTCTCGTCAAAGGGCGCCCCCTATTGGCAATAGATTCTATACTCATGAGAAATGTTTTAGTGGGGTAACCTCGGTATTTATTTTTACACAACTTTTGTAAGCCTTTTATAAGACACGCTTTTGTTACGTTTTCAATCACAAGGCCCCAAAATAGGCTAACTACTCAAGGTGAGGGCTACAAAGGGGGAAAGGAGATAAAAGACTAGGAAATTAAAAGGCAGAAAAGACGACTGTTGTAGGATATTGCATTTCAATTGGGACAGGTATAAGAGGCAGGGAAGCAAGATACACTGTGGTAGTGAATTACAAAGTAAGGCAGATGAGTACCACACCATAGATAGAGCAAGGAACAGGTGACCACTGACCATTACAGGCCCGTTACCAGGAGTTTTCTTCTTTTTTAGGTGGGGGGGGGGGGGGGGGGGGTAAATATGAATCATGTTGTTAGGTTTTTTTATATTTTTTTATTTTTTATTCATTAATTACTTTGGGGGGGGGGGATTATTTTATTTATTTATTTATTGACCAAACCAACAGCGGACGAGCCGCCAATTAATACAGGAAAGGATAATGTACACAAATATTCATATAGTCTATAATAATTATGTATATATATATTTAACAAACAAATAAATAAAAATTAAATAACATCTTTGGATAGAAAACAAAAGTAACAATTACAAATGAGATAAAATACTAAGGCTTGTAAGGGGGGGGAAAATAATAAGCATCACAAAGCGTCTGTAAACATAATTTAAATACATATAAAACAATATAAAATATAGGTTTTTCCGGCCAATTTCAACAAAAATCCATTCATTTTAACTCCTGGCTCATTCAGTTTGAGTTTCGTTTGAAAACGAATGCTCCGTTGAAGCAGCATTCAACAGTTTAAAGGAGTCATTCAATTTCACCAGTTTAGCATTCACTGGTCAAATAAGATCATTCAATTTCATCAGACCGCAAGACTCATTCAATTTCGTAAAAGCCAGCGGCAAGAGGTGGTCAACCATTCAATTTCATTAATGGGCAATCTTTTTCAAAATGTTTGCATTCAAATTCAAATTCTATGCTATATGCCTTCTGATTCGTAGCTGCCTGTAATAAAGGCAAATGTTTTTAGGGAAAACTCATTTCTACACTAGTTTCGCGTTATCTCCAAATATAGGCCTAAGCGATTTTGAATGAAAAGGTGGCTGCCCGTGGTCGGTACAGAGTAGTGAATAATGTTAACAGGGAGACACTGATTGAAGCATTCGAGAATAACCAGGCATGACTAGGCCCACCTACAACTAGCATGGTAACTCTTGGCATAATCATAACCAAACTTACATGCCGAGATGTCTGGCACGTCAGATCATTGAAGGTTAAAGAAACCAACTTCAGATAAAAATAAACGAATAGAAGAAATGTATATCAAACACACGAAGAAAATGACTTGTGAACAAAATCCACAAGAAAACAAAAAGATTCATTTATCTTTAGATTTTATAACGACCCCTTATCATTTTAAGCTTTTGTTTCCTTTAAAACATTTGTTAACTTCAAATTTGACATGGTCCGGGCATTAGCAGAAAACAAAGACAAGAACATAAATACCAGGGCAAAAAATCTCAAGACTTTCGCAAAAGAGTTAGTTTTCATTTTAAAGTTATTGGGTGCAGGTTTTAACTTCGAAGTGTATAACAAAGCAAAAGGAACAGCGGACTGTTTCAATAACGAAAAACAAACGATACAATAAAACAAGTAAAATACATGGAAACACCTCTTACAAAGGACATCTTATGTGCCAGAAAGGGGCTATAATTTCCAGCTTACTCGTAAAGCCATAACTCATGTTTAATTTGAATGCAAAGAAGTTGAAATTCGTTGCCCATAAACGAAAAAGAAAACGCAAACTAGCAACAAAACCATGTTCGCTTCAATGAGTCTTAATTTGAATGCATCAACTGTGAATACGTAGTAGAAATTTAACTTAAGAATGGTCAAAGTGTAGTCTTGAATGCCTATAAACGAAATAGAATGACCGAAGCGAATCTGAACGAGAAAAACGAAATCATGTGTGCACAAAAACGAAATTGAATGCATTTAGAGCTAAAAAGAAACCCTAGTTTGAAAGGATTATGGGAAAATGCGTGAATTTGAATGCATGTTAATGAAATTGAATGAATTTTTGCTGAAATTGGCCGGGAAAACCTATATTAAATATTGACAAGATTGAAAATGAAGGCTCAATTCAAGCCTTTTGGTTCATATCGAGCAACAAATATCGCTGAAAAGAACAACCTGGGGGCCGGCACAAGCCTTAATATGGCAGCAGTACTACAGGATAAGTTCTGGACTTAAACGAATAGGTCAATAATGCAGCTTAAAGACTGGGTATACTTATGGTAAAATAACAAACCTAAAAATGTGGGCTCAATTGGTCATCAAAGTTGCAAGAAAATAATGAAAGAAAAATTACAGTTGTTGTATATCATTGTGTGTTTTCAGATGTCTGAGAGAGGCTTCATGCCTGAAGCCTTCCTCATATTTAAATTTTGGGGTGAAAAATTATCCCCTTCTCTAAAATAACCTTACTTCAAAGGGGGTCGTTTCTAACAATGTTTTATGATATCAACAGCTCTCCAGTGCTCTTTGCAATTGTCAATATTTTTGGAACTACCATACATGTAGGTATACTCGCCAAACAATAAGCACATGAAGGCATTTACAATTAATTTCAATTTATATACAGTCTTTTTATTATCTACATTTTTGTACATTGCATGTCTCCACTTGGCTTGGCATGAAATAATCCCAACCATACTCAAACCAACCTTAAAAGTGCAAAATGCAAACTATTTTTAATGAACTTCAAAAAGGGTAGTAGGTCTAGTCTACTCTTTATGTATTACTTTTTCTGTATACAGGGTAGTAGGTCTACTCTTCGTGTAACTTTTGCTTCATACAACAGTCAGTGAAAGGTTAGTGTTCCATTTCCCCCACTTTTAAAAGTAGCTGCACAACATTGTACATGAAACAGTCTCTTTTTGAAAAAGGTATTAGTTCTTTTAAAAAGGGGCTTTGATTGTCCAACATTACACAAGTCAACTACTGCGATCACTGACTGTATTTGGATGGGAGACCGTTGTCATGGATAGGATGCCAAACTGTGTAGGTCTGCATTGTGTAAACCACATCAAAAACCAGGACACTTTTGAATGGGCTGCATAATGCGTCCTCTCTGAACATGTTTGGACAGTGGCGTAACCAAGGGGCACAGAGCGGGAGCCCGTCCTTTCCCCGCACCCTTTTTTAGATCATATGCCACCACCCCCTTCTCCCCCTCCCCCCATGATATAAAAAAACCCAGAAAGGAATAGCTTGATATATTAAAAAGCCCCCCCCCCCCATAAAAAATCCCCCTCCAAAACAACAACAACACAACAAAAATAAAGCAAATTATGTCTATGCCGACCCCCCTTACTCCTTTACTGTGTTGACAAAATGCGCATTCCAACATGTTAATATGAAATTTGCGTAAAATAAATAAACAGTTATTTATAGATTCCTTTTCATACGTGGTGTACCTAACCCAAAACTATACACTAATATCTTCCGACATGCTTTTAAAAGAGTTTCGTCATCTTTGCTGTACTCATTAAAAGCAACTCTTTCTTATAACACACATCATATATTATTGACAAACTCATTGACTGCATTTTGGTTTGTGTTCAATAAAAACAAAATGGCTGCCAACAGCCACAGGGGAAAGTCCCCTTTCCAACTGTCTGGTTGCTCTTGGACAAGATAGAATGGTTGACACAGCTCTACATCCAACATTGTCAGGTTCCCATAGTAACAAAGTTTAATGGCAGTGGGAATTCTCAAAATACACAAAAGAGCCATACTATTTTCTTGTTATTCTCAGTTTGGTCAGACAGATGTGAATGGTCCTTCACTCCTTGAACTTCCACTCTTGGCGGCACATGGGACACTGTTGCTGTACCTGCTGGGAGTTGAGCCACTTCAAGATGCAGTGCATATGGAACACATGAGAACACTGCCCCCATACTGAAAGTGAAAGGAAAAGCGGACTCTCAAGCTTTACATGATAGTGTAACAGTGTAAAGAATAAAATCTAGTGACAATCTTGTAATAACAAAGAGCCTCATCATTATAGAAGTATTGGTTCTACGAATCACCAGGTGAAGAAGAAAGGTTTCGATGAAGTTCATTTTCAAGTAGCTACTTTCAAGCATTGTACTTCATAGCGTGTCGTGGCCGAGCGGATAAGAGCACCGGACTCAAGCTCTGATGTTTCTGTTCAGCAGAGTGTGGGCTCGAGTCCCGGTCGTGACACTTGTGTCCTTAAGCAAGACACTTAACCATTATTGCTTCGTCCTTCGGATGGGACGTAAAGCCGTTGGTCCCGTGTGTTGTGTACAAGAACCCAGTGCACTAATAGAAAAGAGAAGGGGTTCGCCCCGGTGTTCCTGGTTTGATTGGCTGCATATTGCGCCACAGCACCTTGTAAACCATTACATGGTGCTATGTAAAGGAATAGGTCTCAAACTTCATAAAGTAGCTCAACATATAAACCTTGCAGGAAAATACTGACTGTTGAAGCGCCTTGAGCGTCACTGAGTGACGGATATGAGCGCTATATAAGAAGCCACTATTATTATTATTATTTATTTGTCTTCTGTTTGTCTCTCTAAAACCTTGGAAAAAGTTGAAAAGGGTACTGAATACAAATGTAAAAACCCTCTTTGAAAATTGTTACATCATGTCACGTACTGTAGGTATGTCTTGTGTTACTTGATAAACCAAAAAGTATTGAAACCAAGTTTTGGCAATCATTTGGTAATTGTTCATTTTTATATACATGTTTTCAGACCAATGCTATATCACCAACCAAAGTGGCTGGTGTGCATAAAGCAGCTTTTGTGACAGTAAATGCATGTCGTGGCATGTCATGGCTGAGCGGTCAAGTGCACCTGGCTCAAGTTCTGGTAGCCAAATCATAAGGGTGTGGGTTCGAATCCCGATCTTGAACTTGTGTTCTTGAGCAAGACACTTTCCTACAATGCTTCTCTTCACCCAGGAGTAAATGGGGTACTTGTGAGGGCAGAGATGAATTGTGATTGATAAGTAGCTTGGTGTGTTAGCACAGGAAATACAGAGATCAATATTTAATGCGCTATGACCATCAAAATATGGGAGGCTAAACATCTTTACTCCCAGCTGAGAAGCTGAATTGCAAAGGCCGCAGCTACATCATGTTGAAGCCTTTGGCATGCAGGAGCGCCTTTGGCAGCCAGCCACATTGACCAATTTGATCATGGAGCACGGCCTGAGATCAAAAGTGTTTGACTTTTGCCCAGACGGAGTAAAACCGGAGGGCCAGGAGACAAACCCTCATGGTCTGGAGAGAACCAACGCACAGCTCTAGTCACCAGCCGGGAATCGAACCATGGCGACATTGTTGAGACGCTAGCGCTTTACGCACTAGTCACCCATACCACCAGGAGTGTCCATAAGTGTTCATTGCTTTTAATAAAATATTATTTAAATCATTGAACTATCAGAAGAACAACATTTATGATTTGAACTCAGATTGTTAGAAGTATTGAAACATCATTATGCTGGGCGAGAATACATTTGAATACATTCTAGTTTTCTTGGTTGAAAATGTGCACATAACTTATTAAATTTCGGAAAATCATTAAGAAATCATCAAATTGAATTGAATTTAAATTTGGAGGAGTGAGCTCTCACCTAATGGGCAGTCATCACCTGGCATCTTGCAGTCAGGACAACAACTATCAAAGGCCATCCGACATATACCACAGTTATCATCATTGGCAATCCACCTCCATGTCGAGACAGCTGTCCAACTAACATCAATAAAAAACACTTTTTTAAAGGGAGATCAATCATAAGACAGGAAGTGCAATTAATCAAATTAGCACTTCCCATGATGATGTCGTATGCTATACTGATCTCGTTCTAAAGTCCGTAAGCCAGTTTACAGCTGGGTCCTCAGCCAGGTGAAGGGCTTCGATGCCGCCATCAAGGTGAGAGAGTGGGCAGTCGACTATCACATGGCGCATCGTCTGGGGTTCACCACAGTCACAAAGCGGAGACGCAAGGTAGCCCCACTTGTGTAGGCTACTGCGGCATGGCCCTGCGTCGGTACGGAACCGGTTCAAGAGGCACCAGTGGCCGCGGGGGAGGTCCATTCCCGGCAGCTGGATGGTGGGGTCGGCGACCAGGAACTTGTGCGGGACGTCGGTATGGTCTCGCCACCGTGTGCGCCATAGATCTTTAGCGGTCACTGCACTGTCCGGTACATTGGACCAGATTGGGTTTCTAGACTTAAGTCTAGGCCTAGGGTGGAAGTCAAGGTCATGCATGTGTACAGACATCATTGGTTGGCAGGCCTGGAATAACACAGAGGCCACTGAAGCTATGGCCTCTGATTGCCCCTGGTCTTGGCCTTGGTGCCCCTTCAAAAATTTCCCATGCAGACTTTAAGAATTTCCAATTGGCATTGCCCTTTAAAAGATGAAATTTCCAGACTTGTGTGGGCAAATGTCAAAGAGTTGTGTGCTAGGAAGAAGCACTGAATGCGTGCATCACACCACAATTTCATTTCATTTTCATTTATTATTTACTCTGGTTGTGAAGCCAAGGATTCTCAGAAAACTTAATCCCAATATTTAGCCAAGAACCCTCATGGAGAAAAGGCAAGGAAGGAAGTTTCAGTTTTAGATGTGGGAGAAAAACTCCAGAGAATTATTCTGTGGAAAACCCACACAATGAGGTAAATGAACAGACTAAAGACCCAATGCACACAGTACCCTGTGGGATTCGAACCAGGGTCCTAGAGAGCTGGAAGGTGAGGAAAGATACCAACCCAAGTGCCAATCATTTACCATAAGCCCCGTCCATAAAGAAAAGGCATATGTTTTGCCCACCAGTCGCGTTATTGTGATCTTTTTTCAATTATTTTGTTTTCATGCCCAAAATTAAGAATATTTTCTTTTGTTATTAAAAATTTACACCTAAATTTCAATGGAGACTATTAGTAGTGTCTGAAGTCAAGTATCAGTTCCTTTTTTTTTCTGATTTATGGAAGTTTGACAGTTGGTCTGATTCCAATCTCATGATCTGAAGTCACAACGACGACAATGTTGAGTGCTAAACTACATGTAGCCTACTACTGGCAAAGATGAATCCTTGGCCACACTATAGTGACAAACCACACAAAACATTTGTCCGGATGACAACAAATCACAAACTTTTTCTTTTGTTTAATCCTACATTGTTTACCCAACTAACAAAAGGTAAAACTAAAAAGAAAGCCTCTTGACAATGACAGATCTTCCTTCTTCTTCCATCCAAAGATAAGATACATCATGTACATTGTACATGTAAACGCACTGTAGTGTTAGTGTTACCTTGTGTTGTAATGTAGAACATGTATTGTATAAAAAACACTTATTTTTTATATTAAACGATAACTCATTACCAGATTACATTTTCAACTCACCCTAAAATAATTTCAGATGAACAATCACATCAATCCAACAGCGCCATCCACGAGGAGATTCATCCACAAAGGCAACAAAAACATGAAAATGACAAAAGACCAGAAAAGACAAAAATCAGTCCCACGTCCAGTCTACTCCTAGAACTACATACATGTACATGTATGAGGAGGTTCGTTTCGCTATCGTCTCCACGTGGTGGAGTGAGACGAGCGAAACGTCGTGGAGGCGACATCGAAACGAACCTCATATAATTCTAAGACTCTGAGAGTAGGACTAGGACTGAGAGTACATGTACGTCCAGTTCATCACATTCACAAAATGTTTTAAGACAAAATGGTTCAGTCATTCGTCGCAAATCAGCCAAATGGTGACATCGTGAATTCTCTTTAGGGTCAACTCGTTCTGAAGTCAACTCGGTCCAAGTCAACTCGGTCCGAAGTCAACTTGGTCCGAGGTCAACTCGGTCCGAAAAATTAAATAAGTAAAGTAGGCCCCCTAAATTAATATCATTGTTTGCTTACTATGTAATCTCAAAATTAAAAGAATGAAAAAATTGTCTTACACAACTGCAAAGGAAGTCCATTTTGTTTCACTTTAGGGCCTAGTTTAATCTAAAGTAAATCATCATGATTCATGGTCTCGGAAAGATGTCTTTTTTAAACGGTGATTCTGATTATTATTAATTTCTGAGATAGGGCCTACATACGTCCCGCAACTTCCCCGTCAACCACACTTTTTAATATTTAATTTTTCGGGCCGAGAATCGAGATGACTTCGGACCGAGTTGACTCGGACCGAGTTGACCTCGGACCGAGTTGACCTCGGACCGAGTTGACCTCGGACCGAGTTGACCTCGGACCGAGTTGACCTCGGACCGAGTTGACCTCGGACCGAGTTGACTGGTAACCCGTGAATTCAACACCTACCTGTACCTCCGTCCAATGGTTCAACCATGGAGGAAGGAAGAGCCTCCATGGTTCAACCAGGGGGAAATTTATTGTCAGTGAGCAAAATGTTATATAAGAACAGATTAAGAATAAGAAATTGAGTAAATCTGTTAACTTACTTATTATTTTAACCTTCATTTCGGATCAATTGTGAGTCCAGTTGCAAGTAGCATCTGAGCGGTAAAAAAATGGCCTTTTGGCATTCGAATGCATGGCAGAAGACCGCCAAGGGAGTCCGACTAGTGGCTTCGAATAGTGCACAAAATAACAACGTCGAGTAATGAAGAATCGATCTTACGCTAAGAATCGACTAATTCGCACATCAAGACTTGGTGGTCACAAAACAATAATAAAGACTACAGTATTACGATCAAGCTGGTGGAGGCCTCCCCATGGATCGAGAGAGGGTCTGAATATTAATGTGTCCTTTCAGCTTCGTTTTGGAGACATTGGTTTGAATGGAGTTGAACCAATGAACAAGATACTTCACAATGAAAGATAGATTTTATAATTATTTTAGAGACGGTCCGAAAATAAAGATCCGAGGGCATGTGGTTGCTGATGAGAATAGGCCTACTATAATAATTATGAGGGTGCTTATACTTCCATTTTTTGTACACGCAGAGACTGTCAGATATTGTTTTGTTTTTTGTTTTTACATTCAAGGCATAAATTTTCAAAAAATGTTGATTAAATGACATAAAAAGAGCGCTGAAAGGGGGTTTGTTGAAAAAAAACCGAAAATAATTTTAATTGTGGCCAGAATTGGTCCACCTCCCTTATGCTCCTAAAAATCTACCCTAGTTTCGGCCTTACCTGTTATTTCCTTTTATTCTCAAAGTACGAACATAATTTCAAGGCTAAGCAGTAAAATTGTGTGGTGTAACTGAAAACAACAAAACCGTAGAAACATTATTCGATGTCATTCATCAATGTATGGTTTGACGTGCGCCCTCAATGTATTGAGTGAGCGCAAAGTACTGAGAAACCCTCAAAGGTTTTTAAAATTTTGCCCGGGCAAGTTTTACATGATGATTCCACTCTTCTACTTGATTATGCCTTTGATACTTCAAGACTCGACTCATGCAATTCTCTTCTCACTGGACTTTCAGATAATCGTTTCTAAAATTCAACGAGTTCAAAACACCGCTGCTCGCCTCGCCTCACGCACACCTCGATCTCAACATACACCCATCTTACAAGAACGCCACTGGCTCCCGATCAATAAACGCGTATTTAAGTTAAATCTTCTCACTTTCAAAGCTCTTTTTTCTTGGCCTAAATCTCCTGACTATATTATATCTGATATTCTCCATTTCTTGTTCGTCCTCTTCGATCTGCTGGCCATTCCCTATTGACGAAAACTTAAAAATTCATCATCTTGTTTGAATCTTTATTGTGTAACTTGCTTTTATATTCATTTCATTGCTTTATGTTTTGTGTTGCGTATATAGAGGCTCCTGCATTTATGCGCTATATAATTTAAGTATAAATATACCTATATTGTTATTATTATAGAGAAATGACCCTCTATGCGTGTAGATGAATGTTCACCATTAGAGTAAAACAGTAGGGCTACTTCTAAACAATGAAACTGGACATGACACAAGTAGGTGTGAACACGAACTAAAAAAGTAATTCTGCCTATCCTGCATAATCTGATCATTAAAATGAAGTTCTTTTCATCTGCAAACACTTTATATTTTTTGTTAAGTGAGCGAGTCCTTTGATCGATAGAGGGCGCACTTCCTCAACATCAGGCGCAGTTTTGGCACACGAATGATGACTCTTGACTAGGAAAGACAATTGTTGATGGGATGGAATCCTGGGTGGGATTTATAATTTCAATTTTCCATGCATTTTAGGTAATAAATTACATCTTTTAGTAGGATTTACTGCAAAATGGTGAAGATGTCTTGGCAAACAAAGAAGTTCCTTGGACACACTTCTGAGACCATCCTTCAGTCCATGTCTAGTTCATTTTTGGAGCTAAAAATAATTCCCTTCCTCCATCATGGTTAACCGCTAAATTCACCCATCGTGTTTTTTCGGACGCCCCGCCCCTAATGTGTTGTCTGTTTGATAATGTGGGTAGAGTATTCCGTAAGGGTCAAGGAAGGTTGTTTTCAACCTTCAAAAGGATATGTTAAATTAGAGACCTTCATTAAGTTCAAGCCCTTCATAACCGCGTGGCCCCACCGTAGCCCCCCTTGCGGTACCACCAGCATCACGTCTCTGTGGTCTGCGGCGAGTGGCTGGTGGTATCGATGCCCCAGCACTTTCCAATTTCCCGTCTTTAATAATCACCAATTAACCGATTAACCGAATAACGCCGAACACAGTGTCTGGACCCCAGACGTCACACCTGCAGCGTATGGATCGCACCTTGACGTGGATTTGGGGATGCCGACTTCAATCACGTACCCATTTATAGCAATAGACGATGACATCATCCTAAACCCCTGAAAAAAAAAATCATAACAGAGAAAAAACAAAGTACTCCTCCTTCGACCTCGCGCCTCAGCCGCCCTGCGCTGCTGTCTGCCGATCTCTATTCGCTGCATGCATGAGGCACGCACATGGGTTTGGTACTGTCTGGATTTTGTCTGCTCGAAAACATCGCTTGAGTTAGATTCAGTACAAACGGAACAGCCAGACTTTGTCTGATTTCACCATTTTCTGAGGACCGAAGACGGACTGTTGTTGTTGCTTGCAGAAGGATGGATAACGGGCAACAAGACGGGGTTGGTTCGGAGTCGATTGCTCAGTCTTTTCCACCCGATATCTCGCATTATTTGCTGATTGTTGTGGGCGAACCGCTGAGTGAGGAATATGTCAACCAGTCGCTAGCGGATGTAGAGAAAGGTAAACAGAAATTCAACAAAATCTTCCTCCTTTTTTCCTGTAACATGCTGGCAATAATTTTTGCAGGCTTTCCCGACTTAATTCTGTTCATGAAAATATTTTTGAGAAAAATCCATTATAATTTACACAACAGATGGGCCATTTAAAAAAAAAGTCCTGTTATGTTTGTAATGTGTACTTTTTGTTTTGATTTGACTACATCATACATGTATTATTGTGATCCCCCTTGTGGTTTGGTATTGTTACTATTTAGGTATTTTCAATGTTTTGATCATTGAATTATCGAGAACAACGTGCTGTACTTTTTTTCCCCTCTCATTTATAACATAGTCATAATGGTACTGTAATCTGTTTTGAAAGTACTTTGATTTTTGAAGAGCAAATGAAGGGTAATGTGAATTGTTTTTTGACGGAAAATGTGGAAAAAATGTTTGCGACCATGTACTTTCGTTGTTTGAAAATACTACAACTTGGTCACTGGAACTATAATAATTTGTTCATTTTCTATAATAATTTGTTCATTTTCTATCCTAATAATTTGTTCATTTTCTATTATAAAACATGGAACCACTTGACTTGGTACAAATACAATCAAAAAATAAAGTTCTCTGCAGCTAAATCAATGTGTGAGTTATTGTATGTATTCACACTATGTACATTTATGTACACATTGGATTATATATGAAAAGTACATGAAAATTGATTAAACTAAACAAAAATTATGTAGGCCTTTAGGCCTAAAATACATGTATATCATGTATGTGTCCACATTTCTTGTTTGCACAAGTATCACTTTTTGTAAATTTCTTAGACTACTGTACAATTAAAAAGTACAATGTCATACCTACAAAGTGCAAGACAAGTCCACTTTCTTGACAATAAAATGCAAATCTTACAAAATACTACGTCATACCTATGTAGTATGCATCAATCACGTATCCAGCACCAGACAGGAAAGTAGAATTTGGCTGAGTGCCTGAGTTTAGCTAGAAACTTCCCCCTTACTCAACCGCAGATGGTGTGTGATTGACCATCTCTCCCAGTGGAGAGCTGTGACATCAGCAGAAAATCTTATTATTTCAAGAGTGATTTTGACAAATCAGATTTACTGCCAGCCCATGTACCAGTTTGTGCAAACATTGTGTCATAAATATTGCTACGTACATGTATGTAAAGTACACTAGGCTACAGTGACTGGCATAAATCAAATGAAAGAATTGATTGCAAAGTGCCCATCTATTTCCAAGTTTATAACATTTTGATGGTAAAATGTCTTACTTGCATGTCTTTCTTGCCTTTAGAAAAGCTATTAAAATTTGCATTAATACTATTTTTTTTTTTTTTTTAGTTCATTGGTATACTAAAAACACTGCCTAAAATGGTGTTTGTCACACTTGTACCTACATTTTTTGTTGAAAAATTTAACTGTGAAGTTTAGAAGATTTGTGGCTTGCAGCCTGGTGGGGTGGCTTGTACGCCTGGTGGCTTGTACATCTTGTAACAACCTGATGGCTGTCTGTGTCAGACTGTCGGTGTCAGACTTTAAGTTTTCTGCCATTCAATGCTGTGGCCAGACAACGCCTCTGTGACAAAGACTTTTCACCTACAACATTAATGTCAACTTTTGTAGCTTGACATTTTGTGAGTGTGCACGTGGTCTTTTGTTATCCTAGAGGTTTATTGTTATACTGTAGCCTATACTGTAGCCTACACTGTATGTACTTGTGAGCTAAAGTGAAACAACACATGCCAAAATATAATGTCTGAACCAGTCAACCAGGCATTAGCTGTGTACAGTGTTTTGCAATGCATTGCTCATTGTGCAAGTTTTTAAAGAGCAAACTTTGAAAATGCTGGAATCATTCTTTTAGTTTGAACTGGGATGGGAAATTTGTGACTTTTATTTTCTGTTAATTTCTCTGATAAAAATAAACCATCTCATTGAGATCTACATGTACATGTACAGGCCTCTGTATCACTGTAGTGCTCAGGACAGGATATTGCTCCCAAATAGTTCTGAAATCTATTACGGGTTACCAAAAGGTGGAAGTGTCATTATTTCAACATTTTTTCCTAAAATTGTGATCCCAATTTCAGACCTATGTATTTAGCCATCAAAATTATTTTTCATCCCTGCAGTTATCAGATTATAATATTATATTTCATTTTATTCAATACAAACCTACACTAAAAGTACATTGTACTGTGTGTACAGTGTATGATCACACTAAGTTACATAAGTATTTTAATTTTTAAATCGTCACAAATTGGGAAGTGTGGTTCTTTCTTTTTAAAATTTTCCAGGCAATTTAAATTAATGCTGAAATTAGTACAATGTAACTCTTGAAAAGGTACTGCGCTGAAATAATATTCAAGTAAATTGAACACTCTATAAAAGGCCTATACGCATATTGAAACCACATTTTAAAATGTTGCATTAGAATTATCATGGAGAGTACAGTTTATGTCATTCATATACATGTAGAAAGTCTAGAAATAGTGAAACATGATCTTTAACCCCATGTGATCTGGGCACAATGCCTGTCAGTCAAGTCTTGTTTTGTCTATGGAGTCCAGGGACATTTGATTGAGCAAAGAATAACAAGCCACCCTGCCCTACAAATCATTGATTTACAGGTGCAGGCTATACACTCTAATTTTCAATACATTAATTTGGGTCCCTGGTCAACTCCGTGTCTGAATGAGTGGGTTATACATGTAACTTTATAACATGAATGAAACTTGGGTGCTAGACTGTGCAAATCTCACCCTTAATTCTGAATTTGAATTTTGATTCTTTTAAAAATTATAAAAGCAACTTGCTTGGAAACCTTAACGTTACTGTACATGTACCTTAGGTTCTTCCAAATACATGTAGGCCCTCGGTGTCCATTGTAATGCACTGAGACCTGCACCACAGTCTGTTGATTAGAAAGTGTTTCCAGACTTGCGATGAACGTTCACTGTAAAGTGTAACCCTCTGTCATCATGTCTGGTCCTGGAGGGTTAGTATTGTCGCAACTAAAATGGGTCCAGGGATGTTCTTGACTTAAATATAATCCATTATACATTGAGGAAACTCTTTTATTGCTGATGTGTCTGCATACACGTATGCATGATGGTGCCAATATGTGAAAAACATTGGTAAAATATAAAATTTCACAGATTTGTACGTAACTTAGGAAATATTTTTGATCAAGAAGTGATATAGGCTCGTAGGCTAGTTTTGAGAAATTAGTATTAGAACAAGGCCTACTTGTTTTAAAAACCAGTTGCCTTCACAATCACAACCAGTATTAATAAATGAATAATATTATAAGGGAGTTATCACAATTGTTTTGTGACTCCGATGACCAAAATGTTAGTCTTGTGGATATTGGTCTATGACCAGAGTTGAAACGATTTACAATGTAATTACCAATGTGCCTGTGTGCTTTACATTGCCAAATAACACTGGACAGACATTGCGCAGTGTACCGTCAATTGTCAGGCCTCTACATACGGTGGAACAAAATTCATTTTGCCTACAGAACATAATCTACTTTGTGAATATATAAGTGTCACATGAGCACATATTATTGCTTGTGATCTCAGAGACCACTGTTTTTTAAAGCGAACTTACATTTAATACACCATGAACAAGAATAATTTACTCATTCTGATTAGAACTCTGAGACAGTCTGGTGCTCTGTGGTCTACAGTAAACCACATGGGTTCTTTTGTGCCTGCACACAATCAACCAATCAAGCGTGGTATCTGGAGCATGTCCGCTTCAATGATGTCATCATGGGGATGGGTAGGTCCAATGCTCTTCAGAGCATTATTTACTTAATGTACACGGTTGTATGAATTGGCATATTGTATCTGGTGGGTAATCCAGCAAAATATGAGCAAAGTAATGGTGCAGAATTACATGTTATGGTAATTATTGTTCAATGAAGATCTTTCATTGGGGATATTTATTTAAATTCAAATTATATTTAAAAAAATTATGAAAGAGAAGATTATTTAAAATGTAA
Source organism: Leptasterias polaris (assembly GCA_037783415.1). Lineage (NCBI taxonomy): Eukaryota > Metazoa > Echinodermata > Asteroidea > Forcipulatida > Asteriidae > Leptasterias > Leptasterias polaris. Next base: position 214,994 of record JAZGTN010000181.1, on the reverse strand, counting down.
AATAGTTTTACATATTAAAAAAATGGGATGCTTTCTCAACAAAATATTGAAATGTTTGTGTAAATAAATGCAAATTCTTTATTTTTATTTGCTTTGGTTTCATTTTGAGTAAGTTTGAAAGATTTCAAAAACGAAAAGGCGATTGATTGCGCAGTCTGCCCTCCTGGTAACAACAATGGCTCTCATTGGGCAGACTGCTGTCCTGGTAACAACATTGGCTCTCATTGTGCAGTCTGCCCTCCTGGTAACAACATTGGCTCTCATTGCGCAGTCTGCCCTCCAAGTAACAACATTGGCTCTCATTGCGCAGTCTGCCCTCCTAGTAACAACATTGGCTCTCATTGCGCAGTCTGCCCTCCTGGTAACAACAATGGCTCTCATTGCGCAGTCTGCCCTCCTAGTAACAACATTGGCTCTCATTGCGCAGTCTGCCCTCCTGGTAACAACATTGGCTCTCATTGCGCAGTCTGCCCTCCTGGTAACAACAATGGCTCTCATTGGGCAGACTGCTGTCCTGGTAACAACATTGGCTCTCATTGTGCAGTCTGCCCTCCTGGTAACAACATTGGCTCTCATTACGCAGTCTGCCCTCCTGGTAGCAACATTGGCTCTCATTGCGCAGTATGCCCTCCTGGTAACAACATTGGCTCTCATTGCGCAGTCTGCCCTCCTAGTAACAACATTGGCTCTCATTACGCAGTCTGCCCTCCTAGTAACAGCAATGGCTCTCAATGCGCAGTCAGCCCTCCAAGTAACAACAATGGCTCTCATTGCGCAGTCTGCCCTCCTGGTAACAACATTGGCTCTCATTGCGCAGTCTGCCCTCCTTGGTAACAGCAATGGCTCTCAATGCGCAGTCAGCCCTCCTAGTAACAGCAATGGCTCTCAATGCGCAGTCTGCCCTCCTGGTAATAGCATCTTGGGAATTTTTGGGGTGAGAGGGAGATGGGGGAACACGAGGCCCAACCCTTTTTGCGGATATTGTAGGCTAGTGTAGACAAAACCAGAAATACTCATTCTGATCCGAACATTGTCTTGGCGTGATAAATTAATGTAGACAGTCTCCTACATTGTACTTGTCATGCTTGTGTTGGAATAATGTCAATGCATTTTTAAATGGTTTCTGATTTCAATGTGCATTTTTCTAAATCATGAGCAACTTGGATGCTTATTTATAACATGGAAGTAGCTACAAATGTATTGGCCTACCTTCCATGGTTATGTGGATTGATTGTGAAAAATATAATGCTGTTTGGTGAATGTACCTTTTTGGGTGAGGATTGTCCACACTAATTGCTAAACAGCTCCTCACAGCAGCACCAATGGATTGTTTCATACTGCCATGACTGCATTCTGTTGTATATTTCTTTATGCATATATTGTTTATTCAGGACTACTAAACAAACATGAGAGTCTGTTAATTTGGGGGTTACTACTAGTCCTGTGGGATCATGGGCTTCATCAAACCCTATGTATTCCAATCATCTTCACATGATACTTTACAAATAGGCAAAGTAAATGATATGAATCAATTTAGATGCTTTGTACATGTAGGAATCTGTCCTATGATGGGCAAGACAAATACATGTACCACTCAAACAATTGTTAAAAAGAAACCTTGTCCTTATCTTTTGACAGTCATCACTAAATACAACAGAGTAGGGTTGACTAAAGTCTTAAAGGCAAAGTGTACCTACCTATTTGGTTTTTGGAACTGGAATTAATTCAATATAAATGGGTGATACAATAAAACTAACCTGTGAAAATATCATTTCAAAAGATGGTAGCATTTTTGAGATATCGCCACAAATCTGGAGTGAATTTGTCACATAGGAAGAATAATACCTAATAGGAATACAGAATCTGAGAAATGTATCCTGACAGTAACGTTTCTCAGATTTGAATTTTGGGACATTAAAATTGATATTTTCTACATTTAAAACCACATTACTTTAATAATAATAATAATAAACTGTTTTTGTATAGCGCATATCACTGTTAAGTCCCTAAGCGCTTTAAAGGAATGAGAAAACAAGAAGATACAAATAAAATACCAACGGAAATTACTGATAGACTTTGAAATAAAATGTTTTTCAAAATGCTTTAAATACATTAGTACTATCGAAAGCCGAGTGTACTTCAATTCTAACAAAGTGTTTTTATTGCCATTATTTTTTTAGAGCAATTGCCAAACATATACATGTATCTTCTCTTTAGATCTTGTAGATAGACCAAACATGTTACTGGTATCTTTAGATCTTGTAGATAGACCAAACATGTTACTGGTATCCATCTTCATTGATGACCCTTGGCCTTAGGCAAGTCAGGTCATCCCTTGAGGAAGTTGTGCATTCTCAAAATAGCTCTCCTCTGACCAATCTTTAAATTGATCTGTGGTGTAAATGGGAATGTAGGCCCCTGCCACCTCTTGTGTAAAGTGCACTGAAAAGGAAAGTGACTAAGGGGCCGTTCACAATTATCAACATTTTCACGAGCGTACAAACCGTACGCTGGGGGGGAGGGGGTTAATGCCCGCCGTACGTTTTTTTTTTTTTTTCAAATGTCGATCTGTTTTCTCGCCCGTCGCCAAAGCCGACATTGCTCACATCCCATCCACGCCGCAACCGATGCCGAGCGAGCACTGGCCGAGACGGTCGCGCCCCGAGCCAGGCCCCGCATTGCATCCCATGAACGTATTGTGTACAGCATGCGCGGCATTGTAGTCCTACACACGTACATGTACATGAACCAAACATGTCAAACTGCGAGTGCAAATTATTGCGCAATTCCCCTTCCGTTCCCTAGCTCACAGGCATGTGAGCGGGTCACAGAAAAAACGCGGAAAACTTTAGCAAGTGAAATCCGTGTCCGGGTTTTGGGCCAGCTCTACAGTCAGAATAACAGGCTTTGTACTGCAGCGTAAACAAAACATTAACAGAAATATATAGGCCACAATTCTTACTTGGTAACAATGTGTTGTTCGTCCTCATTTTCAATATGTTTTTGTGACATTCCTTAGAAATGTGTTCCACAATTAAAACAAGCGCGATGCGTTCATCACAGACGTGAAAGACCGTGTGCGCCTAGTCTTGGCTCAGGGTGTTGGCTTTTTAATACAGTTTTTAGTACAGCGCCCTCTCTTGGTGGAACGGGATGACGACATGGGTAAGTTTAATGGGACATCGCGCTTAATGAAAACAACGGCTTTAATCAAAGACTAACGCGGGTCTAGCCCCCGACTCACGGGCGTGTTGAAATCAAATCGCAATTAAAGTGATTCCCGATGCTGCCACGGCGGAGTGATTTCCACGGCGGAGACGAGAAAAACGCGGAGCCCGCAAGAAAAACGCGGAATGGGAAAATAAAAAACGCGGAGGCTAGGTAGGTCTCACATGCCTGTTAGCTACAATTGTAGCATACACACGCAATTGCATATCAGCGCGCATTTTCAACCGGTGTTGTTCAACTAGGCCTATGTAGACTTGAGGGGAAAAAAATCAACATTTTTTTCGTACACTTTTAGGGGGGAGGGGGGGGGGGGCTTGAAAAAGTGTACGGTTTGTACGCTCGTGAAAATGTTGATAATTGTGAACGGCCCCTAACAGTCAGTTGCAATTCACTTTACATGATACATGTTGTAGCCTTCAAAGCCATGTTTGCACAGCTCACAATAAAATGGGCAAGTCCAAGAAAAGGGCCCCTTGTGGTTCTTTGCCAAAGCACCATGTTTTTTATTTACAGAATCATCCCAATTGACCTTTTTGAGATATGGAGAACATCTACAATGTAAGAGTACACTGTTTGGTTTGGGTGTACATGTATAAGGACAGATTCACCCATAATATCTTAAAGTACAGCAAAATGGAATAATTCAAAGTAGAGTCTGGCCCGACCATGGGCCGACTTAGTATCAATTTATTAGTAAACAAATTTGTTTTTAGCAATACAAATCAGACTGATAAAAACTACAAATATTTAACTTTTTTATTTGAACACCAATTGAAAATGTATTTTTTATATTTCTTTGAAATCTGAACCTTGTTTTCTGTTTACTTTTTAAATTGTTTCTTAGCAATACTTTTCATTTGGTGAATGAAAAATATTATTTAAATTAAAAATATTACTTAGAAAAATGTCACTCATTGTCCCATCGTCCCTTCATGTCATCAGAGGAACCACCTAATTAATCTTCCTAAATTTTCATAATATAAGACCTGCACAGGACAATCAAATTATCACTGTCAGTACTGTAGTTGCGATATTAATCGTAACCCTCCATCCTGGAGTATCGCAACTACACTCTCAGCAACTGTAACATTCCTGATACATGGCAAGAGACGTATAAAAACTTTATTTAAGGTTTAAAGCTCTCCAGGATTGTAAATGTATACAACAACAAAATTAATGAAAAATATCAACAAGACTTTAAAAAAAAAATAAGACAGTAAAATTACTCAAAATATAGATCATCAGCCATCACGGGTACAAATTCATAGCACCATGATGGACCCTGTGTGGTGTTTTTGTTGTAAAACCTTTGCGCAATGCCGGGTACGCGGCTGGTGCAATCGCAATGGGACGCCGTCGTCTTCAACATCAAGTTTCACTTACACACCCTGATTTTTTTGTAACACATCCTGTTTCACTGATCCTGCCTAAAAGCTTGCAGGTCCGTGGTGACTACTTGCAGTATACTGTACACAGGCCTGATACTAACTTCACAGAGGCAGCAGAGGCAACCCCATGGTCACTGCCTTTGTGTCCTTTGAAATGTTCAAGTAAAAACTTCAATTTCCATGTTTGTACATTTATAAGTACAGTGTATGTGTTTTACAAAAGAAAAACTGCGGTTAACTGCCTTGTCCTAATGCCCTTGCAACAATAAAGTACACGTGCATCAAACCTGTGTAAAAACTGTAGCTGACTGTTCCTTTAAAGTTGAAGTAACATACATTAATGTTCATGAATGAGCACTTTAAATGTTGGAAGTCATGTTCGTCACGTACAATAAGTCCATGTTCCAATTCAGCTAAACTTAATGTGTCACAACTTACAAAGCCATCCTGTTCAAGTCCGTTTCTAGAGCTGATAGCACCATGAAGGAAGGAAAGAACTATTATTTCATATTGTTCCATAACGACCTTTCGTAACCTTTTATCTCTGTTGGGAGGAGAACTTTAAAAAGCCTCGCCAAATGTCATTCGAGGAATTATTTACCCTAAAATAAACAAGCTTCTCAACATCTGTACATCCTGCTTTGAGAAAAGCTGCATTTGGAGTAAACGTCTGCTTTCGGTTTCACAGTTAATTTGGAATTTCCCATGTTAGTGTCATAAACACCCATTCTGCCGGAAATTAACCCTGCAAACAGGTCAGCTAAGGGGATTTTTTTTTTCCCCAACACACTGCCTTTTATTCCAATCTCTGATGCCAATGGGTTTAATTTAGTGAAGGGCTGCTTGTTTGTTTGCATTTTTTGGTCATGAATCACAGTCACAGATTATCTAAATTAAATGCATTTATAAACACTTATTGATTATTCGTATTGTGTTTTCACATTACAATTCTTCAGTTGCATTTTACAGTAAGTTTTTCGTACATAAGATGTGTATGAAACCTATGTTAATGAGTGCTGATCAATAACAAAATGGAGACCTACAATGTACAGTGTACATGTACGTAAGCCATACTGTAGCCCTGCTAAATGCAAAAAAAATCCACACCTCCTAATAACTGTTGCGCATAGCAGTCAGCTCAAATCTCATGTACTTTGATTATGAATTTTTCTGCAACAGTAGCCTTAGCAGGATTGGATTTTGTTGAACTTACATAGCAGAGTAAATTTAATTTGTTGGATTCTGTTGATTTAACAGTGTAGGCTACATGGCTCCCATGTCAGGTAAAGTCACCACTAAAACTTAAAAGTGTTTACTTGTACTACAGTATGTACATTTAGCAAGGCAAGCATCCCATGGCTATCCTAATGCAAACCACTTCATTGCACAATGCAGCAAAATCAGTTGTTGCATTTTGCTGCATTTAGCAGTGCTCAAATGAAACCTATGGGTGTTGATTGCTTGAGTTTATGTACCATACAAAACGAGACAAACAGACAGACAGATAGACAAACAAGAGAACCAGAAAGTATGCAGGTGACATAAAATTTAATAGACAACTGTGGTACTAGTAAAATATGTACACTACTTGTACATCATACAAAGTATATGTAGCATAGAGCAAGGATGCTACCTAGAATTGCGTTCAATTTGTGTCATCCACTTTGCCTATTGACAAAACTGAACATTTCAGACCCACTGTACATACATTTAAAAAGGACATGTACCAAGGCCAATTCAGAATAATTTTTAAGGTCATCATTACTGTCTGCCCTAAAACCCCGCTCCCGCTATTATTTGTTTTCAATTTTTCAGACAATGCTCACCAAATTCACAGCCACTAGAATTATTCATTACATGTGTTACAATTTAATTGTAGGCCTATATACTACATGTACACTAGTCTACAAACTGTGATCTTTGTGCTGAGTTTCTAGGCCTTGATAGCTAATTGGTAGTGTGTAGTCTTGTCATGTTTATTACTGTCCGTGTCTAGGTTTAGAATCATGTTGGACTTTGGAAGCCTCAATTCACTTTGATGAGGAGGTGGAATTTGTAAAATATAAAGTCCCTGTCCAATCAATTGTTTTTTCCTGATCTGAGTGATAAAAATCTAAACATTATTTAATTTTTTTTTAAACAATTGCGTAAGTGTTTGTCCTTAAAACATTTTCAAAGTGCTGTAATTCTCGATTGCAAACAAGTTTTGGAGTGAATCAAAAGAAAATTTCCTGTCATGAATGTATTTTCTGAGCTTTCTGTCGGATGGCACTCAACGCACTACCCGTACCCATCAAGGCAACTGTCTGTAATGTTTGTAATTTAGTTTTCTAGCCCAGTGCTTAAATCGATGGACTCCTTTGCTGACCTATTGGTAGGATACAGTACATGTATGCAAATACATGAATTTCTTGTCTTTTACTACATCATAGACTGTATTGTACATGTACCTCAAGAGGGCCATTCACAACAGTAAATTTTTTCCCCAAAATTTGTTTTGACCCTCCCACCCACCCCAAATTTCGGCCTCATATAATCTATACACAGAAAAGCAAAGTAATGCCTCAAATGAACCAGATATTTTAGATCAAAGGTCTCCAACATCAGTAGTTTTCAATGGCTTTTCCTAGCTCAAACAAACAACTTTGATTGTAGTTTTCAGGAATGAAATTGACAATCTTGACCAACTGGGTAGTTTTTGTTCTTTTTTGTTTGTTAATATAGTTTTTTGAATAAAAACAAAATTTTGATTTTCAGTTATATCTTTTTACCCACTCGCCCACAGGAGATAAAATTATTATGTATTTTTTTAAACATTAACTATTCTGAATAGCCCCTAAGAAGTATAAATACTTTTGTTGTTATATCTGTGGGGGTTGAATATTGATGTGTTCGTCCATGTCGCCATGTGCCCTTTAAATGTGAGTTGCTATAATTGGAGGTTAATACGCGGTTTCCTCAATTCGGCATTTCTTGACACACTTTCTTGTTAATCCTTTCAAAATGCAGACGCCATTCAGGAGGCTCTTTGTTAATTCTTTGTTGAGGTTAGCATATTTTTATTTGCAGTTCATGTGAGTGGCAATTGTTAAGTGTGACAGAGAAATGTTGAAGCTTTTTGACAATAACAGCTTGCTCATTGTGAAGCACATAAACCTGTCGGGGTTTTGTGTTGCTTCCACAAACCACCAGCCAATCCTATTAGTCAAGGTTCGTATAAATCGAAAGTTTTAAGCATGTCGTCAAACCAACAAAACAAAACAAAAACATGAAAAAAGAGCTCCACGATAAACTGAACCACAACTCTTTGTAAAGATTTTGAACAAGTGTTTAAGTGGATGTTTTTTTCCAGTAAATTTTTGGGGTGAGTCACTGAAAGTTATTTTATGACTAGGGGAAAGCAAACATATCTTTTGGTAAATCTGGGCAGGTGTTCACTCTGAAAAAAATTAACTAAATTAGTGCTGACTACCTGCTAAAGTATGTTTGCAAAACTTATGTTCAAATTCAGGGACACATGTTTATGTTTGCTTTTAGGATAAATGTATTCCCTTTTTGTCAAAAGTAACTCTTACTGATTTATTCTTGAAAGAATTCTCTATCAGGAATGTTTTTTTCTTTCTACTGGAACATTTGAAGGGGCACAGAGGTCTGATGTTAAGTGTGAAATCCATCATTTTGTTCTAAAGAAATGTTGCTGAAGTTGTAAAATAGAGAAAAATTTGAATAACAACAAAAATGTAGCTGACAAAATAATGGATTCTTTGTAAAAGACCTTTTTAGCACACAGTGTCGTTGGCTATGATTAATTTTTATAGGTTGAAATACACAACTTGGGAATTGCAGTCAGTAATTTATGTTTATATCAGATAATGCTCAGTTCATATTTCTTGCTAAATAAATTGGGAAGCAAGTTCACACACTTTTTTTATTATTGTAATACACTGTAAGAAAATATGAAACAAGTTTAAGGAATAGGTAAAGCCAAACAAAAATAGCACTAGGGCCTAAATGTAAAAAAAAAAATAGAAGAACAAAAAGTTACAAGTTTCTTGTTAGTGAAATTAAATTGGACAGATTAAATTGGACAGGAACAAGCCTACATCAGAGCTGCCGAATCTCCCTGATTCTTCAGATTGTTCCCTGAAAATAACAAATATCTTCATGCTCTGAGTCTGATGAAAAAATTAGAAAATCTCTTGATTATGGAAACTTTTGTTCCTTAAATAAAAGGCTAAACATCTCCCTGATTGTTGTACAAAATCTCGCTGATTGCAATATCTTTATAAATGTTGCCAGCGCTGCCTACATACAGAAGCAACCATATGCTGGCATTTTCTCTAATTTCAGAAAATTATCAACGTGCATAAAAAGAATGATTTGACTCAGTCTTTGGGAATGCACACTGCCATAAAACCAGACATGTATTCATAATTCATTATTTTCACTGCAGGTTTTTCAGGCTGAAAGAGTTGTTTGCATTTATAATGCATGGCCTATTCTACCACAATATTGCAAAAACAAGTTCTGACCGACTTCTCACTCAGTCATACACCCGATAGAATCTGCGTACAATACCTTCCATGCCCGTCTGATTTAAAGATATTGCAACAACCCATTAGCTTTAATAACCTTTTGAAATGCTCAAATAGTTTGATTTTATTTTATTGAGGGTTGTTCATGACAATACCATTAATGTCCACTCAGGATTTGGGTTTTTTCCCGGTTTCTTGTTGTTTTTAAGATCTCTTGGGGATTTGGAACACATTTTTCAACTTAATCCAAAGTCTTCTATGATTTTTTAGCATAAGGAATTATGTTCAATAATTTGTTTTTGTGTCGTCTTCAGAAGACACAGAAAACAAATTATTAAGTATGTGTTTTTAAAAAAAGGGCTAATTGTCAAGAGAAAAGTTTTTTATTTGTATTTTTTAGGTGTTTGACTGTGGGATTGTTGCATGAAATGTGTAGAGCGTGGGCCAGACTAATGTGCTAATGTACATGTATCCATACATTGGGGAAGAACCCTGGGTAGGTTAGTCCTACATGTAGTCATCCCTACATGTAAGGGATGACAGTGCTAACAGTGTACTCAATTTCGAGAAATCATTTGACAACAAATAATATCCAAGTGACCTTCACAATATTTGTAGACATACATGTACTGTTTAAAAACCTCGCCCTTAGGAATTCATGCCAAACTATTTTATAATGTGAAAGTACAGTGTAACCTACGTTTGTTAAAACATGATTACAGGGTGATTTTAACGACGATTCCTGTAAAAACAAAACACTTTAAAATTTTAAATGATGTGAGGAGGGTGTACTGGACAAACCATTGGTGCACCTTTAAGCACATTGGAGAGATGCCCCAAGCTGATTCCATGGTTGTCGCTGTGGTGGCCTGCTTGTTGCCTTACCCAGACAGTATGGCGTCATCATGGATGAGTCATCCCCATCACCCCATTAGCATGTACATGGTACAACGTGCACCACGTATTGGGTTATAATACATGGGAATGCGCATCAAGTTATCGCTAAGATGTGTTAATGTACCGGGGTCCTAAACTACAGACATCTAGCATTACATGCAAAGTGTGCAAAACTTCATCAGGCAGTTTTAGTCAGAAAATATTGCTGAATTGAGTTTATTTTCTTAGTGGGCATTTAGCTGGAAAGCTCAGTCCCTCAGTGTAATGTATACTGCGTGGCATTTCATCCTGTATTTTGTCTTCACTGAAGAAAGATTTTCCTGTGATGAGAAAATTGATGTCTCACAAATTATCTTGTAATTGCACTTATGTAGCCTTTGGTAATAAACTCTGCAGAAAACAGACTCGGTCCTCCAAAATTAATTAATTGTACATGTAGGCCTACGTGTATGATGACACTAAAGTTAACAGTAGGAACCCCAACTGTCAAATATGCCTCAATCCTCCAAAATTGTTAAATTTAAATTTTTGGGGTGAACACCAAAAAATTGATTGGATGTTAACCTGAGACCTCTAGATAAATGTGCTGTCGTTTTTTAAATAATTTCATGATTGACCAGATACTGAAGTTGAGAAAAAGATATATTTTTTTGAATCTCAATGCACATTGCTTTCTGATTATCATGCAGTCATCTTTTACAAATTATTCATATTTGTTTAAAATTAATTTCAAATTTTGTTTTTACACTTTTAAAGTGTCAAACTCTCTTCACCCTGTGTTTTATTTTACAGCAAATTTGGCCACAAATTCATTTTGAATGTACACCAGAAATGATTGCAAACACGTGTACACGTACTTGTACATTGATGTACGTGTACTCTTTAAAGGCACTGAACACGTTTGGTAATTACTCAAAATATATATTAGCATAAAAACTTACTTGGTAACGAGCAACGGAGAGCTGTTGATAGTATAAAACATTGTGAGAAACGACTCCCTCTGAAGTAACGTAGTTTTTGAGAAAGAGGAAACTTCACTAAAATAATAAAAGACTTCATGCATGAAGCCTTTTATTAGCATCTGAAAGCACACAAAATTGTGCAACAAGGGTGTTTTTTCTTTCTTTATTTTCTTGCAACTTCGATGACTGATTCAGCCCAAATTTTCACAGGTTTGTTATTTTATGCATGTTGGGATACACCGAGTGAGAATACTGGTCTTTGATATTACCAAACATGTTCAGTGCCTTTAAGTGTGTACTCAATGACGAATGTCTACACACCTGATGTAGTATGACTGTCTATGAATACAACTTACACAAAATGTCAAATAAAAACTTCCATAAGTCTGTCTGACAATGCCCTTGTTTCGGTAGATGAGCATGGTGAACATCTACAGAGTTTCTGTGAACCATCTTGACTTTACATACAAACTACCACAGATATGAAGTAAAATATTAACCATTTCCTGTGTTGGAACACACATTTTTATTTTTTGTAGATTATGGATACAGATTATAACACAGAACTGGTCACCAGTAGCCACCAGGTCTCACAATTCATTTACCAGGCACGCATCTTTTCAGCTTACATGTACATGTATGAGTTGATTTCCTTGTTTTTTGTTATGTATCTCAGCGGTGCCATTTAAAATGGAAAAACACGTCTGCCTGTCTCCTACTTTCCTCTCCTTTTTTGACAAATTCTGTGGATTCATGCCTGATTCATTAAGTGTTATTTTAAGATGGCATTCAAAGGGCACTTGTTCCATTCAATACCTTGTCATCCAGGATGGAAAATATTACAGAGCCAAAACAACTTCTTGTAAAAAAACTCCACTTTCTCTGATTTATAAGCTTGCAAAATCAAAGTCATGGTGATTGGCAACATGTATGTTTGACAACCACACTAAAGATGTCAAATATTTATCAATTAACACACGTATTAACACTCATTTTTAAATGTACCCTGTGCTCATACTTCTAGAATATCTGCTTGTGTATTGTTTTAGCGAAAATTTTGTTGGGAAAGTAAAATTTAGCCATACATATGAAAGTAAAACAAATGTAACAAACCAACAAAGAAAACCCGAGAAAAAGGCTTTTAACCTTCGTTTCCAGTTACTTGTGAACAACTAAGAATTTTACCCAACCGATGATCATGTTATCATTAAACCCATGTAATGATCGCACATATTCTGGCATGTTGGCAAAATAGGGTTTCTAAAAAATACCCATCCTCTTCTAAAGTTACCATTTTGTTTCAATGTATAAATTTAAATTGTACTATAAATTACTTTATGGATATTTTTTAAACTCAGGAGTTTTGTATAAAAAGGATAAAAAAATAAAATTTGATTTCATAAAAAAATAAAGTCTTCGATTGAGCTTTTTTTTTTTTTTTTTTTTTTTTTTATAAATACGTGAGACTGGCACAGCCCATGTAGGCCTGTATAAACTTTACATGCAATAAACCAAAGATCCACATGTGCAATGTGATGCACACATGAATGAATCAGACTAATAAACCATTAGTGAGTATTTAAACTTGCTTTATGCAATTAAACTTAATAAGCTCATGCAATCTTTGCACCTGTTTTACAGTAGGATATATTTTCCAATCAAGAGGCTTAACTGTCTTTGCTTATTACATTCAATAAGAACATGTAAAAGACAGGTGCATGAACATACAGTACATGTACAATGTACTACGTGCATTCATGCAGCTTTGAAACATTGCATGAATCACCAAGTTATTAATGTTACTTCTAAACCAGTGAACTACAATTATGTTTATCTTTTTCAAATGAGCCATTAAACAGGTCTTGAACACAATTAATGGACCAAGATATATTTGTAAAATACCATAACTGCAACTATTTATTTCTTGTTTGTATTTGTTTAGAATTCTGTTTGTACTTGACAGGCTAAACAATACAAAGTAGGCAATATTATTTTTATTTAACTAAGGACTGAATGACCTGTTCAGTTTGAAGTTACAGAGTTGGGCCAGTGCTGAAATCAGTGGACTCAGTAGTTTGGTATTTAGCAAGTTAAATTTGATTGTCCCCTAGCACTCACTCTGGTCAAAAGTGAATGTTTCAATGTAAATTTTTCAAACTTATTCGCTACAGTAGTACAGTGTATGCAGTAGCCAACATGGTGCATGTTTTTTAAGTTGTAAATTAATCATTGTACTGTATTAAATTCTTCTTAAGGAGTGAATCATTCGTACATAAGTGTACTTATGTACATTGTATAAAACTAATCATCAGGGTTTAAACCAGAGTTTAGAAACATAATTCTTGTTGTGCATCAAAAACTACAATAAATTTAAAAGCTGGGTTTTCTAATTACTTACTAAAAATAATTTTACCAAAATGATCGTGGGAAAAACCAAACTAAAAACAGAATGCATTTAGAACACATGATGGTTAAATAATTGCATCGTACATTTAGTGAGACACATTCTCATGGCAATGATGGTGTCACCCAATTACGTTGATTCTCAATTGTATCGTACAAATACGCTGCACAATTAAAATTACATTTACATAATTGAGACACATTCTCATGACAATGACGATGTCACCTAAGTACGTTCTTTCTTAATACGGTAATGTTCCTTTAATCAAAGATGTTCAACAATTTTGAACACGGAGGCAGGAGAAGGCTTTTCCTGGATGAAGTCCGATGACAGCTCAGTAAGTATTTGACAGGCAGACAATTCTGCTGCATTCATAATGATCAACATACATGTACATGTAGCTAAGATGATGATAGAAATAGCTGATGTATGGATGAACACCAATCGCATGGGTGTTTAGGCCAAATAAAAAAAATACATTCATAGCGTCCTGCCCGCTTCCTTTTTAGAGGCCGCCTCCTTCTTTTATTTTTATTTTTTTAATGAAAAAAAAAAAAGGATAAATGTTAACTATCCCTGACGAAAACAATAAATTTTTAAATAAATAAGATTGTATTTTTAGACTTTAGCACATCGAAAAAGCTGGCAACCATCTTGCAAACCATCTTGTCTTAAAAGTCTGGCGACCATTTAAAAAAAAAAACACCCAAAAACCCCTCCTCCTTCCTTTTATCAAAAAGGCAGGACGCAAAAAGGCAGAACGCTAAACTGTTTTTTTATTTCTTTTGCCTTAAATGGAGGTTTTATTCATGAAAGCCAGCAAATTGTCTTTACACCCACTCAAAACTCTTTAAAGACAAACATGTTTTCATTAAGATGAGTATACTTAATTCTTTCATTCTCAAACTGAAACTGTTTTTGTATACAGTCATTTTAAAGTTCTTTGAATTATTTAAATTACTTTCAAAACTGCATTAATAGTGTACATCACCTAACCTTACCAGGTCTGATATCATTCTTGTTTTTTAAGGACATGGCATTTTTTTCCTTGTAAGTGGCACCTACATGTACATGTATATGAAGGAAATTAAAACTTGTACTGGAACGTCTCCAGGGGCATCTAAGCAATGACCGAAAAGGGACTGCTTCTGTTGAATTTTCAGGCCTGTTTTGTCGGAGATGTTGTAATACTTTATTTGTGTTTAGCACACAGTTAATCAACCAAGAAATATCCATCTTGAAACCAGAAAGCTGTAAATGTTCACTTACTAATAAAAAGCATCATTGTTTGATTTTAGTCTAAAAGCTAAATGATTATGAAGTTCGTACTAGAACCATTTTCTCTGTGAAATATTTTCCTCTTAAAGGCACTGTACACGTTTTGTAATTACTCAAAATATATATTAGCATAAAAACTTACTTGGTAACGAGCAACAGAGAGCTGTTGATAGTATAAAACATTGTGAGAAACGACTCCCTCTGAAGTAACGTAGTTTTTGAGAAAGAGGTAATTTCTCACTAAAATAATAAAAGACTTCTGGCCAGAAGCCTTTTATTCCTATCTGAAAGCACACTAATTTGTACAACAAGGGTGTTTTTTCTTTCATCATTTTCTTGCAACTTCAATGACCAATTGAGCCCAAATTTTCACAGGCTTGTTATTTTATGCATATGTTGGGATACACCAAGTGAGAATACTGGTCTTTGACAATTACCAAACGTGTTCAGTGCCTTTAAATGAAGTCAGATTCGAGAAAACTATCTGGAAACTTAAGAAAATGCAAATCAGTGGATTTCGGTTGTTACAATCAAAATTAAGGACAGTGTGTTTACATGCTGACAATTTTGCATGGTTTTTCACTATTTTCTCCTGCCTCACACAAGGGATGAAACCACGGATCACATAAAACATGAACACTGTCGGCGACTATTTTGTCAGCTCTTTTCTATATGGCTCGCCTACCAATCCTGTATAATATCTTTCAGGAAATTTTCTGCCAAAGTTAGCAGACAAATTTGCTAACCATTGAACATCTCTATGAAACTGGCCGCGTGTCACAGGATCCAATTCATCAATGTTATAGGCAACCAATTCTATGCTGGCAAGTTCTGGAAGAAGAAAAAAACAAATCAAATAGGAATAGCAAGGCACCTCTTGTGCTACATGTACATGTACTCTTTGAGTACTCGCACTTTGCATGCAGTGCAGTTGGTTGCCTGTAAAAATTGTCTACTGTGTCAAGGCCCTTCAGAGTGGAGATCTGGATAGTTCAAGTAGGCATTGAGAAAGTCCGATGAGCCCAACTACTTGGTGAAGTTGAACTGTTGCTGCTCCATCTTAAAATGGGTGACCTCTATCACAAGAACCCTTGTTCTTGAATTTTGAAGAGGCTTGGGTTTAAAAAGCAACTGTCTGTCTGTTCTGAATCCTTCACCAAAGCTGTCTGCTACAGCCAGACAAAGATTTGCACGTACATGTACAACATGTAGGAAGGAGGTAACACACAGAAATGTACAATGTGCACATGACCACATTGTGAACATGGTACATGTATGAATGTACATGTATGTGTTTTGCAGTACAAGAAACAAAAATGTGTGTGAAACTTTTTTTTAATTGTTTTCTTCTAGTTTCTTTAGTTGCTTGTAGTATTAACGAATTAGGCATATGTTTTAACTCTCAAAATGAAAAAAAGTAAGTTGTTGACTTGTAAATTCAACTGCGTATAGGGATGCATCACTTCTCATAATTATTCAAGCTCCAAGCTTTGTTATCAAAACCAGATCTACATGTAGGTCTACATGTATAAGACTCTATTCCCTCATGTGCAGCACACGAAAGAAGAAGTAGAAGAAGAACACTCATATTGTATGTTTTATGTAGGTTTTGACTTTAGCAGGTTTTGAATAATGTACCCACTTGTTTTATATCAGTCTGCACACAATCTGTAGAATGCATAGCATTACTTTACTTCCCCACGCAAACAGAAATGTTATCAGCCTGCAGACAGGAAATGAACAGTTTGCAGAAAAATTACCTGAAATGTGGTAAAGAGATAATGGGATGTTACACCAGCAGTGCTAGATTTATAGATTTTTACAAACCAATAATTGCAAACTTGCATTATTTTGTAGTACTGTACATGTACAAGTTAGTCAATTACCTACTTCAGGTGTTAATTATTCAAGGCTGAAAATGTATCCAAGAAACTTGAGATGTCCTAGACGTTGTATGCGTGCGTACCAGTACGCACATATCAGGTGAAAAAACAAAATTAGTACATAACGTTCATTATCCTAGGCATTTGAAGTTGTTTTTCCTGTCACATTATCCGAGGACTTTGTTTTCTTTGCTCATAAAAACTGAAAAATCATTGGTTATCTTCTGGTGTTTTTTTTGAGAAATAAAGAAAACATTTTTTGTCCCGGCCCGGGTATCTTGTGGGTGAAACAAAACCCTTAACTTCATTACGTGCATACATGTCAAACCTTTCTGAAGTTGCAGTAGAATAACTGTGGATTTGAAATAGAATACCTTTTATGCAAGTTCTAGAGGGAAAGTAAGGAACCATTTTGGATGTGGATGCATGTACATAACAGCAATGTGCGAATCAGTTAGCACTTCAGTACTTACACAGTGTATAAAAATCATGGAGGAAGGAAACACTTCAGATCATATAGGCCTACCTTGCATAAATATGTGAGTGGAGCTAAGGAAAACGAATTTGTGAAGCAAGTTTTTATTTACTTATTTATATATATATATATATTTTTTTTGGGGGGGGGTTACTTTTTTATTCCTGTATTGGACTCTTCCAATACATTTAACTATGTACATGACATGTACTAAACATTCCTGTTTGCAATGACTGCCGGTATCAGAAAATGCAAACAAGCAGTAATGCTCTCTAAAAGAACTTTCATGTATGCTTATTAAAATGCTTAAATTTATAAACCTGTGATGCATTATTTACATATTATGCCAAGCTAAAGAAATATACAGTGTACATGTAGGTGATTTTAGGATGCAAGCACTAAACGAGGTCGCCATAGCAACCAATGCTAAATGCTAAAATATTCAAGTACTAAACAAGACTCGGGCCTCTTGAAATAAAAAAACAATTTTAGATTCCTAACCTTCCACTTTGTTAACTCTTTTATTTATTTATTTTTTATTTATTTTTTGGGGGGGGGTTGCCAGTTTTAAAACGAATGCTCTGATAAGCTAGACACTGTATGTATGCCCATCCCAAATGAAAACATCCCTACATGAAGTGTACCATGAGTACACATGTATGTGTAACACATAGCGTGAACCATGGATAATGCATTAACTGGAAGTAGAAAGAAAATCACGGGAAAAACTCACCCTCAGGAGTTGAGTTATCTGAGGAAGTCAACATCCAAGATTTTGTCATCCTGAGATAAATTATCTCTGAATTCATCAACCTACTTTCAAGATCTTGTCATTCTGGAGATAAATATCACAGGATCTCATCAGCAAGCCGGATGGCCCTTCCAGAGCTCTGTATGAATGCAGTTGCTTATGAACACAGTACACAAACCAAAGGTTACTTTGCCAACAGTTATTTACTTGTTCTGGCTGATTTACACTGTACCAATGAAAGGCTTTCCATCAGGTAAATGGACATTTTATACCAGTGTTCTTGTCATTCATTAGTTTTGTTTACAAAAAAGATACATTGCATGTTTTTTTTGCCAAAGTGATGGTAAACAACTTGTTTTAAATATTCATGTACAAATAAAGCACACATACACGCAGTACATTGTACATGTATTTTCCTTAAGTTAAGGAAGTTAAAATACTGAATGAGAAAAGTCTGAAAATTCATGTGTAAAATGGATAATTTGAAAATACAATTGAGTAGCTGCCAGGGCATTTTACAAATTATGTATCTGTCAAAATATGTTGCTCAGAGAAAAAAACCCGTTTATTTGGGGATCTTTTTGTGGAGAATCAGGCAATGGACATTTTAAAGAAAATAGCCCGCCCACACTGTACTTCCTTTTACCAACTCTGACAACTATCCAGCAATTAGAAATAGAGATACCTCAAGGATTTAAGCGCAACATTTCCAAGATGGAGGTTTCTGTACTCCCTACATGTACATGCCCCAAATGTACTTCCTGCCTAACTCACTACATAAACCCCCTACATACCAGTGTTGTGACTACACTGGTCGGGGCTGGTCGGCACTAACCAGTTCTAAAAAATCCCGACCGGCTCTCAAGCAATGTTACGACATTGCCGACCGGTACTTTTTGCTACTACATGTAAATAAGCTTAAAAACTAAGGAATTCTTCTTACGTAAGTTAACTGAAAACTATCAAAATTAAAAGTGTTGTTAAATCTTGTCCTCGACGATCGCGATTGATCAATTCTTGTTGTGTCATTTTTATTTCAAGTTGACTGTTTGATGCAGCGATGTTTCCCCTTTCCATGTTAGCAGAAAAAAAATATATTCTCACAGCGTCTGATTGCTGCCGCATCCTTTGAGTAAAGCATTAGAAAAACCTAGGAACCAGACGATAGTAGAACGTATAGCTCTACGTTACGCATCAGTACACGTAGCCAGACTTCCTCCTTTTGATGGATGTGTTTTATTTTTTGTCTAACTCACCAAGTTGTGAGCACACATGTCGTTCGTTCACGCGGCAGTGTTATTTTTCTTGTCGCTATTGTACGACAGAAACGACGCTCATTAGCACCCTCGCTTCACGCCGCTCCGCCATACCAGTTGTTCACAAATCGTTCTCCACTGTTTCTTCATTATTTTTGTCACATTATGTGTTCACGAGGGAGATATAGACAAGAAAATTATTTTCTTACGGAAGTATAATAATATAATAATATAATAATGGCTTCTTATATAGCGCTCATATCCGTCACTCAGTGACGCTCAAGGCGCTTCAACAGTCAATATTTTCCTGCAAGGTATATATGTGGAGCTACTTTTTGAATTTTGAGGCCTATTTCTTTACATAGCACCATGTAATGGTTTACAAGGTGCTGTGGCGCAATATGCAGCCGATCAAACCAGGAACACCGGGGCAAACCCCTTCTCTTTTCGATAAGTGCACTGGGTTCTTTACGTGCATTACACAACACACGGGACCAACGGCTTTACGTCCCATCCGAAGGACGAAGCAATAATGGTTAAGTGTCTTGCTTAATAAGGACACAAGTGTCACGACCGGGACTCGAACCCACACTCTGCTGAACAGAAACACCAGAGCTTGAGTCCGGTGCTCTTATCCGCTCGGCCAACGACACTGTATGAAGGATTTTAGAATTTGTATGAAGAAAGAAAGCGCACATCTCCGAGCAGTGCAATCCAATAAAAAAAAAATTATAGTCTGGACCGTACGTGCGTAACTGCGCAAACCACATTGACTTCTACTGGGTACTTGACTCACTGCACATTAGACTTGTTAAAAGTCCATCAATTTTCAAAGGTTTCTGCGTTCTTCTGTCCCCATTTTTCTCACTGGATTTACATGATTCACACGGGTCGACTTTTTGGTTTAAAAACAAGAATTTCCGGCAAAAACCGGAGGAATCACATCCCTGGATTAACTTACCTTATTAAGTTGCAAGAATTTTACACAACTTACATTTAATAAATAATAAATACTTTATTTGATTAAATTTGACACTCGTCTCATTTCACTTGTCAGCTCCAGATATATGAAGGATTTTAGAATTTGTGGGGTATAAGCAGGCTGGGTATAAAAACTTGATAAATATGGCTCAACATGTGTACTTCTAATTCAGCAAAATACATTGTGTTGTTAGTGTCTAGAACCCATAAAATATGTATTTTTAAGGGTGTAAAATGTAAACATTTTCGGGGCCACCCCCTTTGGACCCCTGATGAACGCCTCGCGCAAGCGCTCGGTACCTCGCATAGCTCGCTCCTCTGTAAAAATTAACCGGCTCTTAAAAACTTCTGGTCACAACACTGCTACATACATGTACCTACATGTACATGTACAATACATTGTAACTCACTATGTGTGCTGCCCCCTAACTCACTACTACATGTACCTCCTACCTAACTCACTGCATAAACCTCATACCCAACTCACTCCTACATTGTACCTAACTCACTGCATGTGACCTCCAAAAAAGTACTTCTACCTTCTTTTTCACAGTTTTGTTAGTGATCAACAACCCCCAATGTGTAATGCTTGTTCACCACACAGTAACTAAGATGACAAGTTTCTCGAGATGGACACTGTACAGACTGTACCCTACATGCAGATGTATACATGTACTGTACATGCCACACATTACTGTCTAAAAAAGAAACATTTTATAATGAGATGCATACGTATGGCATGTGCAGTTGCAGTATTCATAATTCTGCAATGATGTGAACATGTGTCTGTGTGTTGTAAAACAACCAACTGCACATGTATGTAATTATAGTCAATTCATTAGAAATGATGAATATTCATTATTGTTCAGTCATGACAATCATGGTGGAAGGAATACTGCGCTCATTAGTCATCATGTGCATGATGTGTGTACATTGTATATATGCCCTTCATGTAGCTAGTGTGTTTGTTTTGTGCATGGAGTTGGGAGAGGGCAGGGGAACAATGCTAAAGATGAGTGGGCACCAAAACTTAATCCTCAAAATTGTTCCTGGAAAATAATGTTATGTTGTAGTGATGGTGATAAACATCCTTTATTTGGTCAAGGCTAGAAAATATGAAAAGTGGGCAGATATTTAGTACAATTAAGGCCTAATTTTATGGGCTTAATAAGCAGACAGTGCTTTCAAAAAACCTTTTCATGTTAGCAAAATTAAGCAGGAAACAAGTCACACGTTAAATGTGATATGTCTTATCGGCTGGTAATCTTATTTTGGAAGCAAAATTGTTTAGTGCTTATGTTGAAGCTACTTTTTGTTCTTAAAGAAGCTCCATGAAATTGGGCCTGGATCACACTGTACATGTACCTGTGTTCCATCCTGTGATATAATAAACAGTAATTTGAATTATATACGTACGTCGTGCCTGCTTATGGGTTCTCACAATTTTCTTTTAAAGTGTTAGCACAAATTAAACATAATAAGTACTACATGTACTATTTGCCACTGAGCTTAAAAGAGCTCTTTACAAGTCAAAGATTTTACATGAAGTGCATCAGGCCAGGGAGACCTCTGCCTCGCGTTAGTCTTTGATTAAAGCCGTTGTTGTTCATTTTTCGTTAAGCACGATGTCCCATTACACTAACCCATGTTGTCATCCCGTTCCACCAAGAGAGGGCGCTTTACTAAAAACTATATTAAAAAGCAACACCATGAGCCAAGACTAGGCGCACACAGACTTTCACGTGTGTGATGGACGCATTGCGCTTGTGGTGGAACACATTTCTAAGGAATATCACACACACAAAATGAAAATGAGGACGAACAACACTTTGTTACCAAGTAAGAATTGTGGCCTAATATGTTTCTGTTAATTTTTTGTCTACTGTACGCTGCAGTACAAAGCCTGTTATTCAGACTGTAGCGGTGGCCCAAAATCCGGACACGGATTTCACTTGCTAAAGTTTTTCGTTTTTTTTTTTCCGTGACCCGCTCACATGCCTGATTATGGGGCAGGCCTGGAATTTCATCTTTGAGAGGGCAAGGCCATTTTCATTTTAATAATAATAATAATAATACGCAGTTCTTATATAGCGCTTTATACTCCCGATGGGTGTCTCAAAGCGCTCAGTATTTTTCCTACAAGGTAAGCGGAGTTACGTGTTGAAGTATGAGAACTATTTCCTTTGCATAGCACCATGTAATGGTTTACAAGGTGCTGTGGCGCAATATGCTGCCAATCAAACCAGGAACACCGGGGCAAACCCCTTCTCTTTACGATAAGTGCACTGGGTTCTTTTACGTGCATTACACAACACACGGGACCTACGGCTTAACGTCCCATCCGAAGGACGAAGCATGTGGTTAAGGTCTTGCTTAAGGACACAAGTGTCACGACTGGGATTCGAACCCACACTCTGCTGATCAGAAACAAGAGCTAGAGTTCGGTGCTCTTATCCGCTCGGCCACGACACGCCATTATTATTATTATTATTATTATTATTATTATTATTATTATTATTATTATTTTGCAAATGGCACTTCCATTCTGAAAAACTTAAAGTCTATTGGAGAACTTTTGAAGGGGCATCAAGGCTAAGACCAGGGGCCATGACCTCCGCGGCCTTCATGTAATTCCAGGTCTGATGTAACAATGTTAATTAGGTATTTTAATATTTCACTAACTACGTCTAAACATCCGCATTATTAAAATATTGATGATAAATACAGTTAATCTCAAATTACATCGTACAGTGCACCAATGCGTTCACATACAAGAGTTAAGCATGGCTTGGCAAGTGCCTACATGTAGATGATAAATGTATTTATAGCCCTGGGCATCAGGTGCACTAATTATAACCAGCCTTTTTTCCACACTTAGGAATTTAAAAAACTTCTTTTAGCTGGCAGCTCATGTTTAAATTGCTTCGTCACCTTGAAATTCAGTCACAGTGATTTAATCCAGACATCTGCGTGGTGTTGTTAGTCCACAGTGTTAAATTCTTGAAAATTTGAAAATATACGAACAGAAAATATCACATGGTGAATTAAAGAAATTATAGTATTTGACTAGACATTGTACATTTCATTGGAAACTGGGCACAAGCGATCTTGTTATGGTTTACTTTCTTGACATGCTTGATTTTGTACTGTTCGATGAAATTGTTGGTTCCAACAACTTACCTTGAAATATTTCCACTTCAAAGTGTGCATTTAGAAATCTATTATTGTAAGCAATGACATGCATACCAAATAAAAAGAGTTGTTTGTAGTGTACATTTATACACAATGCATGTCTGTGAAGTTTTGAACAATACAACATGTACATGTCGTCCGGCCCCTGATGCACGTTCCTCTGTATTATTTGAATTTGAATACTGATTAACTTTTACAGGGTACATGTACAGTGTAGTTGTGTTTCTGGCAAAATTAGAAAATTGAAAAAAATATTAATGAGTTCCCAAAACAATCGTGTGCTTTTCACAATTGTTTTACTTTTTTTTTAAAACCTGGTTGTACATGTAGTTTGGCTTTTTATAGATCCCTTGCACACTTTAAAAAAGCTCTCTCACTGAGGCCAGAAAGCACCCTCACTGAGGCAAAAGGAGGCAAATCATTGGACAATAGCTGTTATTTGTGCTTAAAAACATTCGCGAGACCAAGGCGTCCCTGTACCGTTTATCATTATGCAAGGGGTCTATTATTGTACCCTGTTTCATCAGCCAAAGAAGATGCTTTTCTGCAGCCCTACATTGTACATTCCATCATACCTCCCTCAAGTACGCACTGTGTGAATTTGTAAATTTATGGTTAAGATAAGTTTTCACAAGTTTCACCCTGCATCATCACCTGCCATTTTAGTAGTTGGATTCCCCCAGTGTTACTGTGCGGTGTACATTTATGGCGACATACATGTAGGTACATTTTGTATGGTTCGACGCGCGCTATCCTTATGCAATTTGACTTGTAACATGACAGACCATGGGCAGACTGTAGTGGTGTGATGTCAGGGCATTGAGCGCAAGGGGTCAATAGGCAAGGGTATTACTCCACCCAGACTAGAAACTGTATTAAATCCTTTTATTAAAACCACATAATGAATTACTGTCTGGCACTTAGTCTTGCCCAGGCTGTGAAGATTACTGGCTAAAGTCAACATGAACTACTTGCATTGAGGTAGACTCCATCATCAGGACTAACATGCTTAATAATACTATGGCCCTGAACTGTAACTCTAGCTGTTTGGTCTTGAAGTTTCATTCATTACTGAACCTCACAAAAGGTGTGAAAAACTTCTGATGTAAGAATGCAGTATTTTTCGGCTGGCATGCCACCTGCCAGGACAAGCATTTATACATGTAGTGCAGACCTTGAGGATATCCTCAGATACTCAAATATAATACATGTTTTATAACAAATTGGGTTAAAGCTGGGAGGTTTGGTATTACACTGTTATTGAGAGTAAAGTAGTAAAGTACAAATTGGTATTCAGAATTCATGGTACAAGGTCAATCTTGCCATGTGAAGAGCTGTCAACTGGAAGAAAGTGGACCCAAGGTTGGCCCTGTTCTGGCCTTAAAGTCTGACATCACTCTGTGTAGCTTTGTTAAAAAGGCGCCAAACTTTGGCCTTTTATTGGGAAAAATTCGCCTTCAACCTTTGGCATACTTACATGTTACGCATGATTTAACCAAAAGAAATTAAATATCTTAGGCCTGGACTTTCATCTTTGTGAGGGCAAGGCCGTTTTCATTTTGCGAAGGGCACTTCCATTGGAAAATATCTTAAAATATATGGGAAACTTGTGAAAGGGCACCAAGGCCAAAACCAGAGCAACAAAGGCCATATGGCCTCCAAGTAATTCTATGCCCAACTTTTTCAGATTTAACATTTATGAAAATTCAGTGCTAGGGCAAATTGTGATGACTCAAAAAGCTAGGCAGTTAAACATCATCAGAGAAAAGAAGCAGGGAACCAGTTGTATAGTGTAAGTAACACATTACCTACATGTATGTATGACATTGTGTTTTGCCTGGTAACCATTTTCTGGAATACCTGCAAAATTGTTTTTATAAATATATTTTAACCCTAACCCTCCCATACCCTACAAATTCAAACAGGGCAAAGTGTTTAATTTTGTTAGGTTAAGTACAGTGAAGTTAGGATTGGGTGTTTGATTCTGTGGGATTGTGTATCCTTGCTGCTAAGTAATGGTGTTGGAATTTGATTGAGTGGGTATGGTGGATGTGTGAAATGTACATGTCTGGCATTGCTCTTTCCTCCATGGTCTAATGAGATAGTTGTTGGATTATGTTACGTTGGGTACTGTGTGATTTCACTGATCAAATTTTTGCACATGCCAAGTGTACACACTCCAACAAAATCAAACAAAAAAGGCCTGTTGGAGTTTGTTAGGTTGTGTATCGTCCCCCTAAGATTGGGCACAGTTCCCATCTCATGGTAGTATAAGCTGTTGGAATGTGTTGGGTTAGGGGTGGATTCTAGTAAAAACGCTTTGGGAGTTAGGGTTAATGAGCATTTCTATGAAAATAGTGGCATGGCTTCAATTTACAACTTAAAGGCCTACATGTATATATACTACATGTTGTTTCGTTTTGTTCAAGTTCTACTAGTATATCACACGGCTTAAATTTTAGGGGAAAATCCTCAAGACCACAGGGCTTGTTGCTCAAAATTTTAACTGGACCAGAATTCAAAATGAGGAAAAATCTCATTTGTCTTCATGGGAATTGTACTTTTTTAAATAATTACTCAATAGAAATGAAAGGTATTTTATTAGACTCAAAATCAATTTTTGTAAATACATTTTTCAAGATATCCAACAGTAAGGTGTTATTCAATTCATTTCAATTAAAAAACACAAGACTGCCGGACTTGTCCAGTCATGAGTTTACTGGCCCGACACTAAAGCCCGTTTCACATGAGCGCTCTAAACGATGGTCGTTTGCAACGAAATCGCATCGGTGTCATGAAATCGCAAATTTGCGTCGTGTGAAAGGAATCCGTGTGATGAAATTACCTGGGACCCACGTTATAAACAACCGGGATCAAGTCTTCCTCCAAAAAACGCATCCCTGTTTAGAATCGCCAAGATCGGTCGTGTGAAACGACGCACGTTATGATACCAAGGTCCCATGCGATCACACAACGATCACGCATGCGCAGCGGGAGAAATGTCGTTAGTTTGTTCGAGCATTCCTTCCTCCGTTAAAATGGCATCGGTGGAAGAAATGTTCGTGTTGCAAATTATGTTAAGTTACCTTTGTTTTTGGATTTGGCATTTCCACTTGCCATCTCTGACAAAACACTTTCCGCTACATTCATCTTCGGAGTTCGTCAGGAAACTGAGAATTCGCACGAAAAAGCAGAAATGTCGCGCCGAGAAAACGATCGATGGTACCCTAAACGCATTTACGTAACATTAAATGGGACACCGACAGAGAACCAGCGAACTAATAAATAACCAATGATGACCTTTGACCCAATACGTAGCGATCTCACGAAAACGAGGGACGTTGGGAACGCGAAGTGTCATCGTGTGAATGTTTGTCATGATATCACACGCAACCTTTGGGACAGACAACTGGCGCCCAAAACGATGGACGTAAGTTTCCGATTCTCGTGTGAAAAGGGCTTAAAACTACGGCCTCAGGCCTGCGGTCCAGTTTAAATTGAGCCCTGAATCCCATAAATTTACTGCCCCCTAATGATCAGAACAAGCAGGTGACGACAACAATTTCATCATCAAATTGGATCGTCAAAATTCCGATGAAAAGGGTATCAACCTTTTGATCGTATCGGCATCGACTGAAAGCAGGGGTGACATCCTTTTGGTATTGATGTACATATGTATCTTCAGTCGCTTCATGGGCTCCAATCGTTGCCAAACAGATGTCAGTATTTCCCGGTGTATTACCTCCGCTGTAAATAGAGATCAGAAAAATCAATGAGATTAAGATAGGCACTGGACCTATTAGAGTGTACTAATTACTTATTGCTAATTGGCATGGATGAAATATTGGAACAGTGGTTCTCGTGAATTTACTGTGTTCATCATCTACATGTATGGACTCTTAAAGGGCTAAACTTACATGTACATATGTATGTGCTATTTGCCCTTTGCACAGTCAGCCATTTGCGTGTAGAGCCTCGAATTGGAGACGGTAGTGAAAAAGCATAAAACTCTGTATTGTCACGGTACTGTACATAATGACACTTTCATCCCAACAGATACATAAATACAAATGGAGCATGAAGTCGAGGCTCGTACACACATGTGGTGGATATGTGCAAAGGGTGAATAGGCCTACCTACTTGGTTTCTTGTCCATGCCTGTTTTTTGTTGTTTTTTTATGTAAAAATGGTTCACTCAATGCATAATATAAATTGGAAATAAACCTTGTTAACATTTTGCCTGGAGCACAACATTCACACAAACCACGTGTTCAACAAATTTTGAAACCTTAGATGCATGTTATTGGAAGGGGTGCCAAAGAATTCTTCACATAATTTCTTAGCTCTTAGGTAACAAGAGCAAACTTAAAAATACTTAGAGCTCCCTTTCAATTCAAAGCCATATATTTTCCTTCCTCCATGGTACACCATAGTATGTCATGCAGTATGTGTGAAACTGAATTTTAATCCAGAGACTTATTATCTGAGTTTAGTTGGAACAGGAAGGAAGTCAACGTTTCCAGAAGTGTACAGGATGAACGGATTAGGTGTCACCTGATAGACCTCACACTTTAAACCTTACTAAGCGTTCTACATTCAAAAATTTGAAAGAAGAATTTCCTGGTACCCGCTGTGTCATTACTGACAGGTACTGACACAATTTTCTGATTCTGTACGGAATAGAATCAGCAAAGAATCCGTTTTAAAGAATCCGTTTATGTGATACTACTTCAGTGGGGGCATGTCACAGTTTTGATCTTGCTAGTGAAGAGGCAGGACATCTCTGTACATTGTAAAATTGTCAAACATGTCACCTTTCTCATGAGCGTCTTGGATGTCACTGAATTCTGTACCTTGGAATCTCGGAGCGTGATTCGGACAGTATTAAATCCAAGTTCCATGCATTTTTCACGCACACACACACACGCAACCTTACGGATCGGGTTTGTGGTGTCCTGCAATTGTTGTTCTATTATTCCCTTTTTTAAAGAATTCTCTTGTGGGGTCCAGGTTGAACAAAGAGTTCCCTTGCAGTGCTTGACAGTTCACTTTTGTGACTGATGTACAAAACTGTTGGAATTATGTTGAATGATCTGTCAAGAGGTTGTGGATAGATTGAAAGATTGCAAACTGAGATTATTATTTATTTTTCAATTTTTGAAAAGAATTTTGCCCATGTCTTGTTCTCAAGCCAATCAAGATTGTGAGACACAAGTGGCAAAACATTGGTTAGGCCTAATACATGTAGGCAGCAAAAATACTTTTAAAATGGTCACAAGACCAAATATGCCATGTCCTGATGGCGCTGTTTCAAGGCGTCCCTGGTTAAGTTGCCAGCTACATGTAAGTAGTAGTCCTACTAAACTACTTACTATCTGTTCTATAATTTGGTATCAACTCGTATTATTTTCAGTATACATGTAAGTCTGCTTGTCCATTCATATGTTGAAACACTTATGGGTGGTTTCAGGTACTTAAAAAATAAAAGTTAACTGCTAATGTGGTAGATAAGTGGCACACTTTAATCATTGTATATTGTGTTTCCTGTCAAAAGTATTGGCAGTGAGGAAATGTGGATGCCCTGTGTTTCTGTTTACATCTTTGTGGATCAAAGATACAGAATTACTCAAATACAGTGTACCTATTTTAAGCCCTTCATGTGAAGTGTTCAGCCAACACATATTAGCAGAAAACAGTCATCAATTGCATGACGACGTGATTAAAAGTTGCCAAAAGGCCGAGACTGGGCATTTGTTGTAGTACATGTGTGCAGATAACTTTCAAACTTAATGCCATCAACTCCACTCACAACCTTTTACCCGGTGACCGATGGCGAAAGACAAGATCCCTTCCCTCCATGGTCCCAGGTGTCTTAAGCAATTTGATTAAAACGTATGAAGTGAAAGAACACATGATGTGACACAACCTCATCTGCACGGCACTGTAGAGTAGAAATGTACCGTTTGTAAGTTTTAGCGCTATTGTGGACCTGAGAACAAAAGAGGTCCACATAGGGACTTCGCACAATGTGGACTTACACACGCCCACACAGTGTTATTTACAGTGTTGAGGAATAGGATTTTCCTTAAGTGTATAGAACAAAGGAATGTTCACACAGTGACTGCAACACAGAGCTGGGTGTGTATGACTGACACTGTACATGTAGGCTTAAGTTTGAAAGGGTGATTTGTACTGTAATGTACAGTGTACCTAAACAATATTTCCTTGAGAATTGCATACATTTTAGGTATAAAGGACAGGTCTTACAGGCTACATATATTTGGTAGAGCTAAATATCTTGTGAAAGTTTTTGTTACATAGTCCTTTCTCTATGCATACATGTACGATCCATGCACTTATGAACATGATGGTGCTTATCAAACATCTGTACATATTCATTCCAGTAGGGCAACACTAATTTTGCAACATCTTGTTCTCTTACTTGAGGCAAAATTAATTACACATGTGTAATTTACACTAGTTTGATGTACATGTACCGTGTAAAAGTACAGTTGATAAATTTTGAAAGTTTGCTGAAAGACACAGATGTTGTACTGTCTCTTTAAAGAAGATTCTGTGAACACTGTATCAGTAATGGTTGAACTTCACAAACTGACAACAGCTTAGCTTGTCAATGACATGTATGACCTTATCCTGTCAATACATGGTGTACATGGTGTTTTATGACATTGAAGTTGGCTTGAGTACTACTACTGTATGTAGTGTGTGCAGAACTTCTCCTGGTCATTGGCCTTATTACTGTCTCCCCAAATGTCAACTTGATAGTTTGTCATTTAATAGTCCATGTTTTATTGGACTGTGCAAGTCTTGCGTGTATTTGAACATTTGAACCTGTTTTTAAGTGACTGACTGCGATTCCTTCACACAATAACTCAATGGATTTTTTACATGTATGACCAAAAAGTGAAACCCCCAGAAAAGTTTGGAAATGCGCAATCCTGCTAGTCGTTTGTTTTGTTACCATTTTTAATAGCATCTGAGTAATTCTTGCCTTGTTGAAGTGATATTTCCTTCACCCATTGAAGCTCCTAGCAAAATACTTCAAAGCCACATTACATGTAGGTTGAATTGACTTGAAAAACATATTTCACATGTGCCTGGGGCCGATTTCACATTCACAAAGAGTGAAGATTGATCTTAACTTTATGTCAATCTTAATTGCTAAGCAAGGTGTGATGTCACAATACAAATCACTATGGTAATATTGACAACTCATCTTAAGAAAAATCTTAGTTCTTTGTGAAATCGAGGCCTGTTAGGTTAAAATTGTTGCAAACAAATTAATCTGCTAATCAACTTACATTGTACAGCCGTCACAAACTGTAAACAAAAATGTAACTTTTAATTTTGTTGGCCTAACAAGAATTGTGTGCTATTAAAGCCTTACGTGCAAAGCGGCTCCCTGATGAGTTTTTCAGATTTTCTGTTTTGAGGTGTATCGTTACATACGTATATTGGATGCATGTATAGATTACAGCGAAGATCATTCTAGAACTATACTGTTGTGTTCGTGGAAAAACCTTGTCTCTTCTAAAATATCACTTACGATACATGCGAGGTTGAAATTGTCAAAACAGTCTACATGTATCTACATGTAGCCCGAATGTACACACAAAACAAGTTTGTCCCGAGAAATGGAATTTTTTGCACTAGCATGTAGGCCCTACTTGTGAGATACGTTTTTGCAAAATCGAGAAAGGTTTTTGCACTGATGAGGAGATATATTTGTGTAATTCTTTTTGAGTTATGACATTCTTTGGGAGATACATGTAACACAAGGAAGGGGCTTAAATCTCATCTTGTCATACAATGATGTCCTCTCCCCCCCCTCCCCCCCCCCCCTCCCCCGAATGATCTGGCTCTTTTGCTTTTTCGCTTTTTATCATTGTATTTTGAATTTCATCAAAACCACTGTGATCTTGATGAAATAGTGGTCATAAATGCCTTTTCTATTTACACTTCTTTGCTTGCCTAACAATGTTGGATTGTATTGACCCATTTACCTGACGTCCTCATCAATAGTCTTTGTTGCACCACTTTGGGGAGTTAGGCTAATGTCCTTGTGTCACTTAAGGCGGCGCAATGTTTACACGCTTCTAATCACAATTTTTTCGCGCAATATTTATTTGACTCCCAAAATGGCAAGTGTGGCAATTTCAGTCAGTTGCCGCTTGTGACATTAATACAAGGGGTCAATAGGAGAGTGGAGATCACTCCTAAAGAATAAAGAAGATAACTTTTTGTTCTTCTTTTCTAGATCTACTGTTTTGGGCCTTTTGAGTAAAAAGCTAAAATGCTTCATAAGTTATTATGAAACTTTTTGTTGATTTGAGGTTGAACAAAGGAAAATTGATTAGAGCGGGATTTGAACCAACCATCTCCGGAATAACGTGTCGGCGCTGTACCAATTGAGCCATGTAGCCCTTTGTTGGTGGTCTCCCTATTTGTCAATATATATCTTTGCTTGAAACTTTTTATTGTTAGCTTTTATTGTCGAGGGAAGTAATGATTACTCCAGAGTGTTAACCAAGATATATTTTTAGGATCTCCTTCTCTTGATCAACAATGTTGGGCTTATGATTAATCCAGTATTTCTATATTGACTGACTTGTGGTGTTCTTTTCTAGCTCAACATCACTGGCCTGTGGAGGAAAGCAACAGTCATTCCAGACCATGAATCAATATGTAATTTTGTGATCTTGTTTTTCTTGCTCAACATTTTTTGGTGAATACAGTCGATTAATAACAAAGATACTTTTTTTGTGGTGTTCTTTTCTAGCTCTCCAGTGCTGGGCTGTGGAGGACAGCGCCATCGGTTATGATACCACACTGCAAGCTGCTGCAGCTGCTGATGTCAACAAGGTTGGCCTTGGTATGTACTTGGAAATCAATTATAGACAATTAGATGCATCTATGTAATTGGGACTCAAATGATATAGTACATTCATTTCATATCATCATTAAACTACATGTACATGTTGGAAGTAGACTTGTGAATATTTCACCAAAATGAACGTTCACTTGTTTGCCTATTTAAACAGCAAATAATTGTTTTAATCTGCATTGCAATTTCTTGTATTAATGTTCTCACTGTATTTGTTCTTTCTGTCAATTACCTTATATATTGAATTGTTGTTTTACAAAGTCGAGCTGAAAGAAATGGTGGCCAACTCTAAGTAAAAGAGAGTAAATATGACATTTTTAGCAAATTAAACAAGTGTATCAGAATTCAGTTTGAGACATGTCCAATGATATACTATACTGTGTTGAAGAGACTTTTTACGGCTGAACTTACTAAATTTCAGAGGAGATTTACATTCGATACAAGTTCAATAGTGTTTGAAATTTGCTTTTAACATGTTTAAGTTCTTGACAAGTAATAAATATGGGCTATATCACTTGTCCTGGTTTGGGGGGATCCGATCCCCGAATGAAAAAGATGACATTCAGGGAAATTAGACGAATCATTGCGAAATATAAATTGTTAAAATTTCACTTTCCAATTGCTTATTCTTCATATCAAGAAAGTTGTATAGAATTAATCGTAGATTTTTGGATGATGGCAAGGATTAAAGTTTTTCTTTCTTCTTTTTTGCTCACAGTGCACAGGAGTCTTTCCCAATGTGGCAGCAATCTTGGTTTAGTGGTCTTAATCAATCCAACATCTGCTGAAGTTACCACTGAACTACGCAGTCTTCTCATCCATACTGCATCCAACAAGCATCTGATCTATGGCGGCCATTGGCTTCAAGGGAATGGTGACTGGATTCTTCATAATGATACTTTCACCCTGAAGGACATCGCCGATGTCTTCAACGAGCCGGATGTAGATGCTGCTGTCTTAAAAGCCTCCCAGGATGAGCGGCAGACGTTAGTCGTGTCTGGCTGCCACTGGCCGACGGCTTCCGTCACTAAACAGTCATTCACTAAGAGCCTAAATCTCACCATCAACCCACAGGAGGTGAAGAACGAAAGTGCTGGTGTATCCCTAATCATGCAGACCATACGCACCAACTTGATCATCCCATCATCCTTTGAGCTCCTGGAACCACCCACCATGGGTGTGGGGGTCAAGTGTAAAATCACCAAGCCTACTGTGCTCATATTTCCAGCTGGCAAAGGAGACTGTGCCTTCTTTGCCGTCACTGACTTTAGTATTTTTCTTGGTGGAGGCTACTGCACCAAGAGCTGCTTCTGGAAGTTTGCAAAGCACCTGCATAGAATCGATGCCATCATGGCCCCGCACATGCAGCCAGATTCTCTGATGGGTTTCAACAGTCTCTTGAAGAGGAAGATTGAAGAGCAACAGCTCGTCGAGCCGGAGAAGGGATCACCGGAGCATGAGGAGTGGCTGATCAAGTGCAACTCACCAGAGGTTGGAGTGGTTTTCCTAAACGCACCAGAGAACAAGAAGTCGCCAGAGAGCCTAGAACTGAAGACCATAAGCGAGGGTAACCTTACACAGCAGCTGCTTCAAGAGCTAGACATCAAACCCTTCTCCTGTTCCGCAAATGTGGGCAAGGTAATTGAACCGGTCACACTGTATCAGAAGGTTGGTATTGGCCGTCTTGATATGTTTATCCTAACACCAGTTCATGATAGCAAAGAATTGAAAGATTTCATGCAGCAATGGAGTGGTAACAAGGCATTCTCAAAGGTTAAAACAGGCATGAAGGTTAACGGGAAAGAAACTGAATGTCTAAGTTCAAGTGCTGTTTCTATCTGTGCTTTGATTGTCTGGCAGCCAGCCAACCAACACGAAGAAATTGTCAAAGTATTGTTTCCTGGTAATGCTCCTCAGAGCAAAATTCTTGAAGGTCTTGACAGGCTGAAGCATCTGGAATATCTGAAACACCCTGAAGTCACTGCAGCTAAGCTGAGCAAAGGAGGCGCACAGCTGAAGAAAAAGCCAACACGTGTTTCACCAGGAAAATCCTCAGCCAAAGCCAATGGGCCCTTATCTAGTGTAAATTCAAAGGCTGCAGTCAATACCAGTAGCCAAGCACCCTGTACTGATGGTGTACATTGCAATACGCCCCCTCCTTGTACTGACGGAGTACACTGTGGCACCCCGCCCCCAGATGCTCAAAGAGAATGCACGGATGGAATACACTGCAACACGCCCCCTCCTTGTACTGACGGAGTACACTGTGGGACCCTGCCCCCAGATGCTAAAAGAGAATGCACAGATGGAATTCACTGCAACACGCCCCCTCCTTGTACAGATGGAATTCACTGCAACACGCCCCCTCCTTGCACGGACGGAATTCACTGCAACACGCCCCCTCCTTGCACGGACGGAATTCACTGCAACACGCCCCCTCCTTGCACTGATGGAATTCACTGCAACACGCCCCCTCCTTGCTCGGATGGGGTTCACTGCAACACGGCCCCTCCTTGCACGGACGGAATACACTGTGGGACCCCACCTCCAAATGCCCAGGGCGAATGCACGGATGGAATTCACTGCAACACCCCCCCTCCAGACAATCGTTGTACTGATGGTGAACATTGTGGTACTCCTCCTCCAGAGGACTGCTATGCAGAGGATGCATGTGGAAACTTCAAACCAATTGAGCCGTACAAGTGCACTGATGGTGTCAACTGCAACACTCCACCCCCTGAAGATGGTGAGGTATGTGGGGATGGCTACAACTGTAACACACCACCACCAGATGAGGATGGAGCAATGGACACACAACAGTCACCAGTTGATAATGAACCGATGGCTACAGTACAAGGAGACATGTGTGGGAATCTTATGGACAGTAACTTACCCGAGAGTCAACAGGATATGAGTGCATTTACTTTTAGTGGCGCTTCTGCTTTCTGCAAGCCTTCAGATCATTCTGGGTTTGGTGAGGGTGAGCCGAGAAGTTCAAATGGGAGAATGACATCTGGAGAAATTTCACCAAGTGATCAAGTTGAGTATGGTGATGACTCTTCAAATAATGGCTCTCCTGTTTTTGCTGTAGACACAGCAACAAAGGCACAAGCACCTGTGAAAGCAGACTTTGGTGATTATGCAGAGGAAGACCATGGTCCAGCAGCGTCCACACCGGCTGATTTGGTACTAGCACAGGAAGATACAAAGGACCAATATGACGATAGTGAATCACCTCTTAGTGATAATCAAGGTGAAATACCGGGAGCTTTTGATGATGGGACCCCTTCGCCTATTGATGGTCCACATCCATGGGAACCACAAATTGAATTTTCTTCTCCAGATCAAGAGCCTGAAGATAACTACCTGTTTGAAGAATCACGTCCTGAAGCAGAGGCCCATGAAAGCCAGCATGAACAAGCATCCTATGATGATTTACAGATTCCACCTCCTGTTATCCCAGACGATAACCAGAATGTGGAACAAGTTCAGCTTGAGCAGCAGGAAGAAATAGCAGAAGATGATGAGGATACATCGGAAGCATCTCAAGCATCAGAGATAGAAGTCAAACCTAGTCTAGAAGTTCCACAGGAATTTGAAATGAGATATGACGAGCTGTCACCAGTCCCACAGCCTGATCAAGTGTACAGAGAAGATATTGAAGAAGCAGGTCAGGAAGAAGTTCAAGATGAGGAGAAGAATGACACAGAAAGTGATATCAGAGATCAGGAAAGTTTGGGAGAGGTAGAGGCAACTCCTGAAGAGGTACCATCAGATCAAGGTTTTCCTGAGGATCCTTACGCTCAGGATGTTATGCAACCAGATTTCCAAGAGATGGCCAATCAAGAAGTTGTCATTGATACCAAAGAGGAACCCCTTGAAGCAGAAATAAGAGGAGGGCCAATGTTTGAAATGCCATCCACTGAAGGACAGGTTGATGATGTCGAAGAAGAAATGGAGATAGAAAACCAAGAAGATGGTGAATCTCCAGCGCCAGAAGAGGATCAAGTTTTAGATCAAGTTGTGCCAGAACAAGAAGAAGAGGTTGCCATGGCGTCAGAAGAGCCAACAATGGAAGCATGGAGCCATGGGGAAAATCAGGAAATTAACCAAAATTTCATGGCATTTGGTGAAATTCCACCGCCCATGGATCATTTTAGCCAAGGTCCTGAAGAGATGAATCAAGAGCCTGATCAGATAAACCTAGAGCCTGATCAGATAAACCTACAGCCTGAAGCAAATTCTGATGATAACAGACAAATGAACCAAGATGATTTCTTTCCCAGACCAGATGAAGTATCTCAAGATCAGCCGGAAGCAGACACAAGCATTGTTGTTACTGAAACAGAAACAGAAGAGATCATTCATCATGCTGATTTTGATGACATCAAACAAGTTAACCCAGATGAGTTCATTCCTGGACCAGGTGAAGTACATGAAGATCAGCCAGAAGCATATACAAACATTGTTGTTACGGAAACAGAAACACAGGAGGTGATTCATTACAAAGATGAACATCTTGAAGAAGGTGTTTCTCAAGAGTATGGTGTTGAGGATAGCATGGAAGAGGCAGGATACACTGAAGATCAGCCGGAAGCAGACACAAGCATTGTTGTTACTGAAACAGAAACAGAAGAGATCATTCATCATGCTGATTTTGATGACATCAAACAAGTTAACCCAGATGAGTTCATTCCTGGACCAGGGGAAGTACATGAAGATCAGCCAGAAGCATATACAAACATTGTTGTTACGGAAACAGAAACACAGGAGGTGATTCATTACAAAGATGAACATCTTGAAGAAGGTGTTTCTCAAGAGTATGGTGTTGAGGATAGCATGGAAGAAGCAGGATACACTGAACAATTCCCAAATCAACCTGATGTAGTCCAAACAGAACCAGAAGAAACACCGGCAGAACCAGAGATTGAAACTCTGGAGCAGTCTTCTATTGCAGCACAAGAATTTTCAGGCTCGTACATACCTGAACCAGTATTGCAACCAGAAGCTTTTGCCCAGCCATCCCCAGAAATGGTACCTGAGCCTGTTCCGGATGTCATTCAAGATGAGGAGCAAGTACAAGAGCAGACTTCTCTGTCAGAACCTCTCGTTGATTCACTCTCAGAGCCTCTGTCAGATAGAGAACCAGATTCCCTTTCTGAACCTCTCATTGACCAACCTATGGACCCCATCACAGAACCGGTGGCAGAACCAGAACCAGAACTTAACCAAGAACCAGCTGATATGATGTTTGAACCTCCAGCACCAGTTGAGGAGCCTTCTGAGATAATCTCTGAACTGTCTGCACCTGTCCAGGAACCTCCTGAGGTGATATTGGAACCTCCAGAATCAGTTGAAGAGCCTGCTGCACCTGTTGTTGATTCTCCTGAGCCTGTGTTTGAACCCATGGGGCCTGCCATAACAGTCTCTTCACAGCCCAGTCCTGACATTGAATCTGATCAAGAGCCAACTCAAAGTCCAGTACCAGTAGTTGGTATTGTATCTGCAGAAACTAAGGAAACTGTTGCTTCTAAACCAGAGCTAAAGCAGAGTAAAGTTGCAGATGTTTCGGCAAAGGCTGCAACATCTGTTACAACAAAAACAACCACCAAAAAATCTACAACATCGGCCACCAAGAAGCCAGGAGAGAAGGCCAAGAAAGAGATCAGTAGCACAAAGACTACCACAAAAGCAACAAAGGATGCAAAGAGCCCTACTAAAGATGTCAAGAGCTCCACAAAGACCAAAGTGAGCACAGTTACAGAGAAGAAACATACCACAAAGACACAAACAACGGCAACAAAAAAACCTGACACAGAGAAAACAACACCCATTGCTAAAAAACGAGTGACAAGCACAGAGCAGAAAACAGCTTCAGAGAAGAAAGTTCCTGAGAGGAAACCACTAGAGAAGAAGTCTCCGACGGAAAGGAAGACATTGACAGCGGAAAAGAAGCCAAGCAAATCTCCAGCCCCGAAATTATCCACAGGACCTACAAGGTCACAAGGTTTGAATGGAGACAAGACTCCTGTCAAGCCATGGGAAAGGCAGACTGCTGCCTCTGCATCCAGGAGCAGTAGTAGCAACAGCAGAACCAAAACCAATGGCAGTGGAGATACCAAACCAGCGGCAACAAAGAAACCAACTCCTGTTAAGCTTACCAGTTCCAAGACCACACCAAAGGCTGCTCCTCAAAGGCCAACAGGTTCAAAGGCTGCAGGAAATGGCAGGAAACCAACAGAATCTGCCAAGAAGGAATCAGAAAGATTTTCAAGGTCTGCTCCATCTAAGACTGGTGATGGAAAGAAATCAGACAGCAGTAAGAGACCAGCTTCTGCTAAGACAACGAGTGCAGCAGCCAAAACACCTGTAATACCAGTTAGTGGGCCTCCGGTGTATGTGGATCTCACCTATATTCCAAATCATGCAAGTGAAGATTCAGTTAACCTAGAGTTTTTCAGGCGAATCCGGGCCAAAAATTACGTCATCAGCGCAAATGATAAGGGTCGCAACCAGCCAAGTATGACTGTGATGGACGCTCTACTAGAAGGCAAAGCTAAATGGGAGGAGCCAGAGACAGAGGTCACAGTCATCCCAACGTATGATATCAGTACCCTGCAGGAGTGGGAGCAAAAAAATCTGACAGAGCTGACCAATTCCAAGATCACCATCTCACAGCCAGCCAGTCGGAGCGTTGTTCAAATGAAAGATGAAAACTTCTTCATGTACAAGGTGGAGTTTTGATGTAACTTCGGCTAAAAAAATAACCCCCCAAAATTACAAAGCAGCTTCACTGAAACTCTTTCATCTGATAGAACTTGATGTTTGTGTACAAAAACTGGAGCTAGTAAGTAGAGTAATTGGTAATCCATTAATTTGATTACTTAAAAGCATGAAATGTTTCTTTTCTTTGCCTACTTTATATTAAAGGTAATTTTCAAGGCTTTTCAAGAACCTGTGTATCGGGTTTGCTAATGTGTGGCTTTTTTTTATATGATGCTAAATCTACACATAATGCAGGTTAACAAATTAAAATTAACTTCTTACAAAAACCACATTGTGTACTTGTAAATGCCGTGTAGACGTAAGTTGTAGTTCAGTTAATACTGGTTGTTATTTGAGTGTAAGCTTGGAATAATTGGTTAATTGTGTTTAATGTTTAAGTAAATATTGTATGACAACTCAAAAGTAAATGATTTCAAGATGCAATGTTAACTCAAAGAAATACGTACGCATTATAATGACTTGCCATAAACGTTACTAAGCTATGTATGCTCTTGTTTTAAGGGAAGCTGAGGTTGGTTTTTTTTTTACAAAGTAAATATAATAACAATTGTCAATACCATTTGAAATCATAATATTTTTTGCTAAGAAGTCGTGAGTTTTTAACCGCTTAAAAGTTGTTGTACACGTAGCTGTGTAGGCCAGCCTTGTGATCAGGGTTGACGGCAGCCATGTTTGCTTAATGTCTTGGGATGTGAACATGTAATTTGGTCTTGTATGTACCTCTGTTGTGAGCTAACTTATCAGAGTTATAGCTGTACTTATTCTAACAAATAGGAAATGAACTTAACACTGCAGTCTACCTTTATTTGATTCAAGAATACAATTGGTTGTCAATGTAGCAACCGTCCAAGTTCAAATGCACAAGGAACCATCAGTTCAGATCTTATTATGAGGAACTAAAATTACAAAGTTTTTCTATTCTAATCTAGTGATAGATCCCCGGTTTCCCTTTATTTAATTTGAGCCATGTAGTTGGAGGTGTATCTGGAAATGTTCTACAGTATTGTTTGGCTAACAGTGAGACAGATTTCCACATTATTTGTTTGTTGTGTGGATCCCTTCACTTGAAGTTACGACCTATTTGAGACATGACTCACATGTTGATAAATGTTTCAAATGGGTTAAAATTTTTTTTAAAAATCAGCCAGGCATGTCTTTAGTATTCAACCACGACGTACATTCCTACATGTAGATAATCTCAACATCGCATTGAGATTTTGTTTGTCAAAACAAAAGTGAACTTAAATAGCGCAACCACCCAATGTAAAAATTCCATCATACCAAAATGAGAAAATGCATAAAAGCTACCAGAGTGCAATCATAAATGTTTAGCCCTCTAAACAATGGAACACAAAGTGCGAAAAGAAAACAAAGAAATAAATGTAGCACTGTATGAAAATTTCAAGACCAGTGCTTTTTTAATCTGTACTTGAAAAATAAACCTGCAATTATAATATTTTTAGCTCATCGTTTTTAGATTATAATTTTTATTGTGCAATAACTTTTGCCTGCATATAATCTGCTTTAAACAAGAAAAATGTTTTAAATAGAAGAAAGCCTTTAAATTTCTTCTTCAAAAACAAACGGACAGAAAAATTAAGTTTTAAGCAATTAATGTTGCGTAATATGCATGTACATGTATGTGCTTGATTTAGAGCATCATTGTAGATATAGTGCTAGTATTAAACTTTATGCTATGTCTATTTCGTGTGCCTTTCACAAATGTTTATGGTGTATCATTAGGCCTCATTACATGTATGTTTAACACATTTTTGTTATATTTTGAAAAGAAAAAAAATGCATAAGATACCAAAGTTTGTGTATGATTTTAACATTGTGCAAATGAAATATCGAAAGAAAAAATATACAGGGTCAAATTGCAAATACCAAGGTGACTTGCCGAGTAGTAATTTTAATATCCTTTTGTGTTATGTCCACGTTTGTTTATGCTTTGAGTATGTGGAATGGAATGTCGGGGTTATTTAAACATCGGTTTGAATTCAATTGTTTTTTTACCGGAATCACAAGAGGGTATACCTGAGTAGTATAGTTTTTCCTATGAAGTGCAAAATGTAATAGTTCCGTGTAATTATTTGTCAGTTATGCATGTTTCTGTTTCAGTACTGTGTAAAGTGTTATTAAAAAAATACAAAATAGAAGGAACTTGGACAGTCAAGAATAATCAGATAACAGGTGTGCCAAAGAGAAAGTACCTGATTTGTAGCTTTTTATTCAAGAGTACATTGTACCTGTTCAGGTATTAATTCCAGAACCAAAAGAAATAAAAAACAATGTAACCAAAGGAATAAGACAATCAAGTTTTAAACCTTTTAAGTTAAAAAATGCAATTGTAAAAAAAAAAAAAAAACTAAAGAAAAAAGAAAAAAACAAAAAAAAATGGTACATGTAATCACATGTCGTTGAGTTGTCGTTAATTAAAGTAAAGTATTTGTAGTTATTAGATTGGTGCAGGCTAAGAATCACAAAGGAGGCAATGCTCCTACCTGAAAAATTATGCTTCTTTTGAAGAGGCAACATGGCAGACCAGGACCACACTGGCCCCTTGTTGATTCTTCTCAGCCTGCCTTTGTATGCTAAATATGCTAGTAGTTTCATTGCATTGTGTAGTATCGTTAAGTGCATGAGTTAATTATCTAAATAGAATAATAGTTGCATAGTTTTAATTATGCATGTAATTTTGTCTAATCAATATATATCCAATGGATACCCTTTCATTACATGGTAAGAAAAAGGTGAAAAACTTTCATGTACATGTGTATAAAACAGTTACCAATCAGATGCCAATACGTACGTAGATAAAGGTTGTCACAAATTTTGTACGCCATTTTGTGATTGCAATGCGGGAAAAATGTTATTACTTAAGTTTAGACATTAGAAGTGATATGTAATTCTTCACTGGTACACATACATGTACCATATTGAGTCCTATAACCTACACCCGGTTCTGCTTTTCACTGCATTGGTGGGATTGCTCTGTATTATTGGATGTATGGATGTCTTAGTGCGTAAAGCGCTCACCTCTTACCAATGTAGCCCTGGTTCGATTCCTGGTCAAGGCCATGTGAATAGAGTTGTGCTTTGATTCGCTCCTATGCCACAAGGGTTTTCCTCCCTCCGGAATAATCAAACACGCTTGATCTCTTGATGTGCTCTGTGGTTGTATATGGGTTAGATATGGCCGGCTGCCAAAGGTGCCCTTGCACACCTGCGGCTTTAACACGCTGTAGCCGCATCCTTCGCAATTCAGCTTCCCAGCTGTGAGTAAGGATGATTAGCCTCCCAAATTAGTGTTCTTATTATTATTATTATCACCTATTATCAAAAAAATGTTTTTATCACCACTAACTGCAAATTTTTAACCTAGTCGTACATTTGGAAACTGATATGCTTATTTGATAATTCGTCTATATTCAAGCTCAGTAAACTTCAGCAACTTAAAGGTAACTGCACTAGAAACCAGCCGTAAAATAACGATTTAAAAACCTGCTGTAAAAATAATGCACTATAACTAAAAAATAAATTCTGCTTAAGAAATGAACATGAAAGATACTATTTATATAACAAATAAACCACTAGCTCTTTTAAATGTCAGCAATGTCCGTCAATACTCGCTAGATCAATTACCTTGAGGATAACGACGTTTCCTCTCTCGTAAAAAAAAAGCAGAGAGAAAAGTTGTGATCAATGTCGAATGAGCAAGAGGTACAGTTGGTCTGTCATGAGTTACTTTGATGGATAGCGTTGTTTGCTTGTACATCGCTAAATACTAGTTCAAAATTCTTGAAAACAGAAACTGGATGTCAGTTGGTTTTTCTAGAAGGATGGTTTTTGTTTGTTCATACTCTGTGGGACTGTTTCTCCGACCCACCGGGACTGGAGGATCCATGAGGAGGCAGCTTTGCATATTCATGGGTCCATCCCAAAGGGCAGAGGGACGTGGGTATTTAATATGTGTTTGCCATGTATATTATTACCGGTGGTAAAATGAGCTGTAGAGTAACACTATACAGCAGTCATAAAGTCAATGTTGTACGGCAGGGCGGCAATCATTCCATCATATCATGGCAGCCACTTGGCATCTCATTTGTCTGGGTTGAAGTGACATTCCCAGCATTTGATTAGCATAAGCATCTCTCATTGGGAAGTGGAACGAACATACAAGGAAGATAGATTTGATTCCCGTGGCTTGATGTGAAATACTGTACACTTTTGATGAATGTATTGCCTCACCCTGCGAGGGAAACAAAACTATGAACCTTTTTGGCAAATTAGAAACTGACATGACAGATCTTGCAGTATAGCTTTTAAGTCTATGGTCAATCAGTAACTAACATACTACTTGCATCATCTGTATACTTTTGTTTTTGATTAAATTGAGTGAAATGCGTCTCCTAACAGGTGTTATCGTTATATCTCGGCTTGGTTGTATCCTATGTGTGAAAGGTTTCCGTGGTAACTCAGCTGTTTCAATTGACCTGCAGAAACCATGGCAACCATAGGTTACACATAAATGTACATAAACATCTTATG
The DNA here is from genome assembly GCA_037783415.1 of Leptasterias polaris. Classification (NCBI taxonomy): domain Eukaryota; kingdom Metazoa; phylum Echinodermata; class Asteroidea; order Forcipulatida; family Asteriidae; genus Leptasterias; species Leptasterias polaris. Next base: position 171,522 of record JAZGTN010000181.1, on the reverse strand, counting down.
AGATTGAATAGGCTGTGTACATTCTTCACAGGTTTCGCTGAAAAGTTTGTGGCTTTTGAAGATTTTTTTTTTTTTGCTCACCAGCAAGAGTTAGTTGGAGTCTGCTGAAGATGGGAAATCACACAGTAGGCTTTTAATGTAGTTAAAGTACTATGTATGTATTTGCCAGAATAACATAAAAAAATTGCGGTTTCACTGTTAATGTTGAACATTACTGTTCAGTCTGTTAGTGGCAGTCTAATGATCTCTTTGAATTAGTGAATTGTCTTGTTCAAGTTATTTTTGTTGTCATAATGGACAGTGAAAACAATTCTTATAAATAAGAAGAATAAATAATAGATAGATCTAAACTGTAATATGCAATTGTGAAATATTTCATGATCAGTTTGAAAGTTTCCCTATTGAGAAACCTTTCAGAACAGAAATTGATTATACAGGAAATGAGGGTAAAATTATAAGTGCAAAAATTAACATCTATTCAAATGAAATGTATACTGTAATGTTTGGGATAATTCAATTGTTACACACATCAGAATTCAATGAAGAAAATTGTGTTATCACTGAGTCTGTAGCGTGACCATTGGTGGTCATTTTTGCCTCTTGTGTGTATTACTGGATATCAAATCCTGATGTAGGAGTAGGATATAAAGATGTACCATAGTTGCCAGTTTTATGCCTGAGATCTGGTTCTTACTTCATACAAATATGTGACAAAAAAATGTCATTTTTTGTAGGCGAATACTTTGCCACAAACCAATTTGCATTCCTGTTTGCATTAGAGTTCGTCAACATGTAGAATTGGAAAGCATTGCTGTGCTTTTTGTACGTGAAACCAACAGTAGTGAAAGGTTTTGTTTTCATTTAGGCAAACAGATGATGCCTGCACAAAGTTGAAACACAATGCCAAAGACTGTTGTAGCAGACTAGCATCTGAATCGTTGAGATATCTGATAGTATAAGTATACAAAGATAGGGGTAGATCTTATGATGATATGATTATAATATGCAATATTTGATAACAGATCAATTTGAGGTATATATATTTTTTTCTTGTACTGGTTTATGATTGTGACAGACAAATTCAACATGGCGGAAGTGTTAGGGATAGATTCATGTGTAGTCAATACTGCTGTATGTGAAGCATTTTGGGATGTATCACTGGTTTGAAGTCTCGCAAACTATTCCAGTAGACTTGTTTGGTAATTCTAATAAGGTTTGAGGTGGATGCTAATTGATTGTGCTTACAAAGCTGAACTTGGAATGAAGGATGTTCATTCGATCGATCGTTCATTGCGAGGCATAGTCATGTTGTGATAATGTGTAGCTATGTACTAATTACATACATGCATATTGCCCCAAGCAGGATATGCATGTTTTCCTTGCCAAGTTAGACACATGTACATTTATTGGGGCGTCATCAAGATCGGTTCAGGGATGTTTTTGCAGCCTATAGACACTGGTGCAGGGTGGGATAGGCTAGTAGTCCCTTGCATCACATTTGGCGTCTTATTAGCCAGACATAATTATTTTAGATAAATTTCAAAGTTTGAAGTTCCACTGTGAGATGTTTAGTCTCAGCTCCTAGAATTCCTTTTTAAACAGTGAGGTTTCACAGTCACTGGGATTAAGTGATGGATTAATCCCTAAGACGTCACAGGGGCTGCACCTCGGGGTGTGTCAATCTCATACAATCCTAGAGATGCTAATGATTTTGATGCCGTGCATTGTACATGCTAGTCACTTATTTTTAAATCCAATATTGAGCTAAAATTATCACCAAAAGTTGTACTTCATTCACTTTCTCATGACTTCCGATTTTGTGTTGACATTTGCGTGAAACTACAAGTTCTGGAAGAGTTGCCTTCGCAGCTTTATATTTAGTTGATTTTATGGAACAATCGTTCCAATTATTTTGTTATACTCCTGTATTTGCAATTCTCTTCACTGCGGCCAGTTTATAGTTAACTACTATAGGATGTGTCTTTTTAGATCTTTACTCTTTTGTGTGTTGCCAGGGTAGGTAGAAAGTTTCACACTTCCTTGTGTATTTGCTTTGCCCAAAAAAATTATTTCCATGCAATAAGTCAAACTTGTACATATTTTGTTCAGTTACGGAGAGAAAATTGTTTATAATTTGTTACATTTTTGTATTGAAGCTTTTATTTATTTTTATTTTTCGCAACTCGTTTTAAAGTACAGCAAAATTATTTAGTTTTTCTTGCAATGTTGGAGTGCACAATGCAGAATTATAAATATGATCATTAATAGTTTGTATCCCCCAAAGATTTCACAGTTGGTGTTAATTTTCATGATGAGTCATGTTTGTTGACAGCTTTTTCCGCTGTCCATCTTAGTACGTTTAGCAACAGCTCAAATAGCTTCTGTTTAAGGATCTTGGCTAAATGCATTGGCTTAAATCATGTTGCAACATATCTTACACAGATGGTAATACTTAATGTGAGGCGTAGAATTCAGACGATAATTGATGTAACTGCACCAAATATTAATCTCTTCCATTGAGATGGCATTGTCCATCAGGGTACACCAAGAAGCTGTTTTCTCGAGTGTGGAAATTGTTTGCATGACAGAACAAATATAGATCGAAGGTCACTATAATCAGTTTGAAATGAAATCAGCTCTTTATTAAGAAAAATGTGTCCGCCAGAGGACTGGTTCATCAGCAAGTCCAAAATAATGTAACAAACACTATTAATTTTGTGGAAATAATTGTGAGATATTTTTGGCACAATTTGCTAAAAAGCAACAGTGCCACTATCTGAAAGTTACTGATTCCAATCAAGTTATCACCACTACTTTTTGTTCACCCCAAATAATTGTTTGTCTCTTTATCGATGGTGTAACCTTAAGTTCATCTATAATCTACTCCCTTGCTATAGCAAGAGCTTTAATCCTTAACACTAGAATCTTTCAAGATATTCTATAGGTTTTAAGATTTGTCTTAAGAAGAAGCTTATTAAAATACAGATATTTATAATGGCTTTGTATGGACAATATGTCAGGGTAGCATATCCCTCAATGCTTTGCTGTAGACAGAAGCATTTATTGCAGCAAACAATGAAATCATCATCCCCTTCCTTTGTAATTCCAATTTCCGGTTGTATAATCTTGACCTTGCAAGGAGTGAAATGCTTTTTGATTAATGCATTGATAATGTGCCGCAGTTTATAATGTATAATTACTTCTTTTTGTTCACATACATCATTCTAGTCAGGCTTGGTTGTGTGAAGTAAAGGGAAACACATTTTGTCAATAATTGCTTTGGTATGGGGTAGTGAAGATGCGCTAATGAAAACAATCTACTCTCCTGGTAATAAACTCAATTCACACTTATCAACATTCGGAATCAAACAAGTTAAGCATGACCTTAATACTTTTGACCTTGATCAGGATGTGGCCATCTTTGTCTTGTTCTCTGACTACATGGTTACATTTTCTGCTGTTATTCACAGTTTATATGAAAGGGACCAGTCTAGTTTTGCTTTACAGTCCCCATTTGGTATGTGGGTGGTAGCTACGGCTACAGCTACGGCTAAATCACTGCATCATTAAAGTATAAGACTTCCTTAACAACACCCTTAACAACAGCTGTAGCCGTAGCTGCTAATTCGGATATGGCCTCACATTGAATGGAAAACAAGCAAGATGGCAGCACCATGAGAACAGTCTTTTGGTAAAAAATTTGAAAACAACGGAAGTTGTGTAGGCGTGTCTCTTTGCCAGCTGTGTGGGAGTGTCTCTTTGCCAGCTGTGTGGGCGTCTCACTTCTCCCAAGACAAAATTAACAATCAAAACGGAAGACCATCGTAAAGTTATAATCTCAAGTCAGCACTGTCATTGCTATATGAAATACCTTTTTGTTCATGACAGGTGATGCTAATTTTGAAATAGATAGTGGGAATGCCAAGGTAAATAAAAAGGCACTTGGAAACTGTACAAAGGGCATTTCCATTGCTTACATGAATGTTGCTTTTAAGGAAGTCAGTTTGTTTATGTTGGCTGTATATGCCGGTAATGACGATATTTTTATCTACTAAGGAAATAAGTGTTTCACCATCAGTAAAAACCAATATGAGGTTGTATAAACCTGCTGTGTTACAATAAATCATTCAATATTAATTGTAAATCTTGTCATGGTACTTAACGCCATCTTGCATTTATGTACATTGTTTGTTTCAAACATGCTTGCACAACGTATAACATCATTTGCACTGTTTGATTGTCAAGAAGCAGTGGTAAAAAATCACCATGTGTTAAAATTCATGATAAGTTCAAGTTGGCGGATATTGCTTTGGAAAGCAGATTTTAGTTAAGCCATTGTCTTTTTATTTATTTGTCTTGACTTATTGCATCAACACAGCAGATAAAGTAATGTATGAAGTTAATTCACTCTTAAAATAAGCTGCTTTTGATGGTGCCACAAAATATCACCATTTCTTGCCAAGCATAAAGGAAGAAAATTTGGTCTTATTCCATGGTCCGAAGGCGGAGTGAAAAAATGATCGATAAGCAGTTTGACAATCCGACTGGGTGTGCACAATATATTGAACTCAAACAACTGTTTCACAAAATTGTGCACGTTCCATGTTCTTATTCAATTATACGGTACGTAGCTCTGTGATTTCTCCTTATGTATTGGGGACATGTAGTAATGGCCTCGCAAACAAACACAAGCGGTCTGGAAAAACTCTTACACATAATGATAAACAGTGAAACTGATGTTCTTGTAGGATGCAGTGAATGCTGCATTTTACCCCAAACTTTTTATTCTGATGTTAGGACAACTATTATTAGGTGAAACCTTCGTTAATATAAGCCCTACTTAAGCCTGTATTGTATAATTATGGTTTAGTTTAACCTGAATGATTCTTTGTGTGTGCTTAATAATTGCTTATGTAGCATGTCAACAAAATGTAAAAGCACATTGCATGGCAGAATAAAGTAAAAAAACAAAATGCAACATTGTACTTGCTTATTTATCCACAGTGGAGTTTGTTCTGTGTTTGTTTGATATTTCAAGGGATGGGAAATTTTATTTCATTTATTAGGCCACCTGGTTGAAAAGCCATAGACTCTCTGAAAAGCTAACGTAATCACTGTAAGCCAAGAACCCCCATGGAGAGAAGAAAAAGAAGGAAGTTTCAGATGTGGGAGGAAAACCCCTAGAGATTCATTCTATGCCAACCCGGCTACCCTAAATTCAATATGTCTGCCTGGTGACGGGAAAAAAATAATTTCTTTAGATATAAATAAATCATGCACTTTGAGGAAAGCAGTGAGGATACTGTTCCCAGAGGTACTTTGAAATCTATAACTCCAGGGGTAACACAAAGATGACAGCATTTCAACAAACCTAAAATTTTGAACCTAGTTTTATCGGTGGTGAGGTGGTGACTCTAACCCCTCAATTTCTAATGCAGGATGGGTGGATGAGGGAAAGGCCCTTTGGTGCCTGTTTTTTTTAACACAAAGAAAAATGGCAGGCCCAAAGTTGGTCGAGGTCTATGTGGTGGAGCAACCAAGCCTACTATACCATCTGAAGTCAACAACAAAATAAGTGTTTTTAGTCTTTTTCAAAGGAATGCAATTTGGTAAATTACCAAGTGGAGCAGTCTCCAAATATTTAGGCCAATAATGGAATTTCACACATTTTAGATTAATTAATAGACCCTTCCATGACATCACAAGCTATATCAGCAGGCTTACCGAGCTCAAAGGAACCTCGGCGATGGCGACCTATGCAAAGGAGTCAAGTGTGAAATTCTATAAGTGTGGTGCATCCTTTCACATCCCTGTGCAAGTTGTAACAGGTTGTAAGAAAGGGACCAGACTAACTGCCCTTCCAGCCTGAGATTGCTAACAATGATTAGAATGGGGGAAAGGAATCCCTATCATGGAGGATTGAGGTTCCCAAGGGTCATGTCACACCAGGTAATTTACAGGCATCCTGTTCCAGGCAATCTCCATGTTCACATGTTTTTCTTGGGGATCGTAAAAGGCATTAAAAATTACTCGTGTGCTACCAAAGTAGTCTGGTGCCGGGTAGTTGCCTCCAAGTTTCCTGTAAAAGTTGCCTCGTGTGACAAGGCCCTAGTCATCAAATGTGTCTAGCAGTGACACTCAAATAAACAAAACAGGACAAAATCTGCAATTTTGCTTCACATTCACTCATACTTTATTAATACAGAAAGAAAAAGGGTGAACAGAATTATCAAAAGCAGTGAACTAAATCTACACAGCGACTAAAACTACTCATTATCATATAAGAGTTATGCCAAAAATAGAATGCTCTTCCAGCAATTTTATCTTGAATAACCTTATATGGGTTGCATTTCGATTGTGCAATACATGTATATTATATGCATGTGTTAAACAGATGTGTTTGTAGGGGCTACTGGTATAGCAATAACCGATCCTGGGGGATGGCTTATTTTCACAAAACTAGGTTTGCAAACTTCAAGTTTAATATTTATCCTGTATCGTTCACTGAGAGTGAATCATTCAGAGAATTTGGGTAATCATTTCCCATTCTTGCTTCCCTGTCAAATCGACGGGGAAAACCAGCAGCCTTTGAATCTGTTGGATTATAAGTGTAATTAACATGTAAAAAACATGTACATTCAGGCAAAAATTTTGAGCTAGTTTATGTGAAACAGTGTTTAAAAAAGACTCCTCCTAAACAAAGAGATTGTGTTTATCTTGTTCATAAATACAACAAATGTCAAAGATTGTTTGATCTTAGTAGATAAAGAACTGCTAAACAGGCTATGTTGAAGATCTGTGCCCAATTTTTCATGGCTCTGCTTTTTAAAGCAAAGAATCGGTGCCTATGGAAGCAGAGAATTCCCCACTTACATCAGTGTATTTCATAGGTTAGTAAGGAATGTTTGCTTGTGCGCATGCAAATTCTATGTTTTTCGCATTTACACAGCTTGCACAGAAATTCAGGACTTGTAAGCAAAGAATGGTGATCACAAGAGCAGAATTTGGCGGTAAGCAGAGCCATAAGCAGGCCCAGTGTAGAGCTCTAAGTGTAAGTAACAATACCTGCTTCAGACAGTGTAGCAAATCTTAACAATCAACGTCTTAAACTCTGCTAAAAGACCAGAAACAGTAAGTTTAACAGCCACAATAAACATTTAAGGCATGTTCGGTTTTATAGCCCCTTAATGCATCTTCCAGAACAGCCTGTGGACATTTGATAGTAATCTGTTTTCAAGAGTATTACAATTTGCAAAAGAATAACAATAGCTGATCAATGCTAAATTTGTATTTGTTGTTGTATACATGCAAATTCAAACCAAGGATTGGTCATGATCAGTCTTTCGTAGTATTACTCTATGGGGATGCTTAAAGAGGAAGAGTCAACGATAACACTAACCTTGTACAGACCTTAAATAAACTGGGTATACAGTGTATAAAATATTAGCCTTATTTGAACTACGCAGAGTAAATAACACAGTGTACATGTAAATAAGAAATTAAACCAAAACATGTTGGAGTTTAAACTAACTAATACACTTCACCACAAGGACTACGCAAGTCACACAGTTACACCCAAATCGGTAATTAAATCACTCAAAACCAGATTCATGTCATTTGATTGGCTACAAACATGGATAATTCCTCAAACAACATTGACCAATCAAGTCTAGCATGTATTCAAACAGTGTTGAAACCTTTACGCTCCCTCATACTATTTTAAAGTGTGAAGGAAACAAATCATACTTAAAACGGGTAACGTTCAAATATGCTCAAGACTTACATAGCCTAGCACTGCCTCGTCCCATTGCCCAAGTGTGGATTATCTTGAATTTTAGTTAATGTAATTTGTCTATATTATGGCGGGAATGTTTACCAGAGGGCGATTACTGAGATCGCTTAGTTTGTGGAATGGAAAAAAGGAACATCCAAATCTGGCTGTTCCCTTTCCAGTAACTGCCTCATGAAATGAAACTGTAACTCAACCTTGAGAAATTGTTGACCGCATTTCTATTCGTGTGTAAGGTCTTATTATATTCACTAGTATAGTGTTATAAATATTTAGTTCCTCAATAATGAGATTGGAATGGGGGATAACACATGGTTTTTTCTTTCCACAATGTATACTGCCCTTGATTATGAACACTGCTTTACATAGTGATTCTATGATGTTTGCTTCGGCTGATCTGTTATTTCCTGTCGACGTCATACATTTCTCATCTGGGTCAATCGAGGGCTCACTTCTTTGCAAATTTCCACAGATACCATTCAGGCTATTAAAATCTTGCTTATGGAAAGTAAAATTGAAGTTTGAAATGTACCCAATGTGGGGGACTATTGGCGGATATCAATCCACTAAGACATAAATGTATGCAGTAGTCAAAATGAATATTTGTCTTTTTGAGACATTAGTAAAGTGTGCTGAGTTTTAAGGACTGGTTCTAATTCCAATTAGAAGACGGAACAAATCTTTGATTAGACATGGTTTGAGTGGAGAGTACAGACAGTCTCCGAGATAGCATTCCAACTTGCCAGTAGCTAGCTAGATAAAAAGACTTCACATGAGGCATCACTCATTTGAAGAACATCATACATTGTGGTTCACCCGACAGCAGTATTCCAAATTCTATACGGTTTACATTTTGGCCATGATCATTGGTTACGAGACATGTTGGGTTTCACAGGCTACATCTATCCACCCTGTCAGCCATCTTAACGAGCACTGATAACATTTTTTATCACACAACTACGCATTATTCATAATAACGCAGTCAAAGTCTTGCTAAAAAAAATTAATAATTGGTTTGGGAACGAAAAGTTATAATGCTAGGCGCAATTCAAAGCCAAAACCCAAGTTGCCGATACAACCAATATGCTATCTGCCCCTGGTGGTTAAGGTACATGTTTATAGAGTAGCGGAAGGGCACCAGACATAGGATGAGGCAATATACATGTAGGAAATAGTTTCTATACTGGGGGCTTTTTGCAAACCACAGCCATCTGCTTTGTCTGTCGGCTAATGCTACCTGATCCAAAACCAGAATACACAGGTTACAAAACACCCCAATTTGCAGTAAAGCTACACGTCCCAACTGTTCTTGCACAATTCAACAAATTACTGAATCCACTAAAAGGTCTGCAGACCAACCATCAATAGTCTCCCATTGGTGAAGGTTGCTAAATATATAAAAGGCAATTGTGTATGAATGGTATAATTTATTGTAAATTCATGCTGGTTATACAATCCAGGCAACTTAGGGGGCATTGTGTCCTTAATAAACTGTGCAAGTCTCGGGCGTATCCAAACATTGGGACCCATTAAAGTGCATGAGTTTATTTCCTTCACAAGTTAAAGCAAAGTACTCGGGGCCAAAGTGGTTCCAAAAATGTTGGAAAATGCATGAGACTTACACGGTCAACTATGAATGCTATGTCGTCTGAAATCCATTGCAGTCATTCCTGTGAACCAAATGAGAATAATTTCAGAACTGTCAGATTCAAACAATAGCAGGGACAAGGTGCATAATTATTAGTATTACTAGCCCCTTTGTTAGTCACACAGTGCTTCAATGTGGAGATTGCAGTGTTAACAGCCCACTGATTAAGTGAAGTACAAGGCTTGGTATTCCAAGGTGACTTGTGATGGTTTTGTAGTAGTCCGTGGATTAAGCTAAAACTCGCTAGAATCGCTGGTGAGGTCCACATCGTTTTGGTCTGAGCCTATCATGTAGTCAAACTCCAGGCCTTCCATCTCGATGTTGGGCAACTACAAAGTAAAAAAATATTTCACTAATAAACAATTCCGTCCTCACTCCAACTATTTGTTTGAATATGATAGGACAACACCAATGGACTGTGGCTCAACTTCAAATGCTTCAGTGTAACATGAGTGATTATAAAATGGTTGTCATCAGTCAGACTCGGTGTGACTGAAGTGATTTCCAGTTAAAGAGACGACAATACTATACCACTTCTGAAGTAAAGTTGAAATCATTGTAATGCCTCACATGTATAGCCCTGGCAGGGGGCATCAGTGACTAGCCAGCAGGACCAGTTAGCTTGTCATTTCACTAGTCTGTTGGCGTTTTTCAGTAGTCAATGTTTCAAATGAAATTGGAATGCTTTTCAACACTGAACTAGCCGGCCAGACCACTTGTGAGAGAAGTGTTTTAATTGGCATTTGTTCAGCGGACCACTGTTAAGGGAGAACGCTGCCTGGCCTTTTTACACACTTGATGAGCATAGTAACATTAACGCAAATCCTGCCGATATGATTGGGATTGGGAAGGAGACCAACCAAATTCTCATTGCCCGTCTAGTTTTGCTGACCCTTGCGTTTGTTATAAATTTCAACACCGAAAATGTCCAGCTACAATAAACACTTTGTATGTCTTTGGTTGTTAAAGTTTGTTGGAAATAAAATGACAATACTGCCCTCTATCATCAAGTTATTTTGTTAGGCCTTTTTTATTGATAAAATAAAGACGACTTAACTAAAAAACAGTGCATGCAAAATTCATTGATGGCCTTTTTTGATCGAGTTCGTAGAAACAAATGAATGTACTATCCTTGCATCATTGACTAACACTACAGGGTTTAAGTATTATTTGAGAAATATTGGGCAATGTCATGAATGTCAGCATTATGGAAATATGAAACTGAATATATAAAGTGAAACTGACACACTGCATAGCTTTGATTATCATATAATATGTTAATTCGCAATGACTTCATTAAATATTTAAAATTAATAGAGAGGATAAGTTTGCCCTTCACCAACAATCCATCATGTAGTACATTGTATTCGATAGCAATCATCAACTACCAATTGTTATCACGCAAGTATTAAAGGCGACAGTTTTTTGGATCATACCTAAATTAAAAGCTTTGGCAGTGGCCATGGCCCGCTTGCTGAAAATGCCTTTTCTTCAACTTTGTTGCTAAAGCAAATAGCCATAGCCAATAGCCAATAGCCATAGCCAAAGTCACTTGATTCAAACACAGCCTTACATGGATTTGAAGGGGAAATAAGTCAAATGTTTCTAGTGGGATGACAAAACTACAAAAGGAACTGCGACTTGAGCTAGCCATCTGTATGGAGTTTGACTTTACGCTATGAGATCAGTACATTACAGCATGCATGAGGACCTGAAAAAATGAATACAAAGCAGGTGGACTATTTCATTATGAAGCCATCTTCTTTCCCTTGATGCAATGAATGACTTTTGAGGCACTGAATAGTAGGTGGCAGCAGACGGCGTACAAAACTATAACCCACTGTTCTCAAAAATGTAGGCGTGCCCAGAATTTCATGAACAATGGAAATTTATCTGCTGCCACCCAGAGACAAAAAGCCGACCAATCATTGGCTGTGTCTGAATCAAGTTTTTGGCTGTGGCTACTGGCTGTGGCTACTGGCTGTGGCTACTGGCTTAAATACATGTAAGAGTAGAATCAGCAAGCTAGCCACAGTCACAGTACTAATACTAACAGTGGTCAAATCTGACCAAGAATAAATACACTGACTATCAATGCGTCATGTCATTGTGTCTGGTTGGTCTCCAATCAAGGCTTGAAAGACAACTTCATGACAATACAAAAATGAAGATGGCTTCAATGTGACAGAGGTCAAGAAAAAGCAGCATGAAACTCAAAACGAATTGCCAAGTTACAAACACAGTGCAGTGGTTATATAGAACAAGTAACCTTTGTTTACAAAAAGAGTGTTCTTCTACATTCCAGGGCCTTTCAGGCAGGCAATATACTATGCTGGTCATATGGGAGATTGTACATTTTGTGTCATGATTTCTACATTAACTCAAGAATAATAAAAGTAACAGCTGAAAAAGTTAAAAGTTATTAAAAATCAGAAAGTGCAATCTTCAAAAGAAATAAGATTTTACGGTTTTGGGGGCTGTGTACAAACTGTGCCTGCAGGAATTTCAGGCTCTGTGGCTCTTTTGTAAACAAGTAATGTCACAGGTTACATGGTCTATATTTAAATGGGTAATAATCGTGAATATTTACAGATGTGAGGAAAGTAATGTATGTATGGCTGGAACCATGGGTGTACCATTTGTTATAAAACATATCACAGCATGCAGATGAACAACTGAGAATAAATCTTTGCAGATTGTGTTTTACTCTTTGTTGATATAGAGATGGATAATCAATTTAGAAATGAAGTTTTTCAATTTTGTCATTCATAACATGTCGCCCATCATGGGACAATGTTGAAAATGTACGCCCATGATTTCAGCAGTACACAATATGTGTACGGATCTGTAAGTGCTGGTCAAGATTAAGGTACAGCATTGGTAACATCGTACGTAGGACAGGTAGGAAACCAGTCAAAGACAGTACATGTTATAAAAAACTTATTTTGGCAATTTTGTTGTGCTTAGCTACTTTTGTGCTTAAGCAGCACTAGTCCCAGGAAAAACATTCATCTTTGGGAGATTAACTTTATAATTTTCTTTTGGGTTGAAATGTTGATATTATTTTTTTGGTTTTGGTAAAAATAAGTACCAGATGCTTCACCTTATCTTTGACTTATACATGTATGCATGCTAGCCACTCAAGGACTGATGTAGTGTTAATATAAAGGGTCAATACACCATTCCCCCATGTAAACAAAAGATACGACACACAGGATAGTTTAGAACAGCAAGGGAAATCTTCAAAAGTCTTGGGGGAAGCGGAATTTAGGGAGACTTGTCCCCAACTCTTAATTCATCTTGGGTCCACCTCATCACCAGTAATCGCATCCTTTTTAACTTCAGGATAAGGGTCTTAAACTACACAAAGCCTTGTCTTACCTCACTTGGGATCTGTAGAAGGGAGAAGGAAGTGAAGAAGAGGGAAGAGGAGAGGCAAGAGTAACTTAAAGTGTGGTGTGATTCCCAGGGAAAACTAAAAGTTATGAGCGTGAAAATAATGTCAACAAATTATCGCCATCTCTCCTCCTTAGTCAGTTATTTGTACACAAGGTTTTCTGTCTCAAAATGCAACAACTCTTTAATTCCTTTTTTCACTAACGGCAGGTAATAGCTTTTAATTGTTGTCATATTTCTTTTGAAATGAATAATGCTACATAAATAAAAATCAATGAATAAGTTTGTTTGTGGCTTTTCCTTAAACTGTCATTAATTTGGAAGTGGGATAAGCGCCTTTTCTTATCCTGTTTTTATAAAAAAAAGGAACACAATACTGGTTAATATTTTCAGCCTAAACTATTAAATGTTGGAGATGAAACTTTGTGGTTAAAACGTGGTTATAATGTTACAACAGGATATAAAAAAAATATATATATTTTGATTGGTTTTGTTAAGCAAGGGGAGTCAAAATTTCTTCATCTTTGTTTACCTCCAAACCCCTTGGAACTGTAGTAACTATAAATTGGTACTGTAAGAAGGAGAGTTGACATCTTGGAAAGGAGACTAATTCTAGGAGCACAAAATGAGGATGATTTCTATGTACATGTACTACAGTCTGTGTTGTTGACCTTATCGTCACAGTGTAGCCCACAGTGTAGCCACCATTGTTTTCAACGCACTTTATCTTCAAAGCAATGCTTAGGTTCTAAACAGGAAGCAACATGAGATTCTTAAACACTAGATGGCAGCCAAAAAAACGAATAATTTTCTGCAGATCTGAGACTTTTGAAAAACACAAGTCAGAAATTTTTTTTTTTTTTTTAATGACTCATTTTAAAAGTCAACAGTAAGTGCGTTTAGCAAAAAAGTGCGCACTCTACAGTTTACCATGCAGAAGGTATTTTCCCTAAAAACATTTTTTTTTACTCAAGCCACTTAGCGGCCCACGGAAGATTGAGACCTTTTTAATGGCCGACATGAATGCAAAAAACCATTCACCGGCATCACAAAAATAATGTCTTATTCTGTAAGCACAGAAAAATACAACCTGCTGCTTTGCAAACCAAGAACAAACTTGACATACAGAAACTTGAGATCAACATGTCAACTTGTAAATCTTTGTCAAGGATACACTGCAAAAATGGCCTCTAGAGGGTGCACTGTATTTCAAAATTCCAAGCACTGAGACCCAGGCATCAGCTTTCATGATTTAGCATTTCTATCGAATATCTACAACTTCAAAATCTGCATTTGGAATCTACAAAAATAATCTGCCTTTTTACTGTAGGCATGGCTACTCAATGTGCTAAGAGTGTTCGGATAGATTGTCAAATAGGGGCAACCACACAAACTGTTAAACATGTAACATCACATCAACTATGGAAAAAACACCTAAAAGGCATGCAAAATATCTACAATGAAGACTATAAAAAACTGTTAACACTAAACACCAATATGATCATGCAGTGACAATGTCAGCAACCCTTTACAGGGCCCAACTTCATGGCTCTGCATACTGTAGACTTCTGAGCTTACATGTACAACCCATAGAACGATGTGCTTTACAGAGCACTGTAAGCAAAGAATTCCACGGTAAGCAGTGCCATGAAATTAGACCCAGGTCAACACTTGCATATCAGTATCACCCTGAATGGAATAACAAGTATTTAACCTCACCCTGTGGGCAATTCCATCCTTGCTCACGTTACATTAACCACTTTACCCAATATCTGTTTTCTGAATCCTTTATGTGACTTGATACTCGTGTTGTGTCATGGACAATAATAAATTGATCAATTGACAAAAGTCTTTCTGGTAACTTGGTGTATGTACTGCACCTCAATGCAACGTGAGTAACACTGGATTTGCCAATTCATGTCACATGCAACTTGCATACATATATATAATAATAATATATGTCATTATAACAAGTTAGCTGCGGTACCAGCATTGCATACAAGCTTTGGATACACATATCATAATTTGTTATCCAAATGACCTCTCTCATTTCTAGGAGCAAAGCTTAGCAGCTGACTTTGCAAGCACCCCGCATTAGACTGAGCCACTTCTTTGCATTTTAGATTAGCCAGGCTCAATGCAATCAAACAGGGAAGCTAAAGTAATGCACTCCTTTGGCTGGAATAGATGAATGATTTTAAAATAAATAACATTTTGCTCGGTCTTCTAGAAAATTGACCAATCACAACCTGGGATGCTTGGTCTTCTAGTGAATTGACCAATCACAACCTGGGATGCTTGGTCTTCTAGTGAATTGACCAATCACAACCTGGGATGCTTGGTCTTCTAGTGAATTGACCAATCACAACCTGGAAGTACAATCCCAAATTCTAGAGTGCAAACAAGCAGCTGCCTTTTGGAGCAGAGATGCAAGTGTTATCAGATCAAGCATGAGGCGTGGGACTTATCCATGTGTGAGTGGGACTTAATCCATCAATCCTAAAAGAGGGGCTTGCATGTGTCCACTTACCAGCCACTGGAGAGGTGAGGAATTAATGACATAATCTGCCAGTTGAGTGGACGCTTGGGACAAATTGTTCAGTTGCTCCCTACAGGTGGTCAGAAGGCCAGCAGAAACATCGCTGAGAACGTGTGCCTAATGAGTGAAAATAAAATGCATTATTTGGTATGGCAG
Source organism: Leptasterias polaris (assembly GCA_037783415.1). Lineage (NCBI taxonomy): Eukaryota > Metazoa > Echinodermata > Asteroidea > Forcipulatida > Asteriidae > Leptasterias > Leptasterias polaris. The sequence goes on along the minus strand of JAZGTN010000181.1, from coordinate 155,994 downwards.
TTTGATTTAGTATGGCAGTCATTTTTGCCATCCGATTAGCCTTGCTCAAGGCGGTCGGTCGCAGTTTTCACTCCAAAAAGACGCCGTAAAATCCACCACTAGCCTATACACAAGCACTGTGCGTAATGTTTGTATCACATCGCACGACGCCCGTACTACTACTGTGCGCAGGTCATCCGCACTCGTATTACTATTCGCATGCGGAGGCCGTAGGCCGACAGCCTTGTCGCGTCTGTATCTACCGGGTTTAATGTGTTTCCTGTTTTTATTTCCGCTAGCCCCCCCATTTTCGTCCACTATTGGACGAAAATGGGGGGGCTAGCGGATATGCTGGTATGCAGATCATGAATATTTAAATCTTTCGTTCGGCCGACTAAACAGTGCAGAATGGGAGGCAAATGAATGATTCATTTTCGACGGTCCAATCACAAGCTTCCCTCATTATGACCTTTGTACCATGCTTCCACACAAGCACACGATTCGAACACCGTGGCCGTTGAGACTGGGAGACTGGTTGGACGAGTCCATTTTATCTGAGGGTGATGAAATCTTCAAATGTTGTAAACACGTAGGCCTAATCTTTACACTATAGTAGAGAACATTCGAAAATGATTATTTTTACGTTGTTAACTGCTTTAGTAATTTGAAACTACAGGCCCTACTGTTATGATGTTAGTGCTGATAGAGAAAGAATTTCAACGATACGATTTTCTTTTTCTTTGTTAACGGTAAGCATCTCTTTAAAAAAATGGAGTGTACTCAAACCGCGATTGCAAATGATTGCGCAATGCGCCCCCCATCCTATTAGTAAACATGACTTCCGCCACTGACCAATGGGGTCTTGTCTGATGCACGCATTATAGTAATGACCCCGGCTAGCTCAAAACAGAACCATCAAGGCGTTGATTCAGATAGTCTACGTGTACACATCTCACACCACGCAAGCACTGCGTTACACATGCTTGGCACACATCCAGAGACTGCACATAGCTCGGGTGCATGGGTAGCGCAATGGCGCAATAGCGCAAAGGGAAAACCAACTAATCTAAAAAAGACAATTAATAAATGAAAGTAAAACTCCAACGCCTTGGTCAAGGCTACCATCCGATCTAAAAACCTATACCAACCAAACTTGAATCAAAATCAATGCTGTACCGTACCTTTCAAGCAAATAACCTTTGTAATATACGTGTACATCTGTATTTAATTTAATTAACAAATAATCATACATGGAAGCTCCGAAGTTGAAATAAGTCGAAATAACTCTGAAAGGTTTCCTGTTTGAAATGCTCTCAACTATAAAAATTAAAAAGATGATGGCTAGCTATAAATACAGCAGGGATGAGATTCAACGACTTTGCAAAATTGCTGGTCGACATCGTTCCCTGCAGTCCTTATTACCTCTTCAAAGGAATGGTACAAAGAATCTGCCAGTTTCCTGGTCTCCTGGACCTTTTCACGGAATTGCTGCGGGAGGAGAACAACGGAGGAAGCGACGTTCTCGGTGATTCCACGCAGGCGTTTAGCAAGGCTACGAGCAATGGCAAGGGTCTTCTGGTCACCCTCCTATAAAAAAGGATAACAAATGAAAACTAAAGAACTTTATGATAACAGGAGTCAAAATGGCTTTTTAACCGAAAAGGGCATTTATGAATGGGAATAAAAGATAAGTGACTTTGTCTTAAATGGTCGTTTAAGGGACCAAGCTGAAAGCTAAGTCCTTTATCGCACGGCCATGACCCTGCAAGGTGTCCTTTTATAGCGGCCGTTTCAGATCAAGTCACTAATCTTTTATTCCCCTACGTGGCGTGTCGTGGCCGAGCGGTCTAGATCACCGGACCTAAGCTCTGGTGTTTTCAGCAGCAGAGTGTGGGTTCGATACCCGGTCATGACACTTGTGCCCCTGAGCAAGGCACTTAACCATAATTGCTTCGAAAAAGTTGGGAAGGTAGTGCATTCTGCTCTACCAGCCAGGCTCCTAGTGGATGATACCCATGCCTACATCCTTAAGGACTGTGAAGGGGGTAACCCTGTTTCAGCCCCAGGAGTAGGAGGCAATGTGCTCCTGGTGTCAATTGATTTGGGTCGATAGCCCAAATCAGTTATGTGTAGCCCTCACGTTGAAGTGGCCGTCCGTGGCCTTGTGAGTTAGGCGATATCTCATTAAAAAAATAATGTAAAAAAAAACATGCAAGTGCAATATAAATAGATCGATCCATTAAGCCCCACCTCCTTACGAGTCGACCAATCACAGCCGCGAAACCCGATCACCATTGGTGCAAAGATCACCAAACGGCTCAAATGGTGATCAGATTTCGCGGTTGTGATTGGTCAATGAGAAATGGGCGTGGCTTAATGGATCGGTGTATTGAGATGATTAGACAGTTATGTATTAAATATTGTTTTCAAGACATAATTTCACTGTTCAAGAAGTTGTTGGAAAGAACAACGTGCCAACTTTAATAGACTGATTTAGGGAAAAGTAAATGCACACGAACAGATGCGTACATCATATACTGTACCACCACCGAGTCTATAACAAGAGATTTGTTGAGTGTTATGAAGGTCGGGGAGTTTCTGTTGTACAACTTTGGAGTACTTGGCACAAAAAGCTGCATCAAAAGTGTAATTTTTTTATCATCTCAAAAAACAAAAAACTTGTTCAACTTTGTGAAAAATCATGAACTAATGCAGTCTTTAATAAACATAAATGAACTTTAGGCCATTTATTCTTGAATACTTGGATTACGGATTTCTAAGCTACAAATATGAGCGGGGACCAGGAAAAAAAAAAAACGAAAAAAAGAAGGCACGCGGGCGGCTTCTAAAACGAATGTAAACTATAGACCTCATAAGCCCTTGCTCTAACTTTTTCACTTGACTAAACCGCCAGGCTTGTCAACATAACAGTACGTTTCTAGCTCGCACAATTTTTCACTAGCCGGAAATTCGAGACCAAAATTCTGAGCGCAATCAACCCGCAAAAAAACCCCCCAAAATACAACAAAACAAAACTAAAATAGAAAGAGAAAATCTTACATTATACAGTTAAATACTCTATCCTAAAGTGGTAATTTTTGTAGAATGAAGCCGGAACGTTCTGTATTTTTGTAGAACAAGCTAAAATTTCCACGGAAGTGTGCTCTGTTTTGACCATGCTGCCGACGGAATGTGCGTGAGTACCAGCAACAACAATGCTGTTTAGATAGGTTAAGCGCACACCAGCAAATAATGTTATTGCAATGTCGGGGAATAACCGCTTTTGCTGAATTTTTTGGGCGGGGATTTTTTTAATTTTTTTCCAAAACACGATTTTTTCGGGCGGCGATTCCGTAATCCAAGTAATCAAAAAAAAATTGCCTTATCTCTAGAATGCCATTCCAATATAAAAACAGGCTCTGGGTACAATGTATTACAAATCAATCATATTTTTGAGGGTCACAATTAACATCAGACACGGTTTACACACCAAAGATTATAATATTTACTTTGATAGGAGTATGTTTTGGGGCAAATAAAAGGCCAGGGGGTTACATCTAATTTGATGAAGTTTGATGTTTGAACTGTCTAATCTCTTTTCTCCTCGTTACCTTATCATTCACTTCTTGATCTTCGGCACCTTTATCTTCTTCTCCTTCTCCTTCTCCTTCAGTAGTTGTCCAATCATTCCAAGTCGTCCAGAGCTTCTCCTTAGCACCATCAGCTTTAGCATGAATGGATTGATTGGCATTACCGATGCTGGTCTTGGCATAATCAATCTGAAAATAATTACAGCCACTTGGGTGTCAGTGTTAGTCTATCAACCCTAACAACTCACTAGTGTCTTTGGCCAGAGACCGACCCATACCCGCCAAAATCCTTCAGCCTATGGTAACTCAAAACCCATTATATCTGGACTAGAAGGTAAGGTCATCCTTTGGTAATGACCCCGAAAATGTTTTTTTTTCTATCAGAAATCTAACTCTTTTTTAAGATGGTGATGGTAGTAAGCATCCTGTGAAATTGATTTGTCTAAAATGCCGCCACTGATTAGAATTCAATAAAAACATTTGAATCTGAGAAACAATTCATGCATGAATCATTTTTCAGATTTCTGAGGGTTGGTGTCCATTCACGCATGCTGCAGCCAGAGATATGGTTGGTACCCACCGTCACCTTGCTAAACATGGATGAATTCAACGTTCTTGTAAAAAATACCGGAACAGCTTTTTGCTGTTTTCTCAACAAGTAGACAGCTGAAACCTTCGCATGTGATTTTTATTTTATCTGTCTTGATATTTTACCAATATCAGCATTACGTTGACAAAACTACACAACGACCCTACCATTAATAATAAGACTGGTGAGCCTTCTCCAATGATAAGTAGTTGGGCCTGCAGTGCCTCATTCTACAAAGTCATACAACTTCCTGACTTTAAACGATTCAGGATTGTTTGGATTAAGTATTTCCCATGAATTGGATTCCATCTACTCCAACTACCTGCAGATTGTTGTGTTCCATTGTTAGATGTCATCCACAATCTACACACTCTTTGATAACACTATGACTGAATTGAACACCCTTGAGGCTATATACATTTGACAATTACACAAACCCCTGTACCATACCTGGATTTTTTAGTCGTGAAGGGGCAAGGGCCTACTAGGTGAATAAATGTTATAGGGAATTTTGAAAAAAGGGCCTCAAGACTGAGAAATGGTTAACAGAGTACAAGATCGCTGTTCTAGACTCCAGGCTAAAAAGACATGACTTGTAAACCTCATCACTTTTTCTCAAATTACATTCTTCTTTTCTGAAGAGGAGAGAATTCTCAACATGGTTTTGATTGGCTAGCAGGCTTGCGGTTTCAACTTCCAAAATACCATCCTCCTAATTTACTCTCCCATCAGCATGAAATAGACAAGACTCGTCTGGCACCCAGACTCACCAAGTCTACAGTGAAGTGCAGTCTCTCGATGGTCTCCTGGCTGCGTTTCTGGGCGTAGCGGATGTTTAACAATGCCTTCTTGTGGATGCGATGACGCAGCTTGTCGGTGAGGATCCCAACACGCTTCACAGTAGTAGGTGTTTCCTTTTCCATGATCTCTTCTTCCTCCTCATCAAAGTCAATTTTCATCTCGCCTGATTCCTCTGCAAGGGATGAAAAAAACAAATATCGGAAGATTAGAACTGGCCTCTCGTAAACAGGCATAATTAACCCTCTTGCTGTCTGACCATTCAATACCATTCACTGTGGTTTTGAATGATAGATAAGCTATGCCAGCCTTGCAATATGATACCATGAGGGAATGCATGTACACAGTACACAGTACACAGTACACAGTTAGTTCTGTGCACAGTTGTGCCACCATACACAACTTTGGCAGTTGAATGGTTTCAAATGGTTGGTCAACTCACTTGAAAATGTTGCGAACAGTAGGAGGGTTAAGGGTCAAGAGGTTCAGACATCTACTGGAAAATGTGGGGGCGATAGGTTCGAATCCAATCTGAGTACCCTGTGGGTTTTTATCCGACAGGAGTCAAAAAGTACACAGTGCTTACCACACATTATGTTAAGATAAAACCAAAACAAAGGGCGATTAAAACAAGATAATTCTGTCTATCCAGGCAGACACCAGCCTTGAGACTGTAAAATATGTTTCAACGAACTCTGACTTCGCTGATAAGCATTGTATATTTACTGGGCATGCTAGATACATCAAAGTAGATGCCGCCAATCACAAGGATTACAGTCTTTACTATAATGATTGTATAATCAGTGCTCACTTTGGCAAGGCTGGCTCTAGAACTTGATGTTTTTTGAGACACAAGTTTGTGACAACTGTTACCTAGACTTTTTTCCTAAGGCATCTTGGACAAAGATGCACATCTGTCATTAGTTGAAAGACATTTCACTGCCTTGTTTATTTAAAACAAGCCGAAATATTTAACTGTTCATGTGAACCTGGTAGAGTGTTTTAAAATATTAAACGGATCGTGGAAGATAGCTATTTTTGTATTTGATAGGCCACATAAACAAAAAACAAAAAGGCTAATTATTCCAAATCATTCTTTTCAAAGAGTCATTAAATTTACCCAAACTTTAGACTTCTAAGTTCTACAAAGCCAGCACATTTTTAGTTTGATTCTTTCCTCCTTGAAAACAAATTATTCAAAAAAACAAATAAAAAATCCTCATCCTTCTGTTTTTGAAAAAAACAGGACATTCTAAAACAGGACAATCAACTGTATTTTTCTACTTGGCCTTAACTCAAGTTTCAAGAAGGTCAGATGGATTACATGTAAAGTTCATGTATTGTTCAACTAAAAGCCATTGTTCAAACAAAGATAATGGCAAGGCTTTAAAAAATACAAAATCTAATCTTAACTAATTTGTAACAAACAAACGCAGGAGATGAAACTAGAACCTTCCCATCAAACATTCTGATTTAACTATTTTTTATGATTAATGTTGAGATTTAGTCATCTTTCACTAATCCTTTAAGGTCACTCAACATGCTCAGCAAAAACAGAACTTTTTCAAAGGGGGATGGGAATTATCAAAATCAAATCTTGTGTGAATTTTCAAGATCATTATGAATATTAGTTTTCTTTTCAGTCATAAATATTTATGTCTTGCCGGACAAGGGGGAAAGAACTTTTGACAATTTGAGAAATTTGTAACAAAAAACGTGTAAGACAATTATTTTTAAAGTATGCTCTCACAAAATCAAAAACACACCAACACTTTGATTTGGATTGTTATGTTTCCAACCTAAAAGCTTCAATTTGGGAAAGCAAACAAAACAACTGTGAAAATCATTCAAAACACAATTTCATTCTCTTCAAAATACAATTTCATTCTCTTCAAAATAAACTCAACTTGTAACACAACAAAATAACCACAACGAAAGTTATCTAAAGTTTTCTAGGTACGGCCGAAAATCTGGTGAATTTTCATGGCGCGCTGAGGAGTAATGACGCATATGTTTAATAACGCATGAGTGCTAAAGGGTTAATGAGACCCACCAGCGACTGGTGACTGCCTCGTAGGCTTTTGAACGGAGAAGAAGTAGGCGAGTCCCAATGTTCAGATGCACCATCCATAGAAATAGAGTCTGTAAACCAGTTTGATGAAGAGGACTGTGTCAATGATTAATGTCGGGTACTTTGGAATGAACCTTAATGCACTGACGTCATCAAGCCGCCAGCATGATGATGAAACAATGTGAAACGCACAGCTATTTACACACGGACCACAAAGGATCGACCAATAAGCAACATGCTTCCTTTTTTTTTTTTTTTTTTTTATGAGATGTCGCCCAATTCACAAGGCCACGGACGGCCACTCAAGGTGAGGGCTACACATAACTGATTTGGGCCATCGACCCAAATCAATTGACACCAGGGGCACGTTGCCTCCTACTCCTGGGGCTGAAACAGGGTTACCCCCTTCACAGTCCTCAAGGATGTAGGCATGGGTATCATCCACTATAGGAGCCTGTCTGGTAGAGCAGAATGCACTACCTTCCCAACTTTTTCTAAGCAATTATGGTTAAGTGCCTTGCTCAGGGGCACAAGTGTCATGACCGGGTATCGAACCCACACTCTGCTGCTGAAAACACCAGAGCTTAGGTCCGGTGACCTAGACCGCTCGGCCACGACACGCCACTGCTTTTGAACTCTAGCCAAGGGTGCATACACTGTATGGTTTGTGGACAAATACATGCAAAGCTTAACCACTTATTGCTGAGAGTTCCGAGATTTGTCTTTGCTCACCCAACAAAATTAATATTCAGAATTTCAGGAAATTTGTTGTCAAAGAGAATATTGTTGTCACAATTAAACCATGATTTAACCAAGTAAAGACGACAAGTGTTCTTATTTAATGTTCCTGGATTTCATTTTTTCTTTGGGAGGAAATGTGGCTTTAGTTCACTGAGAATCACAGCCGACAATCTGCCACGGCAAGCTTGAATCTCAGACTTACCACCCATACCGAATATAATGGTGGCAGCCCAACAAACTCTTGATAATCCTTCTTACTAAAGGGCAAAGGTCTGAAATAGGGAATTATAAACTACATTTAAGCTCCGGACAAGGGAGGTTTGGAGTTCCCTTTGTCTATTCTTGTTACGGGCAAAACAAAGCAAAACATGGTGAGTCTTTACTTGTCTGCCAAGGGCACCTCTGGATATTTTTTCAGATGTGTCAAGGGGTCTTCCCTTCGAGTGTCCAGAAAAATGTGTCTTATGAAACATCCTCCAGCGGTAAGTGGTTAAAGCTTTATTCTAAATTGATTTGGATCTTGAAGGACCTTTGGTTTGACTGATTACTTCACTTCAGAAGTGTTCAATTCTACCCAACAGTTTCTTCAGAAACATTGACTGAACTAAAAAAAACAGTTGTGAACACTATGCTAAATCCATATGTAGTTCTTATTGAAACATTTGCAACCCAATGTGACATTTTTGCAACCCAATGTGACACAAACTGAGTGTATTAAACGGATATAGACAATTTGTCCACAGCTGCAATCTGGCCTAGGTACATGTAGCTTCATTGTATACATAATGCAATGGAGAACAAATTGACGCAAATAGTAGACTTTGGGCCAATGCCAAAAGCAGTGACTTGTCAGCAATTCAAAACTTGGGAACAACCCAAGTTTAAAATTTGTCACAATCACATCATGTGACATAGGCCTACATGTACACCATAAAACTTTGTTGGTTCAATGGTAATGACTCATAAATATGTACACAATGACAGTTCACAATCACCACACACAAAGCTGTATTCGGCAAGCTACCTGCTTCCCACTATAGGCTACGTTATTCAAATGGTTACAATGTTTCACCTGATCTTTATCTCTTCATTCTATTCATTACAAGTTCAATAAAGTACCAGGACACTCTCTTTAAAATTATTTTGCTATAGCTTGATTTCATCATCTGTCGACTGAGTCATATATTTTGGGGATTACACAAGCTTGTCATGACCGCCAACAAATACATATTTGGAGAAACCAATCATTAACCCGGGAGATAAGAGAAACTATTTGTTATAATTCCAAAGTAGAAACTTGTTATCTATTGTGCCAGAGTCCCTCACTGCAGTGCCCTTATTGATATCTACTGTAATCTAACATTTACCTTTGCTCTACACCTTAGGGGCACTTATAACACAGGGTAAATATTTCATCATCTCAAAAGATTACCATAAAAGGACATTTCAACGGCAGAAAAACCAGTCGCCTGTGGCTAAATGTTACATTGACTGGTATTAGTTCTGCTAGTTTTCAATTGGACTTTGTATGCAAAAGCATCAGGGACTTCTTGTGATATAAAAAAAAACACAAGTGAAGATTGAGCCAGCGTTGGTATACTGTACATGTATTCATGTACATCATTCTTTAATGTGCAAAAACAGGAAAATTAAACACACACTTTACCATCACCAACATTGAACATGTACATGTCAGACCAAGCCAGAGTTTCTATAAAGCTTTGACCAAGAAAGCAACTTGCTCTACAAACCTACATGTGTACCTACATTATGAGTATTTGCAAGTTAATCAGTGTCGCATGCCAGAAGTGATCATTCAAATTTCAGGCTCAAAATCTTTTTAAAATGCAATTCAAAATGTACTTCCGTTACAGGTGTTAGTGTTATGGTTGCTTTTACTCGACAGATAATTATTGAATGAAAACATGGGTTGAATGTCAATGCCAAAGTCATTTGTTGCCAAGAATCACATACACCAAAACAATTTCAGAAATCAAAAATAGCAAACTTTTTTGGGTAAAATCTTACCAGTCTCATCCAGTGGCAGGCAGTACTCTACTGCGTATTCAGAGACGGACAGAGCGGTATCGATACCCAGGGAGACAGCCTTGCCTACTGGGGTGCTCATCAACCGGTTCACTCCATCAACACCCTTCTGCTTGGTGTTGTCAATCACTGCCTTAGTGCCGTCTTGGATGTTAGTCAACAACTACGGGACAAGAACAAAACACAATAACAATTTACTTATCAGGGCTGAGCGTTCCAGTGCATCGCACTCAAGATCAGAAGGCAAGATCAGCAGAGTGAGGATTAGAACCTCGGTCAAGAAACTACATGTACATGTAGTGTCCTTGAGCAGGACACTTAAAAAAAAATTCTTTTAACCCAGGTGTATAGACGATGTGACCTGTGACATCACATGTTTACAAAAGAGCCACAAAAAGAGCACATTTGTACACAGCTCAATGGAAGAAAACAACAAATCTTATGTTTTATGGAGATTGCACTGTCTGATTTTTCTCAACTTTTGATATGAAGAAAGGGGGGACATCTCAAAAGCTGTACAGCTGTTGCTTTTGTAAATTTTGAATTTATGTGAAAATTATGACACAAAATGTAAATTTTCCCATAAAGCCCGTGTAGTATCTTGCCCGGCAGGAAACGCTTTAGAATGTACAAGGTCACCACTCTGTAAACAAATTTAACATGGTCTATAAATGGGAGCTTGCGAGGGCTGAGATGGTATTGTGTTGGATTAACCCCTGAACACTAATATAAGCAGCTTGGGGTTGTATTCTCCCCATGGAGTTGATGTTTGAAGAATGGTTGAAGCATGCCTGGTGAACAGGAACACGCATTGTGAGGCAAGGTTTTAGCCAGGATTTGGTAAAAGGGTGTCCAAATCTGCTGGAAATTTAAAAACTGGGTGTCCAAATTGTTCACTTACAATACATTTACATGTAAATCTCAGATGAAACAGGGTGTCCAAATTTAAAACAGGGTGTCCAAAAGACACCCAGACACCCCTCTGGCTAACACTATGTTGTGAGGCACCTTGCTCTTGTCACTACATGCACAAGTAGGATAAGTGGGCTATAAGAACCCAGTATCATTGTTCACTTTTGCATGTATTGGTTGTGCAACATTGACATACACATTTTCTGATCACTGGTAAACAATAATGAAAATAAACTTGCTGACCATTGGCCCACAGATTTGACTGAAGCATTTCCGTTGGTGTGAAATCAGCTTTTTAAAAACATCAGCCTGCATTTGTCAAAACTCTATGGTGTAAAGTGATTTGATGCTTTCAAAGAAAGATCCATCCAAAACCACCCAAACTTGATTATGTTTTGTGAAGTTAAAACATTGTTTTCAGTGTGTAGCTGCACTGACTGAGTGGCTGTTTTCAGTGTGTAGCTGCACTGACTGAGTGGGTGTTTTCAGTGTGTAGCTGCACTGACTGAGTGGGTGTTTTCTGTGTTTATCATGGTGTGCCTACCAAAGACATCATTGGCTAAAAGACTAAACAAATTTTCATCCTACTTTACTTTTAACAATTTGGATTTCAACAGTTGAACTAAACTTCTAAATCTAGCGAAGTAACCCAGATCTCATGCCTGGCTTCGTACATATATGTTTTGTAATAAAGCAGTAAAGTGTACACCATCAGGTCGAATGCACATTGCAAGCAGGTTTTCTATGCAATTGGGTTGATTAGAGAGTAGTGGAGCAGGGCAATTGTTTTTGTGGGCATACCTCTTCGGTTGGTGTATTTATCATCGGGACCTTCTCTTCCAGTTTGTCCAGTTGGTGACAAGCAAAATCATTCACCATTGTAACTAGAGAAGATAAAACAAAACATTTCATTAGTGACGTTCAGAATAGTACAAAAGATGTAATATGCATTAAAGGCACTGAACACGTTTGGTAATTGTCAAAGACCAGTATTCTCACTTGGTGTATCCCAACATATGCATAAAATAACAAGCCTGTGAAAATTTGGACTCAATTGGTCATTGAAGTTGCAAGAAAATGATGAAAGAAAAAACACCCTTGTTGTACAAATTAGTGTGCTTTCAGATAGGAATAAAAGGCTTCTGGCCAGAAGTCTTATTATTTTAGTGAGAAATTACCTCTTTCTCAAAAACTACGTTACTTCAGAGGGAGTCGTTTCTCACAATGTTTTATACTATCAACAGCTCTCCGTTGCTCATTACCAAGTAAGTTTTTATGCTAATATATATTTTGAGTAATTACCAAACGTGTACAGTGCCTTTAAAAGCTTTTAGTGCAGACTGAAGTTTGGATGATATTGAAAGTTGGACTTAAATACTCTGGCCAATCACGAACATGATCCCTGTTGAGGTACATGTACATATACTTACTTGGCTTGTCCAGAGCACTTACTACTGGCTGAGCGGTGTATGCTGCCATGGACACAGATTTCTCTGCTAATCCAAGGGCAGTGTTGGCGAATCGGCTACTCTCTTTGGTCCAGGTGTATATATTAGACACCTGTTAAATTAATGCAAAAAAATAGTTTTCATTATGTTTCATTCAACTTGATTTGATTTCATCGGGATCATAACCTCTGATAGCTAATTTCTCAAAATAGGCACAAGTACACAAAACAGCTCTCTAGTTTAATACTGAAGCCCGGTTCATACTTCCTGCGAATGTGATACAAATTTTGACGCCACACATTCGCAATGAATAATTCGGAAGAGGTAAGATGTGCTCAACTCCTGCGAAACATTCGCAGCGAAAACAGAGCTGTGACGTCACCTTCGCATTTGCAGGAAGTATGTTGTAACTCCCAGCATGATGTTATGCCTGGACCTACATTGTATAGACTATTCAAAGACCACTGCTTAGGTTGTGCAGACTTCTCTTGTTAAAGGGACATGTTGCCTTGGATTGGGCGATTTGGGGCCATAAAAAGTTCTGAAAGCATTTGTTATGAAATGAATAGGGCTGGAAAGATGTTTTAAACGTAGAATGTAATGATCCACCAAAATATGCCTTGAATTTGTGTGGTTTTTCCTTTTACTCAGTGAACTAACCTGGTCCGCCATTTTGTGGAGTCAAAAACAAATTGTTCTACAATATGGCAGTCCATTTTAGTTCAAGAAGTGCAAGGAAAACCACACAACCACATAAATGTGTGGATCATTATATTCTACTTTCAAAACATCTTTCCAACCACATCATTCATTTTACAACAAATGCTTTCAAACACTTTTTAAAGCCCAAATTGCCCAATCAATAGCAACATGTCACTTTAAACATGTCTAACTTGGCACAGACCATGATCTTGTGCTACTCAGTAACAAAGTCTCCCAAATTCCGAATAACCTACTCCGCGGCAGTAGAATAATAGCAAAGAACAAAATCTACCTACATGTACATGTAGCAAGAAGATACATGTAAACACAAGGTGTTACCGCAAACCAAATAACAAATACCAAATAACCAAATAACCAAACGTCAACGTTTGTATTTTCTTAGAAAGCTTAACTCTTTTGGCGTAGATAACACCATTTTAGAATTGTTTTACCGCACTATTCTACAAAGTGTTTTATCTTTTAGCCTTATTTGTGTTTATGGTAATATGCTATCCCAGGACAAACGATCTTTCTTAAGAGTAGTTAAGCAAGCTAGAAAAATAACCAGAGCCGAACTACAAAGCCCAGAGGCACTTTACCATGACCAAGTATGTACTAAAGTGAACATGATCCTGTCTGACCCATCCCATCCCATGTACCCTAAGTTTTTATTAAGTCGTCAGCGGGAAGATCGCCTGTTGCAACGTAGAATTCGGACACAACGCTATAATAACTCCTTTGTCCCTACTGCAATCCGTTTTTACAATGGCTCTTAAGTATGCTGTGTTATAGCATTGTCAGTTTGAAGGACCTCTCCTGTGTACATTATATCTTGTATATAAATATTGCTGTGTATAATTTTTAATCCATGCTAGATACATATTTTTATACCTGATATTCTTAATTAATATTTTTATATGTCTGTGCATTGTTATACAATTTTTAGTGTTTTGTCTGTTTTGTTTAAATCAAGGCCAGTTTTAATTTCCCCAGTGTGGGATAATAAAGTTCTTATCTTATCTTATCTTATATACAAAGTAACAATTAATGTATTTTCTCTCAAAGAAAATGGCTTGTGAACTCTCAAAACCAACAAGAACTAAAGCGGTGACAAAATTGGCGGAAAGGGGTGGAGGTGAATAGTGTTACATGTACATACAAGTTAGCAAGTGTTTCTCAACTCAACTCATGTATAAATGTTTGATACACAACCACATTCATGACATTATTACCTGTTCGAGGGTAGAGCTGACAACAGGAATGCTGGTGACACGGGTGATGATACCAACACCATCAACATTGCTTCCATCAGAAACAACGACATTCCCTGGACCAGACCCAACGGGCTCGACGATTTCTTCGCTCATGTTAGTCTCCATCTCGATCTCAGGCTTGGGATTTTCTTCTACCTCTGGGAACTCTTCAAGCTGTGTGCTTTCTTCTACCTCTGGGAACTCTTCAAGCTGTGTGCTTTCTTCTAAACCAAGGGCTTCTTCTAGTTCTAGACTTTCTAGGGAAGACATTGAAAAGAAAAGAAAAATCAATCATTCCTTTACCTCTTCATAACATTTAAAACTTGACATGGTGGAGATAACAGTCTGGTATTATTATTATCATTATTATTATTTATTTGACCAAGACAAACAAAACAAAATTACAAAGGAGTAAGTACTAGAAGATGAATAAAGAAGTAATCCAAACAAAAAACGAAAAAGTAAACAATAGAAAACAAACAAATAGGTAGAAATTAGATGAGATACAGTATACGTTATATTTAAGGCCAGATTATGAATCTAGGGCCAAAAGTAAGGTGGTACACAAACTGGTACCGTTTTAAAATTATGGGCTCTTAAAGTTGGAAAAAAAGGATGTCGACGCGTTTTCGCGACGAGGGGGCGGAGCTCTAAAAGGAGGAGGTTTGGGCAAATTTCATGAGGCCATACATGTATCTCGAAAACTATATGGAGTATGAAACTAATTTTTGTTGTGTGTTCATTTTGGCCATAGTGGATCAGTTTGACAAAGTTTCAAGAAAATCTGAGAGGGTTAGTTGGGAACTTTTCTGAAATTTGGTTGATTTGACATGGAATGACCCCACTGGTTGGCAATATGCCATGAAGTTTAAATGCACTTGGAGAAATGCACTGATGCAAAGTGTCAATGTGTCACACCACCTTCATTCCCATTATTGGTCAATGATAGTCAGAGAGTCTCAAGACTGTTTCAAGTGTTTTATGTAATGTACATGTAGTCTTGGTCCAAGTCTGTGTTTCAGATTTGGCCTTGGATATATACAATAGCTGGTTTCAACTACATTGTGTACAACACTGCTCCTCATTAAAACTTTCCTTTGTTAGCTACCGACATGACCAATGGTTGGTGTTTATGCATACTGTAAGTGCAAAAATGAACTTACATTATGTAGCACGTTATGGGAAAAGCATATTGCTTTAATTTTTCTAAATAGGTAACACATACACCACCTGTCGATTCTATCCACCGACAGTAGTCGTTATTCACACCCCCATAGACCTGACTTGACCACATACATGTACAGCACATACATGTACAGCAATGGCAAACTTTAGCATCATCCATCGGTGGCAGTTCAGTTACCAAGCCATACAATAACGTCTTGAAACAAGACTAGACAAACAAACAAAGAAGTTAACGTTTTTTGAGTGATTAGGGATTATCCATAAATCATGGAACTTGTGTTGTTGATGCTAAAGAGCACAGACCACTGTATGGTATTCAACATGCATGTAATATTTAGTGCACTACATGCATGGTGGATACACTATACGCCTGTACTGTATGACATACTATGATAGACTAGAAAAGGTGGCAAAATGTTCAGCGACATCATGAATGGTGATCTTAAATTTGAGTAAAATGGCCGATGTGTAGGCTACAATAAACTTCCAAGAATGAAAAATATACTACAAATTAGGCTCTTAACATTGTGGTTTCAATTAAAACAGTAAAAGTACTTTTAAAATATGATGCCTGTTACATGGTCCATTAGTACATGTATTACACTAATCATCTGATCATCTGAAAAAGTGCATGTTTGAGAAAGACATCTTGGTCAATGTATTCAAGGTTTCAGCCAGGATTTGGTAAAAGCAGGCCTGGAATTTCATCTCTGAAAGGGCAAGGCCATTTTGATTTTGCAAAGGGCACTTCTATTGGAAAATCATAAAGTCTATTGGAAAGTTTTGAAAGGGGCACCAAGGCCAAAACCAGGGCAACGAAGGCCATGGCCTCCGTGGCCTCCGTGTAATTCCAGGCCTGTAAAAGGGCACCCAAATTTGCTGGAAATTGAAAAAACTGGGTTTCCAAATTGTTCACCTACAATAAATGACGGATAAAGCAGGGTGTCCAAAAGACACACAGACACCCCTCTGGCCAACTGAAGACAATTACAGGCCTTACAGGCCTGATACTAATGTTTTTGTATTAAAGAACAAGGCAGTTTTGTCTCAGTAAATGGCACCTCATTGAGGGAAATCTAAATTTGTACAGCAGTGGAGAGTTTTATCGGACACCAGGGCAAATGACCAGGGGCATCGAGGCAATTGCCTCTGTGAAACATCAGGAGATGCAAATTAGAGCGTACTGGTCGAAAGAATCATCAAAATGTTGACGAAGACTGGACTTTCAAAATGGAAACCACCATGTTGTGAGTGGAATTAGTTCAATGGAGTAACAAACTTTATTACTTCATTGATATGTAGTTTCCATCCCAAGTAAGCACAGTTCCAAATCCAACTAACAAGAGTCTACTATCTTTCTTTGGGTAGGCCTAAAAAGTGGATGTTAGGCCAACATCATACAAATGCCAATGTGTTGAAATATTGATTGCAGGATCAACTTTTCACCTGGAGTACATGTACAGAGATATACAACTGTACATCCAACCTTTATACGCATAGGAAGTGGAAACTTTCGATTTGAGGGAATCCGAGTATCTCAGGAAAAAATAGTGATGAAATTTATTGCGAACTTACATGTAGGTCAAAACATACCCGATGAGCTTGTCAACAACTTACATTACCTCATTTGATCATTCTTAAATCTAGAAATATCAACTATATTGTAGTTAATCCAAACTTGTGGTTGCTTTAAAACAGACAATTAACAATATTATTAAAATGACGTGGTTTAAGTCTTTTTACGCATATCCTTGGAATGAATTATCTAAAAAAAAATCTTTTGTTTCCTTGTATAAATTACCATAGCATCTACATGTATTGTCCACTCATAAGAATTTGGGCAATAACCTAACATTCACGAAGTGCTGAGGTCTGGTGATTTTTCCTCTAAAATAAATTTTAACAGTCTACTCTTTAAAAAACCATAGCAAGGACCAGATGGTCATGGTGAGTTTGTTTATGAGTTCACTTACAACAAGAGGATGGTAACTTATTTCTCTTTCAAAAAACAAAGGAATTTGATTGTATGGGTAGGCCTAGGCTAAGGTTTTCAATCCCAAACTCCTTTAAAACAAGTGACCTATTAAAAGAAAGAAAATACTTTTGGTCATATTATAGAAGCATTTCTGGCACAGTGAATGTTGTACAAACCATCCTGTCACATCAAACATCTCACAAGTTACATGTCTTAATCTGAACCTTGTGAAATATTGGCATCACCATGGGCTAAATTACAGAACATTGGACATGATCTGCAGGTGTGGGCCCGAGGGCCATGGCCTCTGTTGCCCCTTGTCTTGGTCCTGGTGCCACTTTAAAAGTTTCCCATAAGATTTTCCAATGGACTAGTTCTATGACTATTGAAAAATGAAAATGGTCTTTTCATTTTGGAATTTCATGTTTGAAAGGGCCTGTTGGTGTATAAATTATTACTTGTCCAATACCTGTATATTTGAGTATCTTTGCCAATAATTGATGAACTGCCTTGGTCTGATGATGTCTTTCAGGTGAGGCAAGGTGGGCTCAATTTCACAGAGCTAAGATTGATCTTAACTGCCAATCAATGTGTCAACTAAATAAGCACAGATATTCAGGTGAAAGTCTTTTGCATCACATTCACACCATGGTGGTATATCTATATGTGCATTTAAAAAAGCCAAGTCAGTTTGTTTTCCTCCACCCTGTCCTAATATTAATAAATGCCTACTGCATAAGTCTAAACCATTAATGTAATGTTAAAATACACTGATAGTGATACTGATAGTGATAGGAAAATGAAACGTTTGGTTTCATTCTGAGAATTATCAGCTAAGTAACAGTAACACTAACAATAACATTGTTCCCCCCCCCCTCCCCCTCGACCTCCAGAACCCAGGTGAATATTTCCATTCTAAAATTCTAGTCCCAATAAAATATAGGCCTATCTCAGAGTCAGTCACACAGCCATACAAATCCAGTTTGTGGGGTACTGCTATTGTTGTTCTATTATTCCCTTTTCTGAAGAATTCCCTTGTGGGGCCTAATTCTGTAATTGTTCCTATTGAAATTACCTTGTGGGGTCCATTGTTCCATTGTTAAAAGTACCCACCCCGTAAGTTGGCATGTGTAAGAACACAGAAGTAGAACTCATGAACTACGTACGGGTACGAATACGATCCTACTTTTACTAGTTACTATACTTACTACTAGGTACGTGTCGTCGTTCTACTTGTTTTCTTTTTGTAGTGCCAATCATGGAGGTAGAAATCTATTTCTACCTCCACCATGGAGTCCACTCCATGGTCCAATAAATATCAACTTTTTGACATTCTTAATATCATCTTACAACCATCTTACAACCAAACATGCCAAACATATAAAAAGAAGTTCCAAAAATAAAGGCTGGGTACAATACAATACCTATGATTCTGTCCTCGAATTCTGGTTCGATTCTTTCTGCAGAAGCTTGCGGAGAAGTGGCTTGTCCAGTTATCACAAACATCTGTACATGAAATGAATGCACTCAGAGAGAAAGTCAGTACATATATACCGCGTTTGTGTTTTGCAATCTGTTTGTTGTGCATGGACTTTAACCGCGCGCCCGTGTGGTTGTGAAATCTGTATCCGTCCCGTAACGGCGGAATTACGTGCGTGTTACTAGACTGGGAGGTACCATGCACTTCTTAAAATGTATGTTGGTTCGTGCGTGCTAGACGTCTGGGTACAGTGCTGGTGGAAAGCAGACAGGGAAGCCCCATGCACAGACTTGCGTCAGTCTAGTCCTTCGTGTGGGCACGTGCTTGGTCCGTGATCGTGACGTTTGACAATGAGGTCAATGACTCGATCGCGGTTTCGTCATGCTTAGCTTTAATCATTGTCTCCATCGCTAGCCATTGTGAATCTGCTGATAGTAAAAAAGAATCTTTAGTGCCCAACTTTGTCCCCAAACAAAGGGTAGCTTTAGCTATGCATAATTAGGGTATAACGTACAAGTTATAACTTAATAAGTTACTATAGCGGGTTGCCGCTGTGTGTTGCAATGTAGTGAGGAGGTAGGGTCGGATCGCCCAGTGTCATCATCTTGCATGCCTAGTTCAAAACGTACGCTATGTTCTTTTGCCCCATGATACAAATTTGAGCATGCAAAAGGTGGTGATTGTGGTTCAAAAGGCCTTTTTTGTTACTTAGTGCAAACCGTAGTAGAGCTACAGGATAGGCTATCATAGAGCCAAAAGGGTTTTTAGAATGGTCAAAAGATTGTCGGTATAGAGTGCGTAAATCTTCGAACATGGAGGAACGGAAATCGATGTGTTGTCTGCACGGGCCAGTATGACGACAGCATAAAATTGTATAAAAAACATTATTGTTTGTCAGTCCATACACTATCCGTTGTCGAGGGACACGGGTGCACCCCACTAAATATGGAGAAGCTTAGGGAGAATAACTCGACGGGCCTTGGGAATCTCCCCATTTCGAATTGAGCAGGGATACAAGTATTTTTGTTTAGAATTGTTCGATATTTAGCATTTTGCACTGTTTGCTATGGGGCGTTTATTTAGTGGGATGCACCCCCCGCCCCCCCTAAGGGAAAGTAACATAAGCTGATGAAGGAGGTTGATTCAAAAGAGGGCGCTATAATAGTTCGCCGCGTGTGACGGGGGAACACAGTCATATAATCTCTTGCCACAACCGATGATGACAATGGCATCACATTGGGTGATAGGATTGGGTCGTTAATTCTGCATCGCTGATCAGTCCAAGTGCTATCTGAATCATTATTACATTATTAGGGTCATAATTATTCAAGTCTATATCGGAAAGAAAGGTATGCTACGGTTACCATGTCAACCGTTTATTTTTACCTTTTGTAAAGGTGAACCTTGCGTGAGTCTTATTGTTTAAGCCAGGGATCCGATGGATATCAATTATCACGTGATCATCGCAGTGTCCTGAAGTCTGGGAGTATTTATCTTTTCCTTAAGTTTGCTTTTCTGCTTCTAGGAAACCCAAAACACAAATGTCTACTTTTCAACCGTAAATGTAGGTGAATAAGTAAAACCTGCTTTCCTCGAAACTGATCAAGTAAAAAAGTGGAAAAATTGATAATACAAAAATGTTTAATTTACTTTTCAGGGGGACGAAAAGCAGAAAAGTTGAAAAATGCGCAAGAAGAAAACGTTCAATCTGTTTGTTCATAATTTAGTAAGCTGGAAAGCAGATGTCCACTTTTCGACCTCCATACACGTGTGATGATGTAACAAATCGATTGTATTAATTCAATGATTTCTTATACCGAATCTCCCATAGTTTAAGTTGGAATGCTTTATTACGTAATTGAATACCTTTTTGAATACCTTTTTAGCAGTATAAAACCCATTGGGCACACACCCTCGTGGTCTGTCGTCCAGAAGCGTGTGTGTCAGGTCATCATGACTGTGTACTTGTTCTTATGTTCAATTGCTTTACCGTTGAGTGTTTGGTCTCATACCAAAGTGGGAGATTCGGCAACCCTTGTAAATAATGTAGCAACTTAAAAGATCTACTTCAACGATAATTGAGAAATAAAACAGATTTCTTAATCTCATACGTAATGTTATTAAGTATTCTGAATTTGTAGATTGGATTGTTTTACACCAATATTTTTTTCGTAATTTTAACTGAAAAAATTAAACCTTTCTTGGGGTTTTTAAAAACTCGCGCGCTTCCATGGCTCCCTCCATAGGCACTTGCACTATAGGATACGTGCGTGAACCAGCGAATGAGACGTACTTGTTGGGACGGGAAACCAGGAAGTAGCGAGGTGTCGTGTGTTTACACGGTAACTATGTATGATGATCTCATTATTCGAAGACATTCACCAAGTTAAGACGAGATAAAATTACCGTCCTGAACTCATGTGCTGTCGGTGGATGTACTCGGAACACAAATAAGAATCCAGATGTGAGTTTTTTACCGATTTCCAAGAGATCCTGTCCAGAGAAGGGGGTGGGTTTCGTGACCAACACACGGAAAAACTTCACGTTGACAAAATGGACAATGATTTGTAGTGCCCATTTTACAGACGACTGTCGGGATTCAACATCGCAACTAAAACAACAGGCTTACGCCAGGGTCAATTCCAACCATGAAAGCGCCAACTACAGTGCCATCACATGCTTCACAAACGGAGAGTCAGACTGGACAGGCACAGAAGCATCAAAACATATACTTCTGTAGTAGCATAATACTATATACAATAGTTTTAAATGTTTGTTGATAATAAATAGCCACAGGTTTCATTCAAACTGGTCATCACAATTATCACATCAAGTTTGTGAAAAATGCAAAATTAAACAAGTGGTATTCACACCATCAGCACTGGTGTTTTGTGGTAGCACTTTGATGGCTTCGATAATCTGCTCATAAACACGGGGTGTTTAGATAATCTTCCAAGTTAGCTGGTGGACAGTACAAACGAACTATTCAAACCTAATCTCCCCACTCCAAGCTGTGTACAATTGGGCTTTGTTAAGATCTCGTTTGTACTCTTAACCTTTTGAGGAATCCTAGATGTATTACAACTAGATCATTTAAATAAAAAACAGTGACTGCTTAATTGGCAGTTTGAATTTTCTAGATAAATGCTGTTTCCTACAGCGCCATTTCAAATGCTAATGGTACAAAGCCAAATTGTACACAGCTTGGAGTGGGGAGATTAGGTTTGAATAGTTCGTTTGTACTGTCCACCAGCTAACTTGGAAGATTATCTAAACACCCTGTTACGTTGACGTTAATGGAAATATATAAGTTCGCGATCCTCGGCGGCCAGTGGCTCAAACCTACATATTATGGTTCGGCAACTCCCCCAGCTTCATCAACGCCCTCTTCGTCTTCGGAGGAGATCCCTCAACCGTCAGAGCTATCCTCACTATCAATACTATCATATGTATTTACTAATTCTTCTTCGTCTACACTATGTTCCTCCCACGATCCGCTAGTGTCTGACATTTTGTTTTCGTAACCGTGAAAATAGCTATAGACGCGTACAATAAACACACTCCGCTGCGCGGGGGGTAAACAAGCCGTTTCCACTCATGTACGTCATCAAAGTCTATGGTATATTTTCATCACGTGACACGCTGTTTCCAAAAACTCGCTATGAGGAGGGGCTGAACGCTGGTCAAAATGACCCTTTTTTTAAATTACGCAACCACCGCTAAGGATTTTCTTTGAAATATACGTAATCATGAAATACAAATTGATTGGATTTCGGCAAAGTTTAAATTATCTTAGTGCCGTTGAAGTAGATCTTTAATAAATTATCTGAACACGGAGATTGTGCCTGAATGTGTTACTTCTTATGTTCATGTTGGTCAACACGATCCCGCGGATGGTTGGAAGAACCACAACCATCACATACGCAACCACGTTTGTGCAGGTTTCCCTGAACAATTTTTCCCATCACTGAGGTTCAGCTACCATTGGTGCTCGATGCTTCTGTACAAGAGAAAAGGAGTGGGTGCGGCGCCCTCTGACACAATGTTGGGCACTTGTTATAACACTGCTGGTGGAAACCCGATTCATGTTCTTTATCCTACATTCTTACGAAAGAAAAACATAACCTTGATTTAAAAAAAATGACCGTGATTGTTGGGCTTCGCAACCAAAAATTCAATGAGCATTCTAAATTCAGACTCAATTCAAACCCCAACCCATATGTCACCTAGCCCGTGTGTGAATGCAGCACAGTGCGTATTGTTCGTTAAAATGCTAGTTTGTAAAAAATGTTATTGAAATCATTCCGGATTACGTTTCCTGCACATGCCACTATAATGCCCACTCGTCTGTCATATTCACGGCACTCATTTTTCTGCAACAACCCGAACTAGCTGGTGAAGAACCTCAAATTACAGACTCATGAAACTTTCCTGCAACTTATAAGAAATCTTTGTGGTAAGTTCAATTTTTAAAGTTATTGCGTCCTTGAACATTATTATATATATTGTTTTGGATCCACGAATTGAACACTGTGTGGAGCATCTTTCCCAAGAGCATGGATTCACATTGACAATAAACGAAAAGGAATAACTATTGGTTTGGGTGCGTAATTGGGGTTGTTGTGAGTGATGGTCTTAGGTAAGATGCCAGTGAACTATGCCCTGGATGGTGCTAGATGTGTGTGGCACCCCCCCCCCCTAATCCTTTGGAGGATTTGGGGGGGGGGGGGTACTCATGTACAATAGGGGAGAGTGTGTGTTAGAGTACACAGGAACATTTTATTGTTGTGGGGGCGGGAGGGGGTGACTCCCTCTGCCACACATATCGGGCATGATGTGGCACGTATGTGACACTTTCCTTCCATGATTTAGGGTGTATGCAGCGAGAAATTGAATTAACTTGTGACTACTCTTTTTATTTGAATGATTTTATTTCAATTGACTGAATGTTGTAATCGGTGATCATCCATCCCCCTCTTTTGTGAGCCCGCATCCAGGTGTGGGTGCAGTGCCGAACAAGACAATTCCGGGGGTAGGGCAGAGGGGGCAAAGGTTTACTTTGTGGTGCTATTAATGTATCGAACCATTCATTTGTATACTTTTTTAGGTCTCACTTGGGGTGCAAGAGGGGGCAAGGGTTCTGAGCGGGGCTGGCTCCTTCCCCCCCCCCCCCCCCCCCATAGTTTGTGGTACCACTTCCCCCACCACTCAAGACTATAGTCACTCTCATTGTTGTAATTCTCTCAACTCGTCATTCAACCGATATAACATCGTCATACATCTAACTTGCAACGTCGTGGACGTGCGCGTCTTCTTGTCCACTTCTGGTGCGTGGTTAGTCTTGATTGGAGACGTTCATTTTGTTTAAAGGGACACACCGCAACACGAACTACTGGAGAAGAGATATCTGTATCGCACGAACACCTGGATTTATAGACTTGCCCAGTCCTTCTGAGTCAGCCTCCCAAACAGTCAATGTAGCGCCCTCTACCGGTAGCTAATACAAAAACAGCGTCGCCAATCAAGACTAGTGCGTGGTTGGCAAACGAACAGAACGACAACTGTTCGGCCACTAGAGTATAATAATGTTATGGGCGGCAATGTGCTGATACAAATTTGGTTCCTTTAAGATGACGTTACTCCATTATGATGACGAGACGACCCTGCCCCACGTAACCATAATTTGGGGGATAAATACCTGTGAGGATGTCGGTACGAGAAGCCAATAATGTCGACAGTTCGGCATGATGTTTTTATTTTGCCGTGTGCCCTGAAGAAGAACGTAACGAAAGTTTTACCAGGAATAGGGGGCGTGAACAATTAACGTGCAAATTTGTGCTTCAAGAAAAATGTGCATTGAAATTGATCGGTTTTTCTGCCACTCATAAGCCACAACAGGAATGTTAAATTCTGCATGGCATTACGTTCCGAAAATCACCAAACTGTCCTTGAATATTTCACACAAAAAACCTGAATTTTCTCAGATTTAACAATTAAGAAATCAAACACACGGTGGCAAGGTTTCGTTGTGGTAAAGTTATGTTTTGGTCTCATTTTAACGTCGTAATTGTGTTGTGACGAGAAAGTTGTCTGCTCGTTGTAGTTTGGTGTTATTAAAACGTAATAATACCTTGCGTTGTGGCAGTCAAACAATTTTGGCAACATTAGGCCTAATACCAATTAATATTTAAGTGTTTTATATGTGATCGCGTTTTCATCACGTTGTATTTTTATTTATTTTTTAAATGTAGTTTTGAGACAGGCACGTTGTTTCAACGTAGGCCCCTATGTTGCAACCATCAAATACGTTGTAAACATTGTAGGCCTATTTTAGTTTTATCACAACTTTAGTATCTTTGTTTTTACCATCACGTTGTGAAAATTAGTTTGATTACAACAATAGTTTTGACCATTACATCGTAATCAATGTATTTTATACCATCATGTTGAATAGTTAAAACAGCTGGCTGTGGATTTTTTTTTTTCATTTATTAGCTATTATGCTATTGTGCACAGCCACAATCATGGGTACACTTTTTGGTACTAAGACACCAAATGAACAACATATAATATTGAGTAACTCTTTGCAGATCTTGTATTTGACAAACTCAAGCACTTTTTATTCATCATTGACACAGTGATTGCTAATTGATATATAAATAACTTTGAGATTACTGCTACCAGTGGTTTTCAAACTGTTGTTCATAAAATGGACACGGAAAAAATGTGTACCCATGATCGTGGCTGTGCACTATTAGTAAAATATTTGACAGCACAAACAATGTTTTAACTTTCAATATTTTCGGTTGTCATAAATAAAATAGCAATTTAATTATTATGCATGACAACATACCGAGATAGCTATTCAATACCCACTCTAAAACACCGGGTAAGAATTGACCCAGATTCCAGGTCCAGGGGGGGGGGGAGGGGCAGTGACCCATTCTGGATCACTTGACTCTGACTAGGTCATTTTGAAACAGATTTCAGGTCACTGACCCATAAATGCTCAGGCCCCATGGGATCCTGATCCAGATCAATTCTGATGACACAGGATTAAGTGGACTTCGACATTAGGATATAGGATACGTCGAGTGCTGTCGACCCACCGTTGCCGCTGTGGGCGATCCCGTCAAAAGTGACTGAGCCCGTGACCACCAAAGCATTATACTGTGGCCAGAGGCGGCCGGTCGAGCAGCATGCGCAAAACAGGCCTTTATACCAGTCTTTTGTATTCTATCTTCGGCTGAGGATGTGGAAGCCACTGGCCCAACCCCCAAACTCTTTCTTATTGGGTACCTGAGAGTCTAGAAATGCTTCTGTCTCGGGTGCAAGCAGTGCCTCAGTCAAAGCGCTCTCTTTCGAAACACATGACATGTATTGTTTGTCGCCTCGTGCTAGTGAGCCTCCACCACCAACTCCTCCCGAGCCTGTGTATGCAACTTCGGGTAGCTCTTGGACACCAACCGCCAAATGGACAGTCAAATGCTGCCAAAGTTGACTTCTGTCGACCTCTGGTGATATTTCGGCCAGGGCCTCTTGAGCTGAACCTCTCAGATGGGAGGCCAAGGTGCCTTAACTCTCAGCCTCGCACCACTGGTTGACTGTGCTCTCAAAATGGGTCAGTTAATCTGCCCAGACAAAAACTCTATCAAACTTCCTGGTAGCATCATTGGTTTTCGATATCTTTGCCTGTAATTATGGGTTGGCCCTTTCGATGTGATGCTGTGTCCCCATGGTGGCATGTACAAAGAACAAAACAGTAAAGTGGTTTACTGATAACCAAAACGTTAAAAGAATTATAAACTCTGGCAGTAAAAACGCCGGTTTGCATAAGATTGCTATTGATATCAATCACGTTTGTGATCGAAAGGGTATACTTATTGATCCAGAGTGGATCAGGAGAAAAGACAATGCACTTGCTGACACACTAAGTAGAAAAACTGATAGCGACGATTCGCAAATACAATCTTGGATATTTGGATAAAGCCTGGGGTCCACATTCAATCGATAGGTTTGCGTCGCACTTGAATACGCATTGCGAAAGGTTCAACTCCAGATTTTGGTGCCCTAGGACAGAGGGAGTAGACGCATTTTGTCAAAATTGGTCAAAAGATTGTAACTGGTTGGTTCCACCACCAAAGCAAATACTGCGAGTGTTGAAGAAAATGAAAAATGAAAAAGCCAATGGTACCAAATTGTCATTCCTGTGTGGAAATCAGCTCCATTTTGGGCTTTCTTGGTTTCAGAAGGAGACTCGTTTCACAGTTTTGTGACGGACAAGAAAAGTTTACCACAACTAAACATTATTCGCAAGGGTGGCGGTAACAACGGTATTTTTGCGGAGAACCCGCTGAAGTTCAACCTAACGGCCTTGAAAGTGGTTTTCTGATTTTTTGCTAAATGTGCCAAAACTGAAGTGGCATACAATCTATGAAACAGATAAAATGGTTAGTTATATTGAGAGCCAGTTGGCAGCTTGTGAGTGCATTTTACATGCCGTTTGGCGACAGAAAGAATTATTTTCTACTATGAGTATTTTATACTTGTTCTGTCATTATACAACCTGCAAGTCTAACGATGATTCTAGAGAGATGGTGAGGCTGTTATGACAAGGGTAGTGACTCCCTTTATTTTATTTACATGTATCTATATGAAAAGGAACGTGAGGGAAGCACTGACGAGAGCTGCGTCAGTGAAGTATAGGCGTGGCTGAGAGAATGTGCAGTTTTTTTATGGTGTCAGCGAGAAGTAATAACACAGTCAGCAAGTATTACAGTATAGTTTCAAGAGGTGGCAAATATTCTGCAAGCAGAACAGTTTCCAAGATATGCCAGCCGAATCAATACACGTGGCAGTATATTTGACAAAACTGCTTGAATCGGGTTCATCACATCACGTCATTTCTTCCATAAGGCCAAAACAAAAAAAGTGTTGAGTTGCCCTCCAGTAAAAAAATTTGAAGGGGTCGGTCGGTCGGGATTTTTATTTTTATTTTTTATTTTTTATTTTTTTACCTTGACTGTCATTTGAAGATTGAAATGCATTGGAACTAATCCCAATCAATATACAATGATGTACTAGTGTGCAGAAGTACATAAAGAATGAAAAGACAAGAAACATTTAACTTCATATCTTTTATAATTTGTTTTCAAACATTTTATACACTTTTTCCTGGATCCTTGGTCACACATCCCGCCCATTTCTTTTGAAGCTATAACCATTTTAAAGTGCATTCTCTAAGGGCCATTCGGTGGTTTAAACCAGCTAAATGTGTTCACCTAGCTCTTAGCTTGCCTTGCGTGTTTTTGATGTTCAAACAAACGATCTTTTAAAAATATATTTCAAACAATAATTGTGCGACTTACTCCGATCCGAAATACTTTCCGCGATGTGTGCCGGGCGCCGCCATTTTGGAATGATCCAATCATGCCAATAAAAATACCATGTCATCGGCCGGCTGGTGGGCGGAGCGAGGGTGCGAACATTTCAATGGTTGCTTTACTTATACGCTCCTCCCACAGTCTGGCCGGCCGATGACGTCGTAGTTTGATTGGCATGATTGGGATCATTCCAAAATGGCGGCGCCCGGTACTCATCGCGGAAAATAATTCGGAGTAAGTTGCACAATTGTTTGAAATATCCTATTGAAAAGTTATTTGTTTGAACATCCAAAACACACAAGGCAAGCTAAGAGCTAGGTGAACACATTTAGTTAACACAAGTTCTAAAAATGACCGTTTGATCTGGTACTCGCGCTCAAAACAAGTGTTGGGTACCACCAGTGAATCCGCTTCTTGGCTCAAGCGAATTCGGGCTGTATGCCAGCGAATTCTGTCTGCAGGCAGTTCATGTCATGTGCTATTGCGTGGGATCGATCCGAGGTACCGTAGATGGCCGGGCACGTTGCGTACGACTACGAGTGTAGCGGCACACAAAACACAAAACGTAAAATATCGACCTCTTGCATGTTTACTTTAAAATCTTTGTGGTGTTTAAAATCTTTGCTTTGCAAAATTGTTTCAGCTTATTTGGAATAAATATATTCGTTTTAGATTGGTTAAACACAGATAATGTGTTTCATCAAAAATGTTCGTTTTTTTTTTCTTCTTTGTTTTGCTTATTCTTCTGTTTCTAGTTGTCCGGAAAAAAAACATACTTGCAAACCTTTGATCAACTTGAAACTCAATGTGACATTAGAACATAAAGAGCAGAAGGTGTGTGAGTAATGACGTCATGATGACGTCATCGGGTGTCAAATTACAAGCCATTTAAGGTCAAAAAGTGCCCTCATGCCAATGCCTGTATGTTTCTGAATAGGAAAGCTATAATATTCATATTTAAGCATATGATAGATCAAGACACGGGCAACATTTGAAAAGTTAACGCCAAATTCACATGACCTTTACTTCCGGTCGTACCGGAAGGTCAAAGTTTGCCTTTCTGCAATTCTTAACAAAAAATCATTTCCTGGCAAAATTCTTAACTTCTGTTTATCCGATCAACCTCAAATTTACACCGTGTTAGAACCTTGATGAAACCTCCATCAAGTTATTGTGGCGTCATGATGACGTCATCGGGTGTTGAAATACAGTAAATCAAAATTTAATATTTCAAAAAATCATAACTTAATCATTACTGAATGGATTGCTTCAATCAATACATCATCGGACAGGTCTTTTAAAACTCAACAAATGCTACACAAAGAGTTATCCCGGTTGTTCTTGACTTCCCGCTGAAAATGTAAGTTGAACATTACGTTAGTATTAGCCCGCAGGGCTGGTCATTCTGCTCCATTGACCACGCGTAATCTTGCATGTACATGTAAACGGTACACACACTGCGCCATTGATCTTAGGTGCAAAGTCCACGAAGACTGCATTGCTGTGTCGTGATACGTTATCCATGGTGGCGCTATACCAAGTTAATGGTCATTTGTTACTGCACTCGTCGATAAATGCAACCATCCTTCGGAAATCTACGATGTTCGACGGTGGTCCAATGAATAGCTCATTGCATAACCTTCGTGTTAGCCTTTTGTTGGCTTGGTGGTAAATATCAACTGAACGAGTGTATTTTGCTGAACTGTTTTGGTGATTTGAATAACTTTTGATAACTGAGAAAATGCAATCGGAAATATAAAAGGTCAACATAAATTTGACTCTGATCAACAACGGTTTTTACGCGAATCTAACTTTTAGATCCTGTTGAATACTTCAAAGAAATACAATGTGAACAGCAAAATAAATTCAACATAAATTGCACATCGTGTAAACAGTAGGTTCTTATGCCCTTTTCATAATCATGACTTGTTGCTTCAGTAATCGGCACCAGACGGTATAAGCGCAGCAAACAGGCGTAGTTTGATAACATTTATTTTTGAATTGTTAGTGATATCTTTTAGTATTATAGTCCAATAACTACGGATTGGATTTCTACAATCAATACATCATCGGACAGGTCTTGCATACGATCAGTTCAGTTTATGACTATTTACATGAAAAACCTCGCCGTAACGTTGTTTAATTAATAGACGTGCACTTATTTATTGGTAAACTATAGTATTTACGTATATAAGAGAAACAATTTACTATTTTGAAATTTCAAAAGCTAGGCCCAAAAACAATCTTTTTCATCGATTTAATTAAACCTATAATAGC
This sequence comes from Leptasterias polaris, assembly GCA_037783415.1. Classification (NCBI taxonomy): domain Eukaryota; kingdom Metazoa; phylum Echinodermata; class Asteroidea; order Forcipulatida; family Asteriidae; genus Leptasterias; species Leptasterias polaris. Next base: position 125,565 of record JAZGTN010000181.1, on the reverse strand, counting down.
GCATAGAGGCTTCTGCATTATGCGCAATATAAATATATCGTGTTGTTATTAATATAATATATATACGTAAAATTTTCTAAAACAAAGGCAACGTAAACAAACATTAATCGGGAGGACATGAATAATGTTCAGGCTTAGTCTAGCCACCGAAAATGACAAACAAATTGCGCCCTCTTACGATGGGTTCCACAAATTCAAAAACGTTTGGAACGTCACAAGAACATTTCAGTAGCGTTATTTGTGGAGAGGAAAATTCGACATAATAAAATTGGACAACAGAATAAAGATGAATTCACCCCAAACACTTGTTATATAATTATGTGTGTTTATTTGGTATTTGTGTGTAAAAGCATATGCAATGGCACACAACACAGCTCTGTGTAACTTATTTAATAAACAGAAAGGTGTTGCTAAGAAATATTATAAGTAAATAATCAATCTCAATGAAACTAAGTAGTTTATACTGGGCTGCTTTTGAATACCAAATGAACCTCAATTAACAAATTATTTTTTATTAAGACATTTGCACGAGTTCTATTGTTGAATTAATGTGTTAAAATGTAAACTATTTAGAACGCCCTTTTTAAGCAGGGAACGTAAACATAATGAAAAAACTAAATCTATGCTGAAACAGAGAAACAAATTCTTTGGCCCATGGTTACACCATGTTTAAAATTCATGCAAACCAGAAGTCATATGTGTTTTTAATTTGTGGCAATTGTTAACGGTCATATTAATTAGCATTGTGCTTTTAATTGCTTTCATTGAAGCATTGGGCCTACATTGCTTCTAACCAGTAAGTGAATGTGATAGAAGTTTGACATAAAATATGTAAATTGCTCATTGTGCAGGTGCACCACTACTGGTGGGCATTTTGAGGGAGCATCATGCCCTTTTGTATGAGGCTGACGATGGTGTTATCCTTGCCAGTCAACAGTTTGTACGCCTGTGTCACAAGAATGACATCAGGTGAACTGGGACATCAAAGGCAAAAGACATGGCCACTAAAATGCTTAAATCATTCAAAACAAATTGGTTGTTCTCTTGACAAATTGTTCTGATAGATACCACCAAACAATGATGCTTCATGATTATATAGAAGTAAAAAAACATAAAGGCGAATGATAATAAAACTTGAAACTGGCAGGAAGCAATTGCCGGTGACAAAATCTCTTCAATACATGACAAGTTTACGTGTACGAAGTTATCACTTCAGTTCAGTTCAGTTTATGACTGTTTTCATAGATGTTCATACACGTTCTAGAGCTCTATTCAGTCATAAGTAGTATAGGTTAGCATTTATTTCCCGTTTAAACTAAAGCTACAAACATAACATATTTACACTTTACTATCTTTGAAATTTCAAAAGCTGTCCACAAACTTTTCATCGATTCGTAAAATTAGTTCACACATTAACACAACACTGCCCCAATTTTTTCCCGAACACCTAGTGTTTGTTTGACAAACACTAAATTCTCGTGAATTTTTGAGTTTGTTCCATCTCAAAAATACACACAAATCGTTGTCCGCAGACTTTGAAATCCTTACCAAGCTCGTACGGTCATGAAACTTGGCAACAGTGTTACACCTGATAAATAGATGAAACAGAAGTTTTGACACATAATGACGTCATCCATTGATTTATTGGGTAATTAAATGTAATTAATTTAAATAAAATTTTGAGTTTTTGGTTTAACAACCAGAACTCAGAAACTAAGAACGATAAATTCGTTGTTATTTTTTGAAAACAAATGGTATTTAAACCGCTGCAAGCAGTCATGTGACAATTCATACAGGTTTACTTTCGAGACACATTGTCAATGTAACTGTGAAGCTATCAATAATGTACAATGTACTGGTAAAATGTACACGATAGTGTCTAGACTCCGAAGTTTAATTTAGTACATACATTGTGTCAGACAATAAACCATTGCAAGCAGCCATGTGATAAATCATGATTGTTTTTATTTTCGAGACACATTTGTCAAGGTAACTGTGAAGCTATCAAATGTACAATGTATTGGTAAAAATGTACACAATTTTAGTGTCTAGACTCCGAAGTTTAATTTAGTACATACATTGTGTCAGACAATAAACCATTGCAAGCAGCCATGTGATAAGTCATGAATGTTTACTTTCGAGACACATTTGTCAAGGTAACTGTGAAGCTATCAAATCGTCACCCACCGGTTCCACGAACTGACACACACGTAGACAGTAAAAAGTAACAATTGTAGAAAACGGAGGCTTTTATAAAAGACCGCTTTCCTTCAAAAAGTCACTAGTTTTCTTACAGTGGAAACTTGTTACTTTGAACTTCATATACATGATGCTTATGACCGCTTTTTGTCCTAAATTAATAAGCAACTAGAAATGTAGTGTTTGTAGGATTACAAACACTAGGTGTTCGGGTTTTCAATGAAAGTTAGTGGTAAGGCTTATGACCGTATGGTGCCATGAAAGTTTGTTTTTATATCCCATTCCGATAGTGAGAAGGATGGCGGAAGAAGGTTGGCCTTTCTAATACTTTGCAAACTAGGGTTTGTGAAAAGTTTTTTGACTTGAAATTGAAGATTGAACCAGAAGGCGAGTTTGTCAAGTTTAATTATTTTTTGTTTGGACCCTCGAACACGGCACCTTAATTGGACAAGCTTAAGTTGGTACGTTGTCAGCACCTTCAGTTGGTTAAAATGGTCTGTTTTGCATTTTTTCTACGTTTTCTTTATCTAAGTGTGTTGTTTACATATCTATTGCCTGAGTAAATTAATCAGATTTGTTTGCATAATTAATTAGTTTTTATAACTTGGTTAATCTACCAATTGACAGACAAATGACGGGATATTGGTAGTGTTGTCTTTCCCTTTCTATCCAAACCGCTATCCCATGTTGATCGCCATCTCCTATGCGGCATGGTATGATGCTTTAGCGTTAGCGTTAGTTATTTGAATCGCTGAAAACAATGTTGATAACTTTTGAAATTTCAAAGAAAGTAATGTGTAAATCTTCTACGTTTAAACGTTAGTTTATACACATGAAATAAAGGCTACTCGGAATATAACATTTTCTAAATAATAAACTTTTGTTTAGCCAGAATTGAAAACCGATGGCATCATTATGAAGTTAGAATTTATTTATCGAGACATAGGTATTTAAATGCACCCGATCCGACTACCCACCGCTGCCAATAAGCAACGCTTGGGGGGGGGGGGGGGGGGGGGGGGGGGGGGGGGGGGGGGGAGATGCCATACTATAAGCGTGCACCGGCGTCGCGCGGTAGAGAATCAGTCACACAATTAGGCTAACTTACCAATAATCATTGATCGGCAGAATCTCTACCTAAGCACCTGAATACAAAGTGGATGTGTTCAATGTGATTCATCCATTGATGATTCGGAGACATTTTGGGGCGAAAACTTCCGCAACCAGAACTTTGCAGAAGAAGTCCTTATTTCATGAGGCGGCCATGATGGCGGCCTCGCTAACAAGCGTAAGATGATAATATATTTCGGGCACGCTTATAGTATGGCATCTCCCCCCTTAAAGCGTTGCTTATTAACAGCGGTGGGTAGTCGGATAGGTTGTTAAATATGTGCCAAGTGAAAAACAAAGGTGAACTTACAAAAATTATTTTGCAAATGAGTACATTATTTAGATTATTTGAAAGGGCCAAGGGTCCATTGTCATTTCATAGTCATACAGAAGAAACATTCTCCCCACTTCCCCTTCATCTTGACTACAGATCTTGAAACGAGCCTTTGAATGACTCACAAGTACAATTATTAAGTATTATGTTTTCCATTCAATGAAATTTATTTATTTTTCGATGGATAGACCTATGCATTGAAACTCCAGAATGTGTACTAGATACACATGTATAATTCTTTTTTGTAAATAGTCACTAACTGAACTGATAGTTTAAAAGACTATCACTAACAATTCAAAAATAAATTTTATCAAACTACGCCTGCTTGCTACCTTTTTGTTATCTGGTCGAAGCTCCCCACGTACAAACGGATGTGTGTGTATGCACAGTACACACTATTTGAATTTACGGTTGCTCTCCGCTGCGTGTAGCCTTGACCAAGGCGTTGGAGTTTTACTTTCGTTTATTAATTGTCTTTTTAGATTAGTTGGTTTCCCTTTGCGCTATTGCGCCATTGCGATACCCATGCACCCGAGCTATAATATGTGCAGTCTCTGGATGTGTGTGCCAAGCATGTGTAACGCAGTGGAAGCTTGTGATTGGACCGTCGAAAATGAATCATTCATTTGCCTCCCATTCTGCGCTGTTTGCAGTCGGCCGTACGAAAGATTTAAATATTCATGATCTGCATACCAGCATATCCGCTAGCCCCCCCATTTGCGTCCAATAGTGGACGAAAATGGGGGGGCTAGCGGAAATAAAAACAGGAAACACATTAAACCCGGACGATACAGACGCATCAAGGCTGTCGGCCTTACGGCCTCCGCATGCGGATAGTAATACGAGTGCGGATGACCTGCGCACAGTAGTAGTACGGGCGTCGTGCGATGTGATACAAACATTACGCACAGTGCTTGTGTATAGGCTAGTGGTGGATTTTACGGCGTCTTTTCGGAGTGAAACTGCGACCGCCTTGAGCAAGGCTACGCTGCGTGCCGTTGAGACTGCCTGGACGAGTCCATTTTATCAGAGGGTATTGTTATCTTCAAATGTTGTAAATTCACAAAATCTTTATACACCAGAAAACATTTGTAAATTGTTTTTTTTGCCTTGCCAACTGCTTCAGTAAATTAACTATTTAATAAACAACATATATTTAACCTAAACGACATGTATAACATATCTGTTTAAGATGTGTATGTTGCCTCAGAATTACAATTACCTGCGGCAAATGTTCCCGTCCGTCAACTGAGATCGTTTGAACGCAAACTAAGTATTGGCGGGATCCATTCTCTCCAAAATAATCGTCAAATATCTAGAGGATGTACCGAGGGATTTTGATTAAACTTTCAGAAATGAAAGATCTATTCCTAAATATTACGTTAATGGAAAAAAAATCAGAGGATGAACGATAATTTTTTTCACATTAATGTCGATATTTGTAGCCATTTTAGGGGAGACCATTTGTAACGAAATTCCCACCTGGACCCATTCATACACGTTAGCCGCTGCAATAAACCAACGGAAAATTTTCGATAATATTTTTACGCACTTTATTTAAAATTAAGCATCTCAACAATTGAAAATACTCTTACGATATACACTGTTATGTTTTCAGTGCTGATAAAGTGAGAATTTTAACGGTATACATGGATTTCTTTTTGTTTTTTAATGGTCATTACCTATTTTTTAAATGGAGTGTACCCAAACAGCGATCGCAAATGATTGCGCAACACCCCTTCCGCCCCCCCCCCCCCCCGGTCTGACCTGGCGTATCGCCAAACGAGAAAGTGACGCCTGTTCAGATATCGCCCTGGTTCAGACAGAGTTACCGCGCAGTAAGGCCACCCTCGATCGATCGTTGGACTACTTGGAGCAAAGTAAGTCCTCGTAGTTATACAGTTCTCCTAGGGCATTCGGGTGAGGGCTTTTTTGGTACGACGTTTTTAAAGAGAGATTCGGGGGCTGGATGTTAAGATATTTTTCGCTTTGGTTTTCAGCTTTAAACGTTGCACATAAGTTTGCAGGTTATTTTTGCTGGTGCTTCTTTTAGAAACCGTTTGATAATGGCTGTACCGGCACCTCTTTAATTACAACTTGTTAATTCATCTTATTGTGTAAACATTTAGCCATAAAACAATGAATGTTAAAAGAACAAATTAATAGTTCATTTCTATCGGAGATGTGTATTTTTCTTTTTTAGCTTTGATTTTGTGAAGGTTTTAAAGACACTGTACACGTTTGGTAATTACTCAAAATATATATTAGCATAAAAACTTACTTGGTAACGAGCAACGGAGAGCTGTTGATAGTATAAAACATTGTGAGAAACGACTCCCTCTGAAGTAACGTAGTTTTTGAGAAAGAGTTAGTTTCTCACTAAAATAATAAAAGACTTCTGGCCAGAAGCCTTTTATTCCTATCTGAAAGCACACTAATTTGTACAACAAGGGTGTTTTTTCTTTCATCATTTTCTTGCAACTTCAATGACCAATTGAGTACAAATTTTCACAGGCTTGTTATTTTATGCATATGTTGGGATACACCAAGTGAGAATACTGGTCTTTGACAATTACCAAACGTGTTCAGTGCCTTTAACACTCGAAGGTTGTGTACAAAAATGCAAATAATAATGTACAAAGATTTGCACATACCTTTGGTGGTAGATGGTCATAGTGGAAAACTTCCCTTGAAATATTTGTGCATGAAATGCTACAGTTTTTGAGAAATGAGTAAAACAATCAGTTTAGATATCGTGAGTCAAAACCTCGGTGCTTGAAAACAGTTTTGTAGTTTGTTACGATCCAAAAATCTCCAAACTATCCGTGAATACTTTTCACTTTTCATTTTGTATACTAGACAGTTTTTTGACATTGTCAAAGTTCATCATCCATAGATTCACTGCTGTTCAGATGATGCTCGGTTGTATGTGAGTTGTATATCTGTCATTCTGTCCTGATGGGGCTGGTAGTAAGGAGACCGCTCTTTCTGCCATGGAGGCTTGCATTCACGATGTTCGACAATGGCTGCTTGCTAATGGGTTATTTTGTAATGACAATAAACAGAGTTCTTGATAATCGGTACCCGTCAGAAACTTTCTAAAGTACACTGGATGTTTTCCAGTCCTCGTCAATCATATTATGCCATTTATAACTTCAAGTTGTTTTTTGTATAAACTTGTCACGCATAATCTGTTTTTCAAATGGCTCAATGTCCATTAGGCCCTATTACTCGATTCAAAATACAAACTCAACAGTTTTGCAATATTTAGCAAAGTTATTATTGCCTAATTTACATTTTTATTATAGGCTTAAACATCTCTACCACTTGGTCAGAGTTATAGATCATGGCGGTTGCTTTGGTTCCAGACAGTGTGCGTCGCCGAATCACCGCAAAGAATGAAATCCTCCGTGGAATTTTGGCAGAAATGGCGGGAATATTCGTTCTTGTTGTGAGTATTTTTCTTTGTTGTTCCAGAGTGTCATATACGGCGTGAATTATCGTTTATCGTTAGAGTTATAAACAAGTGTGCAATGTTTTTTGGGGTTTTTTGTTTTTGTTTTAGTTTTTTGTTTTTTGGTGGGGGGGGGGGGGGGGTTTGGGGGGCGTTTACCACGATTCTCCCACAATTAAGACTTAACGTACATGTACATGATTGTACTTTTACAATTAATTTAAACCACATTTTTAGGTATGGCGGTATCAACAGCACTTAACGAACCGCAAACACTTCTTAACTTGGACGTTATGCGCACCTTGATGTCCATGGGTGAGGTCAGAGGGGGCACTTCTGGCCAATAAAAACAGCAATGTTATGGGACTAGTTTTGGTATGATGGCGTAGTAATATTATGAATACTAATTAGGAACGGGGTATAGTGCTGATCACCAGTAGCTGTTAGCCTGGTCAGGGAGGTTTGAAGATCCGTCCTTATATAGTTTATCTAAGTTACGTAAGTTTGGTTATAATACATAAAGCAATCGTGTTCTCATTCAAAAAGAAGTTTCACTCGCCTGTTTTATTTGAATGTATCCCGGTGGGCTGATAAAGCCATATGGGCTAACACTAACAGCTACATGGTGATCATAGGCCGCACCCTGGCTTAAGTACTACCCCGTTCGAATTAGTATTCATAATATTACTACGCCATCATCCAAAAGCAGTTTGAGTTCGTATCACCTTAAAGGAGGGTACACCTTTGAATTATTAAAAAATAAAGAATGACCATAAAAACTTACATGATAAAGAGCACTGGAGAGCTGTTGGTAAACATTGTTAGAAACGAACCTCTTTGATGAAGTAATGTGGTTATTGAGAAAAAGGTAACTTTCACCAACAAAGTTGAATCTGAGGAAGGCTTCAGGCATGAAGCCTTTCTCAGGCATCTCTGTGCAACTCTGTGCAACAAGGGGGTGGGGTTTGATTTTTCCCCATTATTTTCTTGCATCAATTGAGCCTAAATTTTCACAGGTTTCTATAGTTTTTAAATGGAGGCAACCTGGGAGTGGGCATCATAGCGCAACTGAGCGAGTGGAACAACGATTCAGGAGACCAAAGATAGTTTTATTGTTGGGGGTCGCTGACCTATAAAGGACAGCGACCCCACTCAACTCCTGGCGCCTCTGTAAAAAATATATAATAAAATAAAAAAGAAAGAAAAACTGTTAAATTGTGGATACAATACAATTGCTTTTAGGCTTCAGTACTTGTTTATGTTGCCGGTAAATAGTCAAACCAGTATGGGGGTAATCACCTGGCATTTTCTGCTAAAGAAAACAAAATGACCGTATAAACCGCTAATCTCTTTTACAATGGCAGAAAACATTCGTCACGTTCCGAACAATTTTGTTATATAGTGTGGCGGGGAAAAGGAAAGAGAGAAAAGACTGAAAGTTAAAACATCGTTTCAATATTCCGGGACTGCCTGCTATGAAGTCAATGGTCTAACGATCCCTAGCCCTGCGGGTAGTGAGCGGCCACGTAGCGACTGTTTTGTGAAAAACAACATTTATTGCGTCTCTAAAATGGAGGTAAACATTCGTCAACTTGTGACTGCATAAGGTGACTGGGGCCATTTGGGTGTGATCTGGCGGGCACACCTAACTACTGAAACTGTCTGGTGGTAACCATTCTTGATACGCTGTACCGAAAATGTCCCAGTAGGTTTCATTTGGTTACGCAAGCTTAATAATGTGGTACCGGTTATGTAAGTCTGGCAGGCACCCCACCACTGTAAATGTCAGGCGTGGCCATTCATGATACCTAGGACTATACCGAGTAGGTTTCTTTTATCACAGGTTTAACTCACACGCTGATCTGGCTTATTTTGGGGGTCCCTTTCTCATGGTCCCCATGACCACTCCCACTTGAATGTGCTTGGCGGACGTCCATTTCCTACCATTTTGTTATTTAAAACTGGTACACTTCCCAGCTAGGCTGACCTCCTGGGATTCTGGGCTCCATTTCATGGCTCTGCTTACCGTACTAAGCGAGGAATTCTCAGCGATTCTGTAAGCGTATTTCACGGGTTAGCAGTGAAGTTTTGCTTGTGGCGTGTCGTGGCCGAGCGGTCTAGGTCACCGGACCTAAGCTCTGGTGTTTTCAGCAGCAGAGTGTGGGTTCGATACCCGGTCATGACACTTGTGCCCTTGAGCAAGGCACTTAACCATAATTGCTTCGAAAAAGTTGGGAAGGTAGTGCATTCTGCTCTACCAGACAGGCTCCTAGTGGATGATACCCATGCCTACATCCTTAAGGACTGTGAAGGGGGTAATCCTGTTTCAGCCCCAGGAGTAGGAGGCAACGTGCCCCTGGTGTCAATTGATTTGGGTTGATAGCCCAAATCAGTTATGTGTAGCCCCTCACATTGAGTGGCCGTCCGTGGCCTTGTGAGTTAGGCGATATCTCATTAAAAAAAAAATATATATAAAAAATAAAATAAAAATAGTCCACGTTACTGGGCATTCTTTGCTTGTAAGTTGTACAGCTAGCGCAGAAATTCGGAGCCATGCCCTGTGAGCGGAGAATTGTGATCTTAAGCGCAGAATTAGGCGGTAAGCAGAGCCATGAAATTGCAATTGGGTCCTGCTCTATAACTTCAAACGCTTGTTGCGTCACTGGAAGGCCCTGCAGTATGACGATTGATCAAATTATGCAACACAGGGACGCTAAATAGCGTTCGAAGTTTTTAGCAATCATAGGTTGATGATCTGCGATCATTTTTCCCCAGACGGTAAATGCCAATTTGCTCCCATATTGGTCAGACTGCTTGGCATAGCTGTATGCGTCCATATTTTCACGCATTGTGTACAACCACACACGTAACAGTCTTGTGCTATTGTGACAGTTCCCCTCCCCCCCTTCCGCCGGCGGGCAGAAAGGAGGGACAATAAAAAATAGGGTTACTCAAACTATATTGTTCGTGAACTTCTGACACCAATATAAAATCCCTGTCAGCGAGCGGCTGCTGGCAGAAAAGTACGTGGATCCGTTTGGCGGAAATATACCATCAGGATTTATTACCTTAGAACAATTAATACTTTCAACAATGGGGGAATTCCTTAAAGAGATGGGAAACAGCAGGCAAATTAATTAGTTTTGGACAGCTTCTTTTTACATGAAACAAGATATGTTTATTCAATTTCCAACTACATTTTCCAGGGGCATATTATCAATGATATTTTAGTGAAATACAAGGTATATAGATGAGACTAAGTAATAAGTGTGGTGACCCACCAGGGATCACAGTAAACGGCTGTTGGAGTGAGGACAATGGATGGCGCAGTGTTTAGGGGATTCCTAGTGGAGCAAGCCCTTGGGATAACGGTCCCTATATTGGGTTGGTCCTTAACCCATAGAGATCCCAAGTTCCGGCCTTGCAACACTTTCCCTAAACAGTCCTTAAGGATCCGATGATCCAATCCAGTCCTCCCTCCTCCAGTCGTCCACTGCTCCTCCTGGTGAGATCCTGTTAAGTTCCTTCCTTGTTCCTTGGGGTCCCTCCCCAGTCTGTCTCGTCCGTGAGTGTCCAGATTTCAACAAAACATGCCCTTTTTATTTACTACAAGGCCCCACCCAGGGATCACTGCCAACATTTATAAAACTCTCTTATTGGTTGCTAACTCTGTGTGGTGACCCACCAGGGATCACAGTAAACGGCTGTTGGAGTGAGGACAATGGATGGCGCAGTGTTTAGGGGAATCCTACTAGTGGAGCAAGCCCTTGGGATAACGGTCCCTATATTGGGTTGGTCCTTAACCCATAGAGATCCCAAGTTCCGGCCTTGCAACACTTTCCCTAAACAGTCCTTAAGGATCCGATGATCCAATCCAGTCCTCCCTCCTCCAGTAGTCCACTGCTCCTCCTGGTGAGATCCTGTTTGGTCCTTGTTCCTTGGGGTCCCTCCCCGGTCCGTCTCTGAGTCCCGTCTGACTGTAGATTTTGACAAAACATGCCCTTTTTATACACTACAAGGCCCCACCCAGGATCACTGCCAACATTTATAAAACTCTCTTATTGGTTACTAAATCTGGCAGGTGAAACCTGGTTGGTCCAAACAATTGGTACTGTATCTACCACATGGAAGGTTGAATACAGTGACTTAAACATAAACAATACACAAATCTTACTAACTAAATATTCATCAAGCAAAATGACCCTCCAACATCACTGGGCCTTGGTCACTGACTACCTGTAAAATAACCCACCCATATACATGTACATGTACATGTACATGTACATGTACATTATTGTCACACACGAAAATATATCATTACGTAAACCACCAATTTATTCTGAGCCCACCCCAGATAGTGAAATAGATACCACCTCAGTAGCCTGGGGCATAGTATGGCTGGTCTTTGGAGTAGGTTCCAGCCTAAATGTTTATCTTACAATTAACTTAATGGCTGACTGGAGACACAGTAAAAACCATGGGGGTAGGAATAGAAAACTAACGACTAGAATGCAGAGATTTTGGCTTATGGGAAATTCACCTAAATGTCATGATGTAAAAAATGCACTTGTAAAATAACCATTTCGCTACATTGCCGACCGCTTGGCTTGAACCGTCCCGGTTACACAAAAATAACAAAAGAAACGAAATGATATTTTACACAACAAAAACAAACCTTACAAAGTTAAACCTTCTCTGCCAAAAATCTTTCAATGCAAAACAAAAGCAATCAAAAATCAAATCTTTTCTCGAAAGAGAACAAAGTAAATCAAAATGGTGACATGTCAAACGGAAATGGCAAAACAGTAAATACACTATGGGGGCACATCTAAAATTATAACTCTCAACTTGGCATAAAAGCATGTAAATGAACAGTTGCATAAACAACAAATCCTTGGCAAATCTAAACAGTATGCAAAAACAAACATAAAACACAGAAAGTGAAAGGCAAACTTTAACTCAAAATTCAGTGAACTAGTGATAGTAAACTTGACTTGTGAAACTTATAAAACTTAGAAATATTTACAAGACTAGTTGCTTGGTCGCTGTTGGTGAACTGCCGGGTCACTGTTGCAGGACTGCTTAATTCTGTCTCTGCCATGGGTATGGGGAACCTTCCCATGCTGTATCTGGCTGGTCGCTTCATCCGTCTCCTTGGATACCGTCTAGTTAGTGCCTTCCCTCGTTGGTTGTGATGTTGTGGTTCCATCATCCTCCTTGCTGACCTCTAGTACTGCTTGCAGCAAAGCAGTTGTATCTTCTGTCCGGATCCGGATCCTCTGTAATGTGTGCAGTACAATCCCAGGATTCCAATTGTTACGTCCCGAATGCTGGTAATTTTTCCTAGATGTCCATCCATTGAACGGATCTGGTGTGATACATGGTTTTCGAGCCAATGTTAAGCCGACACCAGTGTCCTCTTCCTTTTCTGCATTGGTCACAGAAACTTACATCATTTTCTCTTTATCAGGCAGTCCATCCCTGTTGTGTTTTTTCGACTTAATGTCTACCATCGAATGACTGACATCCACTGCACTGGTGTTGCAATAGATCGATCCATTAAGCCCCGCTTCCTTACGAGTTGACAATCACAACCGCGAAACCCGATCACCATTAGTGCAAAGATCACCAAACGGCTCAAATGGTGATCAGATTTCGCGGTTGTGATTGGTCAATGAGAAATGGGCGTGGCTTAATGGATTGGTGTATTGTGGGGTATCCTTTGCCCAACCTTCCTCATTGGATGAGCGGTGTGGTCTGCCACTCCATTCAGTCCTGGTTGGATCCTGTGATCCTCCTATAGTGAAATGGGACTCTGGTGTAGTCCGCATTTGCTCTTCTGTCTGGCGTTTGTCCAGCAAACCCAGCACAGGTGATAGTGGGAAATCCTTTGTCCCACTACCCTCAATGTTTTGGCGTTGCCCCTCTCCCCTCCATCCTGTGATGGTTGGGTTCCCTGATCCTCCTCTAGCGAAATGGGACCGTGGTGTAGTCCACATTTGCTCTTCTGTCCGGCGTTTGTCCAGCAAACCCAGCACAGGTGATAGTGGGAAATCCTTTGTCCCACTACCCTCGATGTTATGGCGTTGCGCCTCTCCCCTCCATCCTGTGATGGTTGGGTCCTCTGATCCTCCTCTAGCGAAATGGGACCGTGGTGTAGTCCACATTTGCTCTTCTGTCCGGCGTTGGTCTCTCCAATCCGGCCTAGTTGATAGTGGGATATCCTTTGTCCCACTACCTTCAATGTTTTGGCGTTGCGCCTCTCCCCTCCATCTTGTGATGGTTGGGTCCTCTGGTTCTCCTCTTGCAAAATGTGACCGTGTAGTCCCCATTTGCTCTTCTGTCCGGCGTTGGTCTCTCAATCCGGCCCAGGTGATAGTGGGATATCCTTTGTCCCACTACTTGTTCCATCCTGAGTTTCATCAATCGGTAACAATTGATAATGTACTTCCAGTCCATATTGGTTAGGGGAGATTGTTCCGGGGGAATCACCCTTTGCTTTGGTTGATTTATTTCTTTGTCTTTCCTTTGGTTCGCTATTTCTTGCCAAATCTGTTTCATTTCTTTTCTGTTCTGTTCTAACATGGCTTGCACCCCTTGCAATTTTTTGCATAAAGCCTTCCATTTTTTTGTTATATTGTTTATTCTAATTTATAATAAACCAAAATCCCACTTCTGACACCAATGTGACAGTTTCCCCCCCCCCCCCCTTCCGCCGGCGGGCAGAAAGGAGGGACAATAAAAAAAATAGGGTTACTCGCACAATATTGTTAGTAAACTTCTGACACCAATATAAAATCCCTGTCAGCGAGCGGCTGGTGGCAGAAAAGTACTTGGATTCGTTTGGCGGAAATATACCACCAGGTTTTATTACCTTAAAACAATTAATACTTTCAACAATGGGGGAATTCCTTAAAGAGATGGGAAACAGCAGGCAAATTAATTAGTTTTGGACAGCTTCTTTTTACATGAAACAAAGATATTATGTTTATTTAACTTCCACTTGGGTATTACATTTTTAAAGGGGCAAATTATCAATTAAGTTTTAGTGAAATTATACTATAAGTGTGGTGACCCATCAGGGATCACAGTAAACGGCTGTTGGAGTGAGGACAATGGATGGCGCAGTGTTTAGGGGAATCCTACTAGTGGAGCAAGCCCTTGGGATAACGGTCCCTATATTGGGTTGGTCCTTAACCCAAATAGAGATCCCAAGTTCCGGCCTTGCTACACTTTCCCTAAACAGTCCTTAAGGATCCGATGATCCAATCCAGTCCTCCCTCCTCCAGTCGTCCACTGCTCCTCCTGGTGAGATCCTGTTAAGTTCCTTCCTTGTTCCTTGGGGTCCCTCCCCAGTCTGTCTCGTCCGTGAGTGTCCAGATTTCAACAAAACATGCCCTTTTTATTCACTACAAGGCCCCACCCAGGATCACTGCCAACATTTATAAAACTCTCTTATTGGTTGCTAACTCTGTGTGGTGACCACCAGGGATCACAGTAAACGGCTGTTGGAGTGAGGACAATGGATGGCGCAGTGTTTAGGGGATTCCTACTAGTGGAGCAAGCCTTTGGGATAACGGTCCCTATATTGGGTTGGTCCTTAACCCAAATAGAGATCCCAAGTTCCGGCCTTGCTACACTTTCCCTAAACAGTCCGGATCCGATGATCCAATCCAGTCCTCCCTCCTCCAGTCGTCCACTGCTCCTCCTGGTGAGATCCTGTTAAGTTCCTTCCTTGTTCCTTGGGGTCCCTCCCCAGTCTGTCTCGTCCGCATGAGTGTCGATTTCAACAAAACATGCCCTTTTTATTCACTACAAGGCCCCACCCAGGATCACTGCCAACATTTATAAAACTCTCTTATTGGTTGCTAACTCTGGCAGGTGAAACCTGGTTGGTCCAATAATTGATACTGTATCTACCACATGAAAGGTCGAATACAGTGACTTAAACCATAGAGAAAGGAGCCTTTCTCTATGCTTAAACATAAACAATACACAACTCTTACTAACTAAATATTCATCAAGCAAAATGACCCTCCAACGTCACTGGGCCTTGGTCACTGACTACATGTAAAAGAACCCACCCATACATGTACATTTGTCACACACGAAAATATATCATTACGTAAACCACCAATTTATTCTGAGCCCACCCCAGATAGTGAAATAGATACCACCTCAGTAGCCTGGGGCATAGTATGGCTGGTCTTTGGAGTAGGTTCCAGCCTAAATGTTTATCTTACAATTAATTTAATGGCTGACTGAGACACAGTAAAAACCATGGGGGTAGGAATAGAAAACTAACGACTAGAATGCAGAGATTTTGGCTTATGGGAAATTCACCTATAATGTCATGATGTAAAAATGCACTTGTAAAATAACCATTTCGTTACACTATATACACACTGTGGACATTCCTTTTGTCTGTAACTTGAGAAAAACATTCTTCAACACTGTGAAAAACACAAAAGGTGTAGGTCCTCATACTGTTTCAAGTTCCTACATTTTGTGGACTATAATAAAGATTGAGCGCCGAAATTGCCAGATACTGAAGCTATATAATGTCTATTGTTGGAACGTGAAAAACGCACGGGCACCAGTTGTTTTTAAGCAATGGTTTGCGTGCACTGATCTATTGTTGCATCAACAAACTTGCTTGCTGAAATGGTGTCCAGTGGACACTTCACATATTTACAGCTCGAGTTCCCTGTCTTGCGCCTTTAGCACTCTATAATCTTTGGTGGTGGTGATGGGGACCTCTTTTGGTCTCAGGTCCACACTTCGTATGTTTGTAATGCTCGGCGCACACAGTGTGTTCGTAACTCAGATACACTGAACACCATGGGACTGTGTTTCAGGCTGAGAAATTACACCGGGTTAGAACCTTTCGATCCCCCCCCCCCCCCTGCGCCTCTCCAATCATTATCAAGCGTAATACCCCTCGGATGTGCTAGAATTGTTTGGGGGGGTTTTACTTTTAAAAATGGAGCGGTCTTGCTCTTTTCCCCTCAAGCTTTTGTTATGAATTGTTGATGATGATCAGCAGGATCGCTCTGATGAATATGGCACGCCAAAGCCGAATTTATTCAACCCTGCACGGAAACTGCGGCAACATTAAAAAAATATATCACAACATAACAACAACCTCAACTACTTTGCAATGTTCGTCAACAGTAGTATTTACACTGTTCAACATTTAACAAAATTAGTGGCAACAAATTTAAATTGTGTCAACGTGATGAAAAACATGGGTCAACATTGTTACAAAATATGCTTCAACCCGCATAACATTTATGTCAACATTTTGTAAAATTACCTGTCAACATTCACGTAAAAATACATGTCAACATTTCAAAAAAATATTTGTCAACATTGTTGTGAACATTATATAATGTTGTGAACATTATATGCCAACATTTTGGAAAATATATGTCCACATTCCCTTGAAAATACATTTCAACATTTATGTGAAAACACATGACAACAATTGTAAAAAAGATATATCAAGATTCACGGACCAACGAGTTCGATTACCTCGGCGGAATGAGGTTGCAGCAGCTTTAGTCTGGTTCCAAAAATTCCCTTACGACGTCGACTCAAAATCTTCGTTTCGTCGACTGTATTCAGATACGTCGGGTCTGGTATCCAGACTACAGCTGCTTGTACGATTGCGCTTGCGCAGAGACAACCGGAATTGAGATACCGCCATGTTCAACTTCTAATCTTGGTATGTCAAAAATGAGATAATTTTGCAGGTTCTTAGCGTTTAATAAAATGGAAGACAGTGGAGTTAATTCTGATTTTTGGCTGGCACTGGTACGATTCGTGGATGGTTGCATGGTACCTAGTACCCACTTCCCTTATTAAGTACAGTCTCATTACCTGCACAATAGGTGCCAGCCTATTCGCTGATTCTCACCATGGAAACATGAACGCATGGAAACATGAACATGCAGCGCAGCATACTTCGCGCATGTACATGTACTCCGTCGCGGCGGTCACGTGAATGTTGGCATATATTTTTCATCGGGTAGGGTTGACACATTATTTTTGGACGAAATGTTAACACGTATTTTTAGGTGAATTTTGTAGCAGGATGGGTTGGCACATATTATTTGTCAACAGGTAGTAGGTAGTTTTGGCAATGTTGACATGTACTTTCTAGTTAATTAATCAGAACAATTTTATTTTATTTTAATGTTGACAAATATTCCGATGGAGAAGAAACTAGAGATTCAGTTTTTGTTAACTACAAAAACAAGGTGTTCGTTTTAGCCAAAACTATCAATGTTGTGCATATTTTGTTTTCAATGTTGACACATGTTTTTTCCCGCGTTGGCATATGTTTTTGAAAGAACTAATTGCCTCATTTTTGTTTGTTATGTTGAACGGTTAATGTTACTATTGAAACAGCTTATAAAGTTGTTGAATGTTTGTTTTAAATGTTGTGGTGTATATTTTGAAATGTTGTTGCAGCTGCCGTCCAGGG
Source organism: Leptasterias polaris (assembly GCA_037783415.1). Taxonomy (NCBI): domain Eukaryota; kingdom Metazoa; phylum Echinodermata; class Asteroidea; order Forcipulatida; family Asteriidae; genus Leptasterias; species Leptasterias polaris. Next base: position 107,979 of record JAZGTN010000181.1, on the reverse strand, counting down.
TTGAATGAATTCCGCATGTTGATGCATGTTTTTTTTAATGTTGACAAGTTTTTGTAAATGTTGGACAATAAATATTGCTGTTGACAAAAACTTGTCAAATTGTTGAAGATAATTTTTTAATGTTGAGTTGTTTTTTTAATGTTGCGGTATTTTTTTAATGTTGCCGCAGTTTCCGTGCAGGGTTGAATAAATTCCGCTTTGGCGTGCCATAGATGAAACCCTGTCCCCTTAGCTTTCCAACACCCTTCATGGCCTAAAATACAAAGAACCTGTCAACAAGGATCTCCCTTGGTTTTGTCCGAGCTATTTTGATGTCAAGAAGCAGCTCTAGCTAAAAACGATTGATGGCTGACAAAGTCACAAAAGGGTTATAACGATCTCATCCGGGTGCATTTGCTGCCGTGTTTTGTTAAGGATTGGTAATGGATGGCCCAAACGACTGAATTGTTGGTACATTCATGGGGCGAGTAGGTAAATAAAATAGCGAAAACCTACAACAATCGCAATAAATCTCACTATAGACCATGCGTGCTACCTTTATTTACAAAGAGATTGACCGTGTACATTCCAGGGCCTTTCTGTTAGCCAAGATTAGTATATATTACACTCTTGTCATTTGAGAAAAGGTACACTTATTTTGTGTCATAATATCCACATAAATTCAAGAGTTATAAAAATAACAGCTGAACAAGTTTTGAGATGTGGCCCCATTTTTCATATCAAAAGTTGGTACCAGTCAGTCAGTGTAATTGGGTTGCATCGTCCATTGGGCTGTGCATAAATCATGCCTGCAGGAAGTCCAGGCTCTCTTTTGTAAATAAGTGATGTCACATTTTACATCGTCTACAGTTGTACTTGGTAATGCTATTTTAAGGCAAAGCTTGTGGAGAGACTAAAATGCTGGGGGTCATTCCGTTAAACCGTCCATAATCCCTGTAAGCCAAGCTCTACTCTGAAATTGTTATTCTGTAATGATGTTTATCAACTGTACGTTTCAAATGATAAGTTTTATTTGCCTTTTCCACCCAAAACACTATAGCTTGCGCACACACACCCTTGTGGAGTCTTTTTGCACCAATGGAAGAATGGACCTCTCAAAGTTTGTCTTTGTTCAACTTGGACGTTTGGACCCCACATAGGAATTCTTTTGAAAGGGGCTAATAGACAACAATAGAAGGACACTGCAAACCAGATCCTTGTGTGTGTGTGGGGGGGGGGGGGGGGGGGGTGTCTACCTATTCAAACCGAGGACTTTAACAAAAGGGATCTGGTGGAAAAACAACAACAAATTATACATTTTCTCTCAGAATGGGATAAACCAATTATTATAGCACCTCCAACGGTGACCCCAGCAATAATGCACCACATTATGATGGTTGTGTCAAAAAACGCCAAACAAATGCCCTTTAATGGTAAATTTGTGAAATTTATTTTGCGTCATCACACAGAACTTGGTAAAATGAACATTATTTTGTGGCAAGTTTCATAAAAATACGGATTTGGGGGGGGGGGGGAATACGGAAGTGGCGTGCACTAAGTGCCCCTTGTCCCCGGAGTCCCGCCCCCCAAAAAAAATAATAATAACAGTCATTAATTTAAGGGTAGATGACATCACTTGATTCGTTTCCTGCGCACTGATCTGTTGATGTTGTTCATAGCTTTAAGGACGTGCGCATGATGCACATTTCCCCTATAATCAGAAATGTGAACCAACACACATGTCCCCTTCAAAATTAAATTAGGCCTCCAACACTTAAAAATATATAACTAAAACAAAATAATTGTTGGCTTTCATCCTCAGCTTTTTGTTGACGGTGGCCTGGCCGGGGGTATAGTAAGCGGCTGGGTGTCGGGTACACCCGTATCTACGGCCTTCACCTCTGGTATGGGAGTTGCGTTTGGTATATATACAGGCATAGCTGTGTCAGGTAGGAAACTTGCAGACGAAAGGTTCTCACAGGCACTATTTTTGTTTAGGGGATGCATGTTTGGCAGCCAGTATAACAGTGAATGCTTGTCACAAGGCCATTCGTGGTTTCTGGAGCCTGGAGTAGGCCGGCCCTCAACAGTTACCTAGAGCATGGAGACTCATGTTTATTCATAAGGCACCATGTTGTTCTACATGGACATACGCGTTTCCTTCAGATTTTGCGCTATAGAATCATTTGTTATGAAAATAATATGGTTGGAAAGATGTTTTAAAAGTATACATGCAGAATGAAGTGATTCACTCAAACATTCTTCGAAATTGTGTGGTTTTCTTTTACTTTGTGAACTAACGTGGCCTGCCATTTTGTGGTTCTACAAAATGGCGGACCGTGATATAGTTCACGAAGTTAAAGGAAAACCACACAATTTGGAGGTATATTTGTGTGGATCATTCTTCTACTTTGAAAACATATTTCCAACCATATTCCTTTCATAACAAACTCGTTTTATAGCCAAAATTGCCCAATCTGAACGAACGTGTCCCTTTGAAGTGTTATAAGTAATTTGCTTCGGGGACAAAGACTGATATTAAATCAAACATATGTTTTAGTTTTACCACACACATTATGTAATTAAAGCACTGCACACTCAGTGTTTATCTGAATCCTTCGGGAACATAGTCGGCAGGAATCCCACTCGGGTTGGATTCGAACCCAAGCGTGCAGGTTGACAAGAGGCCAACCATTTATAGATAGCATGCAGCGGTCACCGCAGATGTTAGTTGTTGATGTTGGTTGCACCACACTAAATAAACTCCCATAGGAACCAATGCTAAATGATAATTATTCAAAAATACTCAAAAATCGTGTAAGTCTCTCAGCCTCTTGAAAACCAATCAAACATATTTTCGGACGACTGAACTTCAGAATTCTTTTCAATTTTTGGCAGGTCAGCCGTTTGGAATTTTTGCTAACTACCCCAGAAGAAAAAAACACGAAAATGGTTTTTTTCCAAAACCGTTTGTGCTGCCAGTTTTCGTGAAGCACTTCTCCACTTTCCCGGTCAAATAGGGCCAACTTTAACGCCTAAATTTATCAAGTCTCCTCAAAAGTTGAAGCACAGAACCCCCAGGTTGTGATAGATTCTTATATTTACACAATCTATTAATTGCACGACCCCCAAAACGTTGTAATTAGAAATAAGTTGTGGATTTACAAATTATGATAAGTAGCTTGGCGCATGAATTTTGGCTTATTTAGTGTGGTGCACCCTGTAGGCCCGATTGACACTTGGCAAGGACGCCCTCCTTTGTCCTTGTGCAAAGTACACTCATCTTTCTCTTTGCGCGCAACAGGCTGATTATTCGTCCACCTTCTTTTATAACCAGAAAACTTCACACAGCATCGTCAGAATAATTTGCCCTTTGTTGTTATTTTTAATATGATGTTTTGTATGCATTACCAAAAAAGGTTGATAAACACCTGCATTATTTTTGCAACCATGGTTGAAATGATGCTGTCATAGTCAAGGTTAAATCAAAAGACCCTCAAACTTCTCGTGGAAATCACAATAGAATAGTGTGTATTTAGCATTCTAACACCAAAATAATATACACATGATTGTGAAAGACACAACGAAACGGATGAAAATGTCTCACAGGTTGGTTTGCATTTAATGTGCTTCAATTCAAAATGTTGTAGTGTGGTACCTATTAGAAATACCAACAGAGGGCGCCTTTCATTAAACCACTATTATTGCTTTAGGTGGTCACGTCAACCCAGCGATAACTATTGGTCTAGCTTCAGTCGGCAAGTTTCCATGGCGACGCGTTCCTTTGTGGATTATGGCTCAGTTGGTCGGTGCCTTCTGCGCTGCTTCTGTCGTCTTCGGGATATATTACCGTAAGTACAACAGAACATAAAACACATTCCCTCAAAATAAACATCCAAACGAGCCGAACAAACACCCCGATCAACAAACAAACAAACTAACAAACAAACAAACAACCCAACAACCCGACAAACAAACAAACAAGAATAAGTACAGAAGGAAAAAAACACCCAAGAGATATTCGATCACAGAAATGTTGAGATTGGTAGAGCTGACAAAATAGTCTGCAGACCGACAGTGTTCATGTTTTGTGTTATCAACCATTGTTTATAACAAACCTGTGAAAATGTTGGCTTAATTCATTGCGTGACGTGAGTCAGGTGTGAAAAACCATGCCAGTTATTTGTAGCATGTAAACACATCATTGTCTTTAAAGAGAGGCTCTAAGATGCTCTGAAATATTAAGTTTTTTGTACGAACTCAGCTGTTCTTGTTTTTTGTTAAGTTTTCGAACACTGTTATACTCTAAAATGACTTCATTTCAGAGGATTTCACAGAAAAAGGCAATTGTATATGAATTTCATAATCAGTAAGCTTTTAGAGACTGACTTCAACTAAACAATGAGCAATGTTTTTTATCCTTACTCATCCTATATAATACATTTAAGTATCTTTGGTTGTAATTCTAATCGTTGTGATTTAAAGGCACTGAAAACTATTGGTAATTACTCAAAATAATTGTTAGCATAAAAACTTACTTGGTAACGAGCAATGGAGAGCTGTTGATAGTATAAAACATTGTGAGAAACGACCACCTCTGAAGTAACGTAGTTTTTGAGAAAAAGGTAATTTCTCACTCAAATAATAAAAGACTTCAGTGAAGCCTTTTATTATATGCATCTGAAAGCACACAAATTTGTGCAACAAGGGTGTTTTTTCTTTCACTATTCTCTTGCAACTTCGATGACCAATTGAGTCCAAATTTTCACAGATTTGTTATTTTATGCATATGTTGGGATACACCAAGTGAGAATACTGGTCTTTGACAATTACCAAAGGTGTCCAGTGCCTTTAATGTGGCCCCTTTATACACCCGATAAAGAAATTACGACGAATTAATAAAGTACTATTATTTGTTGATAGCGGCCATTCACAATTTTGACGGGGGCAATAGGACGGTGTTTGGGCCTACCGGTACCGGTGGAATCTTCTGTACCTACCCGCAGCCATACTTTGGTGTAGGTGTCGGTACCGTGGAACAGGTGAGCAAATCATCAATTAGCCAATCATGATAGAATATTAACTGATGGACAATTATCCAAATTCATAAATGATAACAGGTCTATTAGAATGTTCAAAGTAAATAGCCTATAAATCGAAGCGCTAACATTCAACTGCCAACATTTTATAAATTATCATATAAACGAAAAGTGTATAGAAAGTAAGCATTGTAATATTAAAGGGTCTGTATACGTTTGGTAATGACTCTGAAAATTAATGGCAATAAAAACTTACTTGGTAAGAAGTACAGCAGCTTTGAATAGTATAATTCATTTTGAGAAACTTTTCACTTCGAAGTACTACGGTTATGGAAAAATATATAACTTTTTATCCCCAAAAATTTGAATCTGAGAAGCGTTACGGCCGTAACGCTTCTCAGATCGTGTATTCCTATATTAGGGAATATTCTTCCTGCGTGGAAATATTCTCTCCGGTTTTTCGGTACCTCAAAAACGCGACCACCTTTTGAAGTGAAATTTTCACAGGTTAGTTTTATTGTATATACCTACATTTATATAGGATTAAAATAATCAGTAGGCTCGAATTACCAAACGTATACAGCACCTTTAAAGTAAATCATTTCCCCATCTCGTTGATTCTAACTCATTTAGAAATATTTTCTTTAAGGAGACAATTGTTGAGAAGAATACAAGTAAATTGAAAAAAGTTAAAACATAAACATTATTACTGACGATTATAAAATGTCGCACCATTTACTTCACGTTATCAACGAGGTAAACACGGCTATACCATTTTAAATGTTAAGTTGCCCCATTATTGTGGTCTTGTCTCACGATTGTGCCGAAACTTGTCCGATGGTATTTCTCAACGATGAGGAGACTTAAATATTAAACAGCATTATGTTTGTGTTTATTTTTTTAACCGATGATTTTGAAACAAACATTTCGCAGCTGAAACTCACTGGTGATTTCACTATAATTTTTGCAGATTGTCAACACAGGGTTGCTGCTTTACTGCACTCTCGTCTTCTTCGATGAAAAAAACGGCAAACCGACCAAGGGAATGGAGCCCTTTTTCGTGGGTCTGGCCGTGGCAGTGATTATCCTTGCTTGGGGTCACAATGCCGGCTCTCCCATGAATCCTGCTCGAGATTTCGCCGGTAGGCTCTTGACGTGGATTGTCGGTTATGGAAATGAAGTATGGATGTGAGTTTCGCAGCACATCATTGCTATGTGCCAAGCAATGCATTATTGAATGAAAACTAACTCAGACTATTCTGTACGGAGCCCCTAAAGGGACAGGTAAAAACCAATTGAATGGGTAAAACAAACCCTACTGAAATTATTTCGTTCCCATGAAATATTATGTCGTTCCCTCGAAATACTGGGTGCGTTCGATTAGCTTCCCCCGGGTCGACCCCGCTGTGCTCATTCGGGTGAGCCTCCGACATGAACTAATCGAACGCCAACTTCCCCCAGCATTCACACCGATGCATGTTGGGACAGCCGACCGGAACTGCTTTTTTGTGCATTACGTCCGAATCTTTTCGTGGATTCACGAAAAGATCGTAAACTAATTATTCTCAAGGTAAAACTGCAACGTTAGATAATTTTACGAACCCACAGTGATACGAAAGTACCCGGCTTCGAATAAAAAAATACTTATATTGCTCACAAAAACATACTTGCTTTAATATTGAAAATGTGTGTCAAACTTCCTGAAAATTTCCCGCTGATTTACAAACAAAATGGTGGCCATTGAGAAAGTTTTTCGTTGTGACGTCATGAACCAGGGTCAGCCCCAAGTAACCCGCTCCACAAGCACGGTACTTGGGTCTCACCCGGGTGAGCCACAACGATGACGTCAGAGCTAATCGAACCCACTGGGGTCAGACCTGGGTCGACCCGGGGAGCTAATCGAACGCACCCACTATTTCATCCGAACTCCTTTTGTTACCTCTAAGTGTTATTTCGTTCACTCAAAAAAGAAATATATATAATTAATAACATTTCAAGAGAACGAAATAAGTTATTTCATGGGAACGAAATATCATTTCGATGGAACGAAACAATATTTCGGGGGAACGAAATAATATTTCGAGGGAATGGAGTAGTAATTCGATTTTTGTTTGTATCATGACTTTCGGATACAATTCAGACAAGTCGTAGGTCAAGGGGTATAGTATAGAAGAAGACAGACCTGCCGCTATTTCAATTGTTATATATCCAAAGACAGTCGTCTTTGAATCATAAATGGAACTCCAAAAGACCCTTCTGTAGCATATTACGGAACAGAAACAGATTGAAATGTTACAACCAATACCGTGAAGTAAACTTAAATATTTGTGAGAACATTATCTTGGATGAATTGAACACCACATAGTATCGTATTGGTGTAAACAATGGGCCAAGAGTGTCTTGTAATTGACTAATGTTAACGTATTTCATCTCTGTTTAGGCCCAATGGAGTTCACTGGTGGTGGATCCCTCTGTTTATTCCACCCATTGGAGGCATCGTTGGTGCCAACTTCTACTACCTTATGGTTGAGATACATCACCCTACAGGCAATGAAGAGAACGAAGAACACATCGAGTACATTCAGAAAAGTGAGATAGACACAAATCAGAATGATGATATCAAGTTGGTAGGTCAGTATAAAAATATTTAATCCTAAGCTTGAAAACATTTCCAGTGCGGGGGCTGGGATGGCATATATGAGTCTGATGGGGTCAGATCCTACATTTCAAGTAGCAGTTTACAACTAATGATGAATATAACGCGTGAGTATGTTTGTATAAAAGTCACGTGACGTCACTGACACACCAGGGCCCAATTTCTGGTTCTGCTTACCGTAAGTAAAGAATCGGCGCTTACGGAAGCATGGAATTCCGCGTACGTCAAGCGTATTTCACAGGGTTAGCAGGGAATGTTTGCTTACACAGCTAGCGCAGTTTGGCGCTTTGACTTGTAAGCGAAGAATGTTTATCGTAAGCACAGAATTCGGTGGTAAGCAGAGCCATGAAAATGGGCCCGGCTGTCGTTTTGAGTGTGCAAACAATTTTCTGAATGTTGTTGTGAACTTTGTGGCTCTAACCATTGCTGCTCTGACGTTGCATTTAGACTTGAGTCGGGGTCAAAAAAGTACACGTGACTTACACTCATAGCCGAAAGAGATAAGCTATCGACTATTAGCTGCTGTGAAGGGTCATGTCATACAGTTAGTGATAGACGAAAAGAATTATTATTTATAACACTACTTAACCAGTTTGACGTCACAGGTACCTGCACGCAATATGTGTGACGTCACAGCTGTATTTGTATACCTGCACCTTTAAATTCCATCTGACAACAATGCTTCCCTAATTTAAAAGACCTAAATAACTTCATGTTAACTGTCATTCCACCTATTGTTGACTGGTGTGTTTCGCAACATCAGGCAAGGCGTGGGCGGTATGCGTACATTGCGTAGATTTGCACATAACTTACATGGTATAAAGATGGTCATGGTGGAAAACTTCCCTTGAAACAGTTTTGCTTGAAATGCTGTAGTTTTTAGGAAATGAGTAAAACAATTAATCTTTATCATGCGTGTCCTAAACCCGATGTTTGAAAACATATAATATTGGGGGTTTTCACTGTTTTCTCATGACTCCGAAGACCGATTTAGCTTTAATTTTCACAGGTTTGTTATTTCATGTATATGTTGGGTCACATCAAGTGTGTATAATTGTCTTTGACATTTACCAATGTTGTACATCATGCTTTAAAGTATTTTACGTCACGCATTGCATTATTAATTAGGTGTTAGATTATTTGATTTTTTGTTTAATCCTTCTTCTTTTTTCTTTTCTTTTTTTTCTCCCTCGTCCTCGTTAATTTACTTTCTACCTCAGGGATCAAAGGCGGAACTAGATCCATTCCTGAATGAGGGCGTGTAGTGAAAGGAATTGCCCCCGGACGAAGGGTATTCATGATGCAGCTATCTTCAGATTGCATCGTATAAACAAGCAGGGTCTCTACAGTAATAATTTTTAAAAATTTTAAGAGAACCAACAACAAAAACATTAGAAGATCAATTTCAATGTTTCCTAACCAGATAACAGTCGTCGTAAACAAGATGCGGTCATTTTCATTCAATGGAAGCCAAATTCCGGTCGTTGTTTTAAAAATAAGAGGAAATACCATTGCCTATTTTTGGATGTCAGGTAAAATGTTGAAAACATCCCCACACTATGTTTCTAATAACGGTCACATCTCAATTACAACTAGGAAGATCGTAATTAATGGATTTTTGCATAAGAGGCAAGTTTCATGGATCTGCTTTTGCGAAGATTTGTTCTAGGCAGCCTACCTAAAATCAAATAATACATTTCTATTTTGCCCTTCCATGAATATTGTCATTTTTTATGTATATTTTTTTACAAAACGTAACAACTAACATTGTAGAGTAAGATTTTCAATATTTAGTCAACATTAATTCAATATTTACTCAATATTTATTCATTTTTAACCAAACTGAGGACGTGCCCAAATTGGCGGCCACAGGTACGGCTATACGGCTAGATTCTCGCGTATGCGTTCACGAGTGTATGGCTAGAGCGTATAGGCGCTTACATCTCACCAATGTGGCCTGGTTCGATTCCCTGCTAAGGCCATACGTGAGTAGAGTTGTGCGATGGTTCGCTCCTAAGCCATGTGGGTTTTTCTCCGGGCCCTCCGATTTATGTCCCTCAGGAAAAATCAAACACTTTCGATCTCTAGCTGTGCTCCGTGTTCCTAAATGGGTTGTTGTGGCTGGCTGCCGAAAGGTGCCCTCGCATGACTGCAGCTCGAACACGCTGTAGCCACGTCTTTCGCGGTTCAGCTTCTCACCTGCAAGTGAATGTGATTAGGATGCCAAATTACTACTACTATTATCATACAGTCTATAAAATATAAAATATAAGTTTGCAGTTTGTATTCTCGGTCATTTCACCTTCACGCATTTGTATTAAAGGGATTTAGCCCTCTTCTTTTTCAGTTGAATCTGTCATTCTAATTGACTTTGAGGCATACAAATAAACATAGCATTTTATCAAACTAAACTTATAATAAGGCGTTCCTTTTATAACCTTGCAAAGTTTGCAATCAGTTCCGGCAGAGTTTTAAAAGTAGGTTCAACTAATCAATCAGGTCGACTCTCGTCGGACTGCAACAAAAGCACGCCACACATCACGATCTCCCATAGCTGTTCTGATCTCAGCTGCAGAGGTTAGCTCAGTATCACGACGCAACTGGTCCACGTAGGTTAGTGACTGCCCACCTCGAGATGCTACACCATGTGTGGGTTCCCATGGCTACACCATGTGTGGGTTCAACTAGAGATTTCTTCTAATTGTTGCAACTTTGAATGTTATAACAATTCAATGGTTATCTTTTAGAATCGCACGAAGAAAAAGAACAATGTTGGTTTACACAATAGTAAAATTGAATAGAATAATGCAAGATTTATATTGACGGCTTCAATTCTTTGCCGAAAACCAACATTACATGATAGTAATACACACATATTTTTTACCCGTCAATATCATTATTGACCGAAGACGTCATCGTCACACTGATCAAATTTTTGCCGTAGAGTCGAGGGAGAAGGTCAACTTTGCCTAATAAGAGCTTCACTTTAAACGATATCTTGTGTCATAATTGTTATCTCGCTTCAAATTTAATTATTTTTTCATTGACTCATTGTTAAAATGTTTTATTCTATATATTATGTTGTAGAGTTAACCCATTACCCCCACACACATGCATATTCGATATTTTGTCAACCCCAGTGGAAACATCTTTTGTTCTTTCCTTTGTCCTGTAGTTAATAACTTCTCATGGACTTGAGCGCGCCAGTCTTAAGAATTGCCATATTATTGAGTCCTTTTGTTTTTTTCTTTCTCTGTTTTTTTCTCGGTCTCCGTAAGGTACCGCTAGCGAATATTAAAAGAACCTTGCAGATCGGGTTTGTGGGGTCGTGCCATTGTTGCTCTACTTATTTTTGAAGAATTCTTGTGTGGTCCAAGTTGAACAAAGGAAAACTTTGTGGGGTCTATTGTTCCATTTTGTAAAAGACTCCAAAATGGCCTGTGCATAAAAAGACATGCTTGTGGAAGACATTTCAGTCGTGAAGTCCCTTCGTATAGATAGTTCCCAGTGTAGACGCCATCTTTACGGGCAAATCGCATTTTGGCTTGCAGGCGCGTCAAGCGCTCAAATTATTAACGCAGCCGCGTCATTCACTAACCAATCATGCATGAGTTTTGTGAAATGTGCGCGTGCTGCACGCCGTTCTCACGCGTAGCGCATGACTGTGTGTTCCAAATTGCCCATAAAGATGGCCGACTTACGTCATACTGCAACCTATCTATAGTGCAGTAATGCTTTCCGTATTGTCGCACACGAGATGTAAACATACAATGTGTAACGATATAGAGTTATTAATTTATTTTACCATTTTTAATGTACTCGCTTCAAGTATTATTTAGTCCGTATGTACAATGTACTCGCTTCAAGTATATTTAGTCCGTATGTACAATGTACTCGCTTCAAGTATATTTAGTCCGTATGTACATGTATATTTAATGGTTGGTATGAAAATAAAATAACTATGGAATAAAGTGACTGTTTTTGAAGTCGTGACTGTCTAGTTTTGGGGCCGTAAACTACTGAGAAGGCACATTTACACTGACCTATGTCCCTTGACTGATCTAGTTTTACGCTCAACCATGGAGTTACAAAAACCGATAGCTCCATGGCCCAACTATCCATGGTATTTGTATAATATGCCCGTTTATTGCATGGCGGTAGAACTACTTCCATTGTAATGATGTTATACCAATTTCTACCTCAATGGTTATACCATGGTCACATACCCAGTTTTAAAAAAAAATCATATGGTCGACTCTTGTGGTTTTCGGGTGCGCCACCGAGTCGCCCAGCAACCACTGGCAAACTGATTGTTTAACAAAATTATTTTCCATCTGTAAATTAGAATTGCTTGTTTACAACCATAAACAAGTTAAAGATAAGACGTGTTCAATGTGTGTTGCCTATCCCAAGGGCTGGGCTGCCAAACCATTCATAACAATACTATACACTGATGTCCTGCCTGTCAGTGAGTTTGTAAAGTTAATTTGCCCAAATAGTGACACGTTAATTGGGCGGGGGTAGTCCAGGACAATGATATGCCCACTGGTTTACAGTTGATAACAAAAAGTTTAGATGTAAAATTCATTTGTTGTTTCCCCTCACAGTCATTGCCACACATTCGTTTGTTTTTCAACGACTGTGCTTAGTTTCAAAACACTGCATTTCAAGTTTCCGTAATTTAGTCTGTTTTCATGTTCCCGGATTGCGAAATATTCTGTATTGTTTTTGATTAAGACCACAATTTAGATGAAATACTAGTGACTTGAATAAGCTTATATTAACCACAAAAGTCATTCTAACGATAACTGTAACAAACATTAAAGAGGTACATTGTTTTTTATTTTATGTTTTGATTGTTAGGCCTAATAAATTTCTGGAAAGTACTTAAAGGTATTATACAGGATTGGCAGAGCTGACAAAATAATCACAGACAGTGTTCATGTTTTGTGTAATCAACCACATACATGAAATAACAAACCTGTGAAAATTTGAGCTCAATTGGTCATCGAGGTCACGAGAAAATAGTGAAAAGAGACCTTATGTGTTTTCTGTTTTTCAAACATCGAGTTTATTATCGCGCGCGATAAAAACTATTGGTTTATTCATTTCTCAGAAACGATAGCATTTTAGGCAGAAATATTTTAAGGAACCCTTTCTACCATTACTTACTTTAAATCATGTAAGTTATGTGTGAATCTGTGAACATTTGTGTTTTTCGATCTTACCAATAGTGTACAGGGCCTTTAATTGGGCCATGGTGATATATTTTTATTTATTTTATTGATTGATTGATTTATTGACTTATTGATTTATTGACTTATTGATTTATTGATTTATATATTTATTTATTTATTTATTTATTTATTTATTTATTCAGTTTTTTCTTGGGGGGGGGGGGTGATGACTGCCTCCCAAACATAAAAATGGAACAGGAAACAGAACCTTTAAGCTCTGCCGAAGATTACATTCCTTACAAATAGTCCCTGCTCTAAGCTTATATCAGCAGTTTTTCCCCCAAGTCAATTAAGGTGCAGTGTTAACCAATGTTTTAACAGAGATAAGACATGCGGGCGACGCCCTTTTAATAACCATTTTTTGTTAAAGCTCTGGCCATGAGCTTCTTTCAACATCTCGATACACGTACTAGCAATCACTCAATCGATTACATAATCGACTTGGCGCAGCAAAGACTTTCGGTTGAGACGCTTTTGTAATTCAAATTTTGTTTTATGGGGGAAGCCTTTCTTTTTATAGCGCGTATAAAAGCAGTTTTCGTAAGACATTTCTTTTCACTCTGTGCGAGGGGCATTCAGTCGTTCACCGTGTCGTCTGTGGTGGTACATGCCGTCCGCAGTCACCTTAGCATCGTAGACCATCATAACGCATAACGGTGTGAAGACTGAGAAAAGCGCTGGGAGGCTTTTCCATAAAATCTTGCTGGTGATTTTATTCTAATGATGTTCGTACTTTTACAGCAACATTAGTCCTTAAATATCGTCTTTGAAGGAGGATTTTCAACCCACCAACGGTCATCATGTTGAACCTGTTGCACGGGACGGTGACGAGAGTCGTGGCACTCTTGGCTCTGCTCTTCCCGATCGTCTTTATGTGCGGTTGGCTTCCTGGGAGGCTGATAACTTACCTCCATCGCGGACTCGATAACTCCCTGGACCTGCAACGTCTCCAGCAAATTCTGACCGGCATGAACTGCTTCGCTGGCGGGGTGTTCCTAGCCACCTGCTTATTGGACCTTTTCCCGGATTTCCGAAGACTGGTTACAACCATGAATAAAGGGCTGGAGAGTACCAACATGAATGAGGAGTTGAACAGTACCAACATTAACAACAATAACACCAACAAATTGCCACCAACAGGCTCCAGGATGTATGCTTATCGTCAGAGGACTCTCGTCCTGCCCAAACTTTCCCCAACTGAAGACACCGAAGTCCAGCCGACATCATTTGACGGTGAGAGACAGTTTGTTCACGACACTCCCTTGAACCGTCTCCGACGATACTCGTCATTGAAGGCAACCTCTAATGGTCACATCACCAAGACCGAAGTTCCCCCTCAAAATGAACAGAAATCACGGTCGCCAGACCCCAGTGTCGTCGCTTTACTTCTTATTTTATTCGTCCATTGCATATTTGACGGTCTTACTGTTGGACTAGAGCCTCAACCACCGACCCAGGCACTCGAGATCACGGTAGCTGTAGCCATCCACAAGTGTGTCTTTGCTTTTAGTCTCGGAGTCCAGTACGCCCAACGCAGCCAGGTGGGTGAGGAGGGACTCAACCGGAGCGTCCTGTGCTACACGGCTGCTTCTCCTGTCGGTATCTTCATGGCGCTCGTCTTCGAGATCATCGCTACAAACTTGGTGAACTTACAGGCCATGCTCGGCAGTGTTCTGCCAGCGATTGCAACAGGAACTCTCGCATTCAAAACATTCCTGGATATTGCTCCTGCAACTTGCCAAAAAACATAACTGCAGTGGATGAAATCAACCATGGACAGTTTAAATACAGGTTTTCCCGGCCAATTTCAGCAAATGTTAATTCATTTTCATTAACACGCATACAAATTCACGTATTTTACCCTAATCCACTCAAACTAAGATTTCTTTTTAGCTATTAATGCATTCAAATTCATTTACGTGACCACATTATTTCTGGTTTTTTTCATTCAGATTCGTTTCAGTTATTCTAATTTGTGTGTATGAATTCAAGACTTTGACCATTCTACCACCTATTTACACTTGATGGAATTGAATAGTTGACCAGCTTTTGCTGCTGGCTTTTATGAAATTGAATGATTCTTGCGGCTGAATGAAATTGAATGATCTTATTTGACCAGTGAATGCTAAACTGTTGAAATTGAATTACTCCTTTGACCGTTGAATTCTGATTCAACGGAGCATTCATTTTCAAACGAAATTAAATGAGCTGGGTGTTAAAATGAATGGATTTTTGTTGAAATTGGCCGGAAAACCAATAATAATTCATAAACAACTGCAATGGTAATAAACTTAACGGGGAAGAGTGACATGTGTTATCCGCAGTATTGTTTACCTAATTTGACAAAAAACTACAATACTCACTTTGTTCTTAAGATGTTAGAATTGGAATGGTAATATTCTATGGTTTTATACTATCGGCGGATTCAATGTATGTTCATCTTATTTTTTTAATATATTTTTTTAGTACTATTTTTTTTATACTGAACAAAATGTGCCCAAAGCTAAAACACTTTTTAAAACAATTATTATTACGGTTCTGGAAAAAACTGTAACAATTTAATTTTAAGGCTACAAAAGTTGAGCCATTAAAATGATATTTATTTATGGAGCAACATTTTGTCTGCTATCTTTTAAGCCTATGATTATATTTTGTTTACGACCTTCCAAAAATAAATGCATAGTCACTGCTTTTTCGATTAGGTTTTATAATCAAAAGTGGGGATTAATAGAACACAAGGGTAGAAATTCCTCGTCCCATAACGAGAGTACAAGGCAAAGAAAAATTTCACATTGTAAACCAAGTCTACTTATACAGTACCAATCAAAATGTTATTCTGAAGTTTTATTCTAGGGTTTTTTAAATTTTTATATAACAATAAAAGAATATCAATATTTTGTTTCTTAAATTGTTTGTGTTAACGATTGTTTCTTGAAAATGAGTAAGGCTTGTGTCATTGTCAGAAAGTAACATCGAAATTAGGCTGAGCATGTTCTTAAAAGTTTTCTTCGTGTCAAATTCAAAATAAGGGCAATATTTTGCGATAGTTATATTGATGAAGTTACAAACGCCCTTAATCTTGTGCAGTTTTTCATTTTCTTTAATTTGTTTTCTCATAGTTTTTTAATTTTAGAAATCGGGGGGGGGGGGGGTCTGTGTATCACACTAACCGTTTAAGATTTACATCATCATCAGAACAGCAACATACAATGATTTGAGATGTACGAAACAACTCTCATAAAATAATGTTCAGTGATCATTTCCGTCAGTATATAACCCGAGATGCATTGCAAGGGTGATGAGTACAATAATGTGATATCCAGCCCCCACCCCCCCCCCCCGATACGTGCAGAGGGTGTACCACAAAGGTACCCATTCAACGCACTTTTTCCTTTTGTACAGCCCCCACCCCCACCCCCCCCCCCCCCCCCCCCCCTTTAAAATCCTCAAAAGAATTCCTGAGATTCCCAGAACACAGACACAATAGGGAAGGGCGTATACCATGCCAGTTATCGACCACAATAATGAGATCAGCTGGATCTTCGCTTGGTTCGTTCAATTTTAAATGTGGTTTTGTTCTTCTACTGCTTTTCAGGATGACCGGGGTGCAGGCAGGCGGGAGGTTTACGGTTGACAAACAGGGTTTTGGGTGGGGTTTTTTAAAGTGTCGTATAGGCCTACTATTTTATTTTTTACTTGAGAATTCCTGTTCTGTTAAGGGGCCTTGTCCGAATTCAATCAGATGTGTCGCCCGACTTCTGTCAGAGTGGCGGTCAAAAAGTGTTTTAATTTGATGTTGGATAGCTGTTTTCCTTTAGACGAGGCACTGAGCGAGAACAAAACTTCAACGATGTATATACATGTATATAGGTAGTTAAATATGCAAATGGTATTGGGGGTCCGACGTTACATGTGGAGCACTACAATTATGTTGCATGGTGGACACGTGGTCTAGGATTAAGGCTTTCCCCTCCTCTTCATTGTGTTCTGGGAATCTCGGAAATTTTTTAGAGAATTTTAGGGGGGTACTTCTGTACAAGAGGAAAAGAGTCATGAGTGTGGGAACATTTTTTTATTATTTATTTTTATTTTTTTCGGGGGGGGGGGGGGCACCCTCTGCCACATATCGGACACGGTTTAAATTACCAGCATACTAGATGTACAAACAACTTTACAGTTTTAGTGACATAGGCTATGCAAGGTACACGTGTTTTTTCGTGTTGAAAACAATGTCAAAGTTCATGTTTTCTTCTTTTTAATTTTTTTCTTTTTACAAAACTTTTTAATTTTCGATTAAGAAAGCAACATTTCTTTTACACAGTGCCTCCTTTTTTTAAAAACTAAAACAATGATTCTTTCCTATGGAATGTAAACGTTTGGTAATCAGAAATTTTCGGCACTAAAAACGTAGTGTTGAAGCCTACAGCAGCAGCTTTCGATAGTATAAAGCATTTTGAAGAAAGGTCCTTATGTAAAAAGAAATCAGCTTTCATGCCCCAAAATTTGAATCTGAAAAGCGCTTCTGTCAGAAACGTTTCTCAGAGTGTATGTTCTTTTTAGGAATTATTCTTCCTACGTGGACATATTTCGCTCCGGATTTTCGGCGACATCTAAAAAACGCGACCTTTTGAAATGAAATTTTCTCGGGTTAGTTTTATTGTACATTATCTACATTTATAGGAGTTTCTATTATTTTATTACATTATGCTGCCTTTTACTTAGTTGAAATTTTATAAACTGAGTATGATATGCAGGCAATTCGTCAGCAGTTTGGTGGATTGGGGTTTCACAAATTCAAAGATGGCATTAAATAAACAGGAGTATATAAACCCCAACCTTAGTCACAAACTGCCGAATATTCGCCGTCTGCACACCACTGACACTCAATGCGTGGGTTGTCTTCAACTGATTTCGTACGCACGGCCCGAAATGCAACCCCGGCCTCCTCAAACTCCCCACCCCCCGCCCCCCCCCCCCCCCCCCCACGGCTCTGACCCCACCCCACGGCTCTGACCCCACGGTTTCACCCCTCTAAATAGACTCCCATAGCAAACAATGATAAATGCTAAATATTCAAAAATTCTCAAAAAATAGTTAAAAGTCTCTCAGCCTCTTGAAAACCAATCAAATATATTTTCAGACCACTAAACTTCAGATTTCTTTTCAATTTTTGGCAGGTCAGCCGTTTGGAATTTTTGCTAATTACCCAAGAAAAAAACACCCCCGAAAATGTGTTTTTTCCCAAACCGACTTGCCGCCAGTTTTCATGAGGCACTCCTCCAATTCCCAAGCTAAATAGGACCAACTTTAAAGCCCAAATTTATCAAATCTCCTCAAAACTTGAAACCCAGAACCCCCAGGTTGTGATAAGTTCTTATAATTACACACTCTATTAGTTGCATGACCCCCAAAACGTTATAATTAAAAATAAGTTGTGGGTTTACAAATTATGATAAGTAGCTTGGCGCATGAATTTTTGGTCGATTTAGAGTAGTGCACCCTATAAGGGCAGTCAATTATTCTTTATGGGGGAAAAATTATGCTTAAAATGTTGAGAATAAGTCACTGATATGAAATCTGGAAAAAAAATTGGAATATTTTATTGCGTTTGTCTACAACAAGGTCAAACATGTTGAAGCATTTACATGTACTTTAAGCAATGTGAGAGGAAAAACCTGCATGACACACTGTGTACATTATATTGAATACTTGGAAGTTACGTCCAAATCTTCCCTCAAAAAGTTATTAACATGTCTCTTTTTCGTAATAAGATTCTAAAAACATTACAAAATATTTAATTAATCGACAAGAGGGGGTTAATTATTGTGGATAAGCGGTAAAAAGGGAAACAGGTTGGAAGGGGGCCTTGAGTTGGGGGGGGGGGGCGTTTTTGCTTTCCCTCCAACTTTTCTAACCATGTATTCATATTGAGTTTAAAATTGTGAACTTTATAACAAAGTTCCCAACAAACAAACACATTTTACCACATTTATTGTTCTTCCAAGTTTCATGTTGCTAGCTGTTAAGGGGGGGGGGGGGTAAAGGGGTGGGCGGGGGGTGGGCGGGGCATGTTGCAAAATTCCGTTCCAGATACTATACGGTTAGTTGTGGACAATAGGATAAGACTGTAAACTAGGGTTTAGACTAAGAGCTAGGGTTTTGGGCTGATGGCTATAGGGTTTGGGGTGTATGCTAGGGTTTGGGCCGACGGCTAGGGTTTCTGTGCCGATGGCTAGGGTTTTGGCCGATGGCTAGGGTTTGGGTGTAGGCTGTGGGTTTTTGCTGAGGGCTAAGGTTTTGGCTGCGAGGGCTAGGGTTTCACACATGCAATCAGTTCCCGGGAACTTGACATTCATGATGCCATATCAACCACCCACCGCCTATGTCATCTTCACATAGTCTGTTGATGGTTTGTCTCTACCTTTCCCCTGATCAACCAGCCACTGAGATTCTTGAGTTTCTTGAATGTGACTTACCGTGATAGTCTCATACTCGTCGATATAGTATTACACTAAAAACCAAACCCAGCAAACCTTTCTTTGGAACGTTGAATTATTCTGTTGTTTTGTAATTTTAGGAACAAATAGCAACATTATTACTATATACTATCTGTTAATACAGCCAAAGGAATGATGTTTTCAATGTAAACACAGCAACAACTGACGAAAAGTGCCCCCATACAACACACTACTGTCGTCGTTTCAAGCCTACATAACCGTATTAACAACACTGAGCACACGGGTACACGGGTGTAGCGGGCGCCACCATTTTGTATCTATAGGTTTCACCCCTCTAAATAGACTCCCATAGCAAACAATGATAAATGCTAAATATTCAAAAATTCTCAAAAAATAGTTAAAAGTCTCTCAGCCTCTTGAAAACCAATCAAATATATTTTCAGACCACTAAACTTCAGATTTCTTTTCAATTTTTGGCAGGTCAGCCGTTTGGAATTTTTGCTAATTACCCAAGAAAAAAACACCCCCGAAAATGTGTTTTTTCCCAAACCGACTTGCCGCCAGTTTTCATGAGGCACTCCTCCAATTCCCAAGCTAAATAGGACCAACTTTAAAGCCCAAATTTATCAAATCTCCTCAAAACTTGAAACCCAGAACCCCCAGGTTGTGATAAGTTCTTATAATTACACACTCTATTAGTTGCATGACCCCCAAAACGTTATAATTAAAAATAAGTTGTGGGTTTACAAATTATGATAAGTAGCTTGGCGCATGAATTTTTGGTCGATTTAGAGTAGTGCACCCTATAAGGGCAGTCAATTATTCTTTATGGGGGAAAAATTATGCTTAAAATGTTGAGAATAAGTCACTGATATGAAATCTGGAAAAAAAATTGGAATATTTTATTGCGTTTGTCTACAACAAGGTCAAACATGTTGAAGCATTTACATGTACTTTAAGCAATGTGAGAGGAAAAACCTGCATGACACACTGTGTACATTATATTGAATACTTGGAAGTTACGTCCAAATCTTCCCTCAAAAAGTTATTAACATGTCTCTTTTTCGTAATAAGATTCTAAAAACATTACAAAATATTTAATTAATCGACAAGAGGGGGTTAATTATTGTGGATAAGCGGTAAAAAGGGAAACAGGTTGGAAGGGGGCCTTGAGTTGGGGGGGGGGGCGTTTTTGCTTTCCCTCCAACTTTTCTAACCATGTATTCATATTGAGTTTAAAATTGTGAACTTTATAACAAAGTTCCCAACAAACAAACACATTTTACCACATTTATTGTTCTTCTAAGTTTCATGTTGCTAGCTGTTAAGGGGGGGGGGGGTAAAGGGGTGGGCGGGGGGTGGGCGGGGCATGTTGCAAAATTCCGTTCCAGATACTATACGGTTAGTTGTGGACAATAGGATAAGACTGTAAACTAGGGTTTAGACTAAGAGCTAGGGTTTTGGGCTGATGGCTATAGGGTTTGGGGTGTATGCTAGGGTTTGGGCCGACGGCTAGGGTTTCTGTGCCGATGGCTAGGGTTTTGGCCGATGGCTAGGGTTTGGGTGTAGGCTGTGGGTTTTTGCTGAGGGCTAAGGTTTTGGCTGCGAGGGCTAGGGTTTCACACATGCAATCAGTTCCCGGGAACTTGACATTCATGATGCCATATCAACCACCCACCGCCTATGTCATCTTCACATAGTCTGTTGATGGTTTGTCTCTACCTTTCCCCTGATCAACCAGCCACTGAGATTCTTGAGTTTCTTGAATGTGACTTACCGTGATAGTCTCATACTCGTCGATATAGTATTACACTAAAAACCAAACCCAGCAAACCTTTCTTTGGAACGTTGAATTATTCTGTTGTTTTGTAATTTTAGGAACAAATAGCAACATTATTACTATATACTATCTGTTAATACAGCCAAAGGAATGATGTTTTCAATGTAAACACAGCAACAACTGACGAAAAGTGCCCCCATACAACACACTACTGTCGTCGTTTCAAGCCTACATAACCGTATTAACAACACTGAGCACACGGGTACACGGGTGTAGCGGGCGCCACCATTTTGTATCTATAGGTTTCACCCCTCTAAATAGACTCCCATAGCAAACAATGATAAATGCTAAATATTCAAAAATTCTCAAAAAATAGTTAAAAGTCTCTCAGCCTCTTGAAAACCAATCAAATATATTTTCAGACCACTAAACTTCAGATTTCTTTTCAATTTTTGGCAGGTCAGCCGTTTGGAATTTTTGCTAATTACCCAAGAAAAAAACACCCCCGAAAATGTGTTTTTTCCCAAACCGACTTGCCGCCAGTTTTCATGAGGCACTCCTCCAATTCCCAAGCTAAATAGGACCAACTTTAAAGCCCAAATTTATCAAATCTCCTCAAAACTTGAAACCCAGAACCCCCAGGTTGTGATAAGTTCTTATAATTACACACTCTATTAGTTGCATGACCCCCAAAACGTTATAATTAAAAATAAGTTGTGGGTTTACAAATTATGATAAGTAGCTTGGCGCATGAATTTTTGGTCGATTTAGAGTAGTGCACCCTATAAGGGCAGTCAATTATTCTTTATGGGGGAAAAATTATGCTTAAAATGTTGAGAATAAGTCACTGATATGAAATCTGGGAAAAAAATTGGAATATTTTATTGCGTTTGTCTACAACAAGGTCAAACATGTTGAAGCATTTACATGTACTTTAAGCAATGTGAGAGGAAAAACCTGCATGACACACTGTGTACATTATATTGAATACTTGGAAGTTACGTCCAAATCTTCCCTCAAAAAGTTATTAACATGTCTCTTTTTCGTAATAAGATTCTAAAAACATTACAAAATATTTAATTAATCGACAAGAGGGGGTTAATTATTGTGGATAAGCGGTAAAAAGGGAAACAGGTTGGAAGGGGGCCTTGAGTTGGGGGGGGGGGCGTTTTTGCTTTCCCTCCAACTTTTCTAACCATGTATTCATATTGAGTTTAAAATTGTGAACTTTATAACAAAGTTCCCAACAAACAAACACATTTTACCACATTTATTGTTCTTCCAAGTTTCATGTTGCTAGCTGTTAAGGGGGGGGGGGGGTAAAGGGGTGGGCGGGGGGTGGGCGGGGCATGTTGCAAAATTCCGTTCCAGATACTATACGGTTAGTTGTGGACAATAGGATAAGACTGTAAACTAGGGTTTAGACTAAGAGCTAGGGTTTTGGGCTGATGGCTATAGGGTTTGGGGTGTATGCTAGGGTTTGGGCCGACGGCTAGGGTTTCTGTGCCGATGGCTAGGGTTTTGGCCGATGGCTAGGGTTTGGGTGTAGGCTGTGGGTTTTTGCTGAGGGCTAAGGTTTTGGCTGCGAGGGCTAGGGTTTCACACATGCAATCAGTTCCCGGGAACTTGACATTCATGATGCCATATCAACCACCCACCGCCTATGTCATCTTCACATAGTCTGTTGATGGTTTGTCTCTACCTTTCCCCTGATCAACCAGCCACTGAGATTCTTGAGTTTCTTGAATGTGACTTACCGTGATAGTCTCATACTCGTCGATATAGTATTACACTAAAAACCAAACCCAGCAAACCTTTCTTTGGAACGTTGAATTATTCTGTTGTTTTGTAATTTTAGGAACAAATAGCAACATTATTACTATATACTATCTGTTAATACAGCCAAAGGAATGATGTTTTCAATGTAAACACAGCAACAACTGACGAAAAGTGCCCCCATACAACACACTACTGTCGTCGTTTCAAGCCTACATAACCGTATTAACAACACTGAGCACACGGGTACACGGGTGTAGCGGGCGCCACCATTTTGTATCTATAGGTTTCACCCCTCTAAATAGACTCCCATAGCAAACAATGATAAATGCTAAATATTCAAAAATTCTCAAAAAATAGTTAAAAGTCTCTCAGCCTCTTGAAAACCAATCAAATATATTTTCAGACCACTAAACTTCAGATTTCTTTTCAATTTTTGGCAGGTCAGCCGTTTGGAATTTTTGCTAATTACCCAAGAAAAAAACACCCCCGAAAATGTGTTTTTTCCCAAACCGACTTGCCGCCAGTTTTCATGAGGCACTCCTCCAATTCCCAAGCTAAATAGGACCAACTTTAAAGCCCAAATTTATCAAATCTCCTCAAAACTTGAAACCCAGAACCCCCAGGTTGTGATAAGTTCTTATAATTACACACTCTATTAGTTGCATGACCCCCAAAACGTTATAATTAAAAATAAGTTGTGGGTTTACAAATTATGATAAGTAGCTTGGCGCATGAATTTTTGGTCGATTTAGAGTAGTGCACCCTATAAGGGCAGTCAATTATTCTTTATGGGGGAAAAATTATGCTTAAAATGTTGAGAATAAGTCACTGATATGAAATCTGGAAAAAAAATTGGAATATTTTATTGCGTTTGTCTACAACAAGGTCAAACATGTTGAAGCATTTACATGTACTTTAAGCAATGTGAGAGGAAAAACCTGCATGACACACTGTGTACATTATATTGAATACTTGGAAGTTACGTCCAAATCTTCCCTCAAAAAGTTATTAACATGTCTCTTTTTCGTAATAAGATTCTAAAAACATTACAAAATATTTAATTAATCGACAAGAGGGGGTTAATTATTGTGGATAAGCGGTAAAAAGGGAAACAGGTTGGAAGGGGGCCTTGAGTTGGGGGGGGGGCGTTTTTGCTTTCCCTCCAACTTTTCTAACCATGTATTCATATTGAGTTTAAAATTGTGAACTTTATAACAAAGTTCCCAACAAACAAACACATTTTACCACATTTATTGTTCTTCCAAGTTTCATGTTGCTAGCTGTTAAGGGGGGGGGGGGTAAAGGGGTGGGCGGGGGGTGGGCGGGGCATGTTGCAAAATTCCGTTCCAGATACTATACGGTTAGTTGTGGACAATAGGATAAGACTGTAAACTAGGGTTTAGACTAAGAGCTAGGGTTTTGGGCTGATGGCTATAGGGTTTGGGGTGTATGCTAGGGTTTGGGCCGACGGCTAGGGTTTCTGTGCCGATGGCTAGGGTTTTGGCCGATGGCTAGGGTTTGGGTGTAGGCTGTGGGTTTTTGCTGAGGGCTAAGGTTTTGGCTGCGAGGGCTAGGGTTTCACACATGCAATCAGTTCCCGGGAACTTGACATTCATGATGCCATATCAACCACCCACCGCCTATGTCATCTTCACATAGTCTGTTGATGGTTTGTCTCTACCTTTCCCCTGATCAACCAGCCACTGAGATTCTTGAGTTTCTTGAATGTGACTTACCGTGATAGTCTCATACTCGTCGATATAGTATTACACTAAAAACCAAACCCAGCAAACCTTTCTTTGGAACGTTGAATTATTCTGTTGTTTTGTAATTTTAGGAACAAATAGCAACATTATTACTATATACTATCTGTTAATACAGCCAAAGGAATGATGTTTTCAATGTAAACACAGCAACAACTGACGAAAAGTGCCCCCATACAACACACTACTGTCGTCGTTTCAAGCCTACATAACCGTATTAACAACACTGAGCACACGGGTACACGGGTGTAGCGGGCGCCACCATTTTGTATCTATAGGTTTCACCCCTCTAAATAGACTCCCATAGCAAACAATGATAAATGCTAAATATTCAAAAATTCTCAAAAAATAGTTAAAAGTCTCTCAGCCTCTTGAAAACCAATCAAATATATTTTCAGACCACTAAACTTCAGATTTCTTTTCAATTTTTGGCAGGTCAGCCGTTTGGAATTTTTGCTAATTACCCAAGAAAAAAACACCCCCGAAAATGTGTTTTTTCCCAAACCGACTTGCCGCCAGTTTTCATGAGGCACTCCTCCAATTCCCAAGCTAAATAGGACCAACTTTAAAGCCCAAATTTATCAAATCTCCTCAAAACTTGAAACCCAGAACCCCCAGGTTGTGATAAGTTCTTATAATTACACACTCTATTAGTTGCATGACCCCCAAAACGTTATAATTAAAAATAAGTTGTGGGTTTACAAATTATGATAAGTAGCTTGGCGCATGAATTTTTGGTCGATTTAGAGTAGTGCACCCTATAAGGGCAGTCAATTATTCTTTATGGGGGAAAAATTATGCTTAAAATGTTGAGAATAAGTCACTGATATGAAATCTGGAAAAAGAATTGGAATATTTTATTGCGTTTGTCTACAACAAGGTCAAACATGTTGAAGCATTTACATGTACTTTAAGCAATGTGAGAGGAAAAACCTGCATGACACACTGTGTACATTATATTGAATACTTGGAAGTTACGTCCAAATCTTCCCTCAAAAAGTTATTAACATGTCTCTTTTTCGTAATAAGATTCTAAAAACATTACAAAATATTTAATTAATCGACAGGAGGGGGTTAATTATTGTGGATAAGCGGTAAAAAGGGAAACAGGTTGGAAGGGGGCCTTGAGTTGGGGGGGGGGCGTTTTTGCTTTCCCTCCAACTTTTCTAACCATGTATTCATATTGAGTTTAAAATTGTGAACTTTATAACAAAGTTCCCAACAAACAAACACATTTTACCACATTTATTGTTCTTCCAAGTTTCATGTTGCTAGCTGTTAAGGGGGGGGGGGGTAAAGGGGTGGGCGGGGGGTGGGCGGGGCATGTTGCAAAATTCCGTTCCAGATACTATACGGTTAGTTGTGGACAATAGGATAAGACTGTAAACTAGGGTTTAGACTAAGAGCTAGGGTTTTGGGCTGATGGCTATAGGGTTTGGGGTGTATGCTAGGGTTTGGGCCGACGGCTAGGGTTTCTGTGCCGATGGCTAGGGTTTTGGCCGATGGCTAGGGTTTGGGTGTAGGCTGTGGGTTTTTGCTGAGGGCTAAGGTTTTGGCTGCGAGGGCTAGGGTTTCACACATGCAATCAGTTCCCGGGAACTTGACATTCATGATGCCATATCAACCACCCACCGCCTATGTCATCTTCACATAGTCTGTTGATGGTTTGTCTCTACCTTTCCCCTGATCAACCAGCCACTGAGATTCTTGAGTTTCTTGAATGTGACTTACCGTGATAGTCTCATACTCGTCGATATAGTATTACACTAAAAACCAAACCCAGCAAACCTTTCTTTGGAACGTTGAATTATTCTGTTGTTTTGTAATTTTAGGAACAAATAGCAACATTATTACTATATACTATCTGTTAATACAGCCAAAGGAATGATGTTTTCAATGTAAACACAGCAACAACTGACGAAAAGTGCCCCCATACAACACACTACTGTCGTCGTTTCAAGCCTACATAACCGTATTAACAACACTGAGCACACGGGTACACGGGTGTAGCGGGCGCCACCATTTTGTATCTATAGGTTTCACCCCTCTAAATAGACTCCCATAGCAAACAATGATAAATGCTAAATATTCAAAAATTCTCAAAAAATAGTTAAAAGTCTCTCAGCCTCTTGAAAACCAATCAAATATATTTTCAGACCACTAAACTTCAGATTTCTTTTCAATTTTTGGCAGGTCAGCCGTTTGGAATTTTTGCTAATTACCCAAGAAAAAAACACCCCCGAAAATGTGTTTTTTCCCAAACCGACTTGCCGCCAGTTTTCATGAGGCACTCCTCCAATTCCCAAGCTAAATAGGACCAACTTTAAAGCCCAAATTTATCAAATCTCCTCAAAACTTGAAACCCAGAACCCCCAGGTTGTGATAAGTTCTTATAATTACACACTCTATTAGTTGCATGACCCCCAAAACGTTATAATTAAAAATAAGTTGTGGGTTTACAAATTATGATAAGTAGCTTGGCGCATGAATTTTTGGTCGATTTAGAGTAGTGCACCCTATAAGGGCAGTCAATTATTCTTTATGGGGGAAAAATTATGCTTAAAATGTTGAGAATAAGTCACTGATATGAAATCTGGAAAAAAAATTGGAATATTTTATTGCGTTTGTCTACAACAAGGTCAAACATGTTGAAGCATTTACATGTACTTTAAGCAATGTGAGAGGAAAAACCTGCATGACACACTGTGTACATTATATTGAATACTTGGAAGTTACGTCCAAATCTTCCCTCAAAAAGTTATTAACATGTCTCTTTTTCGTAATAAGATTCTAAAAACATTACAAAATATTTAATTAATCGACAAGAGGGGGTTAATTATTGTGGATAAGCGGTAAAAAGGGAAACAGGTTGGAAGGGGGCCTTGAGTTGGGGGGGGGGGGCGTTTTTGCTTTCCCTCCAACTTTTCTAACCATGTATTCATATTGAGTTTAAAATTGTGAACTTTATAACAAAGTTCCCAACAAACAAACACATTTTACCACATTTATTGTTCTTCCAAGTTTCATGTTGCTAGCTGTTAAGGGGGGGGGGGGGGTAAAGGGGTGGGCGGGGGGTGGGCGGGGCATGTTGCAAAATTCCGTTCCAGATACTATACGGTTAGTTGTGGACAATAGGATAAGACTGTAAACTAGGGTTTAGACTAAGAGCTAGGGTTTTGGGCTGATGGCTATAGGGTTTGGGGTGTATGCTAGGGTTTGGGCCGACGGCTAGGGTTTCTGTGCCGATGGCTAGGGTTTTGGCCGATGGCTAGGGTTTGGGTGTAGGCTGTGGGTTTTTGCTGAGGGCTAAGGTTTTGGCTGCGAGGGCTAGGGTTTCACACATGCAATCAGTTCCCGGGAACTTGACATTCATGATGCCATATCAACCACCCACCGCCTATGTCATCTTCACATAGTCTGTTGATGGTTTGTCTCTACCTTTCCCCTGATCAACCAGCCACTGAGATTCTTGAGTTTCTTGAATGTGACTTACCGTGATAGTCTCATACTCGTCGATATAGTATTACACTAAAAACC
The DNA here is from genome assembly GCA_037783415.1 of Leptasterias polaris. Taxonomy (NCBI): domain Eukaryota; kingdom Metazoa; phylum Echinodermata; class Asteroidea; order Forcipulatida; family Asteriidae; genus Leptasterias; species Leptasterias polaris. The sequence continues at coordinate 79,751 of JAZGTN010000181.1, read as the reverse complement.
AAACCCAGCAAACCTTTCTTTGGAACGTTGAATTATTCTGTTGTTTTGTAATTTTAGGAACAAATAGCAACATTATTACTATATACTATCTGTTAATACAGCCAAAGGAATGATGTTTTCAATGTAAACACAGCAACAACTGACGAAAAGTGCCCCCATACAACACACTACTGTCGTCGTTTCAAGCCTACATAACCGTATTAACAACACTGAGCACACGGGTACACGGGTGTAGCGGGCGCCACCATTTTGTATCTATAGGTTTCACCCCTCTAAATAGACTCCCATAGCAAACAATGATAAATGCTAAATATTCAAAAATTCTCAAAAAATAGTTAAAAGTCTCTCAGCCTCTTGAAAACCAATCAAATATATTTTCAGACCACTAAACTTCAGATTTCTTTTCAATTTTTGGCAGGTCAGCCGTTTGGAATTTTTGCTAATTACCCAAGAAAAAAACACCCCCGAAAATGTGTTTTTTCCCAAACCGACTTGCCGCCAGTTTTCATGAGGCACTCCTCCAATTCCCAAGCTAAATAGGACCAACTTTAAAGCCCAAATTTATCAAATCTCCTCAAAACTTGAAACCCAGAACCCCCAGGTTGTGATAAGTTCTTATAATTACACACTCTATTAGTTGCATGACCCCCAAAACGTTATAATTAAAAATAAGTTGTGGGTTTACAAAATTATGATAAGTAGCTTGGCGCATGAATTTTTGGTCGATTTAGAGTAGTGCACCCTATAAGGGCAGTCAATTATTCTTTATGGGGGAAAAATTATGCTTAAAATGTTGAGAATAAGTCACTGATATGAAATCTGGAAAAAAAATTGGAATATTTTATTGCGTTTGTCTACAACAAGGTCAAACATGTTGAAGCATTTACATGTACTTTAAGCAATGTGAGAGGAAAAACCTGCATGACACACTGTGTACATTATATTGAATACTTGGAAGTTACGTCCAAATCTTCCCTCAAAAAGTTATTAACATGTCTCTTTTTCGTAATAAGATTCTAAAAACATTACAAAATATTTAATTAATCGACAAGAGGGGGTTAATTATTGTGGATAAGCGGTAAAAAGGGAAACAGGTTGGAAGGGGGCCTTGAGTTGGGGGGGGGGCGTTTTTGCTTTCCCTCCAACTTTTCTAACCATGTATTCATATTGAGTTTAAAATTGTGAACTTTATAACAAAGTTCCCAACAAACAAACACATTTTACCACATTTATTGTTCTTCCAAGTTTCATGTTGCTAGCTGTTAAGGGGGGGGGGGGGGGGTAAAGGGGTGGGCGGGGGGTGGGCGGGGCATGTTGCAAAATTCCGTTCCAGATACTATACGGTTAGTTGTGGACAATAGGATAAGACTGTAAACTAGGGTTTAGACTAAGAGCTAGGGTTTTGGGCTGATGGCTATAGGGTTTGGGGTGTATGCTAGGGTTTGGGCCGACGGCTAGGGTTTCTGTGCCGATGGCTAGGGTTTTGGCCGATGGCTAGGGTTTGGGTGTAGGCTGTGGGTTTTTGCTGAGGGCTAAGGTTTTGGCTGCGAGGGCTAGGGTTTCACACATGCAATCAGTTCCCGGGAACTTGACATTCATGATGCCATATCAACCACCCACCGCCTATGTCATCTTCACATAGTCTGTTGATGGTTTGTCTCTACCTTTCCCCTGATCAACCAGCCACTGAGATTCTTGAGTTTCTTGAATGTGACTTACCGTGATAGTCTCATACTCGTCGATATAGTATTACACTAAAAACCAAACCCAGCAAACCTTTCTTTGGAACGTTGAATTATTCTGTTGTTTTGTAATTTTAGGAACAAATAGCAACATTATTACTATATACTATCTGTTAATACAGCCAAAGGAATGATGTTTTCAATGTAAACACAGCAACAACTGACGAAAAGTGCCCCCATACAACACACTACTGTCGTCGTTTCAAGCCTACATAACCGTATTAACAACACTGAGCACACGGGTACACGGGTGTAGCGGGCGCCACCATTTTGTATCTATAGGTTTCACCCCTCTAAATAGACTCCCATAGCAAACAATGATAAATGCTAAATATTCAAAAATTCTCAAAAAATAGTTAAAAGTCTCTCAGCCTCTTGAAAACCAATCAAATATATTTTCAGACCACTAAACTTCAGATTTCTTTTCAATTTTTGGCAGGTCAGCCGTTTGGAATTTTTGCTAATTACCCAAGAAAAAAACACCCCCGAAAATGTGTTTTTTCCCAAACCGACTTGCCGCCAGTTTTCATGAGGCACTCCTCCAATTCCCAAGCTAAATAGGACCAACTTTAAAGCCCAAATTTATCAAATCTCCTCAAAACTTGAAACCCAGAACCCCCAGGTTGTGATAAGTTCTTATAATTACACACTCTATTAGTTGCATGACCCCCAAAACGTTATAATTAAAAATAAGTTGTGGGTTTACAAATTATGATAAGTAGCTTGGCGCATGAATTTTTGGTCGATTTAGAGTAGTGCACCCTATAAGGGCAGTCAATTATTCTTTATGGGGGAAAAATTATGCTTAAAATGTTGAGAATAAGTCACTGATATGAAATCTGGAAAAAAAATTGGAATATTTTATTGCGTTTGTCTACAACAAGGTCAAACATGTTGAAGCATTTACATGTACTTTAAGCAATGTGAGAGGAAAAACCTGCATGACACACTGTGTACATTATATTGAATACTTGGAAGTTACGTCCAAATCTTCCCTCAAAAAGTTATTAACATGTCTCTTTTTCGTAATAAGATTCTAAAAACATTACAAAATATTTAATTAATCGACAAGAGGGGGTTAATTATTGTGGATAAGCGGTAAAAAGGGAAACAGGTTGGAAGGGGGCCTTGAGTTGGGGGGGGGGGCGTTTTTGCTTTCCCTCCAACTTTTCTAACCATGTATTCATATTGAGTTTAAAATTGTGAACTTTATAACAAAGTTCCCAACAAACAAACACATTTTACCACATTTATTGTTCTTCCAAGTTTCATGTTGCTAGCTGTTAAGGGGGGGGGGGGGTAAAGGGGTGGGCGGGGGTGGGCGGGGCATGTTGCAAAATTCCGTTCCAGATACTATACGGTTAGTTGTGGACAATAGGATAAGACTGTAAACTAGGGTTTAGACTAAGAGCTAGGGTTTTTGGCTGATGGCTATAGGGTTTGGGGTGTATGCTAGGGTTTGGGCCGACGGCTAGGGTTTCTGTGCCGATGGCTAGGGTTTTGGCCGATGGCTAGGGTTTGGGTGTAGGCTGTGGGTTTTTGCTGAGGGCTAAGGTTTTGGCTGCGAGGGCTAGGGTTTCACACATGCAATCAGTTCCCGGGAACTTGACATTCATGATGCCATATCAACCACCCACCGCCTATGTCATCTTCACATAGTCTGTTGATGGTTTGTCTCTACCTTTCCCCTGATCAACCAGCCACTGAGATTCTTGAGTTTCTTGAATGTGACTTACCGTGATAGTCTCATACTCGTCGATATAGTATTACACTAAAAACCAAACCCAGCAAACCTTTCTTTGGAACGTTGAATTATTCTGTTGTTTTGTAATTTTAGGAACAAATAGCAACATTATTACTATATACTATCTGTTAATACAGCCAAAGGAATGATGTTTTCAATGTAAACACAGCAACAACTGACGAAAAGTGCCCCCATACAACACACTACTGTCGTCGTTTCAAGCCTACATAACCGTATTAACAACACTGAGCACACGGGTACACGGGTGTAGCGGGCGCCACCATTTTGTATCTATAGGTTTCACCCCTCTAAATAGACTCCCATAGCAAACAATGATAAATGCTAAATATTCAAAAATTCTCAAAAAATAGTTAAAAGTCTCTCAGCCTCTTGAAAACCAATCAAATATATTTTCAGACCACTAAACTTCAGATTTCTTTTCAATTTTTGGCAGGTCAGCCGTTTGGAATTTTTGCTAATTACCCAAGAAAAAAACACCCCCGAAAATGTGTTTTTTCCCAAACCGACTTGCCGCCAGTTTTCATGAGGCACTCCTCCAATTCCCAAGCTAAATAGGACCAACTTTAAAGCCCAAATTTATCAAATCTCCTCAAAACTTGAAACCCAGAACCCCCAGGTTGTGATAAGTTCTTATAATTACACACTCTATTAGTTGCATGACCCCCAAAACGTTATAATTAAAAATAAGTTGTGGGTTTACAAATTATGATAAGTAGCTTGGCGCATGAATTTTTGGTCGATTTAGAGTAGTGCACCCTATAAGGGCAGTCAATTATTCTTTATGGGGGAAAAATTATGCTTAAAATGTTGAGAATAAGTCACTGATATGAAATCTGGAAAAAAAATTGGAATATTTTATTGCGTTTGTCTACAACAAGGTCAAACATGTTGAAGCATTTACATGTACTTTAAGCAATGTGAGAGGAAAAACCTGCATGACACACTGTGTACATTATATTGAATACTTGGAAGTTACGTCCAAATCTTCCCTCAAAAAGTTATTAACATGTCTCTTTTTCGTAATAAGATTCTAAAAACATTACAAAATATTTAATTAATCGACAAGAGGGGGTTAATTATTGTGGATAAGCGGTAAAAAGGGAAACAGGTTGGAAGGGGGCCTTGAGTTGGGGGGGGGGCGTTTTTGCTTTCCCTCCAACTTTTCTAACCATGTATTCATATTGAGTTTAAAATTGTGAACTTTATAACAAAGTTCCCAACAAACAAACACATTTTACCACATTTATTGTTCTTCCAAGTTTCATGTTGCTAGCTGTTAAGGGGGGGGGGGGGGTAAAGGGGTGGGCGGGGGGTGGGCGGGGCATGTTGCAAAATTCCGTTCCAGATACTATACGGTTAGTTGTGGACAATAGGATAAGACTGTAAACTAGGGTTTAGACTAAGAGCTAGGGTTTTGGGCTGATGGCTATAGGGTTTGGGGTGTATGCTAGGGTTTGGGCCGACGGCTAGGGTTTCTGTGCCGATGGCTAGGGTTTTGGCCGATGGCTAGGGTTTGGGTGTAGGCTGTGGGTTTTTGCTGAGGGCTAAGGTTTTGGCTGCGAGGGCTAGGGTTTCACACATGCAATCAGTTCCCGGGAACTTGACATTCATGATGCCATATCAACCACCCACCGCCTATGTCATCTTCACATAGTCTGTTGATGGTTTGTCTCTACCTTTCCCCTGATCAACCAGCCACTGAGATTCTTGAGTTTCTTGAATGTGACTTACCGTGATAGTCTCATACTCGTCGATATAGTATTACACTAAAAACCAAACCCAGCAAACCTTTCTTTGGAACGTTGAATTATTCTGTTGTTTTGTAATTTTAGGAACAAATAGCAACATTATTACTATATACTATCTGTTAATACAGCCAAAGGAATGATGTTTTCAATGTAAACACAGCAACAACTGACGAAAAGTGCCCCCATACAACACACTACTGTCGTCGTTTCAAGCCTACATAACCGTATTAACAACACTGAGCACACGGGTACACGGGTGTAGCGGGCGCCACCATTTTGTATCTATAGGTTTCACCCCTCTAAATAGACTCCCATAGCAAACAATGATAAATGCTAAATATTCAAAAATTCTCAAAAAATAGTTAAAAGTCTCTCAGCCTCTTGAAAACCAATCAAATATATTTTCAGACCACTAAACTTCAGATTTCTTTTCAATTTTTGGCAGGTCAGCCGTTTGGAATTTTTGCTAATTACCCAAGAAAAAAACACCCCCGAAAATGTGTTTTTTCCCAAACCGACTTGCCGCCAGTTTTCATGAGGCACTCCTCCAATTCCCAAGCTAAATAGGACCAACTTTAAAGCCCAAATTTATCAAATCTCCTCAAAACTTGAAACCCAGAACCCCCAGGTTGTGATAAGTTCTTATAATTACACACTCTATTAGTTGCATGACCCCCAAAACGTTATAATTAAAAATAAGTTGTGGGTTTACAAATTATGATAAGTAGCTTGGCGCATGAATTTTTGGTCGATTTAGAGTAGTGCACCCTATAAGGGCAGTCAATTATTCTTTATGGGGGAAAAATTATGCTTAAAATGTTGAGAATAAGTCACTGATATGAAATCTGGAAAAAAAATTGGAATATTTTATTGCGTTTGTCTACAACAAGGTCAAACATGTTGAAGCATTTACATGTACTTTAAGCAATGTGAGAGGAAAAACCTGCATGACACACTGTGTACATTATATTGAATACTTGGAAGTTACGTCCAAATCTTCCCTCAAAAAGTTATTAACATGTCTCTTTTTCGTAATAAGATTCTAAAAACATTACAAAATATTTAATTAATCGACAAGAGGGGGTTAATTATTGTGGATAAGCGGTAAAAAGGGAAACAGGTTGGAAGGGGGCCTTGAGTTGGGGGGGGGGGCGTTTTTGCTTTCCCTCCAACTTTTCTAACCATGTATTCATATTGAGTTTAAAATTGTGAACTTTATAACAAAGTTCCCAACAAACAAACACATTTTACCACATTTATTGTTCTTCCAAGTTTCATGTTGCTAGCTGTTAAGGGGGGGGGGGGGGGGTAAAGGGGTGGGCGGGGGGTGGGCGGGGCATGTTGCAAAATTCCGTTCCAGATACTATACGGTTAGTTGTGGACAATAGGATAAGACTGTAAACTAGGGTTTAGACTAAGAGCTAGGGTTTTGGGCTGATGGCTATAGGGTTTGGGGTGTATGCTAGGGTTTGGGCCGACGGCTAGGGTTTCTGTGCCGATGGCTAGGGTTTTGGCCGATGGCTAGGGTTTGGGTGTAGGCTGTGGGTTTTTGCTGAGGGCTAAGGTTTTGGCTGCGAGGGCTAGGGTTTCACACATGCAATCAGTTCCCGGGAACTTGACATTCATGATGCCATATCAACCACCCACCGCCTATGTCATCTTCACATAGTCTGTTGATGGTTTGTCTCTACCTTTCCCCTGATCAACCAGCCACTGAGATTCTTGAGTTTCTTGAATGTGACTTACCGTGATAGTCTCATACTCGTCGATATAGTATTACACTAAAAACCAAACCCAGCAAACCTTTCTTTGGAACGTTGAATTATTCTGTTGTTTTGTAATTTTAGGAACAAATAGCAACATTATTACTATATACTATCTGTTAATACAGCCAAAGGAATGATGTTTTCAATGTAAACACAGCAACAACTGACGAAAAGTGCCCCCATACAACACACTACTGTCGTCGTTTCAAGCCTACATAACCGTATTAACAACACTGAGCACACGGGTACACGGGTGTAGCGGGCGCCACCATTTTGTATCTATAGGTTTCACCCCTCTAAATAGACTCCCATAGCAAACAATGATAAATGCTAAATATTCAAAAATTCTCAAAAAATAGTTAAAAGTCTCTCAGCCTCTTGAAAACCAATCAAATATATTTTCAGACCACTAAACTTCAGATTTCTTTTCAATTTTTGGCAGGTCAGCCGTTTGGAATTTTTGCTAATTACCCAAGAAAAAAACACCCCCGAAAATGTGTTTTTTCCCAAACCGACTTGCCGCCAGTTTTCATGAGGCACTCCTCCAATTCCCAAGCTAAATAGGACCAACTTTAAAGCCCAAATTTATCAAATCTCCTCAAAACTTGAAACCCAGAACCCCCAGGTTGTGATAAGTTCTTATAATTACACACTCTATTAGTTGCATGACCCCCAAAACGTTATAATTAAAAATAAGTTGTGGGTTTACAAATTATGATAAGTAGCTTGGCGCATGAATTTTTGGTCGATTTAGAGTAGTGCACCCTATAAGGGCAGTCAATTATTCTTTATGGGGGAAAAATTATGCTTAAAATGTTGAGAATAAGTCACTGATATGAAATCTGGAAAAAAAATTGGAATATTTTATTGCGTTTGTCTACAACAAGGTCAAACATGTTGAAGCATTTACATGTACTTTAAGCAATGTGAGAGGAAAAACCTGCATGACACACTGTGTACATTATATTGAATACTTGGAAGTTACGTCCAAATCTTCCCTCAAAAAGTTATTAACATGTCTCTTTTTCGTAATAAGATTCTAAAAACATTACAAAATATTTAATTAATCGACAAGAGGGGGTTAATTATTGTGGATAAGCGGTAAAAAGGGAAACAGGTTGGAAGGGGGCCTTGAGTTGGGGGGGGGGGCGTTTTTGCTTTCCCTCCAACTTTTCTAACCATGTATTCATATTGAGTTTAAAATTGTGAACTTTATAACAAAGTTCCCAACAAACAAACACATTTTACCACATTTATTGTTCTTCCAAGTTTCATGTTGCTAGCTGTTAAGGGGGGGGGGGGGTAAAGGGGTGGGCGGGGGGTGGGCGGGGCATGTTGCAAAATTCCGTTCCAGATACTATACGGTTAGTTGTGGACAATAGGATAAGACTGTAAACTAGGGTTTAGACTAAGAGCTAGGGTTTTGGGCTGATGGCTATAGGGTTTGGGGTGTATGCTAGGGTTTGGGCCGACGGCTAGGGTTTCTGTGCCGATGGCTAGGGTTTTGGCCGATGGCTAGGGTTTGGGTGTAGGCTGTGGGTTTTTGCTGAGGGCTAAGGTTTTGGCTGCGAGGGCTAGGGTTTCACACATGCAATCAGTTCCCGGGAACTTGACATTCATGATGCCATATCAACCACCCACCGCCTATGTCATCTTCACATAGTCTGTTGATGGTTTGTCTCTACCTTTCCCCTGATCAACCAGCCACTGAGATTCTTGAGTTTCTTGAATGTGACTTACCGTGATAGTCTCATACTCGTCGATATAGTATTACACTAAAAACCAAACCCAGCAAACCTTTCTTTGGAACGTTGAATTATTCTGTTGTTTTGTAATTTTAGGAACAAATAGCAACATTATTACTATATACTATCTGTTAATACAGCCAAAGGAATGATGTTTTCAATGTAAACACAGCAACAACTGACGAAAAGTGCCCCCATACAACACACTACTGTCGTCGTTTCAAGCCTACATAACCGTATTGTAGCGTTTGGCCCAGACCGTTCAGCGAGAGGGCGCCAGCACGGGCTCGGTGGGAGCCGTGTTACCGAGCGGCCTCCTGGAGGGCGCTGTGACACGGCACCGTTGTTAGAGCTGTGTCGCAGCGGGCCCCTCGCTGAACGGCTGGGACACCCGTCTCGTTGGGAAGACGTGGCCTAAACGTTCTTCTTGTCATGTGAGTCTTGGAGTAGAGACGTGTTGAATAAACCAGTAAAGAATTGACCGAGAAAACTGTATCCTGCTGTGTGTTTTTGTTGTGTTCTGCTGAGAAGAATCTGTGGACAAATTCTTGTTACATTGGTGGCAGCGACGGGACGGCAGGAGCACTAGCAAGACACTGGAATCAGGTAAAAAGATTGTTTTCTCTGTGGGGGTTTTCACGTGTGTTGGGTAGTTTGGCGTCAGACTCAGCAGATGCTGGGGACACGCCGAGCCAGACTCAGACAATGGGTGGGCCATTGTGGTCTACAGTGGATGAGATTTTATCATTCCTAGGGCTGGGAGAGGCCGGTAGGAGCAACAGTGGAGATGAGGGGGGTCAGCCACAGGTTCTTAAGGTCAGTAGAGTCACGTCCACGTCGGGTCAGGTGGGCGCGGGGGGTCGGAGCGGTACCACACGGAATCGTTCCGGCTCCCTCCGCAACGTACCGGCACGAAGTGGGCGGAGGGGTCGGGGCGATCCCTCGGAATCGTTCCGGCTCTCTCAACAGAGCACAGACACGAGGGGGCTGGAGGGGTCGGGGCGATCCCTCACAGAATCGTTCTGGTTCTCTCAACAGAGCACCGACATGAGAGGGGCGGAAGGGTCGGGGCGACGGAGCACCGACGTGAGGGGGGAAGGATCGGAGCGGGTTCCAAGGAAGCAGTTCTGTGCCTCTCCGCAGCATGCCCCAGAGACCAGGGAGGGGTTGGGGCGGTCCCACACGGAACCGACCTTCCCCTCCCCGTGGCATTCGGCGGGAGACATCAGAGCGCGGCTCTTTTCGGAACTGGGCCATCCTCACCCCGGACATGCGGTTGTGGAGCAGCTTTCTTCGGGGCCTTTCTTCCGGGAGCGTGCCCACATGGGGGATGCCCAGTCTACACCGCAGCGGGCCCAGGAGCCACGAAGTCACGGCACGGAAGTGCGTGGTCTTGTTGACCAGAGGCTGACAGCACAGGCCTATGAGACAGAGAATTTGATTCAACTCGACCCCGCACATTTCTTTTGTGCGGAGCCTGTCAATCAGCTCCGCACTGCACAAACCTATGGAGCGGAGCCCACGGCTCAGCTCCGCACTGCACAAACCAATGGAGCAGAGCCCACGGCTCAGCTCCGCACTACACAACCCTATGGAGCGGAGCTTGTCAATCAGCTCCGCACTGTACAAACCAATGGAGCAGAGCCCACGGCTCAGCTCCGCACTACACAACCCTATGGAGCGGAGCTTGTGAATCAGCTCCGCACTGTACAAACCAATGGAGCAGAGCCCACGGCTCAGCTCCGCACTACACAACCCTATGGAGCGGAGCTTGTGAATCAGCTCCGCACTGTACAAACCAATGGAGCAGAGCCCACGGCTCAGCTCCGCACTACACAACCCTATGGAGCGGAGCTTGTCAATCAGCTCCGCACTGTACAAACCAATGGAGCAGAGCCCACGGCTCAGCTCCGCACTACACAACCCTATGGAGCGGAGCTTGTGAATCAGCTCCGCACTGTACAAACCAATGGAGCAGAGCCCACGGCTCAGCTCCGCACTACACAACCCTATGGAGCGGAGCTTGTGAATCAGCTCCGCACTGTACAAACCAATGGAGCAGAGCCCACGGCTCAGCTCCGCACTACACAACCCTATGGAGCGGAGCTTGTCAATCAGCTCCGCACTGTACAAACCAATGGAGCAGAGCCCACGGCTCAGCTCCGCACTACACAACCCTATGGAGCGGAGCTTGTGAATCAGCTCCGCACTGTACAAACCAATGGAGCAGAGCCCACGGCTCAGCTCCGCACTACACAACCCTATGGAGCGGAGCTTGTGAACCAGCTCCGCACTGTACAAACCAATGGAGCAGAGCCCACGGCTCAGCTCCGCACTACACAACCCTATGGAGCGGAGCTTGTCAATCAGCTCCGCACTGTACAAACCAATGGAGCAGAGCCCACGGCTCAGCTCCGCACTACACAACCCTATGGAGCGGAGCTTGTGAATCAGCTCCGCACTGTACAAACCAATGGAGCAGAGCCCACGGCTCAGCTCCGCACTACACAACCCTATGGAGCGGAGCTTGTGAATCAGCTCCGCACTGTACAAACCAATGGAGCAGAGCCCACGGCTCAGCTCCGCACTACACAACCCTATGGAGCGGAGCTTGTCAATCAGCTCCGCACTGTACAAACCAATGGAGCAGAGCCCACGGCTCAGCTCCGCACTACACAACCCTATGGAGCGGAGCTTGTGAATCAGCTCCGCACTGTACAAACCAATGGAGCAGAGCCCACGGCTCAGCTCCGCACTACACAACCCTATGGAGCGGAGCTTGTCAATCAGCTCCGCACTGTACAAACCAATGGAGCAGAGCCCACGGCTCAGCTCCGCACTACACAACCCTATGGAGCGGAGCTTGTCAATCAGCTCCGCACTGTACAAACCAATGGAGCGGAGCCCACAGCTCAGCTCCGCACTGCACAACCCTATGGAGCAGAGCTTGTGAATCAGCTCCGCACTGTGCAAACCAATGGAGCAGAGCCCACGGCTCAGCTCCGCACTACACAATTCTATTGTGCGGAGCCTGTCAATCAGCTCCGCAAACAACCCCATGGAACGGAGCCAACGGCTCAGCCCCGCACTGTACAAACCTATGGAGCGGAGCCTGTGAATCAGCTCCGCACCTGCGGAACGAGTGGAGGATGGAGCGGATGGAGTGGGAACCGACGGAGACCCAGCGACAGCCACCGCCGGGGACGGCCGGACCAGAGACACAAGGCCAACAGCCATAGTAGGACAGACTTGCCAGCCTTTTTGTTGTTGTTGTTGTTGTTGTTGTTGCGTGTTCCCACCGGGACGGGAGTTCGCTGCCTGCTTGGGGACAAGCAGTGTTCTTGGAGGGGGCAGTGTAGCGTTTGGCCCAGACCGTTCAGCGAGAGGGCGCCAGCACGGGCTCGGTGGGAGCCGTGTTACCGAGCGGCCTCCTGGAGGGCGCTGTGACACGGCACCGTTGTTAGAGCTGTGTCGCAGCGGGCCCCTCGCTGAACGGCTGGGACACCCGTCTCGTTGGGAAGACGTGGCCTAAACGTTCTTCTTGTCATGTGAGTCTTGGAGTAGAGACGTGTTGAATAAACCAGTAAAGAATTGACCGAGAAAACTGTATCCTGCTGTGTGTTTTTGTTGTGTTCTGCTGAGAAGAATCTGTGGACAAATTCTTGTTACAGTATTAACAACACTGAGCACACGGGTACACGGGTGTAGCGGGCGCCACCATTTTGTATCTATAGGTTTCACCCCTCTAAATAGACTCCCATAGCAAACAATGATAAATGCTAAATATTCAAAAATTCTCAAAAAATAGTTAAAAGTCTCTCAGCCTCTTGAAAACCAATCAAATATATTTTCAGACCACTAAACTTCAGATTTCTTTTCAATTTTTGGCAGGTCAGCCGTTTGGAATTTTTGCTAATTACCCAAGAAAAAAACACCCCCGAAAATGTGTTTTTTCCCAAACCGACTTGCCGCCAGTTTTCATGAGGCACTCCTCCAATTCCCAAGCTAAATAGGACCAACTTTAAAGCCCAAATTTATCAAATCTCCTCAAAACTTGAAACCCAGAACCCCCAGGTTGTGATAAGTTCTTATAATTACACACTCTATTAGTTGCATGACCCCCAAAACGTTATAATTAAAAATAAGTTGTGGGTTTACAAATTATGATAAGTAGCTTGGCGCATGAATTTTTGGTCGATTTAGAGTAGTGCACCCTATAAGGGCAGTCAATTATTCTTTATGGGGGAAAAATTATGCTTAAAATGTTGAGAATAAGTCACTGATATGAAATCTGGAAAAAAAATTGGAATATTTTATTGCGTTTGTCTACAACAAGGTCAAACATGTTGAAGCATTTACATGTACTTTAAGCAATGTGAGAGGAAAAACCTGCATGACACACTGTGTACATTATATTGAATACTTGGAAGTTACGTCCAAATCTTCCCTCAAAAAGTTATTAACATGTCTCTTTTTCGTAATAAGATTCTAAAAACATTACAAAATATTTAATTAATCGACAAGAGGGGGTTAATTATTGTGGATAAGCGGTAAAAAGGGAAACAGGTTGGAAGGGGGCCTTGAGTTGGGGGGGGGGCGTTTTTGCTTTCCCTCCAACTTTTCTAACCATGTATTCATATTGAGTTTAAAATTGTGAACTTTATAACAAAGTTCCCAACAAACAAACACATTTTACCACATTTATTGTTCTTCCAAGTTTCATGTTGCTAGCTGTTAAGGGGGGGGGGGTAAAGGGGTGGGCGGGGGGTGGGCGGGGCATGTTGCAAAATTCCGTTCCAGATACTATACGGTTAGTTGTGGACAATAGGATAAGACTGTAAACTAGGGTTTAGACTAAGAGCTAGGGTTTTGGGCTGATGGCTATAGGGTTTGGGGTGTATGCTAGGGTTTGGGCCGACGGCTAGGGTTTCTGTGCCGATGGCTAGGGTTTTGGCCGATGGCTAGGGTTTGGGTGTAGGCTGTGGGTTTTTGCTGAGGGCTAAGGTTTTGGCTGCGAGGGCTAGGGTTTCACACATGCAATCAGTTCCCGGGAACTTGACATTCATGATGCCATATCAACCACCCACCGCCTATGTCATCTTCACATAGTCTGTTGATGGTTTGTCTCTACCTTTCCCCTGATCAACCAGCCACTGAGATTCTTGAGTTTCTTGAATGTGACTTACCGTGATAGTCTCATACTCGTCGATATAGTATTACACTAAAAACCAAACCCAGCAAACCTTTCTTTGGAACGTTGAATTATTCTGTTGTTTTGTAATTTTAGGAACAAATAGCAACATTATTACTATATACTATCTGTTAATACAGCCAAAGGAATGATGTTTTCAATGTAAACACAGCAACAACTGACGAAAAGTGCCCCCATACAACACACTACTGTCGTCGTTTCAAGCCTACATAACCGTATTAACAACACTGAGCACACGGGTACACGGGTGTAGCGGGCGCCACCATTTTGTATCTATAAGGGCAGTCAATTATTCTTTATGGGGGAAAAATTATGCTTAAAATGTTGAGAATAAGTCACTGATATGAAATCTGGAAAAAAAATTGGAATATTTTATTGCGTTTGTCTACAACAAGGTCAAACATGTTGAAGCATTTACATGTACTTTAAGCAATGTGAGAGGAAAAACCTGCATGACACACTGTGTACATTATATTGAATACTTGGAAGTTACGTCCAAATCTTCCCTCAAAAAGTTATTAACATGTCTCTTTTTCGTAATAAGATTCTAAAAACATTACAAAATATTTAATTAATCGACAAGAGGGGGTTAATTATTGTGGATAAGCGGTAAAAAGGGAAACAGGTTGGAAGGGGGCCTTGAGTTGGGGGGGGGGCGTTTTTGCTTTCCCTCCAACTTTTCTAACCATGTATTCATATTGAGTTTAAAATTGTGAACTTTATAACAAAGTTCCCAACAAACAAACACATTTTACCACATTTATTGTTCTTCCAAGTTTCATGTTGCTAGCTGTTAAGGGGGGGGGGGGGGTAAAGGGGTGGGCGGGGGGTGGGCGGGGCATGTTGCAAAATTCCGTTCCAGATACTATACGGTTAGTTGTGGACAATAGGATAAGACTGTAAACTAGGGTTTAGACTAAGAGCTAGGGTTTTGGGCTGATGGCTATAGGGTTTGGGGTGTATGCTAGGGTTTGGGCCGACGGCTAGGGTTTCTGTGCCGATGGCTAGGGTTTTGGCCGATGGCTAGGGTTTGGGTGTAGGCTGTGGGTTTTTGCTGAGGGCTAAGGTTTTGGCTGCGAGGGCTAGGGTTTCACACATGCAATCAGTTCCCGGGAACTTGACATTCATGATGCCATATCAACCACCCACCGCCTATGTCATCTTCACATAGTCTGTTGATGGTTTGTCTCTACCTTTCCCCTGATCAACCAGCCACTGAGATTCTTGAGTTTCTTGAATGTGACTTACCGTGATAGTCTCATACTCGTCGATATAGTATTACACTAAAAACCAAACCCAGCAAACCTTTCTTTGGAACGTTGAATTATTCTGTTGTTTTGTAATTTTAGGAACAAATAGCAACATTATTACTATATACTATCTGTTAATACAGCCAAAGGAATGATGTTTTCAATGTAAACACAGCAACAACTGACGAAAAGTGCCCCCATACAACACACTACTGTCGTCGTTTCAAGCCTACATAACCGTATTAACAACACTGAGCACACGGGTACACGGGTGTAGCGGGCGCCACCATTTTGTATCTATAGGTTTCACCCCTCTAAATAGACTCCCATAGCAAACAATGATAAATGCTAAATATTCAAAAATTCTCAAAAAATAGTTAAAAGTCTCTCAGCCTCTTGAAAACCAATCAAATATATTTTCAGACCACTAAACTTCAGATTTCTTTTCAATTTTTGGCAGGTCAGCCGTTTGGAATTTTTGCTAATTACCCAAGAAAAAAACACCCCCGAAAATGTGTTTTTTCCCAAACCGACTTGCCGCCAGTTTTCATGAGGCACTCCTCCAATTCCCAAGCTAAATAGGACCAACTTTAAAGCCCAAATTTATCAAATCTCCTCAAAACTTGAAACCCAGAACCCCCAGGTTGTGATAAGTTCTTATAATTACACACTCTATTAGTTGCATGACCCCCAAAACGTTATAATTAAAAATAAGTTGTGGGTTTACAAATTATGATAAGTAGCTTGGCGCATGAATTTTTGGTCGATTTAGAGTAGTGCACCCTATAAGGGCAGTCAATTATTCTTTATGGGGGAAAAATTATGCTTAAAATGTTGAGAATAAGTCACTGATATGAAATCTGGAAAAAAAATTGGAATATTTTATTGCGTTTGTCTACAACAAGGTCAAACATGTTGAAGCATTTACATGTACTTTAAGCAATGTGAGAGGAAAAACCTGCATGACACACTGTGTACATTATATTGAATACTTGGAAGTTACGTCCAAATCTTCCCTCAAAAAGTTATTAACATGTCTCTTTTTCGTAATAAGATTCTAAAAACATTACAAAATATTTAATTAATCGACAAGAGGGGGTTAATTATTGTGGATAAGCGGTAAAAAGGGAAACAGGTTGGAAGGGGGCCTTGAGTTGGGGGGGGGGGCGTTTTTGCTTTCCCTCCAACTTTTCTAACCATGTATTCATATTGAGTTTAAAATTGTGAACTTTATAACAAAGTTCCCAACAAACAAACACATTTTACCACATTTATTGTTCTTCCAAGTTTCATGTTGCTAGCTGTTAAGGGGGGGGGGTAAAGGGGTGGGCGGGGGGTGGGCGGGGCATGTTGCAAAATTCCGTTCCAGATACTATACGGTTAGTTGTGGACAATAGGATAAGACTGTAAACTAGGGTTTAGACTAAGAGCTAGGGTTTTGGGCTGATGGCTATAGGGTTTGGGGTGTATGCTAGGGTTTGGGCCGACGGCTAGGGTTTCTGTGCCGATGGCTAGGGTTTTGGCCGATGGCTAGGGTTTGGGTGTAGGCTGTGGGTTTTTGCTGAGGGCTAAGGTTTTGGCTGCGAGGGCTAGGGTTTCACACATGCAATCAGTTCCCGGGAACTTGACATTCATGATGCCATATCAACCACCCACCGCCTATGTCATCTTCACATAGTCTGTTGATGGTTTGTCTCTACCTTTCCCCTGATCAACCAGCCACTGAGATTCTTGAGTTTCTTGAATGTGACTTACCGTGATAGTCTCATACTCGTCGATATAGTATTACACTAAAAACCAAACCCAGCAAACCTTTCTTTGGAACGTTGAATTATTCTGTTGTTTTGTAATTTTAGGAACAAATAGCAACATTATTACTATATACTATCTGTTAATACAGCCAAAGGAATGATGTTTTCAATGTAAACACAGCAACAACTGACGAAAAGTGCCCCCATACAACACACTACTGTCGTCGTTTCAAGCCTACATAACCGTATTAACAACACTGAGCACACGGGTACACGGGTGTAGCGGGCGCCACCATTTTGTATCTATAAGGGCAGTCAATTATTCTTTATGGGGGAAAAATTATGCTTAAAATGTTGAGAATAAGTCACTGATATGAAATCTGGAAAAAAAATTGGAATATTTTATTGCGTTTGTCTACAACAAGGTCAAACATGTTGAAGCATTTACATGTACTTTAAGCAATGTGAGAGGAAAAACCTGCATGACACACTGTGTACATTATATTGAATACTTGGAAGTTACGTCCAAATCTTCCCTCAAAAAGTTATTAACATGTCTCTTTTTCGTAATAAGATTCTAAAAACATTACAAAATATTTAATTAATCGACAAGAGGGGGTTAATTATTGTGGATAAGCGGTAAAAAGGGAAACAGGTTGGAAGGGGGCCTTGAGTTGGGGGGGGGGCGTTTTTGCTTTCCCTCCAACTTTTCTAACCATGTATTCATATTGAGTTTAAAATTGTGAACTTTATAACAAAGTTCCCAACAAACAAACACATTTTACCACATTTATTGTTCTTCCAAGTTTCATGTTGCTAGCTGTTAAGGGGGGGGGGGGTAAAGGGGTGGGCG
This sequence comes from Leptasterias polaris, assembly GCA_037783415.1. Taxonomy (NCBI): domain Eukaryota; kingdom Metazoa; phylum Echinodermata; class Asteroidea; order Forcipulatida; family Asteriidae; genus Leptasterias; species Leptasterias polaris. The sequence continues at coordinate 61,919 of JAZGTN010000181.1, read as the reverse complement.
GGGGGTGGGCGGGGCATGTTGCAAAATTCCGTTCCAGATACTATACGGTTAGTTGTGGACAATAGGATAAGACTGTAAACTAGGGTTTAGACTAAGAGCTAGGGTTTTGGGCTGATGGCTATAGGGTTTGGGGTGTATGCTAGGGTTTGGGCCGACGGCTAGGGTTTCTGTGCCGATGGCTAGGGTTTTGGCCGATGGCTAGGGTTTGGGTGTAGGCTGTGGGTTTTTGCTGAGGGCTAAGGTTTTGGCTGCGAGGGCTAGGGTTTCACACATGCAATCAGTTCCCGGGAACTTGACATTCATGATGCCATATCAACCACCCACCGCCTATGTCATCTTCACATAGTCTGTTGATGGTTTGTCTCTACCTTTCCCCTGATCAACCAGCCACTGAGATTCTTGAGTTTCTTGAATGTGACTTACCGTGATAGTCTCATACTCGTCGATATAGTATTACACTAAAAACCAAACCCAGCAAACCTTTCTTTGGAACGTTGAATTATTCTGTTGTTTTGTAATTTTAGGAACAAATAGCAACATTATTACTATATACTATCTGTTAATACAGCCAAAGGAATGATGTTTTCAATGTAAACACAGCAACAACTGACGAAAAGTGCCCCCATACAACACACTACTGTCGTCGTTTCAAGCCTACATAACCGTATTAACAACACTGAGCACACGGGTACACGGGTGTAGCGGGCGCCACCATTTTGTATCTATAGGTTTCACCCCTCTAAATAGACTCCCATAGCAAACAATGATAAATGCTAAATATTCAAAAATTCTCAAAAAATAGTTAAAAGTCTCTCAGCCTCTTGAAAACCAATCAAATATATTTTCAGACCACTAAACTTCAGATTTCTTTTCAATTTTTGGCAGGTCAGCCGTTTGGAATTTTTGCTAATTACCCAAGAAAAAAACACCCCCGAAAATGTGTTTTTTCCCAAACCGACTTGCCGCCAGTTTTCATGAGGCACTCCTCCAATTCCCAAGCTAAATAGGACCAACTTTAAAGCCCAAATTTATCAAATCTCCTCAAAACTTGAAACCCAGAACCCCCAGGTTGTGATAAGTTCTTATAATTACACACTCTATTAGTTGCATGACCCCCAAAACGTTATAATTAAAAATAAGTTGTGGGTTTACAAATTATGATAAGTAGCTTGGCGCATGAATTTTTGGTCGATTTAGAGTAGTGCACCCTATAAGGGCAGTCAATTATTCTTTATGGGGGAAAAATTATGCTTAAAATGTTGAGAATAAGTCACTGATATGAAATCTGGAAAAAAAATTGGAATATTTTATTGCGTTTGTCTACAACAAGGTCAAACATGTTGAAGCATTTACATGTACTTTAAGCAATGTGAGAGGAAAAACCTGCATGACACACTGTGTACATTATATTGAATACTTGGAAGTTACGTCCAAATCTTCCCTCAAAAAGTTATTAACATGTCTCTTTTTCGTAATAAGATTCTAAAAACATTACAAAATATTTAATTAATCGACAAGAGGGGGTTAATTATTGTGGATAAGCGGTAAAAAGGGAAACAGGTTGGAAGGGGGCCTTGAGTTGGGGGGGGGCGTTTTTGCTTTCCCTCCAACTTTTCTAACCATGTATTCATATTGAGTTTAAAATTGTGAACTTTATAACAAAGTTCCCAACAAACAAACACATTTTACCACATTTATTGTTCTTCCAAGTTTCATGTTGCTAGCTGTTAAGGGGGGGGGGGGGGGGTAAAGGGGTGGGCGGGGGGTGGGCGGGGCATGTTGCAAAATTCCGTTCCAGATACTATACGGTTAGTTGTGGACAATAGGATAAGACTGTAAACTAGGGTTTAGACTAAGAGCTAGGGTTTTGGGCTGATGGCTATAGGGTTTGGGGTGTATGCTAGGGTTTGGGCCGACGGCTAGGGTTTCTGTGCCGATGGCTAGGGTTTTGGCCGATGGCTAGGGTTTGGGTGTAGGCTGTGGGTTTTTGCTGAGGGCTAAGGTTTTGGCTGCGAGGGCTAGGGTTTCACACATGCAATCAGTTCCCGGGAACTTGACATTCATGATGCCATATCAACCACCCACCGCCTATGTCATCTTCACATAGTCTGTTGATGGTTTGTCTCTACCTTTCCCCTGATCAACCAGCCACTGAGATTCTTGAGTTTCTTGAATGTGACTTACCGTGATAGTCTCATACTCGTCGATATAGTATTACACTAAAAACCAAACCCAGCAAACCTTTCTTTGGAACGTTGAATTATTCTGTTGTTTTGTAATTTTAGGAACAAATAGCAACATTATTACTATATACTATCTGTTAATACAGCCAAAGGAATGATGTTTTCAATGTAAACACAGCAACAACTGACGAAAAGTGCCCCCATACAACACACTACTGTCGTCGTTTCAAGCCTACATAACCGTATTAACAACACTGAGCACACGGGTACACGGGTGTAGCGGGCGCCACCATTTTGTATCTATAAGGGCAGTCAATTATTCTTTATGGGGGAAAAATTATGCTTAAAATGTTGAGAATAAGTCACTGATATGAAATCTGGAAAAAAAATTGGAATATTTTATTGCGTTTGTCTACAACAAGGTCAAACATGTTGAAGCATTTACATGTACTTTAAGCAATGTGAGAGGAAAAACCTGCATGACACACTGTGTACATTATATTGAATACTTGGAAGTTACGTCCAAATCTTCCCTCAAAAAGTTATTAACATGTCTCTTTTTCGTAATAAGATTCTAAAAACATTACAAAATATTTAATTAATCGACAAGAGGGGGTTAATTATTGTGGATAAGCGGTAAAAAGGGAAACAGGTTGGAAGGGGGCCTTGAGTTGGGGGGGGGGGGCGTTTTTGCTTTCCCTCCAACTTTTCTAACCATGTATTCATATTGAGTTTAAAATTGTGAACTTTATAACAAAGTTCCCAACAAACAAACACATTTTACCACATTTATTGTTCTTCCAAGTTTCATGTTGCTAGCTGTTAAGGGGGGGGGGGGGGGTAAAGGGGTGGGCGGGGGGTGGGCGGGGCATGTTGCAAAATTCCGTTCCAGATACTATACGGTTAGTTGTGGACAATAGGATAAGACTGTAAACTAGGGTTTAGACTAAGAGCTAGGGTTTTGGGCTGATGGCTATAGGGTTTGGGGTGTATGCTAGGGTTTGGGCCGACGGCTAGGGTTTCTGTGCCGATGGCTAGGGTTTTGGCCGATGGCTAGGGTTTGGGTGTAGGCTGTGGGTTTTTGCTGAGGGCTAAGGTTTTGGCTGCGAGGGCTAGGGTTTCACACATGCAATCAGTTCCCGGGAACTTGACATTCATGATGCCATATCAACCACCCACCGCCTATGTCATCTTCACATAGTCTGTTGATGGTTTGTCTCTACCTTTCCCCTGATCAACCAGCCACTGAGATTCTTGAGTTTCTTGAATGTGACTTACCGTGATAGTCTCATACTCGTCGATATAGTATTACACTAAAAACCAAACCCAGCAAACCTTTCTTTGGAACGTTGAATTATTCTGTTGTTTTGTAATTTTAGGAACAAATAGCAACATTATTACTATATACTATCTGTTAATACAGCCAAAGGAATGATGTTTTCAATGTAAACACAGCAACAACTGACGAAAAGTGCCCCCATACAACACACTACTGTCGTCGTTTCAAGCCTACATAACCGTATTAACAACACTGAGCACACGGGTACACGGGTGTAGCGGGCGCCACCATTTTGTATCTATAGGTTTCACCCCTCTAAATAGACTCCCATAGCAAACAATGATAAATGCTAAATATTCAAAAATTCTCAAAAAATAGTTAAAAGTCTCTCAGCCTCTTGAAAACCAATCAAATATATTTTCAGACCACTAAACTTCAGATTTCTTTTCAATTTTTGGCAGGTCAGCCGTTTGGAATTTTTGCTAATTACCCAAGAAAAAAACACCCCCGAAAATGTGTTTTTTCCCAAACCGACTTGCCGCCAGTTTTCATGAGGCACTCCTCCAATTCCCAAGCTAAATAGGACCAACTTTAAAGCCCAAATTTATCAAATCTCCTCAAAACTTGAAACCCAGAACCCCCAGGTTGTGATAAGTTCTTATAATTACACACTCTATTAGTTGCATGACCCCCAAAACGTTATAATTAAAAATAAGTTGTGGGTTTACAAATTATGATAAGTAGCTTGGCGCATGAATTTTTGGTCGATTTAGAGTAGTGCACCCTATAAGGGCAGTCAATTATTCTTTATGGGGGAAAAATTATGCTTAAAATGTTGAGAATAAGTCACTGATATGAAATCTGGAAAAAAAATTGGAATATTTTATTGCGTTTGTCTACAACAAGGTCAAACATGTTGAAGCATTTACATGTACTTTAAGCAATGTGAGAGGAAAAACCTGCATGACACACTGTGTACATTATATTGAATACTTGGAAGTTACGTCCAAATCTTCCCTCAAAAAGTTATTAACATGTCTCTTTTTCGTAATAAGATTCTAAAAACATTACAAAATATTTAATTAATCGACAAGAGGGGGTTAATTATTGTGGATAAGCGGTAAAAAGGGAAACAGGTTGGAAGGGGGCCTTGAGTTGGGGGGGGGGCGTTTTTGCTTTCCCTCCAACTTTTCTAACCATGTATTCATATTGAGTTTAAAATTGTGAACTTTATAACAAAGTTCCCAACAAACAAACACATTTTACCACATTTATTGTTCTTCCAAGTTTCATGTTGCTAGCTGTTAAGGGGGGGGGGGGGTAAAGGGGTGGGCGGGGGGTGGGCGGGGCATGTTGCAAAATTCCGTTCCAGATACTATACGGTTAGTTGTGGACAATAGGATAAGACTGTAAACTAGGGTTTAGACTAAGAGCTAGGGTTTTGGGCTGATGGCTATAGGGTTTGGGGTGTATGCTAGGGTTTGGGCCGACGGCTAGGGTTTCTGTGCCGATGGCTAGGGTTTTGGCCGATGGCTAGGGTTTGGGTGTAGGCTGTGGGTTTTTGCTGAGGGCTAAGGTTTTGGCTGCGAGGGCTAGGGTTTCACACATGCAATCAGTTCCCGGGAACTTGACATTCATGATGCCATATCAACCACCCACCGCCTATGTCATCTTCACATAGTCTGTTGATGGTTTGTCTCTACCTTTCCCCTGATCAACCAGCCACTGAGATTCTTGAGTTTCTTGAATGTGACTTACCGTGATAGTCTCATACTCGTCGATATAGTATTACACTAAAAACCAAACCCAGCAAACCTTTCTTTGGAACGTTGAATTATTCTGTTGTTTTGTAATTTTAGGAACAAATAGCAACATTATTACTATATACTATCTGTTAATACAGCCAAAGGAATGATGTTTTCAATGTAAACACAGCAACAACTGACGAAAAGTGCCCCCATACAACACACTACTGTCGTCGTTTCAAGCCTACATAACCGTATTAACAACACTGAGCACACGGGTACACGGGTGTAGCGGGCGCCACCATTTTGTATCTATAGGTTTCACCCCTCTAAATAGACTCCCATAGCAAACAATGATAAATGCTAAATATTCAAAAATTCTCAAAAAATAGTTAAAAGTCTCTCAGCCTCTTGAAAACCAATCAAATATATTTTCAGACCACTAAACTTCAGATTTCTTTTCAATTTTTGGCAGGTCAGCCGTTTGGAATTTTTGCTAATTACCCAAGAAAAAAACACCCCCGAAAATGTGTTTTTTCCCAAACCGACTTGCCGCCAGTTTTCATGAGGCACTCCTCCAATTCCCAAGCTAAATAGGACCAACTTTAAAGCCCAAATTTATCAAATCTCCTCAAAACTTGAAACCCAGAACCCCCAGGTTGTGATAAGTTCTTATAATTACACACTCTATTAGTTGCATGACCCCCAAAACGTTATAATTAAAAATAAGTTGTGGGTTTACAAATTATGATAAGTAGCTTGGCGCATGAATTTTTGGTCGATTTAGAGTAGTGCACCCTATAAGGGCAGTCAATTATTCTTTATGGGGGAAAAATTATGCTTAAAATGTTGAGAATAAGTCACTGATATGAAATCTGGAAAAAAAATTGGAATATTTTATTGCGTTTGTCTACAACAAGGTCAAACATGTTGAAGCATTTACATGTACTTTAAGCAATGTGAGAGGAAAAACCTGCATGACACACTGTGTACATTATATTGAATACTTGGAAGTTACGTCCAAATCTTCCCTCAAAAAGTTATTAACATGTCTCTTTTTCGTAATAAGATTCTAAAAACATTACAAAATATTTAATTAATCGACAAGAGGGGGTTAATTATTGTGGATAAGCGGTAAAAAGGGAAACAGGTTGGAAGGGGGCCTTGAGTTGGGGGGGGGGGGGGGCGTTTTTGCTTTCCCTCCAACTTTTCTAACCATGTATTCATATTGAGTTTAAAATTGTGAACTTTATAACAAAGTTCCCAACAAACAAACACATTTTACCACATTTATTGTTCTTCCAAGTTTCATGTTGCTAGCTGTTAAGGGGGGGGGGGGGGGTAAAGGGGTGGGCGGGGGGTGGGCGGGGCATGTTGCAAAATTCCGTTCCAGATACTATACGGTTAGTTGTGGACAATAGGATAAGACTGTAAACTAGGGTTTAGACTAAGAGCTAGGGTTTTGGGCTGATGGCTATAGGGTTTGGGGTGTATGCTAGGGTTTGGGCCGACGGCTAGGGTTTCTGTGCCGATGGCTAGGGTTTTGGCCGATGGCTAGGGTTTGGGTGTAGGCTGTGGGTTTTTGCTGAGGGCTAAGGTTTTGGCTGCGAGGGCTAGGGTTTCACACATGCAATCAGTTCCCGGGAACTTGACATTCATGATGCCATATCAACCACCCACCGCCTATGTCATCTTCACATAGTCTGTTGATGGTTTGTCTCTACCTTTCCCCTGATCAACCAGCCACTGAGATTCTTGAGTTTCTTGAATGTGACTTACCGTGATAGTCTCATACTCGTCGATATAGTATTACACTAAAAACCAAACCCAGCAAACCTTTCTTTGGAACGTTGAATTATTCTGTTGTTTTGTAATTTTAGGAACAAATAGCAACATTATTACTATATACTATCTGTTAATACAGCCAAAGGAATGATGTTTTCAATGTAAACACAGCAACAACTGACGAAAAGTGCCCCCATACAACACACTACTGTCGTCGTTTCAAGCCTACATAACCGTATTAACAACACTGAGCACACGGGTACACGGGTGTAGCGGGCGCCACCATTTTGTATCTATAGGTTTCACCCCTCTAAATAGACTCCCATAGCAAACAATGATAAATGCTAAATATTCAAAAATTCTCAAAAAATAGTTAAAAGTCTCTCAGCCTCTTGAAAACCAATCAAATATATTTTCAGACCACTAAACTTCAGATTTCTTTTCAATTTTTGGCAGGTCAGCCGTTTGGAATTTTTGCTAATTACCCAAGAAAAAAACACCCCCGAAAATGTGTTTTTTCCCAAACCGACTTGCCGCCAGTTTTCATGAGGCACTCCTCCAATTCCCAAGCTAAATAGGACCAACTTTAAAGCCCAAATTTATCAAATCTCCTCAAAACTTGAAACCCAGAACCCCCAGGTTGTGATAAGTTCTTATAATTACACACTCTATTAGTTGCATGACCCCCAAAACGTTATAATTAAAAATAAGTTGTGGGTTTACAAATTATGATAAGTAGCTTGGCGCATGAATTTTTGGTCGATTTAGAGTAGTGCACCCTATAAGGGCAGTCAATTATTCTTTATGGGGGAAAAATTATGCTTAAAATGTTGAGAATAAGTCACTGATATGAAATCTGGAAAAAAAATTGGAATATTTTATTGCGTTTGTCTACAACAAGGTCAAACATGTTGAAGCATTTACATGTACTTTAAGCAATGTGAGAGGAAAAACCTGCATGACACACTGTGTACATTATATTGAATACTTGGAAGTTACGTCCAAATCTTCCCTCAAAAAGTTATTAACATGTCTCTTTTTCGTAATAAGATTCTAAAAACATTACAAAATATTTAATTAATCGACAAGAGGGGGTTAATTATTGTGGATAAGCGGTAAAAAGGGAAACAGGTTGGAAGGGGGCCTTGAGTTGGGGGGGGGGGCGTTTTTGCTTTCCCTCCAACTTTTCTAACCATGTATTCATATTGAGTTTAAAATTGTGAACTTTATAACAAAGTTCCCAACAAACAAACACATTTTACCACATTTATTGTTCTTCCAAGTTTCATGTTGCTAGCTGTTAAGGGGGGGGGGGGGTAAAGGGGTGGGCGGGGGGTGGGCGGGGCATGTTGCAAAATTCCGTTCCAGATACTATACGGTTAGTTGTGGACAATAGGATAAGACTGTAAACTAGGGTTTAGACTAAGAGCTAGGGTTTTGGGCTGATGGCTATAGGGTTTGGGGTGTATGCTAGGGTTTGGGCCGACGGCTAGGGTTTCTGTGCCGATGGCTAGGGTTTTGGCCGATGGCTAGGGTTTGGGTGTAGGCTGTGGGTTTTTGCTGAGGGCTAAGGTTTTGGCTGCGAGGGCTAGGGTTTCACACATGCAATCAGTTCCCGGGAACTTGACATTCATGATGCCATATCAACCACCCACCGCCTATGTCATCTTCACATAGTCTGTTGATGGTTTGTCTCTACCTTTCCCCTGATCAACCAGCCACTGAGATTCTTGAGTTTCTTGAATGTGACTTACCGTGATAGTCTCATACTCGTCGATATAGTATTACACTAAAAACCAAACCCAGCAAACCTTTCTTTGGAACGTTGAATTATTCTGTTGTTTTGTAATTTTAGGAACAAATAGCAACATTATTACTATATACTATCTGTTAATACAGCCAAAGGAATGATGTTTTCAATGTAAACACAGCAACAACTGACGAAAAGTGCCCCCATACAACACACTACTGTCGTCGTTTCAAGCCTACATAACCGTATTAACAACACTGAGCACACGGGTACACGGGTGTAGCGGGCGCCACCATTTTGTATCTATAGGTTTCACCCCTCTAAATAGACTCCCATAGCAAACAATGATAAATGCTAAATATTCAAAAATTCTCAAAAAATAGTTAAAAGTCTCTCAGCCTCTTGAAAACCAATCAAATATATTTTCAGACCACTAAACTTCAGATTTCTTTTCAATTTTTGGCAGGTCAGCCGTTTGGAATTTTTGCTAATTACCCAAGAAAAAAACACCCCCGAAAATGTGTTTTTTCCCAAACCGACTTGCCGCCAGTTTTCATGAGGCACTCCTCCAATTCCCAAGCTAAATAGGACCAACTTTAAAGCCCAAATTTATCAAATCTCCTCAAAACTTGAAACCCAGAACCCCCAGGTTGTGATAAGTTCTTATAATTACACACTCTATTAGTTGCATGACCCCCAAAACGTTATAATTAAAAATAAGTTGTGGGTTTACAAATTATGATAAGTAGCTTGGCGCATGAATTTTTGGTCGATTTAGAGTAGTGCACCCTATAAGGGCAGTCAATTATTCTTTATGGGGGAAAAATTATGCTTAAAATGTTGAGAATAAGTCACTGATATGAAATCTGGAAAAAAAATTGGAATATTTTATTGCGTTTGTCTACAACAAGGTCAAACATGTTGAAGCATTTACATGTACTTTAAGCAATGTGAGAGGAAAAACCTGCATGACACACTGTGTACATTATATTGAATACTTGGAAGTTACGTCCAAATCTTCCCTCAAAAAGTTATTAACATGTCTCTTTTTCGTAATAAGATTCTAAAAACATTACAAAATATTTAATTAATCGACAAGAGGGGGTTAATTATTGTGGATAAGCGGTAAAAAGGGAAACAGGTTGGAAGGGGGCCTTGAGTTGGGGGGGGGGGGCGTTTTTGCTTTCCCTCCAACTTTTCTAACCATGTATTCATATTGAGTTTAAAATTGTGAACTTTATAACAAAGTTCCCAACAAACAAACACATTTTACCACATTTATTGTTCTTCCAAGTTTCATGTTGCTAGCTGTTAAGGGGGGGGGGGTAAAGGGGTGGGCGGGGGGTGGGCGGGGCATGTTGCAAAATTCCGTTCCAGATACTATACGGTTAGTTGTGGACAATAGGATAAGACTGTAAACTAGGGTTTAGACTAAGAGCTAGGGTTTTGGGCTGATGGCTATAGGGTTTGGGGTGTATGCTAGGGTTTGGGCCGACGGCTAGGGTTTCTGTGCCGATGGCTAGGGTTTTGGCCGATGGCTAGGGTTTGGGTGTAGGCTGTGGGTTTTTGCTGAGGGCTAAGGTTTTGGCTGCGAGGGCTAGGGTTTCACACATGCAATCAGTTCCCGGGAACTTGACATTCATGATGCCATATCAACCACCCACCGCCTATGTCATCTTCACATAGTCTGTTGATGGTTTGTCTCTACCTTTCCCCTGATCAACCAGCCACTGAGATTCTTGAGTTTCTTGAATGTGACTTACCGTGATAGTCTCATACTCGTCGATATAGTATTACACTAAAAACCAAACCCAGCAAACCTTTCTTTGGAACGTTGAATTATTCTGTTGTTTTGTAATTTTAGGAACAAATAGCAACATTATTACTATATACTATCTGTTAATACAGCCAAAGGAATGATGTTTTCAATGTAAACACAGCAACAACTGACGAAAAGTGCCCCCATACAACACACTACTGTCGTCGTTTCAAGCCTACATAACCGTATTAACAACACTGAGCACACGGGTACACGGGTGTAGCGGGCGCCACCATTTTGTATCTATAGGTTTCACCCCTCTAAATAGACTCCCATAGCAAACAATGATAAATGCTAAATATTCAAAAATTCTCAAAAAATAGTTAAAAGTCTCTCAGCCTCTTGAAAACCAATCAAATATATTTTCAGACCACTAAACTTCAGATTTCTTTTCAATTTTTGGCAGGTCAGCCGTTTGGAATTTTTGCTAATTACCCAAGAAAAAAACACCCCCGAAAATGTGTTTTTTCCCAAACCGACTTGCCGCCAGTTTTCATGAGGCACTCCTCCAATTCCCAAGCTAAATAGGACCAACTTTAAAGCCCAAATTTATCAAATCTCCTCAAAACTTGAAACCCAGAACCCCCAGGTTGTGATAAGTTCTTATAATTACACACTCTATTAGTTGCATGACCCCCAAAACGTTATAATTAAAAATAAGTTGTGGGTTTACAAATTATGATAAGTAGCTTGGCGCATGAATTTTTGGTCGATTTAGAGTAGTGCACCCTATAAGGGCAGTCAATTATTCTTTATGGGGGAAAAATTATGCTTAAAATGTTGAGAATAAGTCACTGATATGAAATCTGGAAAAAAAATTGGAATATTTTATTGCGTTTGTCTACAACAAGGTCAAACATGTTGAAGCATTTACATGTACTTTAAGCAATGTGAGAGGAAAAACCTGCATGACACACTGTGTACATTATATTGAATACTTGGAAGTTACGTCCAAATCTTCCCTCAAAAAGTTATTAACATGTCTCTTTTTCGTAATAAGATTCTAAAAACATTACAAAATATTTAATTAATCGACAAGAGGGGGTTAATTATTGTGGATAAGCGGTAAAAAGGGAAACAGGTTGGAAGGGGGCCTTGAGTTGGGGGGGGGGGCGTTTTTGCTTTCCCTCCAACTTTTCTAACCATGTATTCATATTGAGTTTAAAATTGTGAACTTTATAACAAAGTTCCCAACAAACAAACACATTTTACCACATTTATTGTTCTTCCAAGTTTCATGTTGCTAGCTGTTAAGGGGGGGGGGGGGGTAAAGGGGTGGGCGGGGGGTGGGCGGGGCATGTTGCAAAATTCCGTTCCAGATACTATACGGTTAGTTGTGGACAATAGGATAAGACTGTAAACTAGGGTTTAGACTAAGAGCTAGGGTTTTGGGCTGATGGCTATAGGGTTTGGGGTGTATGCTAGGGTTTGGGCCGACGGCTAGGGTTTCTGTGCCGATGGCTAGGGTTTTGGCCGATGGCTAGGGTTTGGGTGTAGGCTGTGGGTTTTTGCTGAGGGCTAAGGTTTTGGCTGCGAGGGCTAGGGTTTCACACATGCAATCAGTTCCCGGGAACTTGACATTCATGATGCCATATCAACCACCCACCGCCTATGTCATCTTCACATAGTCTGTTGATGGTTTGTCTCTACCTTTCCCCTGATCAACCAGCCACTGAGATTCTTGAGTTTCTTGAATGTGACTTACCGTGATAGTCTCATACTCGTCGATATAGTATTACACTAAAAACCAAACCCAGCAAACCTTTCTTTGGAACGTTGAATTATTCTGTTGTTTTGTAATTTTAGGAACAAATAGCAACATTATTACTATATACTATCTGTTAATACAGCCAAAGGAATGATGTTTTCAATGTAAACACAGCAACAACTGACGAAAAGTGCCCCCATACAACACACTACTGTCGTCGTTTCAAGCCTACATAACCGTATTAACAACACTGAGCACACGGGTACACGGGTGTAGCGGGCGCCACCATTTTGTATCTATAGGTTTCACCCCTCTAAATAGACTCCCATAGCAAACAATGATAAATGCTAAATATTCAAAAATTCTCAAAAAATAGTTAAAAGTCTCTCAGCCTCTTGAAAACCAATCAAATATATTTTCAGACCACTAAACTTCAGATTTCTTTTCAATTTTTGGCAGGTCAGCCGTTTGGAATTTTTGCTAATTACCCAAGAAAAAAACACCCCCGAAAATGTGTTTTTTCCCAAACCGACTTGCCGCCAGTTTTCATGAGGCACTCCTCCAATTCCCAAGCTAAATAGGACCAACTTTAAAGCCCAAATTTATCAAATCTCCTCAAAACTTGAAACCCAGAACCCCCAGGTTGTGATAAGTTCTTATAATTACACACTCTATTAGTTGCATGACCCCCAAAACGTTATAATTAAAAATAAGTTGTGGGTTTACAAATTATGATAAGTAGCTTGGCGCATGAATTTTTGGTCGATTTAGAGTAGTGCACCCTATAAGGGCAGTCAATTATTCTTTATGGGGGAAAAATTATGCTTAAAATGTTGAGAATAAGTCACTGATATGAAATCTGGAAAAAAAATTGGAATATTTTATTGCGTTTGTCTACAACAAGGTCAAACATGTTGAAGCATTTACATGTACTTTAAGCAATGTGAGAGGAAAAACCTGCATGACACACTGTGTACATTATATTGAATACTTGGAAGTTACGTCCAAATCTTCCCTCAAAAAGTTATTAACATGTCTCTTTTTCGTAATAAGATTCTAAAAACATTACAAAATATTTAATTAATCGACAAGAGGGGGTTAATTATTGTGGATAAGCGGTAAAAAGGGAAACAGGTTGGAAGGGGGCCTTGAGTTGGGGGGGGGGCGTTTTTGCTTTCCCTCCAACTTTTCTAACCATGTATTCATATTGAGTTTAAAATTGTGAACTTTATAACAAAGTTCCCAACAAACAAACACATTTTACCACATTTATTGTTCTTCCAAGTTTCATGTTGCTAGCTGTTAAGGGGGGGGGGGGGTAAAGGGGTGGGCGGGGGGTGGGCGGGGCATGTTGCAAAATTCCGTTCCAGATACTATACGGTTAGTTGTGGACAATAGGATAAGACTGTAAACTAGGGTTTAGACTAAGAGCTAGGGTTTTGGGCTGATGGCTATAGGGTTTGGGGTGTATGCTAGGGTTTGGGCCGACGGCTAGGGTTTCTGTGCCGATGGCTAGGGTTTTGGCCGATGGCTAGGGTTTGGGTGTAGGCTGTGGGTTTTTGCTGAGGGCTAAGGTTTTGGCTGCGAGGGCTAGGGTTTCACACATGCAATCAGTTCCCGGGAACTTGACATTCATGATGCCATATCAACCACCCACCGCCTATGTCATCTTCACATAGTCTGTTGATGGTTTGTCTCTACCTTTCCCCTGATCAACCAGCCACTGAGATTCTTGAGTTTCTTGAATGTGACTTACCGTGATAGTCTCATACTCGTCGATATAGTATTACACTAAAAACCAAACCCAGCAAACCTTTCTTTGGAACGTTGAATTATTCTGTTGTTTTGTAATTTTAGGAACAAATAGCAACATTATTACTATATACTATCTGTTAATACAGCCAAAGGAATGATGTTTTCAATGTAAACACAGCAACAACTGACGAAAAGTGCCCCCATACAACACACTACTGTCGTCGTTTCAAGCCTACATAACCGTATTAACAACACTGAGCACACGGGTACACGGGTGTAGCGGGCGCCACCATTTTGTATCTATAGGTTTCACCCCTCTAAATAGACTCCCATAGCAAACAATGATAAATGCTAAATATTCAAAAATTCTCAAAAAATAGTTAAAAGTCTCTCAGCCTCTTGAAAACCAATCAAATATATTTTCAGACCACTAAACTTCAGATTTCTTTTCAATTTTTGGCAGGTCAGCCGTTTGGAATTTTTGCTAATTACCCAAGAAAAAAACACCCCCGAAAATGTGTTTTTTCCCAAACCGACTTGCCGCCAGTTTTCATGAGGCACTCCTCCAATTCCCAAGCTAAATAGGACCAACTTTAAAGCCCAAATTTATCAAATCTCCTCAAAACTTGAAACCCAGAACCCCCAGGTTGTGATAAGTTCTTATAATTACACACTCTATTAGTTGCATGACCCCCAAAACGTTATAATTAAAAATAAGTTGTGGGTTTACAAATTATGATAAGTAGCTTGGCGCATGAATTTTTGGTCGATTTAGAGTAGTGCACCCTATAAGGGCAGTCAATTATTCTTTATGGGGGAAAAATTATGCTTAAAATGTTGAGAATAAGTCACTGATATGAAATCTGGAAAAAAAATTGGAATATTTTATTGCGTTTGTCTACAACAAGGTCAAACATGTTGAAGCATTTACATGTACTTTAAGCAATGTGAGAGGAAAAACCTGCATGACACACTGTGTACATTATATTGAATACTTGGAAGTTACGTCCAAATCTTCCCTCAAAAAGTTATTAACATGTCTCTTTTTCGTAATAAGATTCTAAAAACATTACAAAATATTTAATTAATCGACAAGAGGGGGTTAATTATTGTGGATAAGCGGTAAAAAGGGAAACAGGTTGGAAGGGGGCCTTGAGTTGGGGGGGGGGGGCGTTTTTGCTTTCCCTCCAACTTTTCTAACCATGTATTCATATTGAGTTTAAAATTGTGAACTTTATAACAAAGTTCCCAACAAACAAACACATTTTACCACATTTATTGTTCTTCCAAGTTTCATGTTGCTAGCTGTTAAGGGGGGGGGGGGGGTAAAGGGGTGGGCGGGGGGTGGGCGGGGCATGTTGCAAAATTCCGTTCCAGATACTATACGGTTAGTTGTGGACAATAGGATAAGACTGTAAACTAGGGTTTAGACTAAGAGCTAGGGTTTTGGGCTGATGGCTATAGGGTTTGGGGTGTATGCTAGGGTTTGGGCCGACGGCTAGGGTTTCTGTGCCGATGGCTAGGGTTTTGGCCGATGGCTAGGGTTTGGGTGTAGGCTGTGGGTTTTTGCTGAGGGCTAAGGTTTTGGCTGCGAGGGCTAGGGTTTCACACATGCAATCAGTTCCCGGGAACTTGACATTCATGATGCCATATCAACCACCCACCGCCTATGTCATCTTCACATAGTCTGTTGATGGTTTGTCTCTACCTTTCCCCTGATCAACCAGCCACTGAGATTCTTGAGTTTCTTGAATGTGACTTACCGTGATAGTCTCATACTCGTCGATATAGTATTACACTAAAAACCAAACCCAGCAAACCTTTCTTTGGAACGTTGAATTATTCTGTTGTTTTGTAATTTTAGGAACAAATAGCAACATTATTACTATATACTATCTGTTAATACAGCCAAAGGAATGATGTTTTCAATGTAAACACAGCAACAACTGACGAAAAGTGCCCCCATACAACACACTACTGTCGTCGTTTCAAGCCTACATAACCGTATTAACAACACTGAGCACACGGGTACACGGGTGTAGCGGGCGCCACCATTTTGTATCTATAGGTTTCACCCCTCTAAATAGACTCCCATAGCAAACAATGATAAATGCTAAATATTCAAAAATTCTCAAAAAATAGTTAAAAGTCTCTCAGCCTCTTGAAAACCAATCAAATATATTTTCAGACCACTAAACTTCAGATTTCTTTTCAATTTTTGGCAGGTCAGCCGTTTGGAATTTTTGCTAATTACCCAAGAAAAAAACACCCCCGAAAATGTGTTTTTTCCCAAACCGACTTGCCGCCAGTTTTCATGAGGCACTCCTCCAATTCCCAAGCTAAATAGGACCAACTTTAAAGCCCAAATTTATCAAATCTCCTCAAAACTTGAAACCCAGAACCCCCAGGTTGTGATAAGTTCTTATAATTACACACTCTATTAGTTGCATGACCCCCAAAACGTTATAATTAAAAATAAGTTGTGGGTTTACAAATTATGATAAGTAGCTTGGCGCATGAATTTTTGGTCGATTTAGAGTAGTGCACCCTATAAGGGCAGTCAATTATTCTTTATGGGGGAAAAATTATGCTTAAAATGTTGAGAATAAGTCACTGATATGAAATCTGGAAAAAAAATTGGAATATTTTATTGCGTTTGTCTACAACAAGGTCAAACATGTTGAAGCATTTACATGTACTTTAAGCAATGTGAGAGGAAAAACCTGCATGACACACTGTGTACATTATATTGAATACTTGGAAGTTACGTCCAAATCTTCCCTCAAAAAGTTATTAACATGTCTCTTTTTCGTAATAAGATTCTAAAAACATTACAAAATATTTAATTAATCGACAAGAGGGGGTTAATTATTGTGGATAAGCGGTAAAAAGGGAAACAGGTTGGAAGGGGGCCTTGAGTTGGGGGGGGGGGGCGTTTTTGCTTTCCCTCCAACTTTTCTAACCAT
This sequence comes from Leptasterias polaris, assembly GCA_037783415.1. NCBI lineage: Eukaryota > Metazoa > Echinodermata > Asteroidea > Forcipulatida > Asteriidae > Leptasterias > Leptasterias polaris. The sequence continues at coordinate 44,929 of JAZGTN010000181.1, read as the reverse complement.
GTATTCATATTGAGTTTAAAATTGTGAACTTTATAACAAAGTTCCCAACAAACAAACACATTTTACCACATTTATTGTTCTTCCAAGTTTCATGTTGCTAGCTGTTAAGGGGGGGGGGGTAAAGGGGTGGGCGGGGGGTGGGCGGGGCATGTTGCAAAATTCCGTTCCAGATACTATACGGTTAGTTGTGGACAATAGGATAAGACTGTAAACTAGGGTTTAGACTAAGAGCTAGGGTTTTGGGCTGATGGCTATAGGGTTTGGGGTGTATGCTAGGGTTTGGGCCGACGGCTAGGGTTTCTGTGCCGATGGCTAGGGTTTTGGCCGATGGCTAGGGTTTGGGTGTAGGCTGTGGGTTTTTGCTGAGGGCTAAGGTTTTGGCTGCGAGGGCTAGGGTTTCACACATGCAATCAGTTCCCGGGAACTTGACATTCATGATGCCATATCAACCACCCACCGCCTATGTCATCTTCACATAGTCTGTTGATGGTTTGTCTCTACCTTTCCCCTGATCAACCAGCCACTGAGATTCTTGAGTTTCTTGAATGTGACTTACCGTGATATCATACTCGTCGATATAGTATTACACTAAAAACCAAACCCAGCAAACCTTTCTTTGGAACGTTGAATTATTCTGTTGTTTTGTAATTTTAGGAACAAATAGCAACATTATTACTATATACTATCTGTTAATACAGCCAAAGGAATGATGTTTTCAATGTAAACACAGCAACAACTGACGAAAAGTGCCCCCATACAACACACTACTGTCGTCGTTTCAAGCCTACATAACCGTATTAACAACACTGAGCACACGGGTACACGGGTGTAGCGGGCGCCACCATTTTGTATCTATAGGTTTCACCCCTCTAAATAGACTCCCATAGCAAACAATGATAAATGCTAAATATTCAAAAATTCTCAAAAAATAGTTAAAAGTCTCTCAGCCTCTTGAAAACCAATCAAATATATTTTCAGACCACTAAACTTCAGATTTCTTTTCAATTTTTGGCAGGTCAGCCGTTTGGAATTTTTGCTAATTACCCAAGAAAAAAACACCCCCGAAAATGTGTTTTTTCCCAAACCGACTTGCCGCCAGTTTTCATGAGGCACTCCTCCAATTCCCAAGCTAAATAGGACCAACTTTAAAGCCCAAATTTATCAAATCTCCTCAAAACTTGAAACCCAGAACCCCCAGGTTGTGATAAGTTCTTATAATTACACACTCTATTAGTTGCATGACCCCCAAAACGTTATAATTAAAAATAAGTTGTGGGTTTACAAATTATGATAAGTAGCTTGGCGCATGAATTTTTGGTCGATTTAGAGTAGTGCACCCTATAAGGGCAGTCAATTATTCTTTATGGGGGAAAAATTATGCTTAAAATGTTGAGAATAAGTCACTGATATGAAATCTGGAAAAAAAATTGGAATATTTTATTGCGTTTGTCTACAACAAGGTCAAACATGTTGAAGCATTTACATGTACTTTAAGCAATGTGAGAGGAAAAACCTGCATGACACACTGTGTACATTATATTGAATACTTGGAAGTTACGTCCAAATCTTCCCTCAAAAAGTTATTAACATGTCTCTTTTTCGTAATAAGATTCTAAAAACATTACAAAATATTTAATTAATCGACAAGAGGGGGTTAATTATTGTGGATAAGCGGTAAAAAGGGAAACAGGTTGGAAGGGGGCCTTGAGTTGGGGGGGGGGCGTTTTTGCTTTCCCTCCAACTTTTCTAACCATGTATTCATATTGAGTTTAAAATTGTGAACTTTATAACAAAGTTCCCAACAAACAAACACATTTTACCACATTTATTGTTCTTCCAAGTTTCATGTTGCTAGCTGTTAAGGGGGGGGGGGGGGTAAAGGGGTGGGCGGGGGGTGGGCGGGGCATGTTGCAAAATTCCGTTCCAGATACTATACGGTTAAGTGGTGTTTGAAGCTTTGCATGGTGTTGAAAGTAAGAAGTAACTATAACTATAAATGTAAATAGTAGTGAACTTGCGGGTACAACCATGTGTATAATCTCTTTTGGGAGGAGTGTTGGCTCTGAAAAGAGCCGGTTTGGTCTCGACGTTTCGAACAGTATACTCTGCTCGTCTTCAGGAGAATGCTGGACTGCTGGTGGTGTTGCAGCTTAAGTAGAGCTAGTGGGGTGCACTTTTGGGCGGGAAGTATCCAAGTTGTTGTTGACCGGTGATGCATGGTAGTTGGCTGCTGGCTGGATGTGTGTGCGCTGGAGTGTGTCAGTGTTGTGGTGAGCTGCTGCTGGGAGGACTGGCTTGAGTAGAGGTGACCAGATGTCATTGATGAAAAACCCGATGTCTTGTGGAACCGTGTTGTGCGACTTGATCTCGATCGCTTCCCTGACTCTGCGTTGGTGCCAGAACTTGACAGGTGCGATGAGCTTGGCTTGCTTCCATTTGATGAGATGATCTTGTTCTTGTGAATGTTTGATGATTGCGGATTTGTCCAGGTGTCCCAGTCTGCCGTGTGCTTGATGTTCCTTGATTCTTGTTGATACGTTGCGGCCGGTTTCTCCGATGTATACTTTACCACATTCACAAGGAATGCGGTAAACGCCGGCCTTGGCTTGGGTGTCTTGCTTGTCCTTGTGTGTGTGAAGAGATGCTTGAATCTTGTTCGGTGCTGTGTGGAAGGTCTTGACTTGGGCTTGGCTGAAGATCCGTTGTAGCTTGTGTGATGTGAGGCCGATGTACGGGAGAGTGATGGTTGCCTTGAAATCTGGCCGTTCTGCTGGTAGGCTTGGCTTGGGCTGGTTGAAGTTGAAGGTCTTGTATCCGTTGAGTCGTAGCGATGTCTGGATGTGATGGAGTTCCTGCTTCAAGCTGTCTTGGTCGCAGATGTTAAATGCACGGCGGACCAAGGTGTTCTGGACGGCAGACTTGAAGCGTGGATGATGAAACGAAGAGCTGTGTAGATACCGGTCAGTGTGGGTTGGTTTGCGGTGTACGGTGTGGGCGAGGGTGCCATCCGCTCTTCTTGTGACTTGAACATCTAGGAAGGAGATGGTGTTGTTCTCTTCTTGTTCCATGGTGAATTTGATGAGAGGATGCTGGTTGTTGAGGTGTTGGAGGAACTGGTCGAGTGCTGTCTTGCCGTGGGGCCAAACCACAAAGGTGTCATCAACGTAGCGGAGCCAGAGGTTGGGGCGAAGATCAGCATTCTCGATGGTGTCCAGTTCAAACTCTTCCATGAACAAATCTGCCAGGACCGGGGATAGAGGAGATCCCATGGCGGCCCCCGAGGTTTGTTCATAGAACTGATCCCTCACAACGCCTTCAAGCCTTCAAGCCGATCCTACCATGACAGACCGCACAAGCCTCACTCCTGAACAAGTCCAAGATCTCCTCATCACCTGCGTCTCATCATCTAGCTTCCGGTGGAGGGATCAGTTCTATGAACAAACCTCGGGGGCCGCCATGGGATCTCCTCTATCCCCGGTCCTGGCAGATTTGTTCATGGAAGAGTTTGAACTGGACACCATCGAGAATGCTGATCTTCGCCCCAACCTCTGGCTCCGCTACGTTGATGACACCTTTGTGGTTTGGCCCCACGGCAAGACAGCACTCGACCAGTTCCTCCAACACCTCAACAACCAGCATCCTCTCATCAAATTCACCATGGAACAAGAAGAGAACAACACCATCTCCTTCCTAGATGTTCAAGTCACAAGAAGAGCGGATGGCACCCTCGCCCACACCGTACACCGCAAACCAACCCACACTGACCGGTATCTACACAGCTCTTCGTTTCATCATCCACGCTTCAAGTCTGCCGTCCAGAACACCTTGGTCCGCCGTGCATTTAACATCTGCGACCAAGACAGCTTGAAGCAGGAACTCCATCACATCCAGACATCGCTACGACTCAACGGATACAAGACCTTCAACTTCAACCAGCCCAAGCCAAGCCTACCAGCAGAACGGCCAGATTTCAAGGCAACCATCACTCTCCCGTACATCGGCCTCACATCACACAAGCTACAACGGATCTTCAGCCAAGCCCAAGTCAAGACCTTCCACACAGCACCGAACAAGATTCAAGCATCTCTTCACACACACAAGGACAAGCAAGACACCCAAGCCAAGGCCGGCGTTTACCGCATTCCTTGTGAATGTGGTAAAGTATACATCGGAGAAACCGGCCGCAACGTATCAACAAGAATCAAGGAACATCAAGCACACGGCAGACTGGGACACCTGGACAAATCCGCAATCATCAAACATTCACAAGAACAAGATCATCTCATCAAATGGAAGCAAGCCAAGCTCATCGCACCTGTCAAGTTCTGGCACCAACGCAGAGTCAGGGAAGCGATCGAGATCAAGTCGCACAACACGGTTCCACAAGACATCGGGTTTTTCATCAATGACATCTGGTCACCTCTACTCAAGCCAGTCCTCCCAGCAGCAGCTCACCACAACACTGACACACTCCAGCGCACACACATCCAGCCAGCAGCCAACTACCATGCATCACCGGTCAACAACAACTTGGATACTTCCCGCCCAAAAGTGCACCCCACTAGCTCTACTTAAGCTGCAACACCACCAGCAGTCCAGCATTCTCCTGAAGACGAGCAGAGTATACTGTTCGAAACGTCGAGACCAAACCGGCTCTTTTCAGAGCCAACACTCCTCCCAAAAGAGATTATACACATGGTTGTACCCGCAAGTTCACTACTATTTACATTTATAGTTATAGTTACTTCTTACTATACGGTTAGTTGTGGACAATAGGATAAGACTGTAAACTAGGGTTTAGACTAAGAGCTAGGGTTTTGGGCTGATGGCTATAGGGTTTGGGGTGTATGCTAGGGTTTGGGCCGACGGCTAGGGTTTCTGTGCCGATGGCTAGGGTTTTGGCCGATGGCTAGGGTTTGGGTGTAGGCTGTGGGTTTTTGCTGAGGGCTAAGGTTTTGGCTGCGAGGGCTAGGGTTTCACACATGCAATCAGTTCCCGGGAACTTGACATTCATGATGCCATATCAACCACCCACCGCCTATGTCATCTTCACATAGTCTGTTGATGGTTTGTCTCTACCTTTCCCCTGATCAACCAGCCACTGAGATTCTTGAGTTTCTTGAATGTGACTTACCGTGATAGTCTCATACTCGTCGATATAGTATTACACTAAAAACCAAACCCAGCAAACCTTTCTTTGGAACGTTGAATTATTCTGTTGTTTTGTAATTTTAGGAACAAATAGCAACATTATTACTATATACTATCTGTTAATACAGCCAAAGGAATGATGTTTTCAATGTAAACACAGCAACAACTGACGAAAAGTGCCCCCATACAACACACTACTGTCGTCGTTTCAAGCCTACATAACCGTATTAACAACACTGAGCACACGGGTACACGGGTGTAGCGGGCGCCACCATTTTGTATCTATAGGTTTCACCCCTCTAAATAGACTCCCATAGCAAACAATGATAAATGCTAAATATTCAAAAATTCTCAAAAAATAGTTAAAAGTCTCTCAGCCTCTTGAAAACCAATCAAATATATTTTCAGACCACTAAACTTCAGATTTCTTTTCAATTTTTGGCAGGTCAGCCGTTTGGAATTTTTGCTAATTACCCAAGAAAAAAACACCCCCGAAAATGTGTTTTTTCCCAAACCGACTTGCCGCCAGTTTTCATGAGGCACTCCTCCAATTCCCAAGCTAAATAGGACCAACTTTAAAGCCCAAATTTATCAAATCTCCTCAAAACTTGAAACCCAGAACCCCCAGGTTGTGATAAGTTCTTATAATTACACACTCTATTAGTTGCATGACCCCCAAAACGTTATAATTAAAAATAAGTTGTGGGTTTACAAATTATGATAAGTAGCTTGGCGCATGAATTTTTGGTCGATTTAGAGTAGTGCACCCTATAAGGGCAGTCAATTATTCTTTATGGGGGAAAAATTATGCTTAAAATGTTGAGAATAAGTCACTGATATGAAATCTGGAAAAAAAATTGGAATATTTTATTGCGTTTGTCTACAACAAGGTCAAACATGTTGAAGCATTTACATGTACTTTAAGCAATGTGAGAGGAAAAACCTGCATGACACACTGTGTACATTATATTGAATACTTGGAAGTTACGTCCAAATCTTCCCTCAAAAAGTTATTAACATGTCTCTTTTTCGTAATAAGATTCTAAAAACATTACAAAATATTTAATTAATCGACAAGAGGGGGTTAATTATTGTGGATAAGCGGTAAAAAGGGAAACAGGTTGGAAGGGGGCCTTGAGTTGGGGGGGGGGGGCGTTTTTGCTTTCCCTCCAACTTTTCTAACCATGTATTCATATTGAGTTTAAAATTGTGAACTTTATAACAAAGTTCCCAACAAACAAACACATTTTACCACATTTATTGTTCTTCCAAGTTTCATGTTGCTAGCTGTTAAGGGGGGGGGGGTAAAGGGGTGGGCGGGGGGTGGGCGGGGCATGTTGCAAAATTCCGTTCCAGATACTATACGGTTAGTTGTGGACAATAGGATAAGACTGTAAACTAGGGTTTAGACTAAGAGCTAGGGTTTTGGGCTGATGGCTATAGGGTTTGGGGTGTATGCTAGGGTTTGGGCCGACGGCTAGGGTTTCTGTGCCGATGGCTAGGGTTTTGGCCGATGGCTAGGGTTTGGGTGTAGGCTGTGGGTTTTTGCTGAGGGCTAAGGTTTTGGCTGCGAGGGCTAGGGTTTCACACATGCAATCAGTTCCCGGGAACTTGACATTCATGATGCCATATCAACCACCCACCGCCTATGTCATCTTCACATAGTCTGTTGATGGTTTGTCTCTACCTTTCCCCTGATCAACCAGCCACTGAGATTCTTGAGTTTCTTGAATGTGACTTACCGTGATAGTCTCATACTCGTCGATATAGTATTACACTAAAAACCAAACCCAGCAAACCTTTCTTTGGAACGTTGAATTATTCTGTTGTTTTGTAATTTTAGGAACAAATAGCAACATTATTACTATATACTATCTGTTAATACAGCCAAAGGAATGATGTTTTCAATGTAAACACAGCAACAACTGACGAAAAGTGCCCCCATACAACACACTACTGTCGTCGTTTCAAGCCTACATAACCGTATTAACAACACTGAGCACACGGGTACACGGGTGTAGCGGGCGCCACCATTTTGTATCTATAGGTTTCACCCCTCTAAATAGACTCCCATAGCAAACAATGATAAATGCTAAATATTCAAAAATTCTCAAAAAATAGTTAAAAGTCTCTCAGCCTCTTGAAAACCAATCAAATATATTTTCAGACCACTAAACTTCAGATTTCTTTTCAATTTTTGGCAGGTCAGCCGTTTGGAATTTTTGCTAATTACCCAAGAAAAAAACACCCCCGAAAATGTGTTTTTTCCCAAACCGACTTGCCGCCAGTTTTCATGAGGCACTCCTCCAATTCCCAAGCTAAATAGGACCAACTTTAAAGCCCAAATTTATCAAATCTCCTCAAAACTTGAAACCCAGAACCCCCAGGTTGTGATAAGTTCTTATAATTACACACTCTATTAGTTGCATGACCCCCAAAACGTTATAATTAAAAATAAGTTGTGGGTTTACAAATTATGATAAGTAGCTTGGCGCATGAATTTTTGGTCGATTTAGAGTAGTGCACCCTATAAGGGCAGTCAATTATTCTTTATGGGGGAAAAATTATGCTTAAAATGTTGAGAATAAGTCACTGATATGAAATCTGGAAAAAAAATTGGAATATTTTATTGCGTTTGTCTACAACAAGGTCAAACATGTTGAAGCATTTACATGTACTTTAAGCAATGTGAGAGGAAAAACCTGCATGACACACTGTGTACATTATATTGAATACTTGGAAGTTACGTCCAAATCTTCCCTCAAAAAGTTATTAACATGTCTCTTTTTCGTAATAAGATTCTAAAAACATTACAAAATATTTAATTAATCGACAAGAGGGGGTTAATTATTGTGGATAAGCGGTAAAAAGGGAAACAGGTTGGAAGGGGGCCTTGAGTTGGGGGGGGGGCGTTTTTGCTTTCCCTCCAACTTTTCTAACCATGTATTCATATTGAGTTTAAAATTGTGAACTTTATAACAAAGTTCCCAACAAACAAACACATTTTACCACATTTATTGTTCTTCCAAGTTTCATGTTGCTAGCTGTTAAGGGGGGGGGGGGGGTAAAGGGGTGGGCGGGGGGTGGGCGGGGCATGTTGCAAAATTCCGTTCCAGATACTATACGGTTAGTTGTGGACAATAGGATAAGACTGTAAACTAGGGTTTAGACTAAGAGCTAGGGTTTTGGGCTGATGGCTATAGGGTTTGGGGTGTATGCTAGGGTTTGGGCCGACGGCTAGGGTTTCTGTGCCGATGGCTAGGGTTTTGGCCGATGGCTAGGGTTTGGGTGTAGGCTGTGGGTTTTTGCTGAGGGCTAAGGTTTTGGCTGCGAGGGCTAGGGTTTCACACATGCAATCAGTTCCCGGGAACTTGACATTCATGATGCCATATCAACCACCCACCGCCTATGTCATCTTCACATAGTCTGTTGATGGTTTGTCTCTACCTTTCCCCTGATCAACCAGCCACTGAGATTCTTGAGTTTCTTGAATGTGACTTACCGTGATAGTCTCATACTCGTCGATATAGTATTACACTAAAAACCAAACCCAGCAAACCTTTCTTTGGAACGTTGAATTATTCTGTTGTTTTGTAATTTTAGGAACAAATAGCAACATTATTACTATATACTATCTGTTAATACAGCCAAAGGAATGATGTTTTCAATGTAAACACAGCAACAACTGACGAAAAGTGCCCCCATACAACACACTACTGTCGTCGTTTCAAGCCTACATAACCGTATTAACAACACTGAGCACACGGGTACACGGGTGTAGCGGGCGCCACCATTTTGTATCTATAGGTTTCACCCCTCTAAATAGACTCCCATAGCAAACAATGATAAATGCTAAATATTCAAAAATTCTCAAAAAATAGTTAAAAGTCTCTCAGCCTCTTGAAAACCAATCAAATATATTTTCAGACCACTAAACTTCAGATTTCTTTTCAATTTTTGGCAGGTCAGCCGTTTGGAATTTTTGCTAATTACCCAAGAAAAAAACACCCCCGAAAATGTGTTTTTTCCCAAACCGACTTGCCGCCAGTTTTCATGAGGCACTCCTCCAATTCCCAAGCTAAATAGGACCAACTTTAAAGCCCAAATTTATCAAATCTCCTCAAAACTTGAAACCCAGAACCCCCAGGTTGTGATAAGTTCTTATAATTACACACTCTATTAGTTGCATGACCCCCAAAACGTTATAATTAAAAATAAGTTGTGGGTTTACAAATTATGATAAGTAGCTTGGCGCATGAATTTTTGGTCGATTTAGAGTAGTGCACCCTATAAGGGCAGTCAATTATTCTTTATGGGGGAAAAATTATGCTTAAAATGTTGAGAATAAGTCACTGATATGAAATCTGGAAAAAAAATTGGAATATTTTATTGCGTTTGTCTACAACAAGGTCAAACATGTTGAAGCATTTACATGTACTTTAAGCAATGTGAGAGGAAAAACCTGCATGACACACTGTGTACATTATATTGAATACTTGGAAGTTACGTCCAAATCTTCCCTCAAAAAGTTATTAACATGTCTCTTTTTCGTAATAAGATTCTAAAAACATTACAAAATATTTAATTAATCGACAAGAGGGGGTTAATTATTGTGGATAAGCGGTAAAAAGGGAAACAGGTTGGAAGGGGGCCTTGAGTTGGGGGGGGGGGGCGTTTTTGCTTTCCCTCCAACTTTTCTAACCATGTATTCATATTGAGTTTAAAATTGTGAACTTTATAACAAAGTTCCCAACAAACAAACACATTTTACCACATTTATTGTTCTTCCAAGTTTCATGTTGCTAGCTGTTAAGGGGGGGGGGGTAAAGGGGTGGGCGGGGGGTGGGCGGGGCATGTTGCAAAATTCCGTTCCAGATACTATACGGTTAGTTGTGGACAATAGGATAAGACTGTAAACTAGGGTTTAGACTAAGAGCTAGGGTTTTGGGCTGATGGCTATAGGGTTTGGGGTGTATGCTAGGGTTTGGGCCGACGGCTAGGGTTTCTGTGCCGATGGCTAGGGTTTTGGCCGATGGCTAGGGTTTGGGTGTAGGCTGTGGGTTTTTGCTGAGGGCTAAGGTTTTGGCTGCGAGGGCTAGGGTTTCACACATGCAATCAGTTCCCGGGAACTTGACATTCATGATGCCATATCAACCACCCACCGCCTATGTCATCTTCACATAGTCTGTTGATGGTTTGTCTCTACCTTTCCCCTGATCAACCAGCCACTGAGATTCTTGAGTTTCTTGAATGTGACTTACCGTGATAGTCTCATACTCGTCGATATAGTATTACACTAAAAACCAAACCCAGCAAACCTTTCTTTGGAACGTTGAATTATTCTGTTGTTTTGTAATTTTAGGAACAAATAGCAACATTATTACTATATACTATCTGTTAATACAGCCAAAGGAATGATGTTTTCAATGTAAACACAGCAACAACTGACGAAAAGTGCCCCCATACAACACACTACTGTCGTCGTTTCAAGCCTACATAACCGTATTAACAACACTGAGCACACGGGTACACGGGTGTAGCGGGCGCCACCATTTTGTATCTATAGGTTTCACCCCTCTAAATAGACTCCCATAGCAAACAATGATAAATGCTAAATATTCAAAAATTCTCAAAAAATAGTTAAAAGTCTCTCAGTCTCTTGAAAACCAATCAAATATATTTTCAGACCACTAAACTTCAGATTTCTTTTCAATTTTTGGCAGGTCAGCCGTTTGGAATTTTTGCTAATTACCCAAGAAAAAAACACCCCCGAAAATGTGTTTTTTCCCAAACCGACTTGCCGCCAGTTTTCATGAGGCACTCCTCCAATTCCCAAGCTAAATAGGACCAACTTTAAAGCCCAAATTTATCAAATCTCCTCAAAACTTGAAACCCAGAACCCCCAGGTTGTGATAAGTTCTTATAATTACACACTCTATTAGTTGCATGACCCCCAAAACGTTATAATTAAAAATAAGTTGTGGGTTTACAAATTATGATAAGTAGCTTGGCGCATGAATTTTTGGTCGATTTAGAGTAGTGCACCCTATAAGGGCAGTCAATTATTCTTTATGGGGGAAAAATTATGCTTAAAATGTTGAGAATAAGTCACTGATATGAAATCTGGAAAAAAAATTGGAATATTTTATTGCGTTTGTCTACAACAAGGTCAAACATGTTGAAGCATTTACATGTACTTTAAGCAATGTGAGAGGAAAAACCTGCATGACACACTGTGTACATTATATTGAATACTTGGAAGTTACGTCCAAATCTTCCCTCAAAAAGTTATTAACATGTCTCTTTTTCGTAATAAGATTCTAAAAACATTACAAAATATTTAATTAATCGACAAGAGGGGGTTAATTATTGTGGATAAGCGGTAAAAAGGGAAACAGGTTGGAAGGGGGCCTTGAGTTGGGGGGGGGGGGCGTTTTTGCTTTCCCTCCAACTTTTCTAACCATGTATTCATATTGAGTTTAAAATTGTGAACTTTATAACAAAGTTCCCAACAAACAAACACATTTTACCACATTTATTGTTCTTCCAAGTTTCATGTTGCTAGCTGTTAAGGGGGGGGGGGGGGGGGTAAAGGGGTGGGCGGGGGGTGGGCGGGGCATGTTGCAAAATTCCGTTCCAGATACTATACGGTTAGTTGTGGACAATAGGATAAGACTGTAAACTAGGGTTTAGACTAAGAGCTAGGGTTTTGGGCTGATGGCTATAGGGTTTGGGGTGTATGCTAGGGTTTGGGCCGACGGCTAGGGTTTCTGTGCCGATGGCTAGGGTTTTGGCCGATGGCTAGGGTTTGGGTGTAGGCTGTGGGTTTTTGCTGAGGGCTAAGGTTTTGGCTGCGAGGGCTAGGGTTTCACACATGCAATCAGTTCCCGGGAACTTGACATTCATGATGCCATATCAACCACCCACCGCCTATGTCATCTTCACATAGTCTGTTGATGGTTTGTCTCTACCTTTCCCCTGATCAACCAGCCACTGAGATTCTTGAGTTTCTTGAATGTGACTTACCGTGATAGTCTCATACTCGTCGATATAGTATTACACTAAAAACCAAACCCAGCAAACCTTTCTTTGGAACGTTGAATTATTCTGTTGTTTTGTAATTTTAGGAACAAATAGCAACATTATTACTATATACTATCTGTTAATACAGCCAAAGGAATGATGTTTTCAATGTAAACACAGCAACAACTGACGAAAAGTGCCCCCATACAACACACTACTGTCGTCGTTTCAAGCCTACATAACCGTATTAACAACACTGAGCACACGGGTACACGGGTGTAGCGGGCGCCACCATTTTGTATCTATAGGTTTCACCCCTCTAAATAGACTCCCATAGCAAACAATGATAAATGCTAAATATTCAAAAATTCTCAAAAAATAGTTAAAAGTCTCTCAGCCTCTTGAAAACCAATCAAATATATTTTCAGACCACTAAACTTCAGATTTCTTTTCAATTTTTGGCAGGTCAGCCGTTTGGAATTTTTGCTAATTACCCAAGAAAAAAACACCCCCGAAAATGTGTTTTTTCCCAAACCGACTTGCCGCCAGTTTTCATGAGGCACTCCTCCAATTCCCAAGCTAAATAGGACCAACTTTAAAGCCCAAATTTATCAAATCTCCTCAAAACTTGAAACCCAGAACCCCCAGGTTGTGATAAGTTCTTATAATTACACACTCTATTAGTTGCATGACCCCCAAAACGTTATAATTAAAAATAAGTTGTGGGTTTACAAATTATGATAAGTAGCTTGGCGCATGAATTTTTGGTCGATTTAGAGTAGTGCACCCTATAAGGGCAGTCAATTATTCTTTATGGGGGAAAAATTATGCTTAAAATGTTGAGAATAAGTCACTGATATGAAATCTGGAAAAAAAATTGGAATATTTTATTGCGTTTGTCTACAACAAGGTCAAACATGTTGAAGCATTTACATGTACTTTAAGCAATGTGAGAGGAAAAACCTGCATGACACACTGTGTACATTATATTGAATACTTGGAAGTTACGTCCAAATCTTCCCTCAAAAAGTTATTAACATGTCTCTTTTTCGTAATAAGATTCTAAAAACATTACAAAATATTTAATTAATCGACAAGAGGGGGTTAATTATTGTGGATAAGCGGTAAAAAGGGAAACAGGTTGGAAGGGGGCCTTGAGTTGGGGGGGGGGGGGCGTTTTTGCTTTCCCTCCAACTTTTCTAACCATGTATTCATATTGAGTTTAAAATTGTGAACTTTATAACAAAGTTCCCAACAAACAAACACATTTTACCACATTTATTGTTCTTCCAAGTTTCATGTTGCTAGCTGTTAAGGGGGGGGGGGGGGTAAAGGGGTGGGCGGGGGGTGGGCGGGGCATGTTGCAAAATTCCGTTCCAGATACTATACGGTTAGTTGTGGACAATAGGATAAGACTGTAAACTAGGGTTTAGACTAAGAGCTAGGGTTTTGGGCTGATGGCTATAGGGTTTGGGGTGTATGCTAGGGTTTGGGCCGACGGCTAGGGTTTCTGTGCCGATGGCTAGGGTTTTGGCCGATGGCTAGGGTTTGGGTGTAGGCTGTGGGTTTTTGCTGAGGGCTAAGGTTTTGGCTGCGAGGGCTAGGGTTTCACACATGCAATCAGTTCCCGGGAACTTGACATTCATGATGCCATATCAACCACCCACCGCCTATGTCATCTTCACATAGTCTGTTGATGGTTTGTCTCTACCTTTCCCCTGATCAACCAGCCACTGAGATTCTTGAGTTTCTTGAATGTGACTTACCGTGATAGTCTCATACTCGTCGATATAGTATTACACTAAAAACCAAACCCAGCAAACCTTTCTTTGGAACGTTGAATTATTCTGTTGTTTTGTAATTTTAGGAACAAATAGCAACATTATTACTATATACTATCTGTTAATACAGCCAAAGGAATGATGTTTTCAATGTAAACACAGCAACAACTGACGAAAAGTGCCCCCATACAACACACTACTGTCGTCGTTTCAAGCCTACATAACCGTATTAACAACACTGAGCACACGGGTACACGGGTGTAGCGGGCGCCACCATTTTGTATCTATAGGTTTCACCCCTCTAAATAGACTCCCATAGCAAACAATGATAAATGCTAAATATTCAAAAATTCTCAAAAAATAGTTAAAAGTCTCTCAGCCTCTTGAAAACCAATCAAATATATTTTCAGACCACTAAACTTCAGATTTCTTTTCAATTTTTGGCAGGTCAGCCGTTTGGAATTTTTGCTAATTACCCAAGAAAAAAACACCCCCGAAAATGTGTTTTTTCCCAAACCGACTTGCCGCCAGTTTTCATGAGGCACTCCTCCAATTCCCAAGCTAAATAGGACCAACTTTAAAGCCCAAATTTATCAAATCTCCTCAAAACTTGAAACCCAGAACCCCCAGGTTGTGATAAGTTCTTATAATTACACACTCTATTAGTTGCATGACCCCCAAAACGTTATAATTAAAAATAAGTTGTGGGTTTACAAATTATGATAAGTAGCTTGGCGCATGAATTTTTGGTCGATTTAGAGTAGTGCACCCTATAAGGGCAGTCAATTATTCTTTATGGGGGAAAAATTATGCTTAAAATGTTGAGAATAAGTCACTGATATGAAATCTGGAAAAAAAAATGGAATATTTTATTGCGTTTGTCTACAACAAGGTCAAACATGTTGAAGCATTTACATGTACTTTAAGCAATGTGAGAGGAAAAACCTGCATGACACACTGTGTACATTATATTGAATACTTGGAAGTTACGTCCAAATCTTCCCTCAAAAAGTTATTAACATGTCTCTTTTTCGTAATAAGATTCTAAAAACATTACAAAATATTTAATTAATCGACAAGAGGGGGTTAATTATTGTGGATAAGCGGTAAAAAGGGAAACAGGTTGGAAGGGGGCCTTGAGTTGGGGGGGGGGGCGTTTTTGCTTTCCCTCCAACTTTTCTAACCATGTATTCATATTGAGTTTAAAATTGTGAACTTTATAACAAAGTTCCCAACAAACAAACACATTTTACCACATTTATTGTTCTTCCAAGTTTCATGTTGCTAGCTGTTAAGGGGGGGGGGGGGGTAAAGGGGTGGGCGGGGGGTGGGCGGGGCATGTTGCAAAATTCCGTTCCAGATACTATACGGTTAGTTGTGGACAATAGGATAAGACTGTAAACTAGGGTTTAGACTAAGAGCTAGGGTTTTGGGCTGATGGCTATAGGGTTTGGGGTGTATGCTAGGGTTTGGGCCGACGGCTAGGGTTTCTGTGCCGATGGCTAGGGTTTTGGCCGATGGCTAGGGTTTGGGTGTAGGCTGTGGGTTTTTGCTGAGGGCTAAGGTTTTGGCTGCGAGGGCTAGGGTTTCACACATGCAATCAGTTCCCGGGAACTTGACATTCATGATGCCATATCAACCACCCACCGCCTATGTCATCTTCACATAGTCTGTTGATGGTTTGTCTCTACCTTTCCCCTGATCAACCAGCCACTGAGATTCTTGAGTTTCTTGAATGTGACTTACCGTGATAGTCTCATACTCGTCGATATAGTATTACACTAAAAACCAAACCCAGCAAACCTTTCTTTGGAACGTTGAATTATTCTGTTGTTTTGTAATTTTAGGAACAAATAGCAACATTATTACTATATACTATCTGTTAATACAGCCAAAGGAATGATGTTTTCAATGTAAACACAGCAACAACTGACGAAAAGTGCCCCCATACAACACACTACTGTCGTCGTTTCAAGCCTACATAACCGTATTAACAACACTGAGCACACGGGTACACGGGTGTAGCGGGCGCCACCATTTTGTATCTATAGGTTTCACCCCTCTAAATAGACTCCCATAGCAAACAATGATAAATGCTAAATATTCAAAAATTCTCAAAAAATAGTTAAAAGTCTCTCAGCCTCTTGAAAACCAATCAAATATATTTTCAGACCACTAAACTTCAGATTTCTTTTCAATTTTTGGCAGGTCAGCCGTTTGGAATTTTTGCTAATTACCCAAGAAAAAAACACCCCCGAAAATGTGTTTTTTCCCAAACCGACTTGCCGCCAGTTTTCATGAGGCACTCCTCCAATTCCCAAGCTAAATAGGACCAACTTTAAAGCCCAAATTTATCAAATCTCCTCAAAACTTGAAACCCAGAACCCCCAGGTTGTGATAAGTTCTTATAATTACACACTCTATTAGTTGCATGACCCCCAAAACGTTATAATTAAAAATAAGTTGTGGGTTTACAAATTATGATAAGTAGCTTGGCGCATGAATTTTTGGTCGATTTAGAGTAGTGCACCCTATAAGGGCAGTCAATTATTCTTTATGGGGGAAAAATTATGCTTAAAATGTTGAGAATAAGTCACTGATATGAAATCTGGAAAAAAAATTGGAATATTTTATTGCGTTTGTCTACAACAAGGTCAAACATGTTGAAGCATTTACATGTACTTTAAGCAATGTGAGAGGAAAAACCTGCATGACACACTGTGTACATTATATTGAATACTTGGAAGTTACGTCCAAATCTTCCCTCAAAAAGTTATTAACATGTCTCTTTTTCGTAATAAGATTCTAAAAACATTACAAAATATTTAATTAATCGACAAGAGGGGGTTAATTATTGTGGATAAGCGGTAAAAAGGGAAACAGGTTGGAAGGGGGCCTTGAGTTGGGGGGGGGGGCGTTTTTGCTTTCCCTCCAACTTTTCTAACCATGTATTCATATTGAGTTTAAAATTGTGAACTTTATAACAAAGTTCCCAACAAACAAACACATTTTACCACATTTATTGTTCTTCCAAGTTTCATGTTGCTAGCTGTTAAGGGGGGGGGGGGGGGGGTAAAGGGGTGGGCGGGGGGTGGGCGGGGCATGTTGCAAAATTCCGTTCCAGATACTATACGGTTAGTTGTGGACAATAGGATAAGACTGTAAACTAGGGTTTAGACTAAGAGCTAGGGTTTTGGGCTGATGGCTATAGGGTTTGGGGTGTATGCTAGGGTTTGGGCCGACGGCTAGGGTTTCTGTGCCGATGGCTAGGGTTTTGGCCGATGGCTAGGGTTTGGGTGTAGGCTGTGGGTTTTTGCTGAGGGCTAAGGTTTTGGCTGCGAGGGCTAGGGTTTCACACATGCAATCAGTTCCCGGGAACTTGACATTCATGATGCCATATCAACCACCCACCGCCTATGTCATCTTCACATAGTCTGTTGATGGTTTGTCTCTACCTTTCCCCTGATCAACCAGCCACTGAGATTCTTGAGTTTCTTGAATGTGACTTACCGTGATAGTCTCATACTCGTCGATATAGTATTACACTAAAAACCAAACCCAGCAAACCTTTCTTTGGAACGTTGAATTATTCTGTTGTTTTGTAATTTTAGGAACAAATAGCAACATTATTACTATATACTATCTGTTAATACAGCCAAAGGAATGATGTTTTCAATGTAAACACAGCAACAACTGACGAAAAGTGCCCCCATACAACACACTACTGTCGTCGTTTCAAGCCTACATAACCGTATTAACAACACTGAGCACACGGGTACACGGGTGTAGCGGGCGCCACCATTTTGTATCTATAGGTTTCACCCCTCTAAATAGACTCCCATAGCAAACAATGATAAATGCTAAATATTCAAAAATTCTCAAAAAATAGTTAAAAGTCTCTCAGCCTCTTGAAAACCAATCAAATATATTTTCAGACCACTAAACTTCAGATTTCTTTTCAATTTTTGGCAGGTCAGCCGTTTGGAATTTTTGCTAATTACCCAAGAAAAAAACACCCCCGAAAATGTGTTTTTTCCCAAACCGACTTGCCGCCAGTTTTCATGAGGCACTCCTCCAATTCCCAAGCTAAATAGGACCAACTTTAAAGCCCAAATTTATCAAATCTCCTCAAAACTTGAAACCCAGAACCCCCAGGTTGTGATAAGTTCTTATAATTACACACTCTATTAGTTGCATGACCCCCAAAACGTTATAATTAAAAATAAGTTGTGGGTTTACAAATTATGATAAGTAGCTTGGCGCATGAATTTTTGGTCGATTTAGAGTAGTGCACCCTATAAGGGCAGTCAATTATTCTTTATGGGGGAAAAATTATGCTTAAAATGTTGAGAATAAGTCACTGATATGAAATCTGGAAAAAAAATTGGAATATTTTATTGCGTTTGTCTACAACAAGGTCAAACATGTTGAAGCATTTACATGTACTTTAAGCAATGTGAGAGGAAAAACCTGCATGACACACTGTGTACATTATATTGAATACTTGGAAGTTACGTCCAAATCTTCCCTCAAAAAGTTATTAACATGTCTCTTTTTCGTAATAAGATTCTAAAAACATTACAAAATATTTAATTAATCGACAAGAGGGGGTTAATTATTGTGGATAAGCGGTAAAAAGGGAAACAGGTTGGAAGGGGGCCTTGAGTTGGGGGGGGGGGGGGCGTTTTTGCTTTCCCTCCAACTTTTCTAACCATGTATTCATATTGAGTTTAAAATTGTGAACTTTATAACAAAGTTCCCAACAAACAAACACATTTTACCACATTTATTGTTCTTCCAAGTTTCATGTTGCTAGCTGTTAAGGGGGGGGGGGGGTAAAGGGGTGGGCGGGGGGTGGGCGGGGCATGTTGCAAAATTCCGTTCCAGATACTATACGGTTAGTTGTGGACAATAGGATAAGACTGTAAACTAGGGTTTAGACTAAGAGCTAGGGTTTTGGGCTGATGGCTATAGGGTTTGGGGTGTATGCTAGGGTTTGGGCCGACGGCTAGGGTTTCTGTGCCGATGGCTAGGGTTTTGGCCGATGGCTAGGGTTTGGGTGTAGGCTGTGGGTTTTTGCTGAGGGCTAAGGTTTTGGCTGCGAGGGCTAGGGTTTCACACATGCAATCAGTTCCCGGGAACTTGACATTCATGATGCCATATCAACCACCCACCGCCTATGTCATCTTCACATAGTCTGTTGATGGTTTGTCTCTACCTTTCCCCTGATCAACCAGCCACTGAGATTCTTGAGTTTCTTGAATGTGACTTACCGTGATAGTCTCATACTCGTCGATATAGTATTACACTAAAAACCAAACCCAGCAAACCTTTCTTTGGAACGTTGAATTATTCTGTTGTTTTGTAATTTTAGGAACAAATAGCAACATTATTACTATATACTATCTGTTAATACAGCCAAAGGAATGATGTTTTCAATGTAAACACAGCAACAACTGACGAAAAGTGCCCCCATACAACACACTACTGTCGTCGTTTCAAGCCTACATAACCGTATTAACAACACTGAGCACACGGGTACACGGGTGTAGCGGGCGCCACCATTTTGTATCTATAGGTTTCACCCCTCTAAATAGACTCCCATAGCAAACAATGATAAATGCTAAATATTCAAAAATTCTCAAAAAATAGTTAAAAGTCTCTCAGCCTCTTGAAAACCAATCAAATATATTTTCAGACCACTAAACTTCAGATTTCTTTTCAATTTTTGGCAGGTCAGCCGTTTGGAATTTTTGCTAATTACCCAAGAAAAAAACACCCCCGAAAATGTGTTTTTTCCCAAACCGACTTGCCGCCAGTTTTCATGAGGCACTCCTCCAATTCCCAAGCTAAATAGGACCAACTTTAAAGCCCAAATTTATCAAATCTCCTCAAAACTTGAAACCCAGAACCCCCAGGTTGTGATAAGTTCTTATAATTACACACTCTATTAGTTGCATGACCCCCAAAACGTTATAATTAAAAATAAGTTGTGGGTTTACAAATTATGATAAGTAGCTTGGCGCATGAATTTTTGGTCGATTTAGAGTAGTGCACCCTATAAGGGCAGTCAATTATTCTTTATGGGGGAAAAATTATGCTTAAAATGTTGAGAATAAGTCACTGATATGAAATCTGGAAAAAAAATTGGAATATTTTATTGCGTTTGTCTACAACAAGGTCAAACATGTTGAAGCATTTACATGTACTTTAAGCAATGTGAGAGGAAAAACCTGCATGACACACTGTGTACATTATATTGAATACTTGGAAGTTACGTCCAAATCTTCCCTCAAAAAGTTATTAACATGTCTCTTTTTCGTAATAAGATTCTAAAAACATTACAAAATATTTAATTAATCGACAAGAGGGGGTTAATTATTGTGGATAAGCGGTAAAAAGGGAAACAGGTTGGAAGGGGGCCTTGAGTTGGGGGGGGGGGCGTTTTTGCTTTCCCTCCAACTTTTCTAACCATGTATTCATATTGAGTTTAAAATTGTGAACTTTATAACAAAGTTCCCAACAAACAAACACATTTTACCACATTTATTGTTCTTCCAAGTTTCATGTTGCTAGCTGTTAAGGGGGGGGGGGGTAAAGGGGTGGGCGGGGGGTGGGCGGGGCATGTTGCAAAATTCCGTTCCAGATACTATACGGTTAGTTGTGGACAATAGGATAAGACTGTAAACTAGGGTTTAGACTAAGAGCTAGGGTTTTGGGCTGATGGCTATAGGGTTTGGGGTGTATGCTAGGGTTTGGGCCGACGGCTAGGGTTTCTGTGCCGATGGCTAGGGTTTTGGCCGATGGCTAGGGTTTGGGTGTAGGCTGTGGGTTTTTGCTGAGGGCTAAGGTTTTGGCTGCGAGGGCTAGGGTTTCACACATGCAATCAGTTCCCGGGAACTTGACATTCATGATGCCATATCAACCACCCACCGCCTATGTCATCTTCACATAGTCTGTTGATGGTTTGTCTCTACCTTTCCCCTGATCAACCAGCCACTGAGATTCTTGAGTTTCTTGAATGTGACTTACCGTGATAGTCTCATACTCGTCGATATAGTATTACACTAAAAACCAAACCCAGCAAACCTTTCTTTGGAACGTTGAATTATTCTGTTGTTTTGTAATTTTAGGAACAAATAGCAACATTATTACTATATACTATCTGTTAATACAGCCAAAGGAATGATGTTTTCAATGTAAACACAGCAACAACTGACGAAAAGTGCCCCCATACAACACACTACTGTCGTCGTTTCAAGCCTACATAACCGTATTAACAACACTGAGCACACGAGTACACGGGTGTAGCGGGCGCCACCATTTTGTATCTATAGGTTTCACCCCTCTAAATAGACTCCCATAGCAAACAATGATAAATGCTAAATATTCAAAAATTCTCAAAAAATAGTTAAAAGTCTCTCAGCCTCTTGAAAACCAATCAAATATATTTTCAGACCACTAAACTTCAGATTTCTTTTCAATTTTTGGCAGGTCAGCCGTTTGGAATTTTTGCTAATTACCCAAGAAAAAAACACCCCCGAAAATGTGTTTTTTCCCAAACCGACTTGCCGCCAGTTTTCATGAGGCACTCCTCCAATTCCCAAGCTAAATAGGACCAACTTTAAAGCCCAAATTTATCAAATCTCCTCAAAACTTGAAACCCAGAACCCCCAGGTTGTGATAAGTTCTTATAATTACACACTCTATTAGTTGCATGACCCCCAAAACGTTATAATTAAAAATAAGTTGTGGGTTTACAAATTATGATAAGTAGCTTGGCGCATGAATTTTTGGTCGATTTAGAGTAGTGCACCCTATAAGGGCAGTCAATTATTCTTTATGGGGGAAAAATTATGCTTAAAATGTTGAGAATAAGTCACTGATATGAAATCTGGAAAAAAAATTGGAATATTTTATTGCGTTTGTCTACAACAAGGTCAAACATGTTGAAGCATTTACATGTACTTTAAGCAATGTGAGAGGAAAAACCTGCATGACACACTGTGTACATTATATTGAATACTTGGAAGTTACGTCCAAATCTTCCCTCAAAAAGTTATTAACATGTCTCTTTTTCGTAATAAGATTCTAAAAACATTACAAAATATTTAATTAATCGACAAGAGGGGGTTAATTATTGTGGATAAGCGGTAAAAAGGGAAACAGGTTGGAAGGGGGCCTTGAGTTGGGGGGGGGGGCGTTTTTGCTTTCCCTCCAACTTTTCTAACCATGTATTCATATTGAGTTTAAAATTGTGAACTTTATAACAAAGTTCCCAACAAACAAACACATTTTACCACATTTATTGTTCTTCCAAGTTTCATGTTGCTAGCTGTTAAGGGGGGGGGGGGTAAAGGGGTGGGCGGGGGGTGGGCGGGGCATGTTGCAAAATTCCGTTCCAGATACTATACGGTTAGTTGTGGACAATAGGATAAGACTGTAAACTAGGGTTTAGACTAAGAGCTAGGGTTTTGGGCTGATGGCTATAGGGTTTGGGGTGTATGCTAGGGTTTGGGCCGACGGCTAGGGTTTCTGTGCCGATGGCTAGGGTTTTGGCCGATGGCTAGGGTTTGGGTGTAGGCTGTGGGTTTTTGCTGAGGGCTAAGGTTTTGGCTGCGAGGGCTAGGGTTTCACACATGCAATCAGTTCCCGGGAACTTGACATTCATGATGCCATATCAACCACCCACCGCCTATGTCATCTTCACATAGTCTGTTGATGGTTTGTCTCTACCTTTCCCCTGATCAACCAGCCACTGAGATTCTTGAGTTTCTTGAATGTGACTTACCGTGATAGTCTCATACTCGTCGATATAGTATTACACTAAAAACCAAACCCAGCAAACCTTTCTTTGGAACGTTGAATTATTCTGTTGTTTTGTAATTTTAGGAACAAATAGCAACATTATTACTATATACTATCTGTTAATACAGCCAAAGGAATGATGTTTTCAATGTAAACACAGCAACAACTGACGAAAAGTGCCCCCATACAACACACTACTGTCGTCGTTTCAAGCCTACATAACCGTATTAACAACACTGAGCACACGGGTACACGGGTGTAGCGGGCGCCACCATTTTGTATCTATAGGTTTCACCCCTCTAAATAGACTCCCATAGCAAACAATGATAAATGCTAAATATTCAAAAATTCTCAAAAAATAGTTAAAAGTCTCTCAGCCTCTTGAAAACCAATCAAATATATTTTCAGACCACTAAACTTCAGATTTCTTTTCAATTTTTGGCAGGTCAGCCGTTTGGAATTTTTGCTAATTACCCAAGAAAAAAACACCCCCGAAAATGTGTTTTTTCCCAAACCGACTTGCCGCCAGTTTTCATGAGGCACTCCTCCAATTCCCAAGCTAAATAGGACCAACTTTAAAGCCCAAATTTATCAAATCTCCTCAAAACTTGAAACCCAGAACCCCCAGGTTGTGATAAGTTCTTATAATTACACACTCTATTAGTTGCATGACCCCCAAAACGTTATAATTAAAAATAAGTTGTGGGTTTACAAATTATGATAAGTAGCTTGGCGCATGAATTTTTGGTCGATTTAGAGTAGTGCACCCTATAAGGGCAGTCAATTATTCTTTATGGGGGAAAAATTATGCTTAAAATGTTGAGAATAAGTCACTGATATGAAATCTGGAAAAAAAATTGGAATATTTTATTGCGTTTGTCTACAACAAGGTCAAACATGTTGAAGCATTTACATGTACTTTAAGCAATGTGAGAGGAAAAACCTGCATGACACACTGTGTACATTATATTGAATACTTGGAAGTTACGTCCAAATCTTCCCTCAAAAAGTTATTAACATGTCTCTTTTTCGTAATAAGATTCTAAAAACATTACAAAATATTTAATTAATCGACAAGAGGGGGTTAATTATTGTGGATAAGCGGTAAAAAGGGAAACAGGTTGGAAGGGGGCCTTGAGTTGGGGGGGGGGGGCGTTTTTGCTTTCCCTCCAACTTTTCTAACCATGTATTCATATTGAGTTTAAAATTGTGAACTTTATAACAAAGTTCCCAACAAACAAACACATTTTACCACATTTATTGTTCTTCCAAGTTTCATGTTGCTAGCTGTTAAGGGGGGGGGGGGGTAAAGGGGTGGGCGGGGGGTGGGCGGGGCATGTTGCAAAATTCCGTTCCAGATACTATACGGTTAGTTGTGGACAATAGGATAAGACTGTAAACTAGGGTTTAGACTAAGAGCTAGGGTTTTGGGCTGATGGCTATAGGGTTTGGGGTGTATGCTAGGGTTTGGGCCGACGGCTAGGGTTTCTGTGCCGATGGCTAGGGTTTTGGCCGATGGCTAGGGTTTGGGTGTAGGCTGTGGGTTTTTGCTGAGGGCTAAGGTTTTGGCTGCGAGGGCTAGGGTTTCACACATGCAATCAGTTCCCGGGAACTTGACATTCATGATGCCATATCAACCACCCACCGCCTATGTCATCTTCACATAGTCTGTTGATGGTTTGTCTCTACCTTTCCCCTGATCAACCAGCCACTGAGATTCTTGAGTTTCTTGAATGTGACTTACCGTGATAGTCTCATACTCGTCGATATAGTATTACACTAAAAACCAAACCCAGCAAACCTTTCTTTGGAACGTTGAATTATTCTGTTGTTTTGTAATTTTAGGAACAAATAGCAACATTATTACTATATACTATCTGTTAATACAGCCAAAGGAATGATGTTTTCAATGTAAACACAGCAACAACTGACGAAAAGTGCCCCCATACAACACACTACTGTCGTCGTTTCAAGCCTACATAACCGTATTAACAACACTGAGCACACGGGTACACGGGTGTAGCGGGCGCCACCATTTTGTATCTATAGGTTTCACCCCTCTAAATAGACTCCCATAGCAAACAATGATAAATGCTAAATATTCAAAAATTCTCAAAAAATAGTTAAAAGTCTCTCAGCCTCTTGAAAACCAATCAAATATATTTTCAGACCACTAAACTTCAGATTTCTTTTCAATTTTTGGCAGGTCAGCCGTTTGGAATTTTTGCTAATTACCCAAGAAAAAAACACCCCCGAAAATGTGTTTTTTCCCAAACCGACTTGCCGCCAGTTTTCATGAGGCACTCCTCCAATTCCCAAGCTAAATAGGACCAACTTTAAAGCCCAAATTTATCAAATCTCCTCAAAACTTGAAACCCAGAACCCCCAGGTTGTGATAAGTTCTTATAATTACACACTCTATTAGTTGCATGACCCCCAAAACGTTATAATTAAAAATAAGTTGTGGGTTTACAAATTATGATAAGTAGCTTGGCGCATGAATTTTTGGTCGATTTAGAGTAGTGCACCCTATAAGGGCAGTCAATTATTCTTTATGGGGGAAAAATTATGCTTAAAATGTTGAGAATAAGTCACTGATATGAAATCTGGAAAAAAAATTGGAATATTTTATTGCGTTTGTCTACAACAAGGTCAAACATGTTGAAGCATTTACATGTACTTTAAGCAATGTGAGAGGAAAAACCTGCATGACACACTGTGTACATTATATTGAATACTTGGAAGTTACGTCCAAATCTTCCCTCAAAAAGTTATTAACATGTCTCTTTTTCGTAATAAGATTCTAAAAACATTACAAAATATTTAATTAATCGACAAGAGGGGGTTAATTATTGTGGATAAGCGGTAAAAAGGGAAACAGGTTGGAAGGGGGCCTTGAGTTGGGGGGGGGGGCGTTTTTGCTTTCCCTCCAACTTTTCTAACCATGTATTCATATTGAGTTTAAAATTGTGAACTTTATAACAAAGTTCCCAACAAACAAACACATTTTACCACATTTATTGTTCTTCCAAGTTTCATGTTGCTAGCTGTTAAGGGGGGGGGGGGTAAAGGGGTGGGCGGGGGGTGGGCGGGGCATGTTGCAAAATTCCGTTCCAGATACTATACGGTTAGTTGTGGACAATAGGATAAGACTGTAAACTAGGGTTTAGACTAAGAGCTAGGGTTTTGGGCTGATGGCTATAGGGTTTGGGGTGTATGCTAGGGTTTGGGCCGACGGCTAGGGTTTCTGTGCCGATGGCTAGGGTTTTGGCCGATGGCTAGGGTTTGGGTGTAGGCTGTGGGTTTTTGCTGAGGGCTAAGGTTTTGGCTGCGAGGGCTAGGGTTTCACACATGCAATCAGTTCCCGGGAACTTGACATTCATGATGCCATATCAACCACCCACCGCCTATGTCATCTTCACATAGTCTGTTGATGGTTTGTCTCTACCTTTCCCCTGATCAACCAGCCACTGAGATTCTTGAGTTTCTTGAATGTGACTTACCGTGATAGTCTCATACTCGTCGATATAGTATTACACTAAAAACCAAACCCAGCAAACCTTTCTTTGGAACGTTGAATTATTCTGTTGTTTTGTAATTTTAGGAACAAATAGCAACATTATTACTATATACTATCTGTTAATACAGCCAAAGGAATGATGTTTTCAATGTAAACACAGCAACAACTGACGAAAAGTGCCCCCATACAACACACTACTGTCGTCGTTTCAAGCCTACATAACCGTATTAACAACACTGAGCACACGAGTACACGGGTGTAGCGGGCGCCACCATTTTGTATCTATAGGTTTCACCCCTCTAAATAGACTCCCATAGCAAACAATGATAAATGCTAAATATTCAAAAATTCTCAAAAAATAGTTAAAAGTCTCTCAGCCTCTTGAAAACCAATCAAATATATTTTCAGACCACTAAACTTCAGATTTCTTTTCAATTTTTGGCAGGTCAGCCGTTTGGAATTTTTGCTAATTACCCAAGAAAAAAACACCCCCGAAAATGTGTTTTTTCCCAAACCGACTTGCCGCCAGTTTTCATGAGGCACTCCTCCAATTCCCAAGCTAAATAGGACCAACTTTAAAGCCCAAATTTATCAAATCTCCTCAAAACTTGAAACCCAGAACCCCCAGGTTGTGATAAGTTCTTATAATTACACACTCTATTAGTTGCATGACCCCCAAAACGTTATAATTAAAAATAAGTTGTGGGTTTACAAATTATGATAAGTAGCTTGGCGCATGAATTTTTGGTCGATTTAGAGTAGTGCACCCTATAAGGGCAGTCAATTATTCTTTATGGGGGAAAAATTATGCTTAAAATGTTGAGAATAAGTCACTGATATGAAATCTGGAAAAAAAATTGGAATATTTTATTGCGTTTGTCTACAACAAGGTCAAACATGTTGAAGCATTTACATGTACTTTAAGCAATGTGAGAGGAAAAACCTGCATGACACACTGTGTACATTATATTGAATACTTGGAAGTTACGTCCAAATCTTCCCTCAAAAAGTTATTAACATGTCTCTTTTTCGTAATAAGATTCTAAAAACATTACAAAATATTTAATTAATCGACAAGAGGGGGTTAATTATTGTGGATAAGCGGTAAAAAGGGAAACAGGTTGGAAGGGGGCCTTGAGTTGGGGGGGGGGGGGCGTTTTTGCTTTCCCTCCAACTTTTCTAACCATGTATTCATATTGAGTTTAAAATTGTGAACTTTATAACAAAGTTCCCAACAAACAAACACATTTTACCACATTTATTGTTCTTCCAAGTTTCATGTTGCTAGCTGTTAAGGGGGGGGGGGGGTAAAGGGGTGGGCGGGGGTGGGCGGGGCATGTTGCAAAATTCCGTTCCAGATACTATACGGTTAGTTGTGGACAATAGGATAAGACTGTAAACTAGGGTTTAGACTAAGAGCTAGGGTTTTGGGCTGATGGCTATAGGGTTTGGGGTGTATGCTAGGGTTTGGGCCGACGGCTAGGGTTTCTGTGCCGATGGCTAGGGTTTTGGCCGATGGCTAGGGTTTGGGTGTAGGCTGTGGGTTTTTGCTGAGGGCTAAGGTTTTGGCTGCGAGGGCTAGGGTTTCACACATGCAATCAGTTCCCGGGAACTTGACATTCATGATGCCATATCAACCACCCACCGCCTATGTCATCTTCACATAGTCTGTTGATGGTTTGTCTCTACCTTTCCCCTGATCAACCAGCCACTGAGATTCTTGAGTTTCTTGAATGTGACTTACCGTGATAGTCTCATACTCGTCGATATAGTATTACACTAAAAACCAAACCCAGCAAACCTTTCTTTGGAACGTTGAATTATTCTGTTGTTTTGTAATTTTAGGAACAAATAGCAACATTATTACTATATACTATCTGTTAATACAGCCAAAGGAATGATGTTTTCAATGTAAACACAGCAACAACTGACGAAAAGTGCCCCCATACAACACACTACTGTCGTCGTTTCAAGCCTACATAACCGTATTAACAACACTGAGCACACGGGTACACGGGTGTAGCGGGCGCCACCATTTTGTATCTATAGGTTTCACCCCTCTAAATAGACTCCCATAGCAAACAATGATAAATGCTAAATATTCAAAAATTCTCAAAAAATAGTTAAAAGTCTCTCAGCCTCTTGAAAACCAATCAAATATATTTTCAGACCACTAAACTTCAGATTTCTTTTCAATTTTTGGCAGGTCAGCCGTTTGGAATTTTTGCTAATTACCCAAGAAAAAAACACCCCCGAAAATGTGTTTTTTCCCAAACCGACTTGCCGCCAGTTTTCATGAGGCACTCCTCCAATTCCCAAGCTAAATAGGACCAACTTTAAAGCCCAAATTTATCAAATCTCCTCAAAACTTGAAACCCAGAACCCCCAGGTTGTGATAAGTTCTTATAATTACACACTCTATTAGTTGCATGACCCCCAAAACGTTATAATTAAAAATAAGTTGTGGGTTTACAAATTATGATAAGTAGCTTGGCGCATGAATTTTTGGTCGATTTAGAGTAGTGCACCCTATAAGGGCAGTCAATTATTCTTTATGGGGGAAAAATTATGCTTAAAATGTTGAGAATAAGTCACTGATATGAAATCTGGAAAAAAAATTGGAATATTTTATTGCGTTTGTCTACAACAAGGTCAAACATGTTGAAGCATTTACATGTACTTTAAGCAATGTGAGAGGAAAAACCTGCATGACACACTGTGTACATTATATTGAATACTTGGAAGTTACGTCCAAATCTTCCCTCAAAAAGTTATTAACATGTCTCTTTTTCGTAATAAGATTCTAAAAACATTACAAAATATTTAATTAATCGACAAGAGGGGGTTAATTATTGTGGATAAGCGGTAAAAAGGGAAACAGGTTGGAAGGGGGCCTTGAGTTGGGGGGGGGGGGGCGTTTTTGCTTTCCCTCCAACTTTTCTAACCATGTATTCATATTGAGTTTAAAATTGTGAACTTTATAACAAAGTTCCCAACAAACAAACACATTTTACCACATTTATTGTTCTTCCAAGTTTCATGTTGCTAGCTGTTAAGGGGGGGGGGGGGGGGGTAAAGGGGTGGGCGGGGGGTGGGCGGGGCATGTTGCAAAATTCCGTTCCAGATACTATACGGTTAGTTGTGGACAATAGGATAAGACTGTAAACTAGGGTTTAGACTAAGAGCTAGGGTTTTGGGCTGATGGCTATAGGGTTTGGGGTGTATGCTAGGGTTTGGGCCGACGGCTAGGGTTTCTGTGCCGATGGCTAGGGTTTTGGCCGATGGCTAGGGTTTGGGTGTAGGCTGTGGGTTTTTGCTGAGGGCTAAGGTTTTGGCTGCGAGGGCTAGGGTTTCACACATGCAATCAGTTCCCGGGAACTTGACATTCATGATGCCATATCAACCACCCACCGCCTATGTCATCTTCACATAGTCTGTTGATGGTTTGTCTCTACCTTTCCCCTGATCAACCAGCCACTGAGATTCTTGAGTTTCTTGAATGTGACTTACCGTGATAGTCTCATACTCGTCGATATAGTATTACACTAAAAACCAAACCCAGCAAACCTTTCTTTGGAACGTTGAATTATTCTGTTGTTTTGTAATTTTAGGAACAAATAGCAACATTATTACTATATACTATCTGTTAATACAGCCAAAGGAATGATGTTTTCAATGTAAACACAGCAACAACTGACGAAAAGTGCCCCCATACAACACACTACTGTCGTCGTTTCAAGCCTACATAACCGTATTAACAACACTGAGCACACGGGTACACGGGTGTAGCGGGCGCCACCATTTTGTATCTATAGGTTTCACCCCTCTAAATAGACTCCCATAGCAAACAATGATAAATGCTAAATATTCAAAAATTCTCAAAAAATAGTTAAAAGTCTCTCAGCCTCTTGAAAACCAATCAAATATATTTTCAGACCACTAAACTTCAGATTTCTTTTCAATTTTTGGCAGGTCAGCCGTTTGGAATTTTTGCTAATTACCCAAGAAAAAAACACCCCCGAAAATGTGTTTTTTCCCAAACCGACTTGCCGCCAGTTTTCATGAGGCACTCCTCCAATTCCCAAGCTAAATAGGACCAACTTTAAAGCCCAAATTTATCAAATCTCCTCAAAACTTGAAACCCAGAACCCCCAGGTTGTGATAAGTTCTTATAATTACACACTCTATTAGTTGCATGACCCCCAAAACGTTATAATTAAAAATAAGTTGTGGGTTTACAAATTATGATAAGTAGCTTGGCGCATGAATTTTTGGTCGATTTAGAGTAGTGCACCCTATAAGGGCAGTCAATTATTCTTTATGGGGGAAAAATTATGCTTAAAATGTTGAGAATAAGTCACTGATATGAAATCTGGAAAAAAAATTGGAATATTTTATTGCGTTTGTCTACAACAAGGTCAAACATGTTGAAGCATTTACATGTACTTTAAGCAATGTGAGAGGAAAAACCTGCATGACACACTGTGTACATTATATTGAATACTTGGAAGTTACGTCCAAATCTTCCCTCAAAAAGTTATTAACATGTCTCTTTTTCGTAATAAGATTCTAAAAACATTACAAAATATTTAATTAATCGACAAGAGGGGGTTAATTATTGTGGATAAGCGGTAAAAAGGGAAACAGGTTGGAAGGGGGCCTTGAGTTGGGGGGGGGGGCGTTTTTGCTTTCCCTCCAACTTTTCTAACCATGTATTCATATTGAGTTTAAAATTGTGAACTTTATAACAAAGTTCCCAACAAACAAACACATTTTACCACATTTATTGTTCTTCCAAGTTTCATGTTGCTAGCTGTTAAGGGGGGGGGGGTAAAGGGGTGGGCGGGGGGTGGGCGGGGCATGTTGCAAAATTCCGTTCCAGATACTATACGGTTAGTTGTGGACAATAGGATAAGACTGTAAACTAGGGTTTAGACTAAGAGCTAGGGTTTTGGGCTGATGGCTATAGGGTTTGGGGTGTATGCTAGGGTTTGGGCCGACGGCTAGGGTTTCTGTGCCGATGGCTAGGGTTTTGGCCGATGGCTAGGGTTTGGGTGTAGGCTGTGGGTTTTTGCTGAGGGCTAAGGTTTTGGCTGCGAGGGCTAGGGTTTCACACATGCAATCAGTTCCCGGGAACTTGACATTCATGATGCCATATCAACCACCCACCGCCTATGTCATCTTCACATAGTCTGTTGATGGTTTGTCTCTACCTTTCCCCTGATCAACCAGCCACTGAGATTCTTGAGTTTCTTGAATGTGACTTACCGTGATAGTCTCATACTCGTCGATATAGTATTACACTAAAAACCAAACCCAGCAAACCTTTCTTTGGAACGTTGAATTATTCTGTTGTTTTGTAATTTTAGGAACAAATAGCAACATTATTACTATATACTATCTGTTAATACAGCCAAAGGAATGATGTTTTCAATGTAAACACAGCAACAACTGACGAAAAGTGCCCCCATACAACACACTACTGTCGTCGTTTCAAGCCTACATAACCGTATTAACAACACTGAGCACACGGGTACACGGGTGTAGCGGGCGCCACCATTTTGTATCTATAGGTTTCACCCCTCTAAATAGACTCCCATAGCAAACAATGATAAATGCTAAATATTCAAAAATTCTCAAAAAATAGTTAAAAGTCTCTCAGCCTCTTGAAAACCAATCAAATATATTTTCAGACCACTAAACTTCAGATTTCTTTTCAATTTTTGGCAGGTCAGCCGTTTGGAATTTTTGCTAATTACCCAAGAAAAAAACACCCCCGAAAATGTGTTTTTTCCCAAACCGACTTGCCGCCAGTTTTCATGAGGCACTCCTCCAATTCCCAAGCTAAATAGGACCAACTTTAAAGCCCAAATTTATCAAATCTCCTCAAAACTTGAAACCCAGAACCCCCAGGTTGTGATAAGTTCTTATAATTACACACTCTATTAGTTGCATGACCCCCAAAACGTTATAATTAAAAATAAGTTGTGGGTTTACAAATTATGATAAGTAGCTTGGCGCATGAATTTTTGGTCGATTTAGAGTAGTGCACCCTATAAGGGCAGTCAATTATTCTTTATGGGGGAAAAATTATGCTTAAAATGTTGAGAATAAGTCACTGATATGAAATCTGGAAAAAAAATTGGAATATTTTATTGCGTTTGTCTACAACAAGGTCAAACATGTTGAAGCATTTACATGTACTTTAAGCAATGTGAGAGGAAAAACCTGCATGACACACTGTGTACATTATATTGAATACTTGGAAGTTACGTCCAAATCTTCCCTCAAAAAGTTATTAACATGTCTCTTTTTCGTAATAAGATTCTAAAAACATTACAAAATATTTAATTAATCGACAAGAGGGGGTTAATTATTGTGGATAAGCGGTAAAAAGGGAAACAGGTTGGAAGGGGGCCTTGAGTTGGGGGGGGGGGGCGTTTTTGCTTTCCCTCCAACTTTTCTAACCATGTATTCATATTGAGTTTAAAATTGTGAACTTTATAACAAAGTTCCCAACAAACAAACACATTTTACCACATTTATTGTTCTTCCAAGTTTCATGTTGCTAGCTGTTAAGGGGGGGGGGGGGGTAAAGGGGTGGGCGGGGGGTGGGCGGGGCATGTTGCAAAATTCCGTTCCAGATACTATACGGTTAGTTGTGGACAATAGGATAAGACTGTAAACTAGGGTTTAGACTAAGAGCTAGGGTTTTGGGCTGATGGCTATAGGGTTTGGGGTGTATGCTAGGGTTTGGGCCGACGGCTAGGGTTTCTGTGCCGATGGCTAGGGTTTTGGCCGATGGCTAGGGTTTGGGTGTAGGCTGTGGGTTTTTGCTGAGGGCTAAGGTTTTGGCTGCGAGGGCTAGGGTTTCACACATGCAATCAGTTCCCGGGAACTTGACATTCATGATGCCATATCAACCACCCACCGCCTATGTCATCTTCACATAGTCTGTTGATGGTTTGTCTCTACCTTTCCCCTGATCAACCAGCCACTGAGATTCTTGAGTTTCTTGAATGTGACTTACCGTGATAGTCTCATACTCGTCGATATAGTATTACACTAAAAACCAAACCCAGCAAACCTTTCTTTGGAACGTTGAATTATTCTGTTGTTTTGTAATTTTAGGAACAAATAGCAACATTATTACTATATACTATCTGTTAATACAGCCAAAGGAATGATGTTTTCAATGTAAACACAGCAACAACTGACGAAAAGTGCCCCCATACAACACACTACTGTCGTCGTTTCAAGCCTACATAACCGTATTAACAACACTGAGCACACGGGTACACGGGTGTAGCGGGCGCCACCATTTTGTATCTATAGGTTTCACCCCTCTAAATAGACTCCCATAGCAAACAATGATAAATGCTAAATATTCAAAAATTCTCAAAAAATAGTTAAAAGTCTCTCAGCCTCTTGAAAACCAATCAAATATATTTTCAGACCACTAAACTTCAGATTTCTTTTCAATTTTTGGCAGGTCAGCCGTTTGGAATTTTTGCTAATTACCCAAGAAAAAAACACCCCCGAAAATGTGTTTTTTCCCAAACCGACTTGCCGCCAGTTTTCATGAGGCACTCCTCCAATTCCCAAGCTAAATAGGACCAACTTTAAAGCCCAAATTTATCAAATCTCCTCAAAACTTGAAACCCAGAACCCCCAGGTTGTGATAAGTTCTTATAATTACACACTCTATTAGTTGCATGACCCCCAAAACGTTATAATTAAAAATAAGTTGTGGGTTTACAAATTATGATAAGTAGCTTGGCGCATGAATTTTTGGTCGATTTAGAGTAGTGCACCCTATAAGGGCAGTCAATTATTCTTTATGGGGGAAAAATTATGCTTAAAATGTTGAGAATAAGTCACTGATATGAAATCTGGAAAAAAAATTGGAATATTTTATTGCGTTTGTCTACAACAAGGTCAAACATGTTGAAGCATTTACATGTACTTTAAGCAATGTGAGAGGAAAAACCTGCATGACACACTGTGTACATTATATTGAATACTTGGAAGTTACGTCCAAATCTTCCCTCAAAAAGTTATTAACATGTCTCTTTTTCGTAATAAGATTCTAAAAACATTACAAAATATTTAATTAATCGACAAGAGGGGGTTAATTATTGTGGATAAGCGGTAAAAAGGGAAACAGGTTGGAAGGGGGCCTTGAGTTGGGGGGGGGGGCGTTTTTGCTTTCCCTCCAACTTTTCTAACCATGTATTCATATTGAGTTTAAAATTGTGAACTTTATAACAAAGTTCCCAACAAACAAACACATTTTACCACATTTATTGTTCTTCCAAGTTTCATGTTGCTAGCTGTTAAGGGGGGGGGGGGGGTAAAGGGGTGGGCGGGGGGTGGGCGGGGCATGTTGCAAAATTCCGTTCCAGATACTATACGGTTAGTTGTGGA
This sequence comes from Leptasterias polaris, assembly GCA_037783415.1. Taxonomy (NCBI): domain Eukaryota; kingdom Metazoa; phylum Echinodermata; class Asteroidea; order Forcipulatida; family Asteriidae; genus Leptasterias; species Leptasterias polaris. The sequence goes on along the minus strand of JAZGTN010000181.1, from coordinate 10,219 downwards.
CAATAGGATAAGACTGTAAACTAGGGTTTAGACTAAGAGCTAGGGTTTTGGGCTGATGGCTATAGGGTTTGGGGTGTATGCTAGGGTTTGGGCCGACGGCTAGGGTTTCTGTGCCGATGGCTAGGGTTTTGGCCGATGGCTAGGGTTTGGGTGTAGGCTGTGGGTTTTTGCTGAGGGCTAAGGTTTTGGCTGCGAGGGCTAGGGTTTCACACATGCAATCAGTTCCCGGGAACTTGACATTCATGATGCCATATCAACCACCCACCGCCTATGTCATCTTCACATAGTCTGTTGATGGTTTGTCTCTACCTTTCCCCTGATCAACCAGCCACTGAGATTCTTGAGTTTCTTGAATGTGACTTACCGTGATAGTCTCATACTCGTCGATATAGTATTACACTAAAAACCAAACCCAGCAAACCTTTCTTTGGAACGTTGAATTATTCTGTTGTTTTGTAATTTTAGGAACAAATAGCAACATTATTACTATATACTATCTGTTAATACAGCCAAAGGAATGATGTTTTCAATGTAAACACAGCAACAACTGACGAAAAGTGCCCCCATACAACACACTACTGTCGTCGTTTCAAGCCTACATAACCGTATTAACAACACTGAGCACACGGGTACACGGGTGTAGCGGGCGCCACCATTTTGTATCTATAGGTTTCACCCCTCTAAATAGACTCCCATAGCAAACAATGATAAATGCTAAATATTCAAAAATTCTCAAAAAATAGTTAAAAGTCTCTCAGCCTCTTGAAAACCAATCAAATATATTTTCAGACCACTAAACTTCAGATTTCTTTTCAATTTTTGGCAGGTCAGCCGTTTGGAATTTTTGCTAATTACCCAAGAAAAAAACACCCCCGAAAATGTGTTTTTTCCCAAACCGACTTGCCGCCAGTTTTCATGAGGCACTCCTCCAATTCCCAAGCTAAATAGGACCAACTTTAAAGCCCAAATTTATCAAATCTCCTCAAAACTTGAAACCCAGAACCCCCAGGTTGTGATAAGTTCTTATAATTACACACTCTATTAGTTGCATGACCCCCAAAACGTTATAATTAAAAATAAGTTGTGGGTTTACAAATTATGATAAGTAGCTTGGCGCATGAATTTTTGGTCGATTTAGAGTAGTGCACCCTATAAGGGCAGTCAATTATTCTTTATGGGGGAAAAATTATGCTTAAAATGTTGAGAATAAGTCACTGATATGAAATCTGGAAAAAAAATTGGAATATTTTATTGCGTTTGTCTACAACAAGGTCAAACATGTTGAAGCATTTACATGTACTTTAAGCAATGTGAGAGGAAAAACCTGCATGACACACTGTGTACATTATATTGAATACTTGGAAGTTACGTCCAAATCTTCCCTCAAAAAGTTATTAACATGTCTCTTTTTCGTAATAAGATTCTAAAAACATTACAAAATATTTAATTAATCGACAAGAGGGGGTTAATTATTGTGGATAAGCGGTAAAAAGGGAAACAGGTTGGAAGGGGGCCTTGAGTTGGGGGGGGGGGGGGCGTTTTTGCTTTCCCTCCAACTTTTCTAACCATGTATTCATATTGAGTTTAAAATTGTGAACTTTATAACAAAGTTCCCAACAAACAAACACATTTTACCACATTTATTGTTCTTCCAAGTTTCATGTTGCTAGCTGTTAAGGGGGGGGGGGGGGGTAAAGGGGTGGGCGGGGGGTGGGCGGGGCATGTTGCAAAATTCCGTTCCAGATACTATACGGTTAGTTGTGGACAATAGGATAAGACTGTAAACTAGGGTTTAGACTAAGAGCTAGGGTTTTGGGCTGATGGCTATAGGGTTTGGGGTGTATGCTAGGGTTTGGGCCGACGGCTAGGGTTTCTGTGCCGATGGCTAGGGTTTTGGCCGATGGCTAGGGTTTGGGTGTAGGCTGTGGGTTTTTGCTGAGGGCTAAGGTTTTGGCTGCGAGGGCTAGGGTTTCACACATGCAATCAGTTCCCGGGAACTTGACATTCATGATGCCATATCAACCACCCACCGCCTATGTCATCTTCACATAGTCTGTTGATGGTTTGTCTCTACCTTTCCCCTGATCAACCAGCCACTGAGATTCTTGAGTTTCTTGAATGTGACTTACCGTGATAGTCTCATACTCGTCGATATAGTATTACACTAAAAACCAAACCCAGCAAACCTTTCTTTGGAACGTTGAATTATTCTGTTGTTTTGTAATTTTAGGAACAAATAGCAACATTATTACTATATACTATCTGTTAATACAGCCAAAGGAATGATGTTTTCAATGTAAACACAGCAACAACTGACGAAAAGTGCCCCCATACAACACACTACTGTCGTCGTTTCAAGCCTACATAACCGTATTAACAACACTGAGCACACGGGTACACGGGTGTAGCGGGCGCCACCATTTTGTATCTATAGGTTTCACCCCTCTAAATAGACTCCCATAGCAAACAATGATAAATGCTAAATATTCAAAAATTCTCAAAAAATAGTTAAAAGTCTCTCAGCCTCTTGAAAACCAATCAAATATATTTTCAGACCACTAAACTTCAGATTTCTTTTCAATTTTTGGCAGGTCAGCCGTTTGGAATTTTTGCTAATTACCCAAGAAAAAAACACCCCCGAAAATGTGTTTTTTCCCAAACCGACTTGCCGCCAGTTTTCATGAGGCACTCCTCCAATTCCCAAGCTAAATAGGACCAACTTTAAAGCCCAAATTTATCAAATCTCCTCAAAACTTGAAACCCAGAACCCCCAGGTTGTGATAAGTTCTTATAATTACACACTCTATTAGTTGCATGACCCCCAAAACGTTATAATTAAAAATAAGTTGTGGGTTTACAAATTATGATAAGTAGCTTGGCGCATGAATTTTTGGTCGATTTAGAGTAGTGCACCCTATAAGGGCAGTCAATTATTCTTTATGGGGGAAAAATTATGCTTAAAATGTTGAGAATAAGTCACTGATATGAAATCTGGAAAAAAAATTGGAATATTTTATTGCGTTTGTCTACAACAAGGTCAAACATGTTGAAGCATTTACATGTACTTTAAGCAATGTGAGAGGAAAAACCTGCATGACACACTGTGTACATTATATTGAATACTTGGAAGTTACGTCCAAATCTTCCCTCAAAAAGTTATTAACATGTCTCTTTTTCGTAATAAGATTCTAAAAACATTACAAAATATTTAATTAATCGACAAGAGGGGGTTAATTATTGTGGATAAGCGGTAAAAAGGGAAACAGGTTGGAAGGGGGCCTTGAGTTGGGGGGGGGGGGGGCGTTTTTGCTTTCCCTCCAACTTTTCTAACCATGTATTCATATTGAGTTTAAAATTGTGAACTTTATAACAAAGTTCCCAACAAACAAACACATTTTACCACATTTATTGTTCTTCCAAGTTTCATGTTGCTAGCTGTTAAGGGGGGGGGGGGGGTAAAGGGGTGGGCGGGGGGTGGGCGGGGCATGTTGCAAAATTCCGTTCCAGATACTATACGGTTAGTTGTGGACAATAGGATAAGACTGTAAACTAGGGTTTAGACTAAGAGCTAGGGTTTTGGGCTGATGGCTATAGGGTTTGGGGTGTATGCTAGGGTTTGGGCCGACGGCTAGGGTTTCTGTGCCGATGGCTAGGGTTTTGGCCGATGGCTAGGGTTTGGGTGTAGGCTGTGGGTTTTTGCTGAGGGCTAAGGTTTTGGCTGCGAGGGCTAGGGTTTCACACATGCAATCAGTTCCCGGGAACTTGACATTCATGATGCCATATCAACCACCCACCGCCTATGTCATCTTCACATAGTCTGTTGATGGTTTGTCTCTACCTTTCCCCTGATCAACCAGCCACTGAGATTCTTGAGTTTCTTGAATGTGACTTACCGTGATAGTCTCATACTCGTCGATATAGTATTACACTAAAAACCAAACCCAGCAAACCTTTCTTTGGAACGTTGAATTATTCTGTTGTTTTGTAATTTTAGGAACAAATAGCAACATTATTACTATATACTATCTGTTAATACAGCCAAAGGAATGATGTTTTCAATGTAAACACAGCAACAACTGACGAAAAGTGCCCCCATACAACACACTACTGTCGTCGTTTCAAGCCTACATAACCGTATTAACAACACTGAGCACACGGGTACACGGGTGTAGCGGGCGCCACCATTTTGTATCTATAGGTTTCACCCCTCTAAATAGACTCCCATAGCAAACAATGATAAATGCTAAATATTCAAAAATTCTCAAAAAATAGTTAAAAGTCTCTCAGCCTCTTGAAAACCAATCAAATATATTTTCAGACCACTAAACTTCAGATTTCTTTTCAATTTTTGGCAGGTCAGCCGTTTGGAATTTTTGCTAATTACCCAAGAAAAAAACACCCCCGAAAATGTGTTTTTTCCCAAACCGACTTGCCGCCAGTTTTCATGAGGCACTCCTCCAATTCCCAAGCTAAATAGGACCAACTTTAAAGCCCAAATTTATCAAATCTCCTCAAAACTTGAAACCCAGAACCCCCAGGTTGTGATAAGTTCTTATAATTACACACTCTATTAGTTGCATGACCCCCAAAACGTTATAATTAAAAATAAGTTGTGGGTTTACAAATTATGATAAGTAGCTTGGCGCATGAATTTTTGGTCGATTTAGAGTAGTGCACCCTATAAGGGCAGTCAATTATTCTTTATGGGGGAAAAATTATGCTTAAAATGTTGAGAATAAGTCACTGATATGAAATCTGGAAAAAAAATTGGAATATTTTATTGCGTTTGTCTACAACAAGGTCAAACATGTTGAAGCATTTACATGTACTTTAAGCAATGTGAGAGGAAAAACCTGCATGACACACTGTGTACATTATATTGAATACTTGGAAGTTACGTCCAAATCTTCCCTCAAAAAGTTATTAACATGTCTCTTTTTCGTAATAAGATTCTAAAAACATTACAAAATATTTAATTAATCGACAAGAGGGGGTTAATTATTGTGGATAAGCGGTAAAAAGGGAAACAGGTTGGAAGGGGGCCTTGAGTTGGGGGGGGGGGCGTTTTTGCTTTCCCTCCAACTTTTCTAACCATGTATTCATATTGAGTTTAAAATTGTGAACTTTATAACAAAGTTCCCAACAAACAAACACATTTTACCACATTTATTGTTCTTCCAAGTTTCATGTTGCTAGCTGTTAAGGGGGGGGGGGTAAAGGGGTGGGCGGGGGGTGGGCGGGGCATGTTGCAAAATTCCGTTCCAGATACTATACGGTTAGTTGTGGACAATAGGATAAGACTGTAAACTAGGGTTTAGACTAAGAGCTAGGGTTTTGGGCTGATGGCTATAGGGTTTGGGGTGTATGCTAGGGTTTGGGCCGACGGCTAGGGTTTCTGTGCCGATGGCTAGGGTTTTGGCCGATGGCTAGGGTTTGGGTGTAGGCTGTGGGTTTTTGCTGAGGGCTAAGGTTTTGGCTGCGAGGGCTAGGGTTTCACACATGCAATCAGTTCCCGGGAACTTGACATTCATGATGCCATATCAACCACCCACCGCCTATGTCATCTTCACATAGTCTGTTGATGGTTTGTCTCTACCTTTCCCCTGATCAACCAGCCACTGAGATTCTTGAGTTTCTTGAATGTGACTTACCGTGATAGTCTCATACTCGTCGATATAGTATTACACTAAAAACCAAACCCAGCAAACCTTTCTTTGGAACGTTGAATTATTCTGTTGTTTTGTAATTTTAGGAACAAATAGCAACATTATTACTATATACTATCTGTTAATACAGCCAAAGGAATGATGTTTTCAATGTAAACACAGCAACAACTGACGAAAAGTGCCCCCATACAACACACTACTGTCGTCGTTTCAAGCCTACATAACCGTATTAACAACACTGAGCACACGGGTACACGGGTGTAGCGGGCGCCACCATTTTGTATCTATAGGTTTCACCCCTCTAAATAGACTCCCATAGCAAACAATGATAAATGCTAAATATTCAAAAATTCTCAAAAAATAGTTAAAAGTCTCTCAGCCTCTTGAAAACCAATCAAATATATTTTCAGACCACTAAACTTCAGATTTCTTTTCAATTTTTGGCAGGTCAGCCGTTTGGAATTTTTGCTAATTACCCAAGAAAAAAACACCCCCGAAAATGTGTTTTTTCCCAAACCGACTTGCCGCCAGTTTTCATGAGGCACTCCTCCAATTCCCAAGCTAAATAGGACCAACTTTAAAGCCCAAATTTATCAAATCTCCTCAAAACTTGAAACCCAGAACCCCCAGGTTGTGATAAGTTCTTATAATTACACACTCTATTAGTTGCATGACCCCCAAAACGTTATAATTAAAAATAAGTTGTGGGTTTACAAATTATGATAAGTAGCTTGGCGCATGAATTTTTGGTCGATTTAGAGTAGTGCACCCTATAAGGGCAGTCAATTATTCTTTATGGGGGAAAAATTATGCTTAAAATGTTGAGAATAAGTCACTGATATGAAATCTGGAAAAAAAATTGGAATATTTTATTGCGTTTGTCTACAACAAGGTCAAACATGTTGAAGCATTTACATGTACTTTAAGCAATGTGAGAGGAAAAACCTGCATGACACACTGTGTACATTATATTGAATACTTGGAAGTTACGTCCAAATCTTCCCTCAAAAAGTTATTAACATGTCTCTTTTTCGTAATAAGATTCTAAAAACATTACAAAATATTTAATTAATCGACAAGAGGGGGTTAATTATTGTGGATAAGCGGTAAAAAGGGAAACAGGTTGGAAGGGGGCCTTGAGTTGGGGGGGGGGCGTTTTTGCTTTCCCTCCAACTTTTCTAACCATGTATTCATATTGAGTTTAAAATTGTGAACTTTATAACAAAGTTCCCAACAAACAAACACATTTTACCACATTTATTGTTCTTCCAAGTTTCATGTTGCTAGCTGTTAAGGGGGGGGGGGGGGTAAAGGGGTGGGCGGGGGGTGGGCGGGGCATGTTGCAAAATTCCGTTCCAGATACTATACGGTTAGTTGTGGACAATAGGATAAGACTGTAAACTAGGGTTTAGACTAAGAGCTAGGGTTTTGGGCTGATGGCTATAGGGTTTGGGGTGTATGCTAGGGTTTGGGCCGACGGCTAGGGTTTCTGTGCCGATGGCTAGGGTTTTGGCCGATGGCTAGGGTTTGGGTGTAGGCTGTGGGTTTTTTGCTGAGGGCTAAGGTTTTGGCTGCGAGGGCTAGGGTTTCACACATGCAATCAGTTCCGGGAACTTGACATTCATGATGCCATATCAACCACCCACCGCCTATGTCATCTTCACATAGTCTGTTGATGGTTTGTCTCTACCTTTCCCCTGATCAACCAGCCACTGAGATTCTTGAGTTTCTTGAATGTGACTTACCGTGATAGTCTCATACTCGTCGATATAGTATTACACTAAAAACCAAACCCAGCAAACCTTTCTTTGGAACGTTGAATTATTCTGTTGTTTTGTAATTTTAGGAACAAATAGCAACATTATTACTATATACTATCTGTTAATACAGCCAAAGGAATGATGTTTTCAATGTAAACACAGCAACAACTGACGAAAAGTGCCCCCATACAACACACTACTGTCGTCGTTTCAAGCCTACATAACCGTATTAACAACACTGAGCACACGGGTACACGGGTGTAGCGGGCGCCACCATTTTGTATCTATAGGTTTCACCCCTCTAAATAGACTCCCATAGCAAACAATGATAAATGCTAAATATTCAAAAATTCTCAAAAAATAGTTAAAAGTCTCTCAGCCTCTTGAAAACCAATCAAATATATTTTCAGACCACTAAACTTCAGATTTCTTTTCAATTTTTGGCAGGTCAGCCGTTTGGAATTTTTGCTAATTACCCAAGAAAAAAACACCCCCGAAAATGTGTTTTTTCCCAAACCGACTTGCCGCCAGTTTTCATGAGGCACTCCTCCAATTCCCAAGCTAAATAGGACCAACTTTAAAGCCCAAATTTATCAAATCTCCTCAAAACTTGAAACCCAGAACCCCCAGGTTGTGATAAGTTCTTATAATTACACACTCTATTAGTTGCATGACCCCCAAAACGTTATAATTAAAAATAAGTTGTGGGTTTACAAATTATGATAAGTAGCTTGGCGCATGAATTTTTGGTCGATTTAGAGTAGTGCACCCTATAAGGGCAGTCAATTATTCTTTATGGGGGAAAAATTATGCTTAAAATGTTGAGAATAAGTCACTGATATGAAATCTGGAAAAAAAATTGGAATATTTTATTGCGTTTGTCTACAACAAGGTCAAACATGTTGAAGCATTTACATGTACTTTAAGCAATGTGAGAGGAAAAACCTGCATGACACACTGTGTACATTATATTGAATACTTGGAAGTTACGTCCAAATCTTCCCTCAAAAAGTTATTAACATGTCTCTTTTTCGTAATAAGATTCTAAAAACATTACAAAATATTTAATTAATCGACAAGAGGGGGTTAATTATTGTGGATAAGCGGTAAAAAGGGAAACAGGTTGGAAGGGGGCCTTGAGTTGGGGGGGGGGGGCGTTTTTGCTTTCCCTCCAACTTTTCTAACCATGTATTCATATTGAGTTTAAAATTGTGAACTTTATAACAAAGTTCCCAACAAACAAACACATTTTACCACATTTATTGTTCTTCCAAGTTTCATGTTGCTAGCTGTTAAGGGGGGGGGGGGGTAAAGGGGTGGGCGGGGGGTGGGCGGGGCATGTTGCAAAATTCCGTTCCAGATACTATACGGTTAGTTGTGGACAATAGGATAAGACTGTAAACTAGGGTTTAGACTAAGAGCTAGGGTTTTGGGCTGATGGCTATAGGGTTTGGGGTGTATGCTAGGGTTTGGGCCGACGGCTAGGGTTTCTGTGCCGATGGCTAGGGTTTTGGCCGATGGCTAGGGTTTGGGTGTAGGCTGTGGGTTTTTGCTGAGGGCTAAGGTTTTGGCTGCGAGGGCTAGGGTTTCACACATGCAATCAGTTCCCGGGAACTTGACATTCATGATGCCATATCAACCACCCACCGCCTATGTCATCTTCACATAGTCTGTTGATGGTTTGTCTCTACCTTTCCCCTGATCAACCAGCCACTGAGATTCTTGAGTTTCTTGAATGTGACTTACCGTGATAGTCTCATACTCGTCGATATAGTATTACACTAAAAACCAAACCCAGCAAACCTTTCTTTGGAACGTTGAATTATTCTGTTGTTTTGTAATTTTAGGAACAAATAGCAACATTATTACTATATACTATCTGTTAATACAGCCAAAGGAATGATGTTTTCAATGTAAACACAGCAACAACTGACGAAAAGTGCCCCCATACAACACACTACTGTCGTCGTTTCAAGCCTACATAACCGTATTAACAACACTGAGCACACGGGTACACGGGTGTAGCGGGCGCCACCATTTTGTATCTATAGGTTTCACCCCTCTAAATAGACTCCCATAGCAAACAATGATAAATGCTAAATATTCAAAAATTCTCAAAAAATAGTTAAAAGTCTCTCAGCCTCTTGAAAACCAATCAAATATATTTTCAGACCACTAAACTTCAGATTTCTTTTCAATTTTTGGCAGGTCAGCCGTTTGGAATTTTTGCTAATTACCCAAGAAAAAAACACCCCCGAAAATGTGTTTTTTCCCAAACCGACTTGCCGCCAGTTTTCATGAGGCACTCCTCCAATTCCCAAGCTAAATAGGACCAACTTTAAAGCCCAAATTTATCAAATCTCCTCAAAACTTGAAACCCAGAACCCCCAGGTTGTGATAAGTTCTTATAATTACACACTCTATTAGTTGCATGACCCCCAAAACGTTATAATTAAAATAAGTTGTGGGTTTACAAATTATGATAAGTAGCTTGGCGCATGAATTTTTGGTCGATTTAGAGTAGTGCACCCTATAAGGGCAGTCAATTATTCTTTATGGGGGAAAAATTATGCTTAAAATGTTGAGAATAAGTCACTGATATGAAATCTGGAAAAAAAATTGGAATATTTTATTGCGTTTGTCTACAACAAGGTCAAACATGTTGAAGCATTTACATGTACTTTAAGCAATGTGAGAGGAAAAACCTGCATGACACACTGTGTACATTATATTGAATACTTGGAAGTTACGTCCAAATCTTCCCTCAAAAAGTTATTAACATGTCTCTTTTTC